>JAJHZJ010000527.1:8966253-9566253 GCA_023548195.1 Bettongia penicillata ogilbyi | reverse complement strand
TCACTGACTGACTGAGCAGTCTTGATGAGTCCAGAGACATCCACTCATTTAGAGAAGGTTGGCTATCAGGTAGGGAGCCATTTCCAGTCATCCTGATCCATAGTTTGCCACTGGACCCACATGGTTCTGGAGGAGAAAGTGAGGTTGATGGCCTTGCACAGCACTGCCTCACTAAAATCCAATCCACTTGCATGTTATGGTGTCATCTCTTTGATGTCATGGTCCTCTTTGAGAATGAAGGGCAACCAGCATCAACCAGGTGACACTGGCCTTTTTGGCTACAGCCACTCATGAAAATTGCCTACTCTATAAAGGATTAAGGTTGAGTAACTTCCCAGAATGACAAAATCAAGGGTATATTGGAGTGCTGAAGTGCTGTTTTTTATTACATTTGTTTCTGTTATTGTTATTGTTTACTATTATTACTATGTTCCCAGGTCATATAGCCGGATGTAGCTTGTACAGGTCAAAGCCAACCACAAAGAAACCATCCGATTCTTGTATTCTAGAATTCTGTTGGCTAGAATGTTGATTGAAATAAGTGGACTGCTTATTAGAGCTTAGAATTATGCACATAGATGTATATATTTTAATTGAGCTTTTTCTTAACTTTTAAGACCTTCAAGCTACACTATGACTTTTGAGAGCCCCTGAAATGGGGGTGGGAAATATTACACATATACGCACCTATGTTTTCATCCCATACAATTCAGCAAATACCTGTTGAGGACCCGGGCCTAGAATAAGGAAGGCTCCTTTTCCTGAGTGCAAATCCAGCCTCAGACACTTTCTAGCTGTGTGACCGTGAGCAAATCACTTATTCCTGTTTGCTTCATTTCCTCATTTGTAAAATGAACCAGAGAAGAAAATGGTAAACCATTCAAACTTTTTTGCCAAGAAAACTCCAGATGGAGTCACAAAGAGTCAGATACGACTGAAATGACTGACTAGCAAAAAAAAGTAATAGTATAACATAATATAAAATAATAACTTCACATAATATAATATAGAGACTGTAGTCATTAAGTTATTGCTAACTCCTCCGTCCTGTTATTATTACATCTCCAGCTATTAGGAATGATTTCATTGTGTATTTCACAGGATTTTGTTCAGAAAAGACCACAGAGATTCATTTAGTTCAAATTTTCTTATCTCTGGTCTGATAGACCACTTTGGCATCTGTGGATAGATTTCAGGGGGGGTTGTGAATTTACTTATATGAGAGAAAAAGGTTACATTTTTATTTTCACTAATCTCTAATTGAAAATTAGAATTTTCTTCAGTTATCTAAAAACATTATTCACTAGCGTCATGCCAGGAAGCAGAATTGCTTCCATTTCAATTGTCTTAGGAAGATTCTGAAGATCACCTGGCAGGATAAGGTACCAGGTATTGAAGTCCTTGCTTGAACTAACCTACCAAGCATTCAAGTTCTGCTTCAGATAGTTGTCCACGTTGTTCAAATGTGAGACTACACTTGCCAAAAAGACTGTTTTATGGAGAATTCACACAGGGCAAGTATTCACATGGTGGTCAGAAGAGGTGATACAAGGACACTTTCAAAGTCTCTCTTAAAAGCTTTGGAATTGATTGCATGCCATGGGAGACACTGGCACAGGACCACTCAGCATAGTGTGTCCACATCAGAGAAGGTACTGTGCTCTATGAGCCAAGCAGAATTGAAACAGCTCAAAGGAAATGCAAAATGCAGAAACTTAGAGCATCCACTCCAAATGTTCCCATGGACTATTTGTGCCCAACCTGTGGTAGAACATTCGGAGATCATTAGTCTGACCAGCCACAGTTGGACACGTTGAAATTTGACTCTAGTGTAGTGATGTCATTTTGGTCCTCTTTGATAATGAAGGACAACCATCAATCAATGAGGCCCAGAACACACACACACACACACACACACACACACACAGAAATCAAGAACCTTTGATCTGATCCCAATCCCTTTCATTTTACAGATGGTTTGTATAAGTTTGGGTAAGGTCACACAGGTAGGAGCATTAGAAAAGTCAGGATTTGAACCCAGGTTCTCTGACTCCAAACCCAGTGCTCATTCTACTTCACCACATCGGGGAAATCACAGAGTCAATCCAGACATCCAGACTGCTAGGCAGAAAGTACCTCAAGCTACCCTAACCATATCTGGGTTAGTGGAAAATCCATGCTCCCTAAGATGTGTGGAATTCTCCATGTCAATCTCTCCTCTGTCCTTCACCAGCTTCTCTGCTGTTGATTGTTCCTTTGGAAATGGGAGAAGCCTATGTGATGCTTGAACTTTTTTTTTTCCTCCCCCTAGCAACATGTGCAGGGTTGCAGAGTAGCCAGGGACCTAGAAAGTCCAGTCATCAAGCTCTCCTGCTGCTGCCTGAAGGAAACAACCTCTGCATGGTTAGTACTTGAAAAAAATGCAGCCAGCCCTGCTGTAGAGCAATTGAAGTCAGGCCAGGCCAAGAAATGCAGGTCTAATTTTCTTTTTATATATAAAGGGCTTTAAAAAAATCTTTAAATTTGTTCTTCAAGAAGAAATAAATGTTTATTACACCCTTTGTATTGCTGTAAATTTGATTGACCAGATGTTTGTCAGATTTAATATAAGTTTTTTTAAAAAGTTGTTTTCTACATCTTGACTGAGGCCCTTTCTGGTGAGGAAGGAGCCTTTACAGGAAACAATGAAATCATTTTTTACACCTTACAGATGCTGTAATTCCGTTATGGATGGAGGTGTTTAAAATTCTTGGGGCTTTCTTGCTTTTTTTTATGATATCAGTCATTTAGGAAGGAGAAAGCTGAGGCTAGAAAATATTTAAATGAGGGAACCCCAGAGAAGGACACTGGTGAGAGAAGGCAGAAAAATATTGAGACTTATTTGATATCCTTGGAATCATATTTTGACGAGATTTCCCCCATTTGGTGATGGTGCCACAACTAAAGCCATTGACTGCAGCAGAAAGTTGACCCAAAGGATGTTGGATGGTGCCAGTACGGTCAGAATCAAACCCCAAGGAAGTGCTAAGATAAAGGATGCAGGAATGGACCCTTTGTCATTCTACCAAGTGAGGCATGTTCCTGTCACCTACTACCTACTACAGTGCTTAATGCTTTGTCCCTTAAAAGTATTCCTATTTTTTTTAAAGTATGTAAATTGAATCATTTTCTAAATGTACTTTGGAAGCCACTATTTAGAGGAACCTGCAAATGAATTCTTTGTAATGTAACTAATCATGGTCTAATCTAATTTTCAGCATCCACTATGTATAAGTCACTCCCTAGGTGTTTTTATCATGGTAATATAAAGGAGAGCAATCGTTTTTGTACACGTTGGAAAGGTTCATTTGTCAAGTATAATATCCAGGACCGCATCAATGTAGCATCTTGAAAGCCATACTCAGGATCGTGGCCTACTTGTGTCCTCATCAACTCCCACTCCCCACTTAGGGGACCCCTTTTCTATCAAATCTCATCAGACAAAACCAGAATGAAACATAACTTCAAAATGAAATAATTTAATCAAATCAAGATAACAAGGGAAATTGAAGACGTTGATTTGGGTAGCAAGCATTCTCAGAATCAATTTCTGTAAAGCTTTCATGCTAACTTGTCTCCTGGGAACCAGCTAGCTAGCCTGGTTCCTAATGAACTTTTGTTTCCCCAGTATAGAGGGAAGGGATGTGTCATTTACTTACAGAAAGTGGTAGGGGAATCTACTGCAGTTTTTGATGTTCCAGTGCTGCTGCTGAGAACCTCAGCTATTACACATAGATGCTTCACCACTCAGGTCCCACCATGTTGAATCGCCTGGCCTTATCCTGCTTACATCCACAAGTCCCAGGTTGTGCAATACATTTTATTGATTATTTCTTATATTTATATTACTTATATTCCTACCATATCTCTTATTTATTCTTTTCAGAAATCTGTTCTTTATGCATCTCCCAATCAGCCATCATCTTCAACTCTTGCCTTTAAGTAGGAAAATTCATATTCTTATTGATATTTGCTCTAACTCTGTAACCTTCCAATTCCTTTGACTTCTTAATTCCTATAACATAATCTGTCATGCCACGTAAGTAGCACATAGGGCTGATCACACGGTAGATATCGTCATTCCCCCCAAAGATTCCAGTTCCCTAATTGGCTATTGTAATACAGCATTCCACTGTTATTGTTTCATTAACGTTGTTTCATTGACATTATTATATTTACTATATACTTAGATTTCTTGGTTCTACTTCACTTTGCATAAGTGCTTACTTCATTTTGTACCCTCATAGAGGTCTTTTACTATGATTTTTTTTGTATTCATCATATTATACTTATATTATGTTATAATAACATAGTATTATTTCATTATTTGTGTATGTCACCATTTATTTAACCATTCCTTAGTCATACGTATTTGCTTTATTTCTGATTTTGTTTTGATTTGTGTTTGCTACCACAAAAATGTTTCTGCAATTATTTTTCTGCATATGGGGCCTTTCTTTTTTGGCGTTAACTTGCTTGGGTCATCTGTCTAGTAGTGGTGGCATCTCTGCTTAAAAAGCTATGACATTTTTAGGCATTTTATTTGAATTCAAAATTATTTTCTAAAACGGTTCTATGAATTAATAGCTCTACCGACAATGCATTAGTGTCCCTCCAACATTCATTCAATAATCAATCAATGAATAAGAATTTATTAAACTCCTGTTAAGTGCTAGGGATCCACCAAAGGCAAAAGGAAGTTCCTGCCTTCAAAGTGCTTGTAATCTAATGGAAGAGATATGATGCAAGCAGACATGTAAGCACAAGCTACATGCAGGATAAATAAGAAATAATTAAAAGAAGGAAGGCACTAGAATTAAGGGGAGTTAAGAAAGGTTTCCTATAGAAGGTGAGAGAGTTGGTTGAACCTTAAAGGAAGCCAGGGAATTCACTAGTCAGAGCAAAGGAGGGAAAGTAGTCCAGGAGTGGAAGATAGATAACCAGAGGATCGATAGATAACCAAAGAGATAGCCGGGAGCTAAGAGATGGAGTCTCTTATTTGGGGAACAGGCAAAAGACCAACGTTACCAGATCAAAAAATATGCTACAATAACTAGACACAGACCAAAGTTTTATACCATATGCATTCTAGAGCTTTTGTACCTTCAAAAGAATTTCATTACCATTTGTCTAATCCAAAAAGTATTACTTTGATAGCCTGATAGATGTTAATCAAATGAAGGTGTTGAATCTGTAAGTTAATTTTGATAAGATTGTTTTGGGTTTTTTTTATAGTATCATCTAATGGTATGGCTTAGCTCATGAGCACCAAATATTTGTCTACTTTGAGGATATATGGTAATTTTATCTATGCATATATAGAGTGTGGTTTGATAGATTGATACCAAGATATTTTATGCATTTGCAGTTATTTTAAATGAAACTTCCCTTTCCATGATCATCTGTTGGATTTAGTTCTTACAATAGAGTAACAGTGTTGATTTTTTTTGTGGGACTATTTTGTAGCCTGCAACTTTATTAAAGGTATTGTCTCAATGAATCTTTGATGATTCTCTAATATTTTCTTAATAGTATTTTAATTTTTTCCAATTACATGTAAAGGCAAATTTTGACGTTCAGTTTTTTAAAATTTTGAGGTCCAAATTTTCTACCTCCCTTCCTTACCACCTCCATCCCTAAGACGGTAAACAATTTGATATAGGATATATACACTAGTATTTCGAAGTGAAATGATTACCATTAGCGAATAATTTTGTCTCCCCTTTACGTATTTTTGTGTCTTTATTTATTTTATTGTGATTTCTAGAGCTATTTAAAAAAACAATAGGAAGGAAATTAGCATTAATTGAGTATCTACTATGTCTCAGTCACTGTACTAAGTCAATGTTATTTTATTTGATACTCACAACAACTGTGGGAAGTAGGTACTAGTATTATCTTCATTTTACATTTGAGGACACTGAGGCAGATAGAGGCCAAATGACTGGCTCAAGTTCATGTAGCTAGTCACTATCTTGAGGCCAGATTTATACTCAGGTCTTCCTGATTCCAGGCTCAGTACCTATCCATGCTATTATTTAACTTCCTCTCAGGGTTCAGGGAGCACCCCTGTTTTATTCTTTATCCTTATATTTATTGGGAAAGCTTCTAGTGTTTCCCCACTGCATATAATGAATGCTAACTTTTAGTTTTAAATACATACCTTTTATTGTATGAGAGAGAGAGAGAGTGAGAGAGAGAATGAGTGAGAGAGAGAGAGACAGAGAGACAGAGAGAGAGAGAGAGAGAGAGAGAGAGAGAGAGAGAGAGAGAGAGAGAGAGAGAGAAAACACTCTCTGTCATCTGAACTTTCTCATTACTGTTGGGGACACCAAAATCCTTTCAGGCACCCAAGCTTAAAACTTTTATGTTAGCCTTGACTTTTCTCTCATGCATCCCACATATTCAATCTGTTATCTAGTCTTGCCATTTCTACCTTCACATACATTATATATTACTCCCTTGTATCCACTCACACAACTATGACCTTAGCAGAGGCCCTTATCATCTCTTACCAGAATTGTTGCAATAGCTTTCTAATTGGCCTCCTGCCTTAGGTCTCCCCCAATTCTAACTTATTCTCCATTCAGAATTATTTTCCTAAAGTGCAGACATATCTATATCACCCTTCTGAATAACAAACTCCAGTGACTTCCTACTATAACCTGGTCCCATTCATACCTTTCCAATATTCTTAAATTCTATACCTCTCCATATATTCAACCATACTGGTCGGCTTGCAATTCCTTGCACATAAAACTCCATCTCCAGACACCATAACTTTGTACTGCCAGTTGCACGTGTCTGAAATGTTTGCCCTCCTCACACACAGCTCTTAGAATTTCTGGTTCCCTTTAAGGCTCAGGTCTATCCCTATGTCCTTTGGAAGGTCATTCCTGGATGGCTCCAGTTTACTAGTTCAATTCCTTCTAATCTACTCACCTTCCATCTACTCTCTCTGTGAGTGCTCACACAGGCATATGAGCGTACCTCTTTTTAAAATATGATCTCCTTAAGGCCAGAAGCTATCTTTATTTTAATTTCTTTAGTGCTTTTGTGGGAGAGTGAGTCTTTAAGGAATAGTTGTGGATTAATTATTGGTATTATGAAATACAATTTTTGCTTTGTCTGATGGGAAGATTCAACCTCTCCTCTTTTAGATTCATATGCTGCACGTTAAATTTTATTGTAGCCTACCATTTTGATTCTATGTAAGTCTTTGCTTTTGAAATGTGTTTCTTATAAACAATAAACGAGAGATTAAAAATTCATTGTGCTATTTTCTTTCATTTTATTGGACTGTCCTGTGAAGTTTAGATTCAGTCAAAGGGCTGCACTCGGGGACCAAGAGGGCCACATGTGGCCTGAGGCTGCAGTTGCCCCACTCCTGGGTCCATTCACATTTAAAGTTGTGAGAATAAGGTTTAGTATTCCTCCATTTGTGTTTCTAATGTTGCTTTAAAATTTTTTTTTTAATCTCTTCCCTTTTAAAGTAAATTCTTTGTCCCTATGATTTGTTTTGATTAAATTACCACAGATTTTCTTCTTCCCACAAACTCCACATTTGTCAAGTCTTCCCTTTATTTGGGAATTCTACTTTAGTTGCTAATTTTTTCCTTTCTTTTATTTAGATATTTTATTTCTTTTCCTCTTTTTTCTTCTCCTTTCCTTCTCTTCAATTAAGCAGTTAGTTAAAAACTTTTCTTCTCTCATCCTTCCAATGTCTGATATTTAAGTTTTTTTTTCTATGTCTTTCTAAGAAGAATTTCTTTGTTTTGTTTTCTTCAGTAATTTCCTCTTTGTCTATTCTGAAATTTTATTCTCTGATTCATTAGAGGTTTTAGTCAGGGATCTATGAACTTGTTTTTAAAAAAATATTTTTGATAACTATAATATAGTTTTTTTGTAATCTTATATATTTGATTTTATGCATTTAAAAACATGATTCTGAGAGGGGCTCCATGGGTTTCACCAGACTTCCAGAGGGGGTCATAACACAAAAGTGGTTAAACATTTTTTGCCTATATTATCACTTATTCCTTCATTAATCATGTTGTATTCCTCATGGAGTTAAAGCTTTGATTTTGGATTTGAGTTCCTTTTTCTACTCAGTTTCTATGATACTGCCTTAAAAGATCTCACCACATCTCTTTTTTGTTGTTATTGTATCTGAGTTAGAAGTTATTCAGTTCATGAGGGAAGTAATTTGGATAGAAGCACTTCCTCATGGTGGAAACTGGCCTGTGTACCAAAATCTGTGGTCTGATTCTTTTTTTTTATAATTTTTAAAAAAATTTATTTATTTTAAATTTTCAACATTCATTTCCACAAAAGTTTGAGTTGCAGATTTTCTCCCTATCTCTCTCTCCCCCCATCCCAAAATGCCAAGTATTCTAATTACCCCTACCACCAGTCTGCCTTCCCTTCTAACATCCTTCCCTTCCCTTATCCACATCTTCTCTTTTTGTCCTGTAGGGCAAGATAAATATTTCTATGCCCCATTACCTATATTTCTTATTTCCCAGTTGTATGCAAGAACAATACTCAACAGTTGTTCCTAAAAGTTTGAGTTCCAACTTCTTTTCCTTCCTCCCTCCCCACCCATTCTCACTGAGAAGGCAAGTAATTCAATATAGGCCATATCTGTGTAGTTTTGGAAATGACTTCCATAATAGTCATGTTGTGTAAGACTGACTGTATTTCCCTCTATCCTATCCTGCCCCCCATTTCTTCTATTCTCTCTTTTGACCTTGTCCCTCCAAGAATGTTGACTTCTAATTGCTCCCTCCTCCCTTTGCCATCCCTTCAGTGATCCCCCAACCCTGCTTATTCCCTTCTCCTCTACTTTCCTCTATTGTAAGATAGGTTTTCCTACCAAAACAAGAGTGCATTTTATTCCTTCCTTGAGCCAAATGTGATGAGAGTAAGCTTCACATTTTCCCTTTCACTTCCACCCTTTTCCTCTCGATTGAAAAGTCTTTTTCTTGCCTCTTTTATGAGAGATAATTTGCCCCATTCCATTTCTCCTTTTCTCCTCCCAATATATTCCTCTCTCACCCCTTAATTTTATTTTTTTTTAGATATGATCCCTTCCTATTCATTTCACCTGGTGCTGTGTGTGTGTGTGTGAGTGTGTGTGTGTGTGTGTGTGTGTGTGTGTGTGTGTGTGTGTGTAATTCCACCAGCTACCTAGATACTGAAAAAAGTTTCAAGAGTTACAAATATTGTCTTTCCATGTAGGAATGTAAACAGTTCAACTTTAATAAGTCCCTTATGTTTTCTCTTTCCTGTTTACCTTTTCATACTTCTCTTGATTCTTGTGTTTGAAAGTCAAATTTTCTTTTCAACTCTGGTCTTTTCATCAAGAATGCTTGAAAGTCCTCTATTTCATTGAAAAACCATTTTCTCCCTGAAGTATTATACTCAGTTTTGCTGGGTGGGTAGATTTTTGGTTTTAGTCCTAGTTCCTTTGACTTCTAGAATATCATATTCCATGCCCTTTGATCCCTCAATGTAGAAGTTGTGAGATCTTGTGTTATCCTGATTGTATGTCCACAATACTCAAATTGTTTCTTTCTAGCTGCTTGCAATGTTTCCTTTTTGACCTGGCAATTCTGGAATTTGGCTACAATGTTCCTAGGAGTTTCTCTTTTTGGATCTCTTTCAGGAGGTGATCAATGGATTCTTTCAATATTTATTTTGCCCTCTAGTTCTAGAATATCAGGGCAGTTTTCCTTGATAATTTCGTGAAAGATGATGTCTAGGCTCTTTTTTTTTGGTCATGACTTTCAGACAGTCCCATAATTTCTAAATTGTCTCTCCAGGATCTATTTTTCAGGTCAATTGTTTATCCATTGAGATATTTCACATTATCTTCCATTTTTTCATTCTTTTGGTTTTGTTTTCTGATTTCTTGGTTTCTCATAAAGTCATTAGCCTCCATCTGTTCCATTCTAATTTTAAAAGAACTATTTTCTTCAGTGAGCTTTTGAACTTCCTTTTTCATTTGACTGATTCTGCTTTTTAAAGCACTCTTCTCTTTGGCTCTTTGGATCTTTTTTTGCCAATTTAGTTAGCCTATTTTTCAAGGTGTTATTTTCTTCAACATATTTTTGGGTCTCCTCTAGCAAGTTGTTGACTTGCTTTTCATGCTTTTCTTGCATCTCTTTCATTTATCTTCCCAATTTTTCTTCTACCTCTCTTAAATTGATTTTCAAAATCCTTTTTTGAGCTCTTCCATGGCCTGAGACCATTGAATATTTATTTTGGATGTCTGGGATACAGAAGACTTGACTTTTATATCTTTCCTTAATGGTAAACATTGTTCTTCCTCATCAGAAAGGTTGGGAGAAGATATCTGTTCACCAAGAAAGTAATCTTCTATAGTCTTATTTTTTCCTCCTTTTTTGGGCATTTTCCCAACCAGTTTTGGATCTTTTGTCAAGAATAGGGGGATCTGTAAGATCTCATTTCTTCCAAGGTGGCATAATCAAGCCTGTACACTGGTCTGGGAGCAACAAGAAACTTTCGTGCCCAGAATCTCTGAGTAGTAGAGTTTTCTCTCCACAACCACCTTGCCTCCAGTTCTGCAGAGCCAGCACTGGGGGCTGAGATTCAGATGAGTTGCTCCATTCCCCCAGGGTCTTTAGGTGGGGGCAGGGCAGTCTATGTGAGATTAAGATCAGCTTCTCAGGTGGGGGCAGGGCTGCCACATAGGGCTCAGTTCCCCCAGGGAATTTATGATGAGGCCTTCAATAATGGATGCTCCCTGCTTCTTGCCTTGGGAGACCACAGTCAGCTGCTGCCTTTGCTGCTGCCACCTGAGGAGGCCTGAGCTATGGGGACACCCTGCTCCCTTTTAGGCCAGCTGAAAAAACCCTCTCACTGACCTTTAGCGCCTGTGGGTTGAGAGAGCTGTGCTGTCACTGGAGATTCTGTCCCTGAAGCCTGTTCAGTCCTGCTCCTCTGGTGCTGTGCTGCCAAGGCTGGGCTGGGCTCTACTCCACATCTGGTAGAACAGATCTTTCCCATTGGTCTTTCAGGTTACCCTGGGCTAGAAATCTCCTCCACTTTGTTGTTCTGTGGCTTCTGCTGCTCTAGAATTTGTTGAGAGTCTTTCTTCACAGGTATTTTATGGGTTGTGGGGGAAGAGCTATTGTATGTGTGTCTTTCTACTCCACCATCTTGACTCCACCCCCTGTGGTCTAATTCTGTACCTTGTTCTCCATATGATCATTATCCTTCCCCTTGACTATTACATCTCATCTCTGCATCTTTTCCTCCTTCCTTCTTATGGATGCTAGCTTTCCCATAAGAACTAAGATTTCCCTTCTATGGCAGAATGATTTTCATAGAAACACAACACTTTTTTAAAAGAGGTGGTGTCCAAATATACCAATGTCCCTCAGATTAACCTCCTAATTTTCAAGTTGTTAATGTTTTTAACATTAAAATTTTAATATAATATTTTTATTACATAGCATCTATACTGTAGCAATGAAATGATTTTTTAATAAATGGTGAGTGTCTGCTTTAAATTATCTGTATTTAATACATTTGTTTTTCAGAAATATGAAACATTCATTCTCAATAATAATGTTGATAGTAGTCCTTTACCTTTAAAACAATACATTGAAATAATTTGTAGTAGAAGTAGTAGTGGTAATAGTAGTAAGTTGTTACAGAGTTTTTTTTTCACTATTCTTCTTTGGCAGCATAGTTCAGAACCTTAATTTCAATTTGTGGTAAAATTAATACATAATAAATTATTTTGAAATAAATATGGCATATAATAGAGTTGATATCTTTTTTTCTTTTTGAAAACAAGTTATTAAATTCCTACCAATAATACCACTTATCTCAATTGAGTAAATTTTTAAAAAGAAGAAAAGAAAACTTTTAATGCATAGATGCATAGTCTGACTAAACAAGTTTCCACATTGGTCATGCCTGGAAAATACATCTTTCTGCATTTTAAGTTCATTACCTCTCTGTCAGGAGGTGAGTGGTAGGTGAGTTTCACCTTCACTTTGGGGAAATCTTGTGGTTTATCGGTGGTTTATTAGTTGATCAGAGTTCTAATGGCTTTAAAATGCTTTTTCTCTGAGACATTAGCATTGCACAAATTGTTCTCCTACCTCTGGTCTCTTTACTCTGCATAAGTTCATAGAGGTTTTCCAAGTTTACTTAAAAACTGTCCATATAATTATTTTCTGTGGATTATTACATTCATAAACTAGTTTGTTTAGACATCTCCCAATAGGAAGGCACCAGGCTCAATTTCCCATTTGATACTACTATAAAAAGATGTGCTTTACATATTTTCATACATATATTTCCTTTTCCTCTTAAAAAAATTCTGTGGAGTAACTTCATAATTATAATTCCAAATTTCTTTCTGGAGTAATTGCACTAATTCACATCTCCATCAGTAAAGGAGTGCCTGTTTTTCTTTTTGTCATCATCACCAAATGTTGGGGGGAAACCTTAAAGTTGCTTTAATCTGCATTTCTTTAATTATTAGTGATTTTTTCCCATATGATTGTTGATAGCTTGGATTTCTTCCTTTGAAAACTACCTATTCATATTTTTTGGCCATTTATTGATTGGGGAATGACTCTTACTCTGAAAATTTTACACCAGTTTTTTTTAAATTTATCTTGGATATGTGATATTTAGCAGATAAATTTAATGCAAAGATTTTTCTAGTTACCTATTTCCCTTCTAATTTTTACTACATTAGATTCATTTGTGCAAAAACTTTAATTTTGCATCATCAAAATTCTCTATTTAATGTCTGAACTCCTCTAATGCTTATATAGTTATGATCTCTTCCCTTATCCATAGATATAAAAAGTAATTTCTTCCTTGATCTTCTAAATTATTTATCATGTGCCTTTTTATGTCTAGGTCATGTATTCATTTGTAGTTTATCTAAGTATATATTGAAAAGTGTTGGTGTAAATCTAACTTCAGCCAGATACTACCTCACTATTCCAGAAGGTTTTACCAAATAGACTGGGGAATTTGGACTTATTGTAGACTGTTTGCTTCTGTATATTGTATACTTAATCCATCCACTTAACCACCTCTTTTTTCTAAACCACTACCCAATAATTTTAATTACTATTGCTTTATAATACAGTTTGAAATCTGATCTGATAAATCTTCTTTCTTTCCACTTTCTTTTTCATCATTACCCTTGAGATTCTTAACCTTTTGTTCCTCTATGTGAATTTCACTACTATATTTTTTATTTCTCTATAAAAATATTCCTTTGGGAGTTTGATTGGCATAGGAATGAATAAGTAAATTCATTTTGGTATTATTGCCAGTTTTTTAACACAATATTGGTTTGGCCTAACTATGATCACTTCATGTTTATCCAGTTATTTAGACCTGTCTTTATTTCTGTATGATGGTTTTAATTGGATAATAACAATAACATTTATATACCATTTACTATGTGCCAGGTGCTTTATAATTATTATCTCATTTGATCCTGGGAGTAGGGTACTATTTTTATCCCCAGTTTACAGGGCAGAAAACTGAAGCAAGCAGGAGCTAAGTGACTTGCCCAAGGTCACACAGTGTCTGTAGGTCTAGTATTGTATCCACTGAGCTGCTCTTCAGTCTCATTTAATTCCTAGGTGAATCTTTATAGATACACCCACCCTGCCCCCCATTTTTTTTAAGCTATAGTCATTTTAAATCAAATTTCTAGCTTTTCTTATTTGATTTTATTAGTCATATGTAGAAAAGTTGAATATGTGATTTATTTCATATCTTGCAACTTTATCGAAATTATAAATTATTTCAGTTGCTTTTTAGTTAATTCTCAAGGGTTCCCTATGTACAACATTTTATAATCTGCAGAAAATGATAGCTTTGTTTCTTCTTTGCTTAATACCTCAATTTACTTTTCTTATCTTATTACTATGTTAAATAATGCTGGTAATAAGGGGTGTTCTTACTTTCTACCTGTTCTTATTGGAACACAAGTTTGCCCGTGGATTAGATAAATATTATTTACTTTAGTAAGGAAAGATCTATTTATTTATTCCTGTGACTCATAGGGTTTTTAATAGAAACAGGTGTTTGTATTTTGTAAATAACTTTTTTAGGTTCTGTTGATATAGTCTAATCAGCTTAACTTCATCATGAAATCCCCACCCTCTAAGACATAACTCCCTTCTCCCATTCAAGTATTTTTTAAAGTAAGATACCCAGTCTCCATTGGGTTGAGATCCTTCCTTCTCCCATATCCTCAGTTTCAATTGTTTCCTTTTGTCATTTGCCCCCAATTTCCTACGGTATTTCTGTTAAGATAGTGAAGAGTTATTTTCCCTTTCTGGTTTACCAGTGAAGTTGAAGAATACATCACCCAATGCCTTTTGTTCTCCACCTTCCTTATCCTCATTTATATACCCTCCCACTAGTAATTTTGTCCTACAAAACACCTTGATTCACCTACATCTACATGTTAAATTTAGTCCATTGTACTTCACTTTTATTCCTGTATCTTCACTTTTCCTATTTCTTTAAATTCTTCTTTTATTTTTATCCCTTTTGTGTGCCTTTAAAAATCTCTTCATGAAATCTTTATTTTTTTTACTTTACCCTTACTTTCTCTTCTCTTTAAAAAAAACAAACACTCTAAGCTTGGGTTTTTTTTCTTTATTTAACCTTTCCTGAATAATTATACTTATTTAGCTTGTTTTTCCATTGTTTAGGGTGCTTGCAAATTTAATAATCTCTTTACGTCTTTTGTCAGGAGTGATTCAAATGACTCCTTTACCATTCCCATTTATTTATTTATTGACTTATTTATTTATCTATTCATTTATTTATTTGATTTATCTATCCATTTGTAAAAATTAATTTTTCATTGATAATTAGGGTCAAGCTTTTAAAGGATGTCATTTTGGTTTGTAGATTGAGAGTTTTTACTCTCTGAAATATATCATTCCATTTTTTTCCTGTCATTTCTAGTATGTGTGGAATAATCTTAGATTATTTAAATTACCTTTCTTTTATATATGGTGATCTTGTTTGTCATTGGGATTTTTAAATTTGACTGCTATGTGACTTGGCGGTTAAGGATTTTTATTTTTACTGTTATTGTTGTTTTTATTTTGGAGGCAATTCAAATTCTTTCAACTGATGATTTGGTTTCCACACTCAGAATTATTATTATGATTTTGAAAAAGTCATGTTTTTTCTGAGAGACCTGAACTTCTTAAGTTTTGATTTTACCTCCTGTCTTTGAGTTTAGTGGGCTTAATTTGTATAAAGATTGTGGTTTTAATATTGTTGGTCTTTGCTTCTCTTCTACAAGATTTTCTTCCACTTCAGTATTTTTGAATTCCAAATCTTTTCATCTCTCATTTTTTTTGAGCAACTCTCTACGTGGATTCATTTTTTTCTAGTCTATAAACTGAATTATTTATTATTGCATTGAGAGTTATGGAATTTAACATAGTAATTATTAATTTCTTCTCTATGGATTCATTTCTGTTTTGAGGTGTGCTGCATAGAACCAGCTTGAGTGGACTTGTGAAAGCCCATTGTTGCAAATGCTATGAATCAGGATTTGATATGTTGTTTTGCTGGTTGTTTAGATTAAAGAAAGTGATGGAAAAAATGTTATTCATGCATTCTAAACTTAAAACTATGTTGTATACACATTAAAAAAAAAAACTGAGTTTCTATGGTTAAACATTTACCAGCACACTTCTTCTTATCACTGACTTTCTGACTACTCCTTCTTTCCTAGTACACATACCAGAAATGCATTGCTGCCTCAGCTTCCCCCCACAGTGGAAGATTTAGGTTTTATAGGTCTCATTTCCTACCCTTAGTGGCCTCTGGAGATATTTAGCATTGGTACCAGTAAGTTTTAGTTTCCATACCTTCAAGTTCCATACATAGTTAGACTTTTACCAGTTCCTCCAGAGATTCTTATTCTTTCCTTTTCTGGCTGGGCTGAATCAGCATCTGCTTCTTTTCGTAGTGTTGAGGAAGGAGAGAGTATGTTCCAAATAGTATCTAGAGTCCTCAGGGTATCCAACCTTCTCCAAGCAGAAGGCAATAGCTTTGCCCTTTTTCTTCCCCTTGTGGTTAGGCAGAATCAGCATCTGAAACTAGCGGGAAAGAGGCAGGAAAAGAGTGAGACATTCTGAAAAAAAATCTCTGGAGCAGAAGAGGGTCTTAATGTGGGCTCCAAGCACAATCTCATGGGTTGATTTGAACTGGATTAGGTATCTGGTGGCACTGAGGAAGCTGAGGGGCATATAGGAGGCAAGTGGGGTACTGAGGGAGCACTTTAAGGATCAATGTTCTGTAGTGTTAATTGACAAACATTTCTACATTGTTGAGATTCTCTGTTTTTGACTTATGGATTCCCATTAAGTGTTCTACATCTGGCACATAATGCCTATGGAGGGTTGTTGAGAGTTTGTAGGGATTTACCATTCCCCTTTATCCATCTGCGGGATGAATTAGAGTTAGTGTATCATCCACATTTTGGTTGGTCAGATGGTTTTGAAATCGTGTCCACTGACAGCCTCTGTTTTCAAGACTGTAAGATGACGCCATGTTATAGAGTTCAGACAGAAGCTTGTGGTGAATGTATTCTGGAGAGAAAATTTGGAGTGTATACCCACTCAGATACACTCTCTGACACAGGTTTTCTTAAAAGACAATGCTCCTAGGACTTGAGTCAAGGATTGCAGCCTGAAGGAATGACATACTAGTCTTCTTCTCACCCCCATTTCCACTTTTCACCTGTCCCTCTTCCCACTAGTGTTCTGCTTATTCTTGAGTTCTATACTCTTTTTCTCACTCCATTCTGTCCTCTGACTTTCTATTCTTTTCTTTATTTACTGCATATCACCAAAAATGGAATAATCACAAGATTACTTAATTCTATTTAATAATGCTGCCTGTTTGGAAGCATTTGCCATCATTGTAGCTTCTAGAGAGCAAAAGTAAAAAATAATGCTATGATTGGGTGGTGAAGCTCAGTCTAAACCAATATTTTTCAGTTTTATTCATCAATCACTTATTAAGCATCTACTGTGTGCCAGGACCAAAGCTAAATCCTAGAGATGTGAAGGCAAAATAAAACAGCCCCTTCCCTCAAGGAGCTTATATTCTACTGGGGGAAGGGAGGAAACAGCATGTGCAAAGATAAGTAGATATAAAACTTAGGGTGATCAGGCAAGGTCTTGTGTAAGAGATAGCCTTGAGTTGAGTGCAAAATAGAGTTAGAAATTCACTTCTGTGATGCAGTTTAAGGAAACAGTGATTCTATCAAAGGACAAAGATATCTACAATCTCAAGTCTATTTGATCTCTGTATTTAGCCATAGGGCTAAAAGCATGTTTGGCAGGTTGCTGGAGTTATGGAGAATCCTGCTCGGCATTTTAGGATAGAGTTTCCAACGGACCATAAACATATTAGAAAACTAATGGGAAATAGGTATAATGTCACTAGCCCCTCCATGATTCAGCTTCTGCTTTCTAGTTGTGTATCATTAAAATGGATACCGACATCTATCAGTCAAATGTGGCTGATTGATAAGGGAAAAAAATGATTGGTTGGAGAAGCATTAATTAAATCCCTACTATGTACCAGGCACAATTCTAAGTACTAGAGATACAAAGGCAAAAGTGATATAGTCCCTGTGTGAAGAAAGCTTATAAGGGGAAAGAATATATACATGTATATGTATATGTATATATATAATACACACACCCACACATATTTATGTATGTATGTATAGAGTGTGTTTATATATGTATAGATGTGTATGCATATGTGTATACATGCATGCACATAAGAGTGTGTATAGATATATGTGTGCATGTATGTGTATATGTACATGCATGCATATGTGTATATGTGTGAATGTCTCTGGTGGTTAGAGTAGAAAGAAAGCTTTTATTTGGAATAACACAAGAACAGTGAGACAAGCCAAAGATGAGTCTACTGTCTTACCTTTTCTTGAAGCAATGATTACATTGGTCTGATAACTATTGCAGAGCAAGGAGTCTTAGGTGGATGAATGTGAAACATGATTGGAGGACAACCAGATATAGCTGTAGTATCAAATGAGGTAATATTTATCAAAATCATTTGTCATGGTACCTGGTACACAGTAGGTGCTACATAAATGTTTTTTCTCTTCCCATCCCTTCCCTTTAGTCAAGTTTGCCTTATTCACTAGCCAATCAAACTCAGTCCTAGATTGGAGTTTTGGTCTAGTTGGGCTTTTTCAGTTGGGGGGTAGGTATAGCATCAGGGTTGATGGCAAGGTATTCCAGTATGTCTATGGTGGCATAGTCTGATGCTGTTGGTCTAAGTATTTTTGTAACTTGCTCACTGGCTGATCCAATTAAATCTATGTAGAAAGCTTGAGTTTCACTAAAACTTAATTCAATCCATTCCAACCATCATTTATTGAATGCTGTCTATATGTAGTATATAGAGCTCCATGCCTGGCCTGGTAAGACAAAATATGAAGAAGAATTTGTAGTCTCATGTGTGTTGAGGGAAGGGGTGAGGTATGGCCTATACAAATAACCATAATATACCAGGACATAAGATAAGTAGAGCAAAAAAAATATTGCAGGCTAAATACTATGTGAGGCTAGAGAACCTTGTGTCACCTGGGAAATATCTTTGACTCCACCTAACTTTGAACTAAAGCTAGCTCTGCCATCAGCTAGTTGGATGACCTTTGGACAACCTTCCTCCTAACTTCCTTTCCATTTCTTTATCTCTCAAATGAGGAAGTTGGAATAAGTGATCTCTAGATCACAGCTAGAATATTCTATGAGTCTGTGGTTCTATAATTCTACTCTCATGTTAATTCGTTTTGTTTTGTTTCTGTGATTCTCTTCTTGGGTCAGACTAGGTGGTCTATCAATTGGTTACTTTGGGGCTAATATGTCATAAGATCATAAGATCACAGAAGATCAGGTTGTTCCTACAGATAAGAAACAGCCTAATATATCAAAATGAACATTGACTTTAGAGTCAGGAGTCTTGGGTTCCAATACCACCGTGGTGACTTTGGGTAGTCACTTAACTTCCATGAGTGTCTGCAACAAGAGAAGATTGGACAAGATTGCCTTCAAGGGCCTCACCAGATATAAACTTATGATCTTTTGATACTATGTAAGAGGAAAATAGGTCTAGGGTCAGCCTTCTAGACTCAAGCTTAGTCTCAGGTGGTATTCTGGATCCACTGGGCTTGGATTGGCTTCCACCCAGGATGTCGCAATGAAAATCATTAAGGAGAAGAGGGTACTGACCAGAGATATTCAGAAATTGTCATAGCAGAACTGTTTCACAGGGTCCAACGATATGATGAATTCAACAAGGATGAGCAGATTGAAGGGCTACATGACTGTCATGGAGGCTCTGAAGAGTGAATTGGTACTATGCCCATGATCTGTTGTTTTGAAAATTTCACTGAAGTAAAGAATTTCAGAACTGGAACAGGTTTTGGTGGCCCTTCTAAGAAAGAATCCTACTATAATGATACCCAACAAGGGGTTATCTAGCCTTTGTTTGGAGATCTTCAGGGAGGGAGAACCCATCCCCTACTAAGGCAATCTCATCACTTTGGTACCATCGAGCTTGGACATCTTCAACAATCAAGTACCTTCTCTTTCCACATTCCTTTCTTATCCATCCTAGGTTCATATGTCATATCCCATTCCTACAAGAATTTTATCTCATCTTCTATGTTGACTAATTCCAACTAAAGTGTTAGCTGATAATAGATTGACTTGTCCTTCACTTGGGGTATTTTATCCCCTAATTAGTATCAATCTCCCCCAAGTCTTCAAGAACATTTAATGGTGGAAATGATTTGAGACAAGAAGCAAAACCTGATGCTCTCAAATTTACTGTTTGAGCCCACAAGGTGGGCCCAGACTAATTATAATACACACTTAGAGTCACTCTATAAATAACTTCACTTTACTATTTTTAAAAAAGGAAACTAGAGAAATTAAGTGATTTGCCAGTGATAATAAATGGGCCTGCCTCCAGAGCATGCTTATATTGGCTAAGTAAGCTATATTATTCAAAAAATACCAGCAGCTAGAATTGTATTTGGACTTTGTACACTGTTGGCAACAGGTGAAGATAGCAAATTTTTCTCCTTGTTGTTACTTTGGGTTTTATACACTGGTGACATGTATTATTTGCTCAATCCCTACTGAACAAAAGGGGCTGCTATGGGGTAAATGATTTCCTTTGAGACCTGGTCTACCCTGTGAAATGTTTTACCAGCTTGACTGGGGAGTGGAGGCAGTAAGGTTGACCTTAGGTGAAATTATGAAGCTAGGTTATAATTTCAATGCCACTCCCTCTATATACCCAAACCTCTCATTTCCACATGCTCTTTTCAGTATCCATTCTCCATCTTGAGCAATCAAGGGTCTTAGGGTGTTCTGGCTGCTGCTGCTATCTAGCAGAAAAATTAATCTGGAAAACTCATTCACCCAAGTCATGACTAAGATACAAAGAATTTAATGTGTTATCCCTCTGAGAAGTATTTGCGTTTTAACACAGAGCCATAGGAAGGAGATGATACTTAGCACAAAGGAATGTTGGGGATTAATGATGGCAGGCTTTCAGGCATCAACAGGAAAGATACTTTGGGCAGTGAATTTTTCCCAATGCTTTTCAAATCAGACAACTCTGCAATGGTAAACGGTGATCTCACTCCCATTACAAAAAAAAAAAGAAAAAAGAAAAAAAAGATGGTGGATAGGCCTGGGAGCAAAAGCTTTGGGCACAGCAAGAGAATGGAAGGAGAGAATTCCAAACAATGCCTCATTCTGTAGATACCTGCTAAGACCACAAAGCAAAGGATTGTTTTTATGTATGGTCAGTGAGAAGGAAACTGCTGGTCACATATTGGCCATTTCAGTCTCAGATGACTGCAAGAACTGTGACCATGATGGCCACTGGTACTTAATTGTTTCTGGTGTGCTGCTTCCAAGTTTGGAGTTTGGGGGCTTCCAGGAAGGAGATGGGGATAATAGAAAAAAGGCACAAGGGCACTTCCAAAAGAGGCATAGAAATTTAAATCATGGCATTCTAAGGCTTATATTTGTCCTCATCTTTTCCTCAACTGTTTCCTTTCAGCTACCTGTCACTGGAAGCCCTTGCAAGATAATTGCTATTTTTTTGAATGATACAGTAGAATGAATTTGGTACTTGGAGTCAGAGGCTCTAAGTCCAAATCTTTACTTTTATCTCTTATTATATTTTCTTAGATGAGTCGTTCTACCTCTGGACCTAACTTTTCCTCATCTGTAAAAAGAAGAGCTTGTGTTAAACAATCTCTTAAATTCTTTCTGTTTCCAAGTTTCTGACCCCATGAGTCTTAGTGAAAGGCTGATGTGATTCCTGAATACTATAGGGATTCTCAGGGGTAATATCATGGGATCATAGATCTAGAGGGACCACCACAGACTGACTGATCCAATTCTTTGTTTTGTCAATGAGGAAACTGAGTGCACCACCCACCTCCACTGGAAGCAGAGAACTACCTCGACAAAGAGTTCAAAAGTCAAGTAAATAGTTGGGGAAATGAGCAAAAACCAGAAAAAGAATCAGACTATAGAATCTTATGTTGGTGATAAGGAAGACCAAAGCATGCAAACAGAAGAAAACAAAGTCAAAGGTCCTCCTTCCAAAACCTCTAAGAAAAATGTTAATTGGTCTCAGGCCACAGAAGATCTCCAAAGGATTTTAAAAATCAAGTGAGAGAAGTAGAACAAAAATTGGTTAGAGAAATGAGAATGATGAAGAAAATCATGAAAAATGAGTCAACTGCTTGTTAAAGAAGACCCCCAAAATGCTGAAGAAATACTTTAATAAATAGACTTACCCAAATGGCAAAAGAGATCCAAAAAGCCAATGAAGAGAAGAATGCCCTAAAAAGCAGAATTGGCCAGATGGGAAAGGAGGTCCAAAAATTCACTGAAGAAAATTATTCCTTAAGGATTATAATGGAGCAGAAGAAAGCTAATGACTTTAGAAAAAAATCAAGAAATTATAAAACAAAGTCAAAGGAATGAAAAAATAGCAGACAATGCTATTTTATTTTATTTTATTTTATCATATGTCATTGGAAAAACGACTGACCAGGAAAATAGGTCCAGGAGGGACAATTTAAAAATTGTGAGACTAACTGAAAGTCATGATCAAAAAAGAACCTAGACATCAACTTTCAAGAAATTATTAAGGAAAACTGTCTTGATATTGTAGAACCAGGGGATAATAAGGGGATAATATAGATATTGAAAGAATCCACCGATTACCTACTAAAAGAGATCCCAAAAGGAAAACTCCTAGGAATATTGTAGCCAAATTCCAGAGTTCCCAGGCCAAGGAGAAAATACTACAACCAGGCAGAAAGAAACAATTTGAGTGTTGCAGAAATAAAATCAGGATAATGCAAGATCTAGCAGCCTTAAGGGATCAAAGGGTTTAGAATTTGATATTCCAGAAGTCAAAGAAGCTAGGATTAAAACCAAGTATCACCTACCCAGCAAAACTGAGTATAATACTTGAGGGGAAAAATAGTCATTCAATGAAATAGAGAATTTTCAAACATTCTTGTTGAAATGACCAGAGCTAAATAGAAAATTTGACTTTCAAACACAAGAATGAAGAGAAACATGAAAAGGCAAACAGGAAAGAGAAATCATAAGGGACTTACTACATGGAAAGATATTATTTGTAACTCTTGAGACTTTTCTCAGTATTTGGGTACTTGGATGGATTATATACATATCAACGGAGGGCACAAGGTGAATTGAATAGGTAGGGATGACATCTAAAAAAAAATTAAGAGATGAGGGAGGAATATATTGGGAGGAGAAAGGGAGATATAGAATGAGGTAAATTAACTCACCTAAAAGAGGTAAGACAAAGCTTTTTCACAGGAGGGGAAGAGCGGGGAGGTGAGAGCGAAGAAATGAATCTTATTCTCATCCCATTTGGCTTAAGGAGGGAATAACATGCACATTCAATTTGGTATGAAAATCTATCTTACACTACAGGAAAATAGGGGGGAAGGGGATAAGTGGGGAGGGGATGATAGAAGGGAGGGTAAATGAGAAAAGGGGGCAATTAGAAGTAAATACTTTTCAGGAGGTATATGGTCAGAAGAAAGAATAGAATAAATAAGGAAAAGGATAGAATAGAGGGAAATGTAGTTAGTCTTTCATAATATGACTGTTATGCAAGTGTTTTGCATAACTACACAAGTATAACCTATATTGAATTGCTTGCCTTCTCAGTAGGGATGGGTGGGGAGGGAGGAAGGGAGAGAATATGGAACTCAAAGTTTTAAAAATGAATGTTAAAAATCGTTTTTGCATGCAACTGGGAAATAAGATATACAGGTAATGGGGTATAGAAATCTATCTTGCCCTGCAAGAAAATAGAGAGGATGGGAATAAGAGAAGGGAGGGGTGTGATAGAAGAGGGGGCAGATTAGGGGAAGTGGTTATCAGAATGCATGCTCTCTTGGGATGGGTGAAGGGGAGAGATGGGGAGAAAATTTGGAACTCAAAATCTTGTGGAAGTGAATGTTGAAAACTAAAAATAAATAAATTAATAAAGAAAGAAAAAATCAATGAGGAAACTGATGTCCAAGGTGGATAGTGACTTACCCAAGGTCACATGGGGAAGTATCAGAAAGAGGATCTAGCCCTGTTCCTTTTGCTCTGAAGTTAGTGTTCTGGCCTCTGCCCCACCTAGTCCTAAAGAACCCCTCTTGGAGAAGGATAGGTTCATAGTACTTTTTACTTAACCCCAGGTCTTAACACAGTGCTGAGTATATTCAGTAGAAGTTTGTAGAATTAAACATACAACTCCATGTCTATACGTTACATACGTGTGTGTGTATTTTTATATATACATATATGTATGTAAGTTTAGGTATGTGTAACCAAGTAACCGAGGAAGCCAAGTCTCCCCCTACCTTTCCAATCTTTTAACCCTTGATCCCCAACACATACTTCTCAGACCAGTGACCCTGGCCTCCTGACTCTTTATAGACAAGATGCTCTATCTCTCAGCTCAGGCATTTTCTCTGGCTGTTTGCCATGCCTGAAAATACTCTCCTTCCTCCACTCTGACTCTGATCTCTTCAGTTTCCTTTAAATCCCAACTAAAATCCCACTTTTTACAGGAAGCTTTCACCAACTTCTCTTAATTCTAGTGCCTTCCCTCTTAATTATTTCCTATTTATCTTGTATATAACTTATTTGTAAAAATTTTCTTGCTTATTGTCTCCACATTAAACTATGAACCCCTTGATGGCAAGGACTGTCTTTTACATTTCTTTTTTAATCCCTGAGCACAGTGGCTGGTATATAGTAGGAGCTTAATAAGTGTTTATTGACAACAACCCTGGGAGGGAAGTGCTATTTTTGACCCCATTTTACAGTTCAAGAAGAAAGCAAACAGAGATTAAGTGACTTGCCCAGGGTCACACAGCTGGTAACTATCTGAGGTTGGATTTAAACTTGGTTCTTCTTGACTCTAAGCCCAGTGCTTTATCCACTGCACCACACACATATGTAGTATAATTCCAATATATTTATTTCACAGTGGATATCCTCCTTTAAAATTGAGATCTAAAATTCCTTATTGGAGGAGACAGTCAAAATAAGGTGTAAGTTCTGTATTTCCTTCCTCCAAAAATAATAATAATAAAAATATTTCATAGGGCACTTTATAGTTTGCAAAGCACTTTATGTGCCTTTCCCCATTTGCTCCTCATAGCCATCCTGTGGGGATAGGTCCTTTTATTATACCCATTTTATGGATAAGGAGAGTGAGGTGGAGAGAGTTTAAGTGATTTGCCTAGGGCTTCGCAGCTTTTAAGTGTCTGAGTCAGCATTAAAACTTATGTAATAACAGCAGTAGCAGCAACAATAATGACAGTAAGAGCACTGATAAAGCAAATTTAAGATTTGCAAAGTGCTTCACATATTTTATTTTCATTTTATTCCTGTCATGACATAACAACCCTATGAGTACATTCTATTATCCTTCCCATTTTTATGCCTGAGGAAAATGAGGCTAAGTCTAAGTGACTTGCCCAAGATCACATAGTTAGTAGATATTAAAGTCAAGATTCAAACTGAGTTTTCTCAGACTTCAAGGTCAACACTCTACCTACTGTACCACACAGTCACCTTAACATCTTTCTGACTCCAAGAGCTGAGCTATCCACATGATGGAATAGACTTTTAGAAAGTTACCAAATCATTTCTATTTTATCACGCAACTGAAAATTCTACATTCTTTTTTTTTTTTTTTGTTACCTGAGAGGGAAGAAAGGAATATGGGAAATAAGGGGTTTGGGAGAAGGGGGCATAATAACAGTTAGATTAAAATTCACCTAAAAGAAGAAATTAAGTATTAAATAGATTTGTGTTCTTGGACTTTGAAAGCACTGGGATATGATGGCTGGTCAGTTGAGCATCGATGAGTACATTTGTAATAGTCAATAAACATTTATTAAGCACCTACTGTGTGTCAGACATTTTGCTTAGAGCCAAAGATCAAAAGAGAACAAAAAAAAGACAGTAATTCAAGCTGCTGGGGAGGCTGAAGCTGGTTGGATGGCTGAGCTCCAGAGTTCTGGTCTACAGCGGTCGATGGGGCATCTGCCCTAAGACTTGCTCCAATATGGCGTTCTCCCCAGGAGCAGAAGGCCACCAGGCTAGGGCGGAGTGTTCCAGAAAGCAGAGCATGTCAAGGCTTCTGTGCTGATCATATTGAGATCAGGCTAATGACTGGCTGATGTATTTCCAGACAGGGGAAACATAAGGGATACATTCAGTCTGAGCGGAGGAAGAAAATAGATGTCATAGCAGTCCCCAGGCCTTCTGTGTAAGTCAGTATTCTTTCTCTCTTATCTATGAATTTACTTTTAATCCCACCCTTGCCATGATTTAAATGGTTTTTTTTTGAGGTTTAGTGCCGAAAACAGAAAGACCCCCTCTAGTTTATGTGCATCTGGCTATTGTTTTTATCACACTTCTCCAGAAAGGCCTGTTTCCAGACTGAATTCCAGGCCTCTAGATTTCATGCAGTGCTAGCCCTGCTGAGGCCCAGATGTGTTTGGTAGGATCTGGAGACAAGAGAACCTGAGTTAGAATCCCCAGTTTTGCTACTTAATGCCTCTGTGACAGTCCCTGAATCTCTCTCATTTTTGAATTCATTTGTAAGTAGACAAGATGGAATAGACAATTGGCTTTTCCATTTTTATAGTGAAACATCCCCACATCTGCAAGTGCAGCAAGAAATGTGACCAAGGAACCAGGCACATGTATGTAGCTTGTGTGTAAATATTGTTGCTGGAGAGAAGACTAGTGTGTCTTTAAATGTTGGCCTCTGTGGAAGGATGGGGGTGGGAGTGTTGTGGAAATGGGAATTGGATTAGGAAGGGAAAGCAGGGAGGGTATTCAGCACTGCAGTTGATAGGATCCCTAGGATGCTTTCCAAAGGCACTCACTGGAAACAAGTTACCTCCTAGGCTCTTATCTAAGCAGAACTGACTTGTCCCTGCTCCAGCGGGGTTAGTCTCCTTGATCTGGGCTATGTCTGCCTAGGCCAGAGTCTGGTCAGCTTTCTGCAAAGTGCTGTGTAATTATGCCCGTTTCTGTGGTCCGCCTTTGGAACACAGTCTCATAAAAAATCTTAAGCGGCTATCACTTTTCATGGCTAATGAACTGAGGATCTGGGAATGAGATCCAGAGCCAACTCTTGGATTAAACCTCAAACAAGGCTGTCTTTAGGAATTAGTGGAAGGGGGGAAGGGGTGCGCAAAAGAACCCAAGACTCTTGGAGAGAGTACTATAAACCCCCCGACCTTCCGCATATGAGCCAAGTGACCGACATGAAGGGGGTACCAAGGGCTAATCAAAGAGGAGGCATGAATACAAAAAGGCTTGTTTGAGAGTCAATAATACATTTAGGGTCCTGCTCCCCTCCCCTCCCTGTTTGTTTTAGATGGGAGTTCTGAAAGGCCCTTTCTGAGTTTCAGAAATATTTGAAGTAAGGAGGCCCTTACATGCACATACTGATCAGTGACAGAATGAGTCACTGGCCCCAGCTTAGCCTCTGGTGAACAGCAAAGGGGAAAAAAATCAGGAAACTGTTCTGGGTAAAAAGGACTGGAGTGGAATTGGTAATCTTTTGGAGGGTGGGTGGTTTGTATTCAGAAAAGGCATTTCAAGGCAGATGCCATCCCAGAACCTAGTGATACTCTCTAATAAATATACCCCCTAATTCATATTTCCTCTTCCTGGTCAAATACCAAAGAAAATGTCAGCATGGATTACAGACCCTAGGAGAAATGACAGTGGCAGGGGGCAGTGTGAGGGACCCCCAAGATGCCTACGTGCAGAAGAATTATTTAAAGGGGACCCCAACTAAATCCCCGTCTTTTCATCTGATTTTTTTTTATTATATCAAAGGGCTTATGAAATTTCCTTTACTCTCTCTCTCTCTCTCTCTCTCTCTCTCTCTCTCTCTCTCTCTCTCTCTCTCTCTCGTCGCTTGCTTTTGCACTCATTTCCAACAGAGGACGTGAACATTCTTTCCTATGGCAAGGTGAAAATAATTTTATTTTCATCACTGCTCCCCTCCTCTCCCTCCCCACCTCCCCAACCACCACCACCACTCTATCTTGTGATGGATTTACTTGAAAAAAAATAATGACGGGGCTTCACAAACTGGCCTGACAGTTGTGATGTGGAGAGCAAGCCGACTGAGTAGGGACAGTGAGGCATCTCTGTACCTATTATGGCAAAAATCGATAATGCGCTCTGTAAATTGCTCCTCCCAAAGGAAATGAACAAATGCAAGAGACAGGGGAAGCCATCATTCTGTGTGAAGGCTTCACACACTTGGACCAGCACAATTATGAACAGGAGGGTGGTTTGAGGCATTGTGTGTGTGCGTGTGTGTGTGCTCATGCTCATGTCTGTTGGCTAAATAAGAAATTGGGGAGGAGGTGGACTTCTTATTCATCATAAAATTTTAATTAAGGGTGTCTTATTTTGGAAAGACTCTAATATATGCATCTATCTGTTTGTCTTTGGAGGGGTAGGTGGGAAAGACAGAATCAGGACTTTCTACAATTTCCTCTTTGGGAGTGGCAAGGACTGGAAAGACTGAGAATTTTCCCTTTGGATTTTTTAGTTTCTTGTCTGAAGATACCATGAGCTGCTGTTTCTTCTAGGAACTCCCATTCAGATGAATGGGAACACCATACTAGGTCTAGGGCAAAGAACAGCCCTGTGTATTTGGGCTGGGTGAAAATAATCTTTTAATTTCACAGTTTCACTCTTCCCTGCTCCACCTCTCAATAGTTACCTTTAGAAATATACCTTTCTTCATTTTGGTTCCTTTGGGATTTTACCTAGAGGACTGTGACAAAAAAACTAAATAAATAAAAGGGCAAACAAAATTAGAGCACCGCCATTATTCTTCTGCTTTTCTGTACTCTAGCTGTACTTTCCCCCCTTTCTTTCTAGCAGACAGATTTTGAAAATTAGTGAATTCTGATGAAACATGAGTTGATTAGCACAGACAAAAGATGTCAGCAAAACCATTTTATGATCTGAATTCCTGTCTTTCATTATGGGAGTTAGGAGATGTAAAATGCGGAAAAGCAGATGGGGGCAAGGATGGTGTAGCCAAAATGAAGATTAATTGAAAAAAGGCAAGAGAAGCAGTTGCTGCAAAGGAAGCAGTCTAAGTGAAGGGTCCAGTTAAGGTCAGAAAAAGGGCTGCAAAGCTTAGTAGAAGAGCTGGGGGGTCACCATGAGATGAAGTCATAAGTAGATGGGAATATAGAGGTGGAAAAATATATCCCTGGAAAATCCCAAGATTCTCTATGGGATGTGGTGAAATGGACCCAGTTACTTGACATAGATAAATCTCCTGATACAATGGAATGAGGACTAGTATGGGAAACAGGAAGATCTGGGATAGATGCCAGCTCTGTAGGACCTGATCTCTATAGATGACTGACTACAGATTACATTGGTGTTTTAGTAGGGGAGTTTCTTACAATGAAGAAAGCATAGTTCTGGACCTATACACACAGACAAATGGGGACATAAAGGTGCTGCAACTAGATGTAGGCACTGTGGATAGAGGCAGTGAAAGGCACCTGGAGTTAGGAAGACCTGAGTTCAAATCTAGCCTCAGACATGTGCTGGCTGTGTGACCCTGAGCACCTTACTTGACCTCAACTGCAAAAGGGGGATAATTAACAATACTTTCTTCCCAAGGCTGTTGTAAGGATCAACCACATTGTCTTAGAAGTAAGAAATAGGGATAGGAGCTAGATATGTCTTTTCATGATTTTATAGGGAACTCCCGGATAAAGAAATTTTATCAATGGAAGGCTACACTTGTCTGAAATTTATAATCTTAAAGATTTTCCCAGAGCATTGGTAACAATCTTATATAGAAACAGAGGTCACCAATCTATACATAAAGATCCCGACAGGCTACATATTGACTTTACATATTGTAAAGTTGTCTGTGATTTATTGTGTTTTTATTTATTTTGTTAAATATTTCTCAGTTACCTTTAACTTGATTCCTGGTTGCATAGCAGCCTGTAGTTCTGTGTTTGACCTCTCTGACCTAGGCCTATAGAGTCTGTGACCTTCCCAGAATCATGCAGCCAAAATGTGTATGTTCCAAACATAACGTGAACTTATATCTTGCCTTTGAGCCTGGCTTTCTATCCACCAAGCCTTGTTAAGTAAATCTTAAGTATGGGTTAGGAAGATATGAAAAACATACTTTTTGATATGAGGACTGAGCATAAATCTAAGGGAAAGGTACCAGAAGTTAGCTGTTTGGCTACATAGTATAAAATTTTGAAGAAAAAAAATAGTCAAACATTGTTAGGCAAATAGATTAGTCATTTGACTTCATCTTTTAGGAAGAGGGTCAAATGGAACTGTAACTGGGGGTAGAGGAACCATTAGAAATTGTTGGAGAAGAATGAAGGTAATTTCAAGGAGAAGGACATGTATTTTTCTTTTTGTTTTCTTGAGGAGATGGGCCTCTGGCATCGTGAAGGAAGGAACATAAGTCAAAGAAGAGTCCAGGTGAATCTCTGAAATGAAACAGTAAATGGAAAGATAAGGAGGGTGTGCAATTGAAATATTCCTTTAGAATGTATAAAGTCTGCCAGTTTTTAAATAGGAAAGGAAGGACATTTTGGAAATCATCATTACAACATAGAAAAAGAACATGGAAAAATAGATTAGGAAATTTGTAAAGAGAAATCTGTATGGGGGCTTGAAAAGAAATTAGGTGGAAGGCTCATGTCTTCCTGATGAATTGTAATGCACAGGCAAAAAAGTGAGGTCAAAGGGCATAAGGCATAATGTGTTTGATAGCGGATATTTAGGACTTGGAAAATGACCAATTAGTTTGAGCATCTTGTAAAGCTCACCTGAATGTAATTCAATTCAGGTTTATTAAGAACATACTATGAGCAAATGGATGGATGGATGGAAGGATGGATGGGTGGATGGATGTGTGGATGAATGAATGAATGAATGAATAAATGAATGAAAAAGTTAAGCCACAGGAACTTCAGGAAAGACAACAGTTAAACAGGGCAGCTAAGTCAAATCAGTCACTTTTGAAAATGAGCCCACAGGATCAACCCGTGATCAGAGGAAGCAGATACAGAAGAAACATCCTTCACAGAGAGAAAGTTCCCTCAGTCCCATCTTGGGGATTAGGGATGGGAAAAGGAGCATTCCAAACGTTAAAAATCAAAGGAGAGAAGAAATTAAGGGGAACCCCAAAATTGTAAAAGTCATTCATTTCACTATTCTAATGTCTCTCTCCCACAGCTAAATACCTTACCCCAAGGGCCCGGTATTGCCTGTGAAAATCTTCTGATGCTGGTCACCCGTGGGCCATGCTGCTAATAATTAATCCTGAGGCTTTCCTTGCAGAATCCCCCTGAATAACTGTAGATCACGAGTCCAGGTCTGGCAACCCAGTTTGCTCAGGGTTCAGGAAAGGGCAGCTGGGAAACTATCATACATCAAGCCTGTGCCAGCGGCTGGGTATTGGTGATCTGCTTCCGCTAGCAGTAGTTATTCTTCTGATGGGAAAGCCTTCTAAACAAGCCTGTGAATTGGTTTTCATGCTCGCATTGACAGATTGGGAAAGCAGTTTGTTCTACCAAATTTAACAATGATATATCATTATCACAACTTTGGGGGAAATCTATAAAATCAATAAGTTTGTAGCCTGAACAGGATTTGTATCGCTCGCTTGCTGTGCTGGTGTCAAAGCGTGAGCATATGGATTGAGTCACAGCCTGAGATCAATGGAATTTGTGGACAGTGAGCTCAATAACAAGCCCTTCTGAAAAGAAATAGATGTAAAAAGCAAATTTACTAGAGTATAAAAAAAAAAGCTAATATCTTTTCCGCGCCTTGGCTGTAAAGTGCTGTTTGGCTGCTGCCGTCGGCTGCTGGTACTTGGAAAGCTGTCTAGGGTATGTGCCTGCAATGCTGAACGCTGCGGTTCCAGCTCCATGCATAGCATGTACAGTTGGGTGCTTCTGTTTGCCATCCTTGCACTAGGAAGCTAGCCAAGAATAGGAGGAGGGGGAAAGTCGCCCTTTATATTGTAAACTGAATAAAGAATGAAACAGTGAGTGTGTCTGCTGGGGAAAGACCACGGTAGCTTTATTTACTTTGTGCTGGCAGGACTTGCTAATGGAGAAAAATAAAAAGCATAATTAAATAGTTTAATGAATTCGCAGCTCTTTTGTTTGAGTGGGACAGGGAATGCATGTTCCAGAGAGGCCTCACAAAGAGCTTGGCTGGGAGTGAGTTAAAAGTAGGAAATCAGTCCTTTGAAGGCATTTTTATACTTCATTATCCCAGCATGTAAAATGACTCGTACTAAACGACTGAGGATTTTATTTTTCACTCTCCCTCTCTCTCTCTCTCTCTCTCTCTCTCTCTTCTTCTTTTAAACAAAAGAGAGCATGGGGACGGCTGGTGCATAATTCCCCTCCGTGTCCTAGAGCCAATGGATCAGCCTGTCAGCAAGCTGGTGGGGCCTGTGCTTGGGCTCTGGTAGAGTAGATGACTCGAGGAAACTGTGGGGAGCATCTACGCCATGGGCCATTCACACACGCATGTGCACAGCAGTGCAAGATGGGAACCAGCGATAATCTCTCCTTTATTGGGAAAGCCTGTTGCCTATCGCTTTGCTGGAAGCGGAGCATGGCTTTTGAATTATTTACTCTGGTCTTCTTAAGTGGCCAAAATTCCTTTTTTTCCCCCACTTTTGGAAACCAAATCATTTGTTGGGAGGAATCAAGACATGGTGGAGATCTGGGAGTGGGGCTGCCAATTTCCAGCTTTCTTGTGGATGCTTTGGGATGATATGGTTGGGTAGCCAAGTCTAGTGTCTTAGCATCCTGCTCTGGGTCTAAGGTTCTGATTCAAGAAGTCCAGTTTGGCACAGTCAAGGATGTAGCAAAAGAAGAGTGATTCCCCCCTCTCCCCCCATCCTCAACGGGGAAGAGCAGGGCAAGGTCCTGGGATAGGATAGTTAAGAGGGGCTCCAGATAGGTAGGCTCAAGCTGGAGGACAGGACCACCCTTAGGACTTAATAGGTGTTGAATGAGGAGGCCCACAGGAAAAGTCTACTACCTCCTAAAGAAAGAAGACTTTTGGTCATGGAGAGAGGCCCAGGGTCTCTTGGGTTGTATCTCAAAATTGGATTCACCAAAGGATTTCACATCTAAAGAACTTCAGAGGACAGCTAGTTCACCCATTTCACAGATGAGAAAACAGGCCTAGAGAGATGAAGCAACTTTCCCCAAAGTCATCTATTCAAACAAGCAACAGATATTTATTAAGCACATATCCTATGCCAAGCACTAGGGTTAGAGAGAGGGGAAAAAATCAGATCCTGCCCTCCAAGAGAGCCCATTCTAATGCTGAGGAACCATGCAAATGACTGCATCCATACATGCAGAGTAAATGGAATAATCTCAGAAGGAAGGCTCATTGATGGAAAAGGCTTCTTGGGAGAAGGTGGTAAGCATCAGTCAGTCTTTTCAGTGTCAGGAACAGCTCCACCATTTAAATCTGGGAGCATCTTTGGTGATATCTAGATTCTAGAAAGTTTATGCTTCCTATACCCACATACTGAACAGAAACTGTAATAAAGTGGGAAGCCTCTCTGGGTAAACTGGGTTTACTATTTATTTAATCACCAGAAGGGAGTTAGAGGCCTTTCTGGGGGTCACAGGCAAGAGATTATTCCCCACATCTCTACAGTCACAGTAGGAAATATTTGACTAATAGTATAGAATTGAAATGATCTTTAAGAAAACAAATGAGAAGGGGAAGGGGATTGACTATTATAGACACTTGAGGAGCTTTCTGCCACTTAATCCTAACTGTGCACAACTTTGGTACCCCACCTGTCTCCCTCCTCCTTTATTTTAGGTTAGGCTTTCCCAGACAGTGTTGCATCTGGGGACTGACCTGAGACAGCTGTACTGGTTTTGAATCACTCTATAGATCTGTTAACACGGCTTCCTCCCAAAGGCATCTCTACTCTGGATGTAAGGTCCCTCTCCTGGGCCTTCTCTCATCTTACCTTGAAGGCAAGAGAAAAACATCAGAGATGTGGCAGTCCTAAGTGACCCATCTAATCCGTCAGGGGGGACGAAGGGTACCTCTTGGTGCTAAGAATAATCATATCTCCTTTTCCTGGCTACTTAACCACCACCGCCCCATCCCTCCCCAGCCCTTCTAATATTTTAATTTGGCTTCCAAATGGCTAGCTCAGGACCTGCTTTTCCAGACTCACTCTTTTGCTATTGTCATATAGCTCATACCTTCACTGTCTGGGTCTCCTGGATGTCACCCTGCCATATTATGACACGCTCAAGATGTAGAAGCCAACTCCCAACAGCTGGAGTAGGGGTGTGTGGGGGAGTCTACTTTTCCTCCAGGCCTTTGCCTGGTTCAAGATTTGCATTTGCAAAGCTCTCTCTGTGTGCCTTTACTGGTCACATTTGCTTATAAATAACACTAACTGTTTTTTTCTTGTTAAATTATACCTTATAAACAAATTTTACTGTGAGTCTAAGCCAATAATTGCTTAATCCTGACGTTTTCAAATCTGCAATGCATCACCTATAAACCTGAGGTTTGTGCTTTATAAGAAACATCTCTCCTTCCCCCTCCCCTGCCTGCCCCCCTCCACACTGTGGCCTCTTTTCAGAGAGAGTTGTAGCCTGCACACCCCTGAACAGAGAAGTCTGGCTAAACGCTCAAAGCTGAAGAGACTGGTGCTCCCTAGCCTGGCAGAAAAGGTGGCCCCGTCTCCTATCGATGGAGACCAAGTAGTTAAACCAGGGGGTCTTAACTTGGGGTCTTGAACTTTTTAAAAGAAATATCTTGATAACTATATTCCAATATAATTGACTATCTTTGAAGCCCTCTGTATTTTATTTTATTTTTATCAAAAACATTATTCAAAGAAGGGGACTTTGGGCTTGCTCAGACTTGCAAAGAGTCTAGAATATGCAGAAAAAAGGTAGGAACTCCAGGAGAGCAAGAGAGAATGGTGGATGAGTTCTGTGTTCTATCCCTTCCCCTAGCAGGGTGGAAACCCTGCGAGAAATTGTCTTGGCAATTATTAGTCCTAAATTTTGAATTCTACCATTCTCTTCAAAATAATGATCCGGGTACGTGTTAATTTACTACCAGTCACGATCCTTGCTGAGTAGCAGGAAAAACACGATGGAAGTGACTGTTAATATTGATCAGTAAAGGCTAGAGAGAGTTGGAGACCCTCAGCACCGCCACTTAAAGTGGGCAGGAAACCCAAATTGACCAGTAATAAAGTGTTTGAGGTTGTACAAGGCGGCTCCTGGGGAAACGGCCAGCACTGAATGGGGAGGCTGGGGGGAGGGAAGCTGTCAATTATGTGTGTTTGATGCACAGTAACTAACATGGAACCAGGAGCCTGTTGCAGCATTCAGAATAGGAATCTGCTCAGGGCTAGGAAGAAATGTCTGCACAGCACAGGGTGGTGGTATTGGTAGGAGGCTGCTGTTGCCACACGGTTGCTTTATATTTGTAGCTACTGGGATAAGATGCTTGTCTCCCATGGGGTATAACTTTGGGTTGATGTTTTCATTTATTTTTTTTTTGTTTTATTGTTATTTTTTTCCAACTCCAAAAAGAAAGCTAGAAATCACTTGTAACTTATCCCCGGGTTATGCCATAGTGGGTATTTTTGTTGACTACACTTGGCTATGGGCAGACATTAGAGCTGTGGGATAAAAAGGATAGGAATCTAACATCAATGGGAGAATGGATGTTTGACTAGGATAGACAAGTACATTAGGCACTCTGGGCATAGGGCAATAGAATATTACCTTAGAGATCACTGAATAAAGTCCCTTCATTTTATGGAGGAGGAAACTGAGGCACAAAGAAGTTAAGTCATTAGAACACAGTAAAAGAGATAAGATTTGAACACAGAGCCTCTGATTCCATGTCCAACACTATTTCCACTGTACCACAGGGAAAAATACAAACAGAACCACTGGTGGGTTTTATTCCAACCTCTATCCTAAACATCTTTTTTGTTTTGATGCATTTTATTTTTCCAGATCAATTGGACATCAGTTTTTCTCACAATCTCTAAGTTGTTTTCAAATTGCCTTGTTAGAAGAGAGGGCAGCTAGGTAGTGCTGTAGTACACAAACTCCTGGGCCTTGAGTCAGGAAGATTCATCTTCCTGAGTTCAAATCCCACCTCAGACATCTGCGTGACCCTGGGCAAATCACTTAATCTTGCTTGCCTCAGTTTCCTCATCTGTAAAATGAGCTAGAGAAGGAAATGGCAAACTGCTTCAGTATCTCTGCCAAGATGATCCCAAAGGGGTCATGGAGAGTCAGACACAACTGAACGACAACAGAGAGATTTAGAGGTGGAAGGAACCCCAAGGTCATCTCATTCAGCTCTCTCATTGTATGATTGAGGATCCTGAGACCCAGTGACTTATCTGAGGTTGTACAGTAGTAAGTGACAGAACCAGCGTGGGAGCCTTCCTTTGACTTTAAGTCCACAGCTCTTCCCTGGCATTAGGCTTCCTCCCTGCATGGTCCCTACTTGTGGAATACTAATCCTACCTCAATACCTTTGTGTAGATCATCTCCATGCTTGGAACCATTTCCTTCCCTCTCTCTTGGATATCCTGTTTACTTTAATGACCCCATCCAAACATCAACTTTTTTGAGGTTTTTGCTGTTCTACTCAGTTATTAAGCTCCCCCCCATTTTGTATTTAATTCACATTTATGTTACTGGTATAGATGTGGCACCCTCTCTTCCCATTAGCAGACTGTATTATCCTTGAGGGCAGAAATTATTTCTTTTTCGCTGTTTTCATATCCCAATGCTTGGCACAATGACTTGCTCCTAGTAGCTAGTTAATAAATACTTGTTGGCTTGGCATCATCTACAATGCTATCACTAATTTTCACAGTGTCTTTTGTTAAACTATAGAAGGGATTGTTTCTGGTTTTCACATGAAGACTGTCAACAATGATGGCAATGAATAGTTATACTAAGTAGGAATGACATCCACTATTTCCTTGCTATAACACTCTCCCTCTAATCTGTTCTAGGGGCATCAATTCTAGGGGTGACACCATTAGGAGATCTTTTTGGTACTTTTAATAGCAGATTCCTGCAGACTGGGGTCCAGTGTTAAGGTGAATGACATGGAATTTCATTCTATAAAATTCTATATTCGCTGTGTTAGAGGGAAATTATAACAATCAGAATTTGAAGTAGGTGACTACAAGACAAAACAAAACCCACCACCTAACCGTCATGTTCATTTTTTAGTTCATTTCTCTAGTGCTACTTGAACTGTGCACATTAGACTCTCTTAATAGAAAGGTGTGGGATATAGTTCAATGAAGTATATTTTAACTGGAATCAAATTCATTAAAGGATCAAAGATGTGATTATTTATTTTTAAAAATTAATAACAACCATTGCTTGCTTTGGGGCCATCCCCATAACACAAGAGTTCTTTGTTATAGTACATATTCCACATAGAACTATTTGGAAATTGAAACTCCCCAAGTACAAGCAGATTTTTCAACTAAATTCATTGTCATTCTTTCCTACTCAGAAAACAGTTGAGCTTCTGTTTGCATTGGCTTTGAGAAAAATGCCTACAAAACAAGTTAGGGGTGAGGAAAAGCAGTTTTCTGAGAAAGTCCCTCTGTTATTTAAAAAAAAAATGAGGTTGAAAACTTCAAATGGTCTGACTTTATTTTCCTCTCAGTTATTGTGGGGTTCAGTATGAGTAGGGAAGCAGAAGTACAGGTCTTCCAATAAGTTGGCAGCCTCTCAATGCAGCACCAGTCAGTTTATTTGGTCTGTGATGGACCCAATGGTTTAACATAGTGGAGAGTTTCCAGCCAAGGATTCAAACAAGAAGATAAAAAAAAAGAAGCAGCTGCTGCAGAAAGCAGAGGTGTTGTAGAAACTCATATAAATAACTCACCAAACATAAAGTTTGATGGGAAGGGAATATCTCAAGGCATTTTAAGAAAGATGTGTAGTCAGTGATTCAATAAATAGGAACCATGCCTACCTGATGCAAAAGTGAGAAGAGGAAGAAAAAAGACAAGTTTTAGTCAGGATTCACACTAAAGAAGGAAGTCGTGGCAGCATCCTCACATGTAGGATTAATTCCCGTCTGGATAACCCACTTGAGATAGATGCAAATAGTGAGGTTTCTTCTCACACTGAAGTTCAGTCACAATTGTTAGCCATTACACTTCACAGAATTGTTGTCTCCCTGCCACCTTTTATTTTTTAATCTTGTGTTTGCTTTCTAGCTCTACCTTCGGGAGCTCTTTGAAGCAGAATTTCTTTAGTATACCTGGAGGAAGAGCAGAGTGTGGTGAATATATGGCTATCTGTAAATTCCAGTCTGTCTGACTTGCCCTGAGGGAAGGCAAAAGTCATTCTGTTGCTGTGTGTGTGTGTGTGTGTGTGTGTGTAGATAGATAGATAGTAGATAGATAGATAGATAGATAGATAGACAGACAGACAGACAGACAGACAGACAGACAGATAGATAGATAGATAGATAGATAGATAGATAGATAGATAGACTGACAGAGAGTTTTTTGGAAATATCAGGGATAGGGAACTTGCTGCCTCAAAGATGGCTATTGTTCATTATGAAATTCTGCATTTTATTCGTTTTAATCTGGAGCTTTGAGAGGCATTAGAGAATGGTGGAGAGGAGAGAGCTGTCTTCAAAAACAGGAAGACCCGGTTTTCAGCTGAAGCTGTATGACACATAACAGCTGCAACCCTGGGTGAGTCACTTAAAGTCCTAGGGTTCTCCATGACCATAAGCAGTGGAGAAGGTTCTGATCTGAGTTGTATTAAGAAATTTCTCACTAGGAGTTCTCTACCTCAATAAAATCATAGCTTTTGTCCCTATCTTGTATAGATTTAGCCAAAAAGACATTTCTAAATGACTGCTCTTAGCAAATGATACATACAATGATTCATGATAAACTCACCTCTATAGTTTTTTTCCCCATTTTTCATCATGGAACCTTTTCTTATTTGACACATTGAAAAAATAGCTATGTAATAACCCTTCAAAAGTAGTTAGAAATGTAGACAAGAATGGTGTGCTGATATGGCTTCACTCTATTCCCTTCCCTTTGTTAATTTTCTGCTTGAAATGAACTCATGTTGCTTTGTTGCTACTGGGGACCCTTGGAAACCCACCACCTTGGGCACAGAATTTTAGTGCATCTTAAACCTGACGTCTGCCTGCCTGTACTTTTCTACCCGCCTACCCAGGTATTCATCTTAATGTGCTTTTGTTTGGTTATTGGAAAGTCCAGTCTAGTGTCTGCCATGAACCTCCCAGGACTCTTAAATCTTTCTTACTCATGAAACGATTGAGGTAGGCACAAAACACCAATCTCTGCACCTCTCTTTATTACTAGTTCGTTATGGATACAATTTCATGTGTCTCTCTGCTGGTGCTGCTGGAAATTATAGACCTCAGCCTCCTTTCCCACCCCAATGCTCCCCACTTGCTCTCGACTTTGGTATTTTGACTTTCTTAAATAATATAGAGCCTGTGTCGGAGGGTATTTGATGACACCCATATCCATTGGTTCACTTTGTAAAAACAGTCCCTTTTGTCACCATTGTTCATGTTAATGATGACTTCCAAGCTTGAGGTGCATGTCCCTGTCTGGGGAGTCCCTTCCTGCCTTTTATAATGAGGTACTTCTCATTTGCACTGCCGCAAGATTTATGGAGGGACATGGAAAAACACACACACACACACACACACACACCATCCAATTTATTAAATCTTAAATGAACTGCTCCCAAAGCAAAAACAGAAAAGGGCAGCAAACCTGTGCTGATGCCCTGTTTAGTCTGAAGTTTATTGAGCTACATAAAGGTTTGCTGACTGTTGTAAGATTGGTAAGTAGGAGTTATAATGATCTCCTGATAACCCTCACCCTTCTGTCTAGTGAACTAGCCAGTTAGGATGTTTCAGTTCAGTGGTGGGTTGGTCATGGAAAAGAGATGAGAAATTTCTTTATTTCATACATAGTCTTTGAACCAATGGGTTAAGCTTCTCGGATACATACCTTTAGGCTGAGAGCTCATAACAATTCTTGTGTCATGTTGGTGAAATCTAGGAACCCCTTTTCAGAATCTTGTTTTCTGATTAAAGGTTAGTGAAAATAAAGATATATTTTTCCCCATCCAAGTTTATCAATCCCAAATTTAGGCCTAATGACCACTTTCAAATTCCATGTTTTGGGAATCTTTTTACTCAGACTTAGCAGAAAGCTTCTCTTTCTTCTTCCTGATTCTTTATTCCTAGAACCTATCCTCTGTTCATTATCCCTCTATATTCATTCATAATATATGTATATATACACATATATATATATAAATTAGAATAATATATCTATAAAAACACATATAGACACATACGTATATATATATAAAATTTGACATAATATATGTATATAGCACATAACACACATACATATGTACAGACACACATATATCCTGTCTGTCCTTAATTATTTTCATGTTATTGCCTATATTAGATGGCTAGCTTCTTGAAGGCAGGGAATCTCTTTTGCCTTTGTTGGTATCCTTACCCCTTAGCACAGTGTTCAGCATTTAACAGACACCCAATATGTGCTTGCTTAGCTGGTTAACCCTAATTCCACTTTAATTCATGATCTCTATTCAGTGATATCTCATTTTTGCGACATCTCATCTCCCCACAACTTTTATCAATGCTATTAAACCTTATTGAAGAGGAAAGCGGTAACCACAGGAGTGAGTGATACCAAATGATGGTTTCCAAAAATTCTTTCTACCCTTCAAGCTCATGGCTGAGCATGAACCCAAAGTGATTTTCCTTCCTGTTATTAGAAATAATAAAAAAGCAGGATAATGTTGAAGCAGACTCCTAAAGCTAAAATATTCTGTGCTTTGCTTATTGGTCCCTTATTTGTTTGTTGGGTCAGAGAGAATCAAGGCCACTCCATGCCACGGCTTTGAAAAGTAAGTAGGCATTTTGGTTTCTATTATCAGCAGACACCTCCCACATCTGTACTGATGTTGTTCAGTAAAAATAAATCGAAGGAGAAGATTTTACCCAGTGTCTAACTTAATGCCCTCCTACACAGATGGAGATTTCAGTCCAGCAGGTGTAATGAAATCTCTTCCTCAGCATTCTCCTACCTTGACTAAGCCCCCTCATTTTAAACAGGAATAAAAACTTGGTGGTCTCCTTCACCTTCATCATGGCCTGAGAGACTATTGCTCAGAGTAATACTGTTCCCTTTGCTGGCTTGATTTTGGATGTAAGGGAGTTCATTTTTAACTATACAAAATGCCAGTTATGAATGTATGAGCTCTCATATTTTTTTCATTTAAAAAAAGCCCTCTTTTTCCTTTCCCCTCACTTCTTTTGATACTTGCAAATGATAAGAAGCTCCCACCTACCCAAGATTTTTTTTACGCAAACTTCAGAATATTTTCAATATCTGCAACATTATCTTTTGAATAATAATTACCTCTTATATTAAATTATAAGACAGCAGGATTCAGGATTAGATCTCTCCATATTATTCTAGTGAAGGAAATTATGACAGGGGTCATTTTTTAGAATTATGTAGCAGGGTAAAAGGTCCCAGGCAGCATTAGTAGGCAAAGGCGTTTATAATTAAATTGTAATTTAGGTCCATGATTTATCGTTTTCTCAATGAAAAATTTGGTGCTGCCGAGAGATCCTAGGAGGAACTTTAGTGAGATACAACTTAATGAAATAATAAAAAGAAAAATTATTCTGGAATAGATTGTATTATAGTGGAGGCACATATTGTAGCTAGCGCTCTTTCAGAATTTTCCATTATAAACCCTGTTTTTCAAGGGCTTCTAATATGGTCATTTTTTTTTAGCCTGAAACTTGACTTGGGACATCTTAGACCTATAGCACATGATATAAAGGAATACAATTATAGGAAAAATATCATTAGTGTAGTTTCTGCTTTGTTTTTTAACCCTACAAATGATTTTAGAAATGTGGATTTTAGAGATTTTATTGTTCGCCTGAATTAAGAAGGCATTTTTACCCACCCACCCACACCCACTCCTATAACAAAAGATCATTAGGTTTTAGAAACAACTGCATTTCTCTGGCATTTTTCTCCCTCCTTTGTTCTTTATCAAGGGCGTTCATGTGCATAAAACTTGATCTCTATTCTTTTGTGTGCCTGAAACCCTTTCTTTCTCATCTGAAGTTGGGTCATCTTTTGGGGAGTATGTGAAAGAGTGTATTGGGCAGGATTTGAGGTCACAAACTAAAGCTTATATACTCTTGATGGTGGCCCTTATAGAGCAGAGCCACCCCCAATGGCATCCTATCTGCATACCAATATTAGCCTTAGTCTTTGCGCTGTCATGGAAGCCTTGGAGAGTCTAGGAAAGCCTATATACCTCTTCTTAGAATCATGTTCTTAAATGCATAAAACAAAATGTATAGGATTACCAAGGACACCAGTTTTATATTGAAGTAGTTATCCATTTTTAAAATGGGCTAATAGAGCCCAAGTTAAGCACCTCAGTCTAAGAATGAAATAAAAAAAATACTTTTACAAACTGAAGGGCTCTAATTTTCTCAGAAGGCCTTTTAAAAAAAACTATTATGATTATTTTTACCAAAACACTCGATGTAAAAGTCAGCAACTTTTACAAACTGAATTTAGGCAAATGATTGGCCCTTGATAAGGTCAATTCTGTCTTATACTCTGAGCAGAAAATCTGAGACAGCTGAATGATTTGTGCTACCAAAGCAGAAAGCTCACAAGTAATTTCACATTTGGACATATTGGAGATTCGCATTTTTCCACTTGTTATATTTTATTTGTCTCAGTAGATTTTGATTGTCTTAATGATCTTGGTATAAGGTCTTTAAAATAATCACACTAATAAACTTATAATGGCATGTACTTTAAATAATTGATTAAAATGGTCTAAATATCTATTTATTCAATATTCTGTAATAGCTTCTTCATGAAATACCTAATCTGTTGGGTAAATAATGTATGTTTCAAAAATAAAATGTTCTTTCTATTTATATAATGACTTTAGGTACCTTAAATAAACAACATGTGTTTTTACAAACTCTTTAAATACTTTTTCTTCAAGAAAAGAAATCATTGTTATCTATTGAGTAAATAATGTGGGCATAATTAGCTACTGTAAAGTTGTTTGCAAGATCACCATCCGTCCCAAAAGCCCATTAGAGCTTATATGACTGATTTTATTTATGCAAGGGAAATGGAGGAGAGGAAGAAAGAAGGAGGAGAGGGAAAAGGAAGAGGAGGAGGAGGAAAAGAAGAAGGAGGAGGAGAAGAAGAGGAAGGAGGTGAAGAAGAAGAAGGCAAAAAGGAGAAGAAGAGGAAGAAGAAAAAGGAGAAGAAGAAGGAGAAGGAGAACAAGAAGGAGGAGGAGGAGGAGAAGAGGAAGCCTGCGAGGCAGGAAGAGGAGCAGGAGGAGGAAGTGGAGTCTTCAGTGTCTTTGTACATGAGTGTAATGGGTGACCGACCACTGGAAACCCAGCCACTGGAGCATGTCACAATATGTGTTACCTAATGGCAATCTGTCTAGAGGGTTGGTGATCCTCTAGAAACATGTGACGTGAGGATGCGGCCCTCCCAGATTCAGAACATACACAGGTATTCATGGACTATTTCTTATTGGCTTACTAACGACAAAAACAACACTGTAACCTTTCAATTAGCTGCTGAACCAGAATTGAGCAAGCACATAAGAAGTCGAGTCAGACAAAAGCTCGTTTGCTCTCTCCCTGGTGGATGAGTGAAGAGGAAGAAGCATCCAAAGGCTCTGGGTGAGGAGAAAAGGCAGCTGGAGAAATTCTGGCCATTTGTGTCATTGATACATGCCCTTAGTACCAGCTCAGGAGCCAACTGAAAGGTTTTTTAGCACTGTTCAGTAAGCCTGAAAGTAAACAGTCATCAAATGCCTGGGCATTCTCTGAGTGAGAAAGTGCCCCTCTATCACATCACACATTACTGGAAACAGGCTCACAAATCCATGCAGGTGGCCAACAGGGAACCTCATTCCAAGTTCCAAAACCTGGGCTGCCATTGGCCAGTCCTTCATTACTCTTGAATAATAGATAATACCTTCCCCATCTACTATCACAGAGACTGTTGTGAGAATCAGTTGAGGTCTTAATATGAAAAAACTCTTTACGAAAACTATGAAACACTTTGTAAAAAGCCAATTGTTAATCATTTGTCCAAAGTCATGGAATAGCTATTGACTGGTTGGTCATGCTGATGTCCTAGTTGAGGGGCATGAGAAGAGCCTGAGGGGCTTCAGGGGCCTCTGCTTACCTTTTGGCTATTCATGCAAGCTATTTGTTTACTCACTGGGTAGAATATATGTGGGAAGAAAAATCTTTTAGCTTCAAATATTTGGTCCTCTTAGAAACACTTGTTTAAATACCTCTCTGGTAATGAAGGAGTGGTATGTTTGAGATATCATCCCTTCTGCCTTCTGACATTAGCCACACGCTATGGAGCTGAACCGGCTGGGCCCTCCTAGTGAAGTGCTTGGCCTTTCAAGGGCTTGGGTCAATCATGCCCCTTTTTTCAATTGGTCAGTAAATGGCTTAATCATAATGTGGCCTTTCATTTCATATTTGTCACTGTCAGGTTGGCTTTATATTTTGGAAAGCCTCCAATGTTCATTACCATAATGAAAAAAAAAATGTAGTGGCCTGTAGTGGCCAAGGAGAGCTAAAAAGCTGTTGCCATTGAGAAGTCTATATTATCAACACAAGGACTTCAAGTCTATTAACATGACTTAATGTGGAGACACACAAAGGGGCCATGCTATCTTTCTCATTCCCTTTTTTCCCCATTCAGTTGAGAAAACTTGCAAATGATATTTTAAAAGGAAAATAAAGCAACAATTCAGTAATGGAGTCAAAGGGGACTGCACATAAGAAGTTTCAGACAGACTTGGCCTATTATATGGACAGGTTCAACATTTGTGTTCATTTTGACAATAATTCAACTGTAATTTCCTTTTCTCTTTTTCCTCCTTAAATTTGAGGCTTTTTGTGGGTGCTTTATAATCCTCTCTCAAGTGTGCCAACTCAAAGAAGGCTCCTCTGGATAACAGTGAAAGAAATAGGAGATTTCTTTGAGAAATCTTCTTAGAGATGGAAATGAGTGATTCCTCTGAGCATCCCAATTAGGACACAGATGGACGAGAACTTACTGGAATGTGCTGACTCTCAGTTTTTTTCGTGGTCGCAACTTTAAGAACTTGGTCTCATCATTATCAGACCTCAGTCAGTACATTAGCCATTCTCCCCAATCTTTTCATGTGGCCTTATGGAGGAAAAAAAAAACTCACAAACTTTAATCTTTCCTTTTATAGTAAGTTGTGTGTTGTGGCCTATGTGGTCTATAGAGAGGAATGTGTCATTTTCTCTTCAGTTTCAGTCCTGGGAGTTAACTGGTAAAGACTCGGTGATGCTATTGGAACACGTGTGCCTGCAGAAACTCTAATCTGAAGTGAATCTTCTATAAATAATAAACAGCAAATAGATTCCATTTAGTTATATTAACCCCCAAATAGGTCAGGTACAACACTTAAAAATGCAAGACCAACAATAAAGTGAACTCCCCAGATGGAACATTTGATGTGTTTGTGAACATTTTTTGGACATAGTCCTTGGGAGGACGGGTGGGGGCAAGAGGAGGAGGAAAGGGCCAACACCTATGTCTTCCTGCTTTAAATATTTAGATATTTTAAAAGTGCTACTTTTGAAATGCTGTTTATTACATGTCAGTTTTACTCAAGGGTTCCTTGTATGAATCTAAGTGTCTCTCCTTTTTCTTTATTACTCGGTAGTACTGGCTTAACCTATACTCCAAGAGACCCATGGCATCCTAAAAAGTGGAAGAACAGTCTTGTTACTACTGCCAATTATGTGTGTGTGAGAGACTTCTTGCTAAATAACTTGGCATTCTTCAGGAATCTTCTCGAATTTCTTCAATTGATCTAATTTCAGATGCTAAGAGTTTCATTGTTTGCCAGCCAAAAAACGACAGCACTTTTCAAAACTATTTATATGATTCAAAACATATTTGTACTTGGTATGTGGTTGACTTATGATCCTGCTTCTTTCTACCCAAAGTTAACTTCATTTCTTTCATGTCAGGAATAATTAGACAAATTATGTGCTGATGCTCTAGAAATGAGATGGCATATTTTCTAAGGAAATTCTCATATGCAAAGATACCAGCTCAGTCCCCTCCCCTGTAAAAAGTGAACATTGTGGTGTAGTGGGAGGAATGATGGATTTGGACTCACTGTTTGTTGTTCAGTTGTGTGTAGCTCTTCATGACCTCATTTAGGGTTTTCTTGGCAAAGATACTGGAGTGGTTGGTTTGCCTTTTCTTTCTCCAGCTCATTTCACAGATGAGGAAACTGAGGCAAACAGGGTTAAGTGACTTGCCCCAGGGTTACACAGCTAGGAAGTGTCGGAAGCCAGATTTGAACTCAGGAAGATGAGTTTTCCTGACACCAGGCCCAGCTCTCTCTCTAGCTGCCCATGTAGGCATCACTGGACCTGAGTTCAAAGCCTAACTCTCTGACTTTGGGCATGTTTTTTAACCTCACAAGATCTCCATATTCTTACTTGTAAAGTGAAATCTGGCCTGATGACTTCTAAGGTCCTTCTAGATCTAAGGTGGATCCAGTTATCACTTCTCTCTGACTTTTTCACCACTTTGGCTCAGGCCTTCATCACCTCACCCCTGGATTATTGCAATAGTCTGTTGGTTGGCCTCTTTGCCTCAAGATTCTCCCCAACTTGGGACTATTCTCCACTTAGTCATTTAAGACATCTTCCAAAAATGTCTGACCATATCAACCTTGCCCCCTCCCCTCCGCAATAAATTCCAGTATCCCTTATTCACTGCAGGATAAAATATAAAATCCTGTGTTTGGCTTTTAAAGGCCTTTATAACCTTGCTCCCATGTATCTCTCTAATCATCTTATAGCATACTTCACTCCATATCCCATTCAGTCATACTGACCACCTTGAAGTTCCTTGGAAAAAACACTCCTATTTCTGAATTTTTAACTACTGCCCTCATGCCTAAAATTCTCTTTTCCTCATCTCAGCTTTCTGGTTTCCTGCTTATGTTCGTCCTTCATTGCCGAAGAAGACCATGCCATCAGAGAAATGATGACATGACTTGCACTTGACTTGGTTTTGAGTGAGGGAGGGCTGTGCAGTTCACCAGCTTCACTTCTCCTCCAGAACCATCTGAATCCAGTGACCAGATATTCATCAGGATGAATGGAGATGACCCAGGATGCACTGGGAGACCTTGGGTCCTTTAGGCCAAGGTCTTTTCACTTGGGAGGCAACGCCCATTCATTAAACAGGCCTGTTTAAGTGGTAGCTAGGGCATGGCCCCTTTAATGAGACCAAGAAAAAGAAAGACATCAGGTTGGGTGGGACAGGGCAACAATTACTATTGATAATCACTCTAAAGCTAGGAGGGTCCAGAGAACCCTTACTGGCTTCTTGCTAGTCTCAGATAAAACTCTGCTTTTGCAAGAACCTTTTCTGGTCCCCCTCAATGTTAGTGCTTTCCCTGATGTATCCTCTACATATTTTGGTTGTTTGTAATTGTTTATATGTTGCCTGTCCCGTTTGACTATAAGTTCCTTAAAAGCAGGCGCTGTCTTTTGCCTTTATTTTTCTTGTGTTTGACCCAGTGCCTGGCACATAGTAGGTACTTATAAATATTCATTGGCTTTACTTTTAGCCTTCTAAGTATTTGTATTTGAAATGAGATAAGAAATGGAAGAACTGAGAATTAATAGTAATTAATCTTACCTAGAGAAAGCTAATCTTTGCAGTTTTGGATACACATAATTCCCACTTTTAATCCTCTCCATTCTGTACTCTCTGACCTCTCCTTTTTTTTTCTGAGTACCTGCTAGATCCTGATACTCTCAGAATCAACCACACAGGCAGCTGGTTGAGGAATCAAATTGTGATGCTGCATATAATGATGGACCAGATTATATTGATGTCTATACCACTGCACATACATTTGCAGTGTACATAATGATCCTTTGCTTGGATCATCTCCCTGTCTACTTGCTTAAGTAAAAGAAAAGGATCGACTTAGAAAGGGTAGAGGGAAAGGGAAGTTTACAAATGTTGACTCGTTGATCCTTACAACTCTGTGAAGTGTTGTTATTATCCTCATTTTATAGTTGAGGAAAGTGAGGTTAAATGTCTTCTTGCCACAGGGTCACACAATTGGTAAATGTGATCAGGTTTGAACTCAGGTGCCTCTCTCCAGGCCCAGTGCTCTATCTACCAAAACACCTAACTACCTAAGAAGGGATTGTAGAAGTCATCTCAGTTAACCTCCCTACCTCATGGAGGAGTTCCCCTCTCCAGTATCTGTGACAGGTGGTCACACATCCTCTGTACAACCCACAGACTTGCTGGCTTTAACTAGAGACAACTCCTCATTCTATTTTACCCAAGGGAATTCTAACTAGTCTAATGAACTCATGATCTCATCAATGGGAGTAACCCCTTCCCTAGTGCAGATCGCAGACCATCCATGCCTACCTCTCCTATGCGACTCTTGTCCAGGTCTTTCCTTAAGTTTGTCACATCAAATTCCATGAAAAAGGAAATGAACAAAACCTGAATAATGTGATTGCTGCTGTGAAGCTTTTTTTTTCTTTTTTATAATTATGGCTATGAGGATTGTTAGTGATTATGATTTCTCCCCTCCTCCCCCTCATTCTCTCTTACCACATAGGAACCGCCCTAACTGGTTTCTTTGGTCAATATTGGCCAATTGGAAACCACAGTTATGGGCGATTTGTTACGTATTTACTCTTCACTGAACTACTTAATTTACTTTAAAGAAAGAGGCAGGACTTTGGACCACTTCCATGGGTCAGGGAAATTTTGACAATACCAAGCCACCAGGCAGAGCTGAACATTTTGTTTCCTCTGTTCCGTTTACTTCCTGTAAAATCGTAGTTTTTTGCTGCAGATCTCAGAGTAAAAATTCGATTGCCTTTGCTCATGCTCTTGCCTATGTCTGGAGTGAGTTCTCATTTCCTCCATCATTGGAAACCTGCTTTATTCTTCAAGGTCCAGCTCACATGATATCTCTGGTGTGAAACTTTCTCCAATCTACATCCCTCCTTCAAAAAAAAAAAGATTTTTTTCTCCTTTTAACTTGTATAGAACACTGGGTGTTTATTATATTCTAGTTTTGTATCATTTATGCAAATTCTATAAGTTCCCTGAAAAGAAAGAGAATCATGTCTTATTCATCTTTGTACCCTCCTAGTCTCTAGCACAGTTCATTCCATATAGTAGATGCTCAAAAAAGTTGCTTTTAGAGTATTCCTTCTTCTTTCCCTTCCCTTCCCTCTCTCTTCCCTTCCCTCTCTTTTCCCTTCCCTCTCTTTTCCCTTCCCTCTTTCTTTCCTTTCTTCCTTCCTTCCTTCCTTCCTTCCTTCCTTCCTTCCTTCCTTCCTTCCTTCCTTCCTTCCTTCCTTCCTTCCTTCCTTCCTTCCTTCCTTCCTTCCTTCCTTCCTTCCTTCCTTCCTTCCTTCCTTCCTTCCTTCCTTCCTTCCTTCCTTCCTTCTATAATGAAGTTACTAGATCTAAGTCTTTAACAACTGATACCTTAATATTATAAAGTGAACTCTATGCGTTCAGTGAAAAGAAGACTGGTCTTGAAATCACAGGACCTACTTAAATTCCATGTCTCCCTCTTTCTATCTGTGTGACCCTGTGCAAATCACTTAAGCTCTTCATTTTTGGACTTAACACTCAGAGGGTTGGACACGTGACTTCGAAGGCCCTTTCTAGCTTTAGTACTGTGATCTTAACTCTTCATTTCTAGGTTTTCAACTATTTGCATTTGGAATAAGATAAAGCAATCGGAGCCAACTGTGATATGCTGTACTTTCTCCTTGAGAAGGATAATCTTTACTACTTAGGATACACAGAGACAACTTTCCTTCCTCTATTGAATTCTCTGGACTCTCCTTCTCCTCCTCCTCCTTCTTTTGCTCCTTTCTTCCTCAAGAAATTTTTTTCAGGTTTACCTAGGTTATCTAGGTTCATCTAACCTTTGCCATGTTTTAGAAATTTCCTTTTTTGTGAACTTCCAAGGAGGAGGCATATTATTCTACCTAGTTTTCCTCTTCCTGATGCCTCCCCACTTCTCCAGGAGTACCATATAGGGAAGAGTTAAACCTGTGGCAGCCTAGGAACCTAATCCTGCTTTCTAACACAGAAAATTAATTATTTAGACAGGGATCTATTTGTTCTTTTAGTTGTTAGATAAGAAAATGTGGACTTTAGGGGTGCCACTGACACCCAGCTTTGACCTTCATCTACAATACCAAAGTATTGTCATCATCGTCATCATCATCATCTTCAACTTCATCATCTTCATCATCATTATAAAAAGTACATAATGCCTTAGGGTTAGCAAAGTATTTTATAAACATCATCTCATTTTATCCCCATAACAACCCTGGGAGTAGATGCTAATATTATCCACATTTTACAGATGAGAAAACTGGGGCAAATACTGGCTAAGTAGCTTTCCCAGGGTTATACAATTAGTAAATACGTAAGGCAGGATTTGAACCCAGATCTCACTACTCTAGGTCCAGTACTCTATTGACTGTACTGCATAGCTGCCTGAAGAAAATCTTCCTGGACCAGAGGTAAGCTTTGGTATAGTTTGGAATTTTTAAGTCGGTTTTAGAAAACTTTTATTTCCTTGACTCATCCAATTGTAGATTTAATGTTGATAAAGGACCTTAGTGGGTGCCTAGTCTTCCTCTGTGGATGAACAAGCTTAGGTTAGTTTGTCTGTGCTTCACTAAATTTTGTTTGGTGATAATGCCACACATCTGCTGAAATGGTCAGGTTCTAAGGGAGCTTATAGTGTTTAAATAAAAAAACACATACACACACACACAAAATCTCATTGTCCTGAGGTCATAAAACTGAGATACTATGGAATTTTCTCTGGAAAAAAAAAAGTGAATCTGAATATATTAATACTCACTAAATCTTTAAGAGGATTCTAATAACAATAGTGTCATTCATGGGAGATGCTCCAGGGAGAAAATAAACCTGTAGGACCCTTTTGTAATTTTGTCTTCTATTGTAGACATTTAAAATTCTTTCCCAGATTATTTACTGATAAAGCTCAGTAGAAGAAATGTCACTCAAAATATAAAGGAGAGAGCACTTAGCATCATAGATTGAGAGCTGAAAGGGGTCTGGAAAACTATTGATTTGACCACTCTCATTTAATAAAAAAAGAAACTGAGTCCTTGGGAGATTGTGACTTTTCCCATGTCACATAGTAGGAGACGAACTGAGGAACTGATCCCAGATCCTCTGTGTCAGCTCTCTTTTCCTTGTGTCCCCTGCAGGATGGTTGAGTAAGAGATTATATCTAAGTTTAACCTCCCTTTGCTACCTCAAAAGAGCAAGAAATGCATGCAAATAAAAAAATAAAAACTACACAAACTGCTATTGATACTGCAATATTTTGCCACCCCTCATCCAGTGGAGATTCATGAATTTGTCCAGCTCTGACAAGCAGGACAGGAAAGAGTGAATGACTGATTAGAGGAAGAATCCCACTTTAACTGGAACAGGAGGTGAGAGGTGAAGTTCAAGAGATTATAACCACACCCAATCTGACGCTGCCCACCACTTATATAATATCTCAAGATATCAAGAAATACACCAAATGGAGTAAAATAGGGCACATAAAACAAAGGAGTGATTAAGAAAGTGATTAGAAAAGATGAAAAGTATCACAGAAAAACAAACATCAAGATTGTAAAAGCCCTAAAGAATGAGTAAACAATAAAAATATTTTTTAATACAATGACTAAATACTATGGAGATAATGAAATGAAATAGAAACCCCTACCATTACAGCAAATATCTCAAGGTCCCCAGAAGTGACTAAAGAACTGTAATAACCTTGAGAAAGATTCAGGAAAACAATGAAAGAATTTAAAGTAAATAAAGATGGAAATTAGAACAGAAATTAGAACACTTCATGAATAAATCAAAAAGACAAAATAGAGCAGAAAATTTAGAATAAATAATGGAGAATTTCTTCAAAATATGATTCTTTGAAGAGCAAATGATGCATTCGGAAATAAAAAATGCAGGAGTGTCAGAAAAACTGACAGAGCAAAATCAAAAGAGAAGTTTGTAATGATGTATGAGATCTCTACAAATCAAAGCAGCTGATCTTAAAGACAGAATTTACCCAGATGATCTGTGCATTGTAAGTTAAAAGCATGCACATATATATAATGAAATAAAAACATGCACTTCAAGAAAACATATAAGATAATTGTCCAGAAAATTTTGCAGTGGAGAACCAAGTATAGAGTGATAGAAATCATGAAATGCTGAGAGAAATTCCCAGTGTAATATTAAACAACAAATTTTGTAGTCATCAAGAAAGAAGTTCTTCACATTCCAGGAATAAACAACCCATTTTGCCAAGATTATTCCTCATTTATGAGACATTAAAGGAAACATTGGAATTTGATATTGAGATTAGTTTATACCAGAGGTGACAAACACGCAATCTGCGACACTTGTAGTCAGCATTAAAGTTGGCTAGAATATAATCGGGAAATACTTAACAAAGTAAACAAAATACAGGCAAAAATGGTTTAAATAACATTTAACAACTGAATCAATATGTAGCTCACAGGGATCATTTTGTACTGACTACTGGTCCCCATTTCTATTTGAGTTTGACACCACTGGTTTATCCCTTAACATATTCAGTTGGAAACATCTCCCTTTTCAGCAAAACGGAATAACATGTATCGTCCTTCAAAAGAAGCTAGAGCTAAGCAGGGAATTTTTGAAATCGAAACTCATTTTAAAGAAAGAAATATTAAAAATATAGATAGTAAGAAAAAAAAGTCAAAGCTTACTTGTATCTAGGTCAGGGGTGGCAAAAAACAGCCTAAGGGGCAAACTTGGAAGTTGTTGCTGTACTGCCAGAGTCTGCCAATTCCTGATCTAGGTGCAGACAAAATTATTTTATTGTTTTTAAATTCTTATTTATTTTCATAGGAATCCATTCAGAGATCAGATAGAGATTACCTATGAGATCATCAAAGTGTGTCAAAAAGAACTAGGAAGAAAGAAGTGGAAAGAACCGAATTAACATTAGTGAAGTTACATTTTGGGAAGTGATAATGCACAAAGGAAAGACAGGGAAATCAGAATTTGTATTCACTTGTGGAGGGAGAATGCTCTCTGGGTGTCAGTGTGTGTTCCCCTCAACAGGAGAATGGACTCACTTCCGTGAACAAGGATAGTACTGCTTGGAATCATGCTCCACTTTAGGAAAAGAGGATATTTGGTCATTTATGACTCTGGATAGGAAACATATGCTGGTCCTAGGATGGTAAGTCATGAGACAAAGAACTTGATTTCTACCCATATTCTCTAACAAGGAATTCATATTTCCCATCAGATTCTACTGCTTTGTTCAGGAATTTATATTTCTCAGAAGAAAGTCTAAGAAAAGAAGAGAGCTGGGCAGGTTAGAGGAAACAGGACTTTTCTTTTCCTAGAACCTCACAATGGATAAGAAAAATAAAATGAAAAGCTTATGAAGAAGAGATTTTATTCTAGAATATTCTAGAACATGAAAGGGGAATTAAAAAAATAAACATTTCTTAGAAATGGGCATGAGGAATGATTGTTATTCCAACTGAGAGTTTGAATGATAGAGGTGAAAAGACAAGAGAGATTTTGAATTCTGTGCTGCTTTGTTATGTGAGAAGAGATGAATGAAGAAAAAGGGAGAATGATTATACATTAAACACAGAGTCATGAAACTAAGATTTGGGCTGAACATTAGGAAGATTGGTGGGTAAGGGTCTGGATGAAAAGATAGGCATTAGATTAAAGCAAACAAAACAAACCCTGGGGGTATAGTGCTAGTCTAAAAAAAGGGGAAATGTAATACTATTTAGTGTCAGAAAGCACAAACTTAATTATTACCTTGAATGTAAATGGATTACATTTACCAATAAAATAAGAATAGCCAAATAGATAAGAAAATGAATACCAACAATTTACTAAAAGCAAAAAAATACATTTAAAATATTAAGACACTGAGTGGAGCTAAGAAAGACTTAAGAAAACATGTATATTTCCGGTCATTTTAAATAAGGCAGAATAGTAATCTTCATTTTGGAAAAGGCAATGATAAAATTGATATTGTCAATAACACTACAAAGAGAAAAAAACATTCTTAAAGGCCCTGTTTACAATGAAACAATATCATTTTGTGTCACGGTCTTAAAGGAAAAGTTAACCAAAGTTCAAAAGACATCAAAATAAACACAATATTTTAGTTGATTTTAGTAGTCCTTCTTCAATGGAACAGAAAGATAAAACAAAGGAAATTATAAGTCTAACAAGGATAAAAGAAATATAGGAACTTCTGAATGAGAATACACATTTTTTTAGCATTATAAGATGCCTTTATAAAAATTGATCACAGGAGGGAGGAGCCAAGATGGCAGAGTAGAAAGACTCACGTATGCTAGCTCCAGAACCCACAGCCCATAAATTTCCTGTAAAAAGAACTCCCCACAAATTCTGGAGTGCTGCAAGCTGTGCAGAAACACAGTGGAAGAGATTTCCATTCCAGAGAGCTCTGGAAAACCATTCCCAGGGGTCCATCATGCACTGGACAGCGGAGCCCACCCCTGCACTGCCCTGACCATGCGACCCCAGAGGAGCAGATCCAAGCAGGCTTCAGGAACGGAATCTCTGGCAGCCGTGAAGGTCCCTCCACCCACAGGTGCTACAGGTCAGTGAGAGAGACTTCTGGGTTGGCTGAGAGGGGAGTGGGGTGTCTCTGTGACTTGGGCCCCCTCGGGAGGCAGCAGCAGAGGCAGTGGCAGAGGCAGCAGTGGCCCAGAACTCCCAGAGCAGACAGGAGCTCAGGGCCATTACTGAAGGTCTCTGCAAAAACCCCCTGAGGGAACTGAGCCTGGGAGGCAGCCCTGCCCCCACCTGAGCTCCAGAACTTAAGCTTATATTGAATAGCAGCTGTGCCTGCCATGGAAAGCCCTGAGGCTGGAGAGCAGCATTTGAATCTCAGACCCCAAGCACTAGCTGGGCAGATCTAGGTGGGGGTGGAGAGGAATCTCAGAAGTCAAGTAAATGCACAGAAAAGGGAAGAAAAATAAGACCATAGAGAGCTACTTTCTTGGGGAAGAGATGTTTCTTCCTCCTTTCATTTCTGATGAGAAAGTACAATGCTTACCATCAGGGAAAGATGTGGAGGTGGGGGCCTCTGTATCCCAGACATCCAAGGTGGATGTCCAGTGGGATCAGGCCATGGAAGAGCTCAAAAAGGATTTTGAAAATCAAGTTAGACAGGTGGAGGAAAAACTGGGAAGAGAAATGAGAGAGATGCAAGAAAAGCATGAAAAACAGGTCAATACCTTGGTAAAGGAGACCCAAAAAAATGTTGAAGAAAATAACACCTTGAAAAATAGGCTAACTCAATTGGCAAAGAGCCAATGAGGAGAAGAATGCTTTCAAAAGCAGAATTAGTCAAATGAAAAAAGAGGTTCCAAAGCTCACTGAAGAAAATAGTTCTCTCAAAATTAGAATGGAACAGATGGAGGCTAATGACTTTCTGAGAAATCAAGAAATCACAAAACAAAACCAAAAGAATGAAAAAATGGAAGAGTTAGTCTTACACAACACGACTGTTATCGAAGTCATTTGCAAAACTATACAGATATGGCCTATATTGAATTGCCTGCCTTCCCAAAGGGAATGGGTGGGGAGGGAGGAATGGGGAGAATTTGGAACTCAAAGTTTTAGGAACAACTGTTTAGTATTGTTCTTGCTACTAGGAAATAAGAAATACAGGTAATGGGGAATAGACAGTCATCTGGCCCTACAGGACAAAAGAGAAGATGGGGACAAGAGAAGGGAGGGATGATAGAAGAGAGGGCAGATTGGTGATTAGGAAAATTAGAATGCTCAGTATATTGGGGTGAGGGGAGGGGATAAATGGGGAGAGAATTTGGAACCCAAAATTTTGTGAAAATGAATGTAAAAGGTTAAATAAATAAACTTATATTTTAAAAAATTGATTACATTCTAGAGTACAAAAAAAATGAGTAAATATAGAAAGGCATAAATATTAAATATATCCTTATAGACCAGAACAATAGAAACAGGAAAAAAAGATACTGATCTAAATGAAACCTAAGGAATTATTTTTTTCTATGTGATGAGTGAGTCAAAAAACTATTCAGAGATGGGAAAACTATTTTAAGGGAAAGCTAATAGCAGGATACTATATCAGAACTCACACAGCTAACACAGTCCTCTTATTTCTGACATAAGTATAGACATATATACATACATATATAAAGAAAGGGGATTAATGAAATGAATATATAATTTTTAAATCACCTTAAACATCAAGGAATTAATAATCACAAAAAACTGACACAAAATAAGAAAATTTGAAAACCAGAAAAAATACATAAAACATTATTGAAGAGACAAAGGTCTTTTTTTGTTGTTGTATTTGTTTATTTTTGCTTAATAGTATTTTATTTTTTTCCCAATCACATGTCAAGGCAATTTTTACCATTCACTTTTACAAGATTTTGAGTTCCAAGTTTTTCTCTGTGTCCCCCTTCCTAAAATGGTAAGCAATTTGATATAGGTTATGCATATGCTATCATATTAGTCACAGTTGTGAAAGAAGAAATAGACCAGAAGGAAAAAAAAACACTAAAAGGATAAAGTAAGTGAAAAAACTATGCCTCAATTTACATTCAGAATCCGTCAGTTCTTTATCTGGCTGTGGATAGCATTTTCCTTTATGTATCCTTTGTACTTGTTTTTGATCATTGCATTGAGAAAAGCTGAGTCATTCATAGTTGATCATCATACAATGTTGCTGATAGCTGTATACAATGTTTTTCTGGTTCTGCTCATTTTATTTTACATCAGTTTGTACAAATCTTCTGAAATCTGTCTATTCATTATTCCTTATTACACACTAGTATTCCATTATATTCATATACCACAACTTGTTTAGACATTCCCCAATTGATGGGAATCCCTTCAGTTTCCAATGTTTTGCCACCATGAAAAAGACTGCTAAAAATATCTTTTCACATGTAAGTTTTTTACCCTTTTTTATGATCTTTTCAGGATACAGACCTAGTAGTGGTATTGTTGGATCAAAGGATATGCACAGTTTGGTTATCCTTTGGGCATAGTTCTGACTTGCTTTCCAGAATGGTTGGATCAGTTCACAACTTCACCAGCAGTACATTAGTGCTCCAATTTCCCCACATCATCTTGAAGATTTATCATTTTCCATTTTTTATTGTCATGTTAGCCATTCTAATATGTGTGAGATGCTACCTCAGTTGTTTTAATTTTCATTTCTCTAATGAAAAGTGATTTAGAACACTTCTTTACATGCTTATATATAGCTTTTATGTCTTCATCTGAAAACTGCCTGCTCATCTCCTTTGACCATTTATCGATTGGGAAATGGCTTGCATTTTTACAAATTTGACTGAATTTTCTATATATTTGAGAAATGAGGCCTTATTTGCTATAAAGATTGTTTTCTAGCTTTCTGTTTTCCTTTAATCTTAGTTGTCTGGGTTTTGTTTATATGATAACTTTTTAATTAAATATAACCAAAATGATCTATTTGACATTTCATATTGTTCTCTATTTCTTGTTTGATCACGAACCTGTGTAAGTCACTGAACTTCTCCTTTAAGGATTTGGATATTACACCATTTGGTGCATATATATTTAGTATTGATATTAATTCAATGTCTATGGTACCTTTTAGTAAGATTTAGTCTCTTTTTAAAAATCTCTTTTAATTAGATCAATTTATGTTTTTGCTTTGTCTGAGATCAGGATTGCTATCCCTGATTTTTTTACTTTAAGTGAAGCATAATATATTCTGCTCCAGTCCCTTACCTTTACTCTGTGTGTGCCTCTTTGCTTCATGTGTTTCTTGTAAACAATATATTGTAGGATTATGATTTTTGTTCCATTCTGCTATCTCTATCAGTAAGCACCCCAACAGGAGGACCTGCTATCACAGATTCTTTGATCAGCTTTTCTAAAAGGAAAGGCAACTTTCAAGGGGTCAACAATCAAGCATGTGTATCATTCACTTAGTTCAGGGGAAAACATCAGTATCTTGAACTTCAGAAAAAATATGGAGAAATTTAAATCAACAGACAGTGCTTCCAAACTGTCTGCCAGTAAGAAATATATATATATATATACATCACAATTCAACAGACAGATACAACTGCTTGACCGTATATACATAGTTTCTAGAGAGGGAAGCTCCAACATCCAGATATGCAAAGCTAGGGGGTTGCTTAATGGCTTCTCAGAGTCTCATCTGGCACACAAAGGTTCTTCCAAAAACGAAGCCCCAAAGTAAAACTTCACCCTCGAGTAGTTATACATTTTTTAGAGCCAGAGGGCATCATAACCCTTGAGAACCAGTGCCTCATTAACAAAAGACAGGGACCTTTCTACAAATCTTCCTAGGCCCATTAATGGGTAGGGAATATCTTTGATCACGTTAACAATACAAATACATATACTATTTCTGGTTAAAGAATGTCTTGTTTCTGCACTTTACTCCTAGTGAAGATTTTTGGTTGATAAAGGCAAGATTCAATCAGAGGCACTTGATTATACTAAAACAAAAAAAAGCAAAAGATCCCACTTTGTTTGCCATCACACTCCACCCTTCCAGTATTCTTGGCCTTACAATTTAAATGGTCATGAATCCTGGAACAAATAGAGGCATTATACTTCTCGATTATACTAAATCAAAAAGAGCAAAAGATCCTACTTTGATTGCCCTTACACTATCCACTTCTGTTTTATGACAGAGTTCATCCCATTTTCATTTACAATCATGATTACTGTGTTTCCCTCCACCCTATTTTTATCTCCTGTTTGTCTTCTCTCTCCTTTAACCTTTTCCTTCCTTGACAGTGTTTTACTTCTGTCCCCTGGTCTGCCTTCACTCCTGTCACTTCCCTGCCCCTCTCATACTTTACTTAATCTCTGCCCTTCCTCATTTCCTATCTGGTAAGATACATTTCTATATTCACCTGATTGTGTATCTCATACCCTCTTTGAGCCAAAGCTGATGAGAGTTAGGTTCAAGTGATGCCAACCATCTACCCTCTCATCTTCCCCTCCACTGTAAGGGAATAATTCACCCTTCGTGTGAAATAATTTACCCCCATTCTATCTTTCCCTTCCTTCTGCAACCAGTGTATTCTTCTTTCTCATCTTTTAGTTATTTTTCATGTCATTCCCTCAAATTCACGTTTTACTCATACCCCCATCTATGTATATTATTTCTAGCTGTAGTATTAGTGGTATAATTTTTTTTAATTAATTAATTTATTTAATTTTTTTACATTCATTTTCACAAATTTTTGGGTTCCAAATTTTCTCCCCTTTTATCCCCTCCCCTACCCCAATACCCCAAGCAATCTAATTTTCCCTATCTCCAATCTGTCCTCTCTTCTGTCATCTCTCCCTTCTCTTGTCTCCATCTTCTCTTTTCTCCTGTAGGGCCAGATGACTTTCTATTCCTCCTTAACTGTATGTCTTCTTTCCTAGTTGCAACAACAATACTAAACAGTTGTTCCTAAAACTTTGAGTTCCAAATTCTCCTCATCCCTCCCTCCCCACCCATTCCCTTTGGGACAGCAGGCAATTCAATATAGGCCATATCTGTGTAGTTTTGCCAATGACCTCCCTGATAGTCGTGTTGTGTAAGACTAACTGGATTACCATCCCTCCTAACCTGCCCCTCATTGTTTCTCTTCTGTCTTTTGATCCTTTCCCTCCCCGAGTGTTGACTTCAAATTGCTCCCTCCTCCCTTTGCCCTCCCTTCCATCATCCCCCCCCCCCTTGCTTATCTCTTTCTCCCCCACTTTCTTATACTGTAAGATAGGTTTTCATACCAAAATGAGTGTGCATTTCACTCCTTCGTTTAGTCAAATGTGATGAGGGTAAACTTCTTGTTGTTGTTTTTTTTTTTTCTCAGCTCTCCTCTTTTTCCCTCCACTAAGAAAAACTCCTACCTGCCTCTTAAATGACATATAGTTACCCCCTTCCCTTTCCCTCTCTCACCATTTCTCTCTCACCATTTACCCTAGTTTCTTTTAAGGTATGGTCCCATCCTATTCAGTTCACTCTGTGCTCTCTATCTCTGTATGTGTGTGCATGTGTGTATGTATGTGCATGCGTGTACATGTGTGTGTGTGGTCCCACCAACTACCCAGATACTGAAAAGTTTTAAGAGTTAGAAATATTGTCTTTCCATGTAGGAATGTAAACAGTTCACTCATGGTAAGTCCCTTAAGACTTCTCTTTGCTGTTTACTTTTTCATGCTTCTTCTCATTCTTGTGTTTGAAAGTCAAATTTTCTTTTCAGCTCTGGTTTTTTCATCAAGAATGATTGAAAGTCCTCTGTTTCATTGAAAGACCATATTTTCCCTTGAAGTATTATACTCAGTTTAGTTGGGTAGGTGATTCTTGGTTTGAGTCCTAGTTCCTTTGCCTTCTGGAATATCCTATTCCACTCCCTTCGATCCCTTAATGTAGAAGCTGCTAGATCTTGGGTTATCCTGATTGTATTTCCACAGTACTGGAATTGTTTCTTTCTAGCTGCTTGCAAGATTTTCTCCTTGAGCTGGGAGTTCTGGAATTTGGCCACAATGTTCCTAGGAGTTTCTCTTTTTGGATCTCTTTCAGGTGGTGATCGATGGATTCTTTCAATACTTATTTTGCCCTCTGGTTGTAGAATGTCAGGGCAGTTTTCCTTGATAATTTCATGGAAGATGATGTCTAGGCTCTTTTTTTGATCATGACTTTCAGGTAGTCCCATAATTTTTAAATTGTCTCTCCTGGATCTATTTTCCAGGTCAGTTGTTTTTCCCATGAGATATTTCACATTCTCTTCCATTTTTTCGTTCTTTTGGTTTTGTTTGGTGATTTCTTGGTTTCTCATAAAGTCATTAGACTCCATCTGTTCCATTCTAATTTTGAGAGAACTATTCTCTTCAATGAGCTTTTGAACCTCTTTTTCCATTTGGCTCATTCTGCTTTTGAAAGCATTCTTCTCCTCATTGGCTTTTTGAACCTCCTTTGCCAATTGGGTGAGCCTATTTTTCAAGGTGTTAATTTCCTCAGCATTTTTTTGGGTCTCCTTTACCAAGGTATTGACCTGTTTTTCATACTTTTGTTGCATCTCTGACATTTCTCTTCCCAGTTTTTCCTCCACCTGTCTAACTTGCTTTTCAAAATCCTTTTTGAGCTCTTCCAGGGCCTGAGCCCACCCACCACCCCCCCCTGGGGTGTCTGGGGTACTGAGGCCCCGCCCTCCACGTCTTTCCCTGATGGCAAGGATACGTCCTCATCATCAGATCCGAAGGTCGGGATCATTTGCATTTGTTGGAAAAAACTCTCTAAAGTCTTATTTTTCTTCCCTTTTCTGGGCATTTTCCCAGCCATTTACTTGACTTCTGAGATTCCTTTCCACCCCCGCCTGGATCCGCCCAGCTAGTGCTTGGCCTCTGAGATTTAAATGGGCTTTCCTCCTGCCGGCTGTCAATCAGTGAGCTTTAGTTCAGGTGCTGGGGTGGGGCCAGGGCCGCCTCCGAGACTCTGATCCCTCGGGGGCTTTATGCAGAGACTTTCAGGAATGGAACGGGTGGGGGCGGGGTGGGGGGCCCGCCTCCCAAATCCCGCTCCCTTGGGGGCTTTAAGCAGAAGCCTTCAGTAACAGAGCAGGGTGGGGGCAGGGCCATCTCCCAGGCTCAGCTCCGTCCGGTTTTATGCGGGAATCTTCCGTAATGAAGATCCTGCCTGCTGTTGGGGGATTCCTGAGTCTTGGGCCGCTGCCGCCTCAGCCGCCGCCCACACCTCTGCCTCCGCTGCTTCCTGCCCCCGTCCCTGCCGCTGCCGCTTCCTCCCGAGGGGGCCCGAGTCACGGAGATGCCCCGCTTCCCCTCTCCTTCAGCCTGGCCTTCTTTCTCACTGACCTGTAGCTTCTGTGGGCGGAGGGACTTTCCTGGCTGCTGGAGCTTCCGTCTCTGAAGCCTGCTCGGATCAGCTTCTCTGGGGCCTCGGCCAGGGCAGCGCTGGGGGTCGGGTCCACTTTCCGGGGCGCGCCAGACCCTGGGGACGGGTCTTCAGGGCTCCCTGGAACGGAAATCTCTTCCACTCTGCTTCTGCACACCTTGTATTCACCCAGAAGTTATGGGGGACTCTTTTTACATTAATTCTATGGGCTTTGGTTTCGGAGCTCGTAAACGTGCGTCCTTCTACTCCACCATCTTGGCTCCGCCCCTATAATTTTTTAAGAATTACAAATATCTTTCCTTTTAGAGATATAAATAGTTCAACTCCTTTGAATCCCTTATGTTTTCTTTTTTTCTTCTTACACTTTCAGATTTCTCTTGGGTCTTAATACTGTAGATCAAATTTTTTGTTCAATTCTGGCCTTCTCCTTATGAAAGCTGCAAATCCTATTTCATTGAAGGATCATTTTTTTCCTCTTGGAATATTCTGCTTAATTTCACTGGGTAGGTGACTCTTGATTGTAGCCCTAGCTCCTTTGCCTTCCAGAATATCATGCTCCATAATCTCTTACCCTGTAATGTTGCAGCAGCCAAGTCCTATGTAATCCTGATTGTGGCTTGCTGATATTTGAATTGTTTCTTCCTGGTCACTAGCAGTATTTATTCCTTAACCTGATAGTTCAGAAATTTGGTTTTAATGTTTCTTGGAGTTTTTGCTTTTGAAATCTCTTTCCTCAGATGATGGGTGAATTCTTTTTTTTCAGTTTACTTATTTCAAGTTTTCAACATTCATTTCCACAAAATTTTGAGTTCAAAATTTTCTCCCCATCTCTCCCTTACCTCGACCCCAAAGTGCCAGTATTCTAATTACCTCTACCACCTATCTGCCCTCTCTTCTAACATCCTTCCCTTCCCTTTTCCCCATATTCTCTGTTCTCCTGTAGGGCAAGATAAATTTCTATATCCCATTACCTGCATTTCTTGTTTCCCAGTTGTATGCAAGAAAAATACTCAACAGTTGTTCCTAAACTTTGAGTTCTAACTTCTTTTCCTTCCTCCCTCTTCACCCAATCCCACTGAGAAGGGAAGCAATTCAACATAGGCTATATATGTGTAGTTTTGCAAATCACTTCCATAATAGTCATGTTGTATAAGACTACTATATTTCCCTCCTGCCCCCCATTTTTGTCTCTGCCCAAGAGTGTTGACTTCTAATTGCTCCCTCCTCCCATTGCCCTCCCTTCCATCATCCCCCTCACCCTGCTTATACCCTTCTCCCCCACTTTCCTGTATTGGAAGATAGGTTTTCATACCAAAATGAGTGAATTTTACTCCTCCCTTGAGTCAAATATGATGAGAGCAAGTTTCATGTTTTTCCTCTCACCTCCCCTCTTTTTCCCTCCATTGAAAACTCTTTTTCTTGCCTCTTATATGAGAGATAATTTTCCCAATTTCAACTCCATTTCTCCCTTTTTCTTCCCAATATATTGCTCTATCACCCCTTAATTTCATTTTTTAAGATATGATCCCTTCCTATTCAACTCACCCTGTGCTGCGTGTGTGTGTGCGTGTGTGTGTGTGTGTGTGTGTATAATCCCACCAACTACTCAGATGCTGAAAAAAGTTTCAAGAGTAACAAATATTGTCTTTCCATGTAGGAATGTAAACAGTTCAACTTTAATAAGTCCCTTATGTTTTCTCTTTCCTGTTTGCCTTTTTATGCTTCTCTTGATTCTTATGTTTGAAAGTCAAATTTTCTTTTCAGCTCTGGTCTTTTCTTCAAGAATGCTTGAAAGTCCTCTACTTCATTGAAAGACCATTTCCCCCCTGAAGTATTATACTCAGTTTTGCTGGGTAGATGATTCTTGGTTTTAGTCCTAGTTCCTTTGATTTCTGGAACATCATATTCCATGCCCTTTGACCCCTTAATGTAGAAGTTGCTAGATCTTGTATTATCCTGATTGTATTTCCACAGTACTCAAATTGTTTCTTTCTAGCTGCTTGCAATATTTTCTTCTTGACCTGGTAACTCTGGAATTTAGCTACAATGTTCCTAGGAGTTTCTCTTTTTGAATCTCTTTCAAGAGTTGATCAGTGGATTCTCTCAATATTTATTTTGCCCTCTGCTTGTAGAATATCAGGGCAGTTTTCCTTTATAATTTTATGAAAGATGATATCTAGGCTCTTGTTTTGGTTATGGCTTTCAGGTAGTCCCATAATTTTTAAATTGTCTCTCCTGGATCTATTTTCCAGGTCAGTTGTTTTTCCCATGAGATATTTCACATTCTCTTCCATTTTTTCGTTCTTTTGGTTTTGTTTTGTGATTTCTTGGTTTCTCATAAAGTCCTTAGCCTCCATCTGTTCCATTCTAATTGTTACAGAACTCTTTTCTTCAGTAAGCTTTTGAACCTCCTTTTCCATTTGGCTAATTCTGCTTTTGAAAGCATTCTTCTCCTCATTGGCTTTTTTGAACCTCTTTTGCCAATTGAGTTAGCCTATTTTTAAAGGTATTATTTTCTTCAGCATTTTTTTTGGGTCTCCTATAGCAAGTTGTTGACTTGCTTTTCATGATTTTCTTGCATCTCTCTCATTTTCCTTCCCTATTTTTCCTCTGTCTCTCTTACTTGATTGTCAAAATCCTTTCTGAGCTCTTCCATTGCCTGAGATCATTGAATATTTATTTTGGATGTTTGGGATATGGAAGGCTTGACTTTTATGTCTTTCCCTGATGGTAAGCATTGTTCTTCCTCATTCAAAAGGATGGGAGAAGATATCTATTCACCAAGAAAGTAACCTTCTATACTTTTATTTTTTTTCCCCTTTTTTGGGCATTTTCCCAACCAGTTACTTGACTTTTGGGTTCTTTCTTAAGAGTAGAGTATTCTCTGGGGAAAGATCTCAGTTCTTCCAAGATGACACGGTCAAGTTTGTACACTGGTCTGGGAGCAACCAGAAACTTTTGTGCTCAGAATCTGGCACAACCACCTTACCTCCAGTTCCACCAAGCCAGCACTGGGGGCTGAGATTCAGATAAGTTGCTCAGTTTCCCCAGGGGCTTTTGGCAGAGGCAGGGTCACAATTCAATGTGAGATAAAGGTCAGCTGCTCAATTCCTCCAGGAGCTCTAGGTGGAGGCAGGGCCACTACACAGGGCTGAGATAAGGATCAACTGCTCAGTTCCCCCAGGGTTTTTACTATCCATTCAATGGATGCTGTGGGAGCTGCTGCTGCCTAATGTGGCCTCTATTGCCACCTGAGGCTGGGGCTATGGGAAGACCCTGCTCTCTTCTAGGCCAGCTAAAAAAACCTTCTTACTGACCTTTGGCACCTGTGGGTTGAGGGATCTGTAAATGCCTCCTACTACTACTGGGGATTCTGCCCCTCAGGCTAGCTGGCCAAGGCTGGGCTGGACTCTGCTCCACATCTGGTGCAACAGACCTTTCCTGTTGGCCTTTCAGGTCACCCTGGGCTGGAAATCTCCTCCACCCCATTGTTTTGTGCCTTCTGCTGCTCTAGGATTTGTTGAGAGTCTTTCTTTACAGGTATTTTATGGGCTGTGGGGGAAGAACTAGTGTATGTGTGTCTTTCTACTCTACCATCTTGGCTCCGCCCCCTGAATTCTTTCAATGCCTGTTTTGCCCTCCAGTTCTAGGGCCTCAGGGCAGTTTTCCTTATAATTTCTTGAGAGAAGCTGTCCTGATCCTCCTTTTGATTATGGCTTTCAGGTGTCCAATGATTCTGATATCTCTCTTGGATCTATTTGCTAGGTCTGTTTTTCCAGTCAGGTATTTTACATTTTCTTCTATTATTATTTTTTCATTCTTTTGAATTTGTTTAATGGATTCTTGATGTCTCATAGAGTCTTTAGTTTCTGCTTGCCAGATTCTAACTTTTAGGGACTTATTTTCCCCAGTTAGCTTTTGTACTTCCTTTTTCTTTTGGCCAATTGTACTTTTTAGAGAGTTGTTTTCTTCACTGGATTTTTGTATCTCCTCTTCCATTTGCCCAGTTCTATATTTTAAGCAGTTGTTTTCTTTTTCCAAGTTTTTGACTCTTTTTTCATAATTTTCTTGCATCATTCTCATTTATTTCACCAATTTTTCTTCTACTTCTCTTATATGATTTTAAAGCTCCTTTTTGAGCTCTTCCATGAGCTATTTCTGGGCTTTAAACCACTTTCTGTTTTCCTTTGAGTTTTGCCCACAGGTGTTTCAACATTGTTATGTTTTGAGTTTGTGTCTTGGTCTTCCCTGTCACCATACTAACTGTCTGTGGTCAGATTCTTTTTTACTGTTTTTTGCTCATCTTTTTTAAAGCCTTTTCCCTTTCTTTTAAATTTAACTGTTGCTCTCACAGTGGAAGGTGCACTGTCTCAGGCTTCTTGTGCCACGGGATGCAGGTACTGGCTATTTACTTTGTGCTACACTGATGCTACCCTGAGACCTACAGGGGATCCTTGTGTCTAGTGCTGCACTAAGAGGATGGGGTGGAGCGTGGCTGGCACTGCTGAAGGCTGTAGGGGTATGACAGCTTAGCTAATTCTGAACTGGAGTCCTAGTGGTGGTGTCTGGAATATGCTGAGGCCTGTGGGGTGTTTCTGCATTTCCCTGGGGTTTCACTGAAGGACATAGAGGATGAAGGCCAGTGGAGGATACCTGTTTGCTCTGTACTGTGCTGAAGTATGTGATGGTTCTTGGAGCTGGAGTCTGCCAGTTCCACTGGCTATACTGAGGCACATGAGTGGCTCCTGTTATTGGTGGTTGCCTGCTCCACCACATGGAGGCTCAGGATCCTCTGTTGGTTTGCTGAGGCAGGGCTTGGGATGTTTCCTGTCCTGTTCCTCCTTTACCTGACTGAGACAGACCTTTCTTGCTGATCTTCCTTGTTTCTTGGGCTAAAAGATTGTTTCACCCCATCTTTTTGCTGGTTGTGCTGTTCCAGGATTTGTTTTAAGACACTATTTTATGGTTTGTTTAGAGGTGAACATGGGAGAGTTATGGTTATTTACTGCTTCCTCATCCATCTTGGCTCCTGTAAGTTGAACAATAGCTAAATCAGAAAACCATTAGTGAACTTTATTTTAAAAAAAGAAAAAATTGCAGTAGCCAATTTGAAAAGAAATTTATAACAAATAAAGAAGTATATTTTCAGAAACAAGTATCTCTAATTATACGAAAGCAAAATTGACAGTTCAACAGAAATGTATAAGTATATAAAATATGTAACTGCACAAACTAGAACTCTAGAAATGTAAATTCTAAACCAATCAGAAAGAAATCATATAAGGTTTAGTTGAACTATCAGGGAAGACACTCACCTGGGGAAAAAAGAACAAAACAAAACATAAAACAAAACACAAAAACAAAAGTAGTGCAAATGTACTTACAAGAGAATTCACTCAAAAATGTGAAGAGAAATTAATACTAATTCTTCATAAATTGTTTGTAGTAAAAGAGAAGGAAGATGTTCCATCAGACTCCTAATTTTATGAGGCAAATATCATGCTGATACCCAAATCTGGGAGGGATAATATAAAAAATAATAAGTGGAAAATATTATTAGTGAATATTGATGTAAAATGTTAAATGAAAAATAATACATTTAAAATAGTCATTTAAACCAAGTTGGATTTTATGTTAGCATAATTAGTCATGTAAGTAACAAATATTACAAAAACAATATGATAATAACAATGATTTCAGAAAAAATGCCACATTTATTTATGTTAAAAAAAACAAGCAAACTAAAAAGCATAGGTATGGGTAGGTCTTTAATATGTTCGAAAGTTTATCTAACACTAAGATAAAGTCTAATTTGCAGTAGTTATTTTTGTCCTTCATTCTCAAAGACTAAGATGACATCACATTACAGTATGTCTGACTGTGGCTGATCAAGCCAATATGAGCTCAGAATGCTCTACCACAAGGTGAATGCGTATAGTCCATGTGAAATGTTTGGACTGAATTCTCTAAATTTGTGCATCTTGCCTATCATTTCAGCTGTTTCAATTGTGCTTTGCTCATAGAACACAGTACCTTCTCTGATGAAGTCACACCATGTTCTGAAAGCTTCTTTCTTCACTTTTATTTGACAAGGAATCAGAAACATCAGTTATTACAAGATAAAATAAGGAAAATAATGGAATAAACATTCATGAAGGGGAGACTGAGGAATAGGTCTCAACTTGTGGGATTGCCACTTGTTGTGTGTTCTTGGTCAAGTCATTCAACCTCTTGGCTTAAAATGATGGGAATGGACACTCCAGATGACTTCTGAATTCATCTCTATCAGTAAATCTATTGTCTCATGATCTATTACCTTATTTTGTAACTTTTTCATTTTTCCCCATGAGATTTTTATATCTTCTAAATGAATTTGATATTATTTTATCTAGTTCTATATAGCATCTCCTTAGTAATTTGAATGGCACAATCCTAAAGAAGAAAACTAAGTTAGATAATGTCACCATGTTTATTATATTGTCACAATCCAACCAGAAACACTTGATATCACTACAATCTTTTGTTTTCCTTAATTTCTGTGAAGAGTGTTTTTTGCTTGTATTTATGTAAATCTTGTTTGGTAGGGTAATACTCAAATATTTTTTAAAAACTTATTGCATTATTTTGAATGGAATTTCTCTTATCATTTCTTCCTAGTTTTTGTTAGTACTATGGAAGAATGCTACATGATTTTTGTAGACTTAATTTCTATTCTGATATTTTACTAAAACTATCTCGTTATTTATCTTGTCTTATTAATCATCTTAATTTGTTTCTCCCCTTATTCGCTGGGATTTTCTAATTTGCAATTAAGGATAATCAATTTTAAACCTTAAATTTTGTCTTCTTCTCTTATTGCTAAAGCTGAAGTTTCTCTATGTCAAAAAAATGGAGTGATGGTTCATCTCTGCTTTTCTCCTATTTGCACTGGAAAAGCATCTAACATTTCTCCATTGTAAAATAATGTTAGTGCTTGATTTTAGATATATGCTTTTGATCATACTAAAAAAGATATCCTTCTATGCCTATATTTTTATTTTTTAATTGAATTGTGTATTTTATCAAAGTTCTGTATTTATTTTATTTAATTAAAAATCATTGCATAAAAAAAATCAATGCAGCTAAAATAAAAGATGCTGGTGATCATGAAAACTTTTGCATCAAGGTACTGATAGAAGCCTGTTCATATAAAATATATAGTGAATTGACACGAACAAAGAAGCCTAAGATATATTCTCTAATAGATGATGGTTTGAACAGTTTTCAGAAAGGAAAATGCAAATTATAAAGAACCATATCAAAAGAGTTCCAACTTAATAAAATGAAAGAAAGTCAGATTAGAAAAGCTGTTACATTATATTCATCAGAAATGGGAAAGATGATAAAAGTTGGAAATAGGGGTCTGAGCAGAATTTCAGTCCAGATGATCCTAATTCCAAGTCCAAAACCCCATCAACTATTTCTCTCTCATATCATGATTGTTCTCTAGAAAGGTAAAATTACTTGTTTAAGGTCTTCTAGGTACTAAGTAGCAGTCTAGATAATTCAGACTTACCCTCTGAGCCTACATTCAATGCTCTTTCTGCTATGTAGCACCACTGACCATGGAATTTTGGAACTGGAAGTTATCTCAGAGACCTTACTTAGAAACATAGTTTTGGAGCTGGAAAGGAACTTGGGGTTCTTTGAGTCCAACCCCCTAATTTTCCAGATGACAAAACTCAAGCCAAGAGAAGCTGTGATGACTGATTGGAACTCAGACCTTCCTAATTCCAAGTCCAGTGCTCTATTCACAGTAAAAATTTAGCTGAAAAATCAAAGCTGGGCTATCTTTGTAGCCAGACTTATTATTTTGTAACTCGTTTCACGCATATTGTTGTTCAATTGGATCTGACTCTTTGTGACCCCATTTGCGGTTTTCTGGGCAAAGATGCTTGGGTGGTTTACCATTTCCTTTTCCAGTTCATTTTGCAATTGAGGAATAAAGTGCCTTTCCCAGGGTCACACAGCTAGTAAGTTTCTAAAACTGGATTTGAACTCATGAAGATAAATCCTCCTGATTCCAAGCCCAATGGTCTATCCACTGTACCATGTAGCTTCATTAGCCACTATAGTAGATATAGTTTATTTCTTTCAGGGATTCAATTACATTCCATATGGACCTAGAACTTCTAGATTTCATTAGAATCCTCTGGAACAGATGTCCGGGGGAAAAGCCAAAGTTCCTTATCCCCCTCACTAGCTAGACAGAGGGGATAAATCTCAAACAAAACAGATGTCATAGCTAACATTATTTCCTTGTCTGCTTTGCTCTATAACCAAAGCTGGAAGCCACAAAATCACTTCAAGCTTTCAAAATGCTTTGATTTAAAAGGCAAGGTCACATGACAAAGCAAACAGAAAGTTGACCTCAGTCTTAAAGACCTGGGTTCAAGTCTTATCTCTGACACATGATGATTATATGACTCTGGGATAGTGCCTGAACCTTTCAGTCCCAGGCAAATCTTTAACATTATGTACTGCAAAGGAATTGCCAATTTGTACTGATGGAGGGCATTTCATCACCTAGAGTTCCCTGGACCAATGATATCACAGAGACAGATAAAAAAAAAGTTTCTGAAGCAGTTCCCCAGTATCCTGGGTCCCTTAAGAGATTGTAAGTGCTTTAGAGAGGATGCCTAATGGATAGATCAAGTAATGGATCACTTTGTTCCTTCTAGAGGATGCTGAGTGAGCATCTCTCCATCACTACATACTTAAAAATACTAATGTGTTTAAGAATAGTAGCATTAATCCCAAATGACTTCTACAATAGAAAGTTTTTTGTTACCCTGTCCTTAGATGACTTGGGTCTTCCAAAGAGTTGATGGCGTCCCGAAGTATGTATTTATATCTCAAGGAAAGCAGGATCAGTATAGGGAATTAAGACTAGATCTGTGATTTCTTGGGCATAGGGAACTCCCAGGTGAGGAAACTAGATCTACTAGTATAGTTCAATACCTTCTCTGTTACTTTCTGGCTCATATTCTTAGAGATTTACCTAGAGCAATCTTGAGTCTTATTGGCTCAAAGTTAAAGTAAATAGCAATTGCTTCTGTTCTGGCTAGAAACCCTGAGAGTCTTCTCCTCCCAGATGGATTGTTTTTATTAATAGATAAAAGAGGGAATTTTTTTTGCCTCATTTCTTACCTAGCCCTAATCACTGAATGGGGTGTTGCCTCAGATAAACTTAAATCTGGGGAAGACATTTGCTTAAAAAGACCAAAATCTCTTACTATATTTGGGGCCATCTCCAATCTTCCTGATCTATATCTTGTCATTGGAAACAGGTAATTCTGGAGGAGAGAATGAGGCTGGTGACTTTGCACAGCTCTGCCTCTCTTAAATCCATTTCATTTGCAAGTCAAGACATAACCTTCCTGATATCATTGGTTGTCTTTGAGAACAAAAAACAAACAACCACAAAGCAATGAGAAGTTAGGGGACTTGCTGGAGGTTGTATAGTGAACATGAATCCAAGAGAGGGATTTGAAACTAAGTCTTCTAGCTCTAAAGTCAGCCCTCTATGACCTATACCAAGCTGTCACTGCTAGAAAAAAAGAGTTATAAAATAATATAGAGAATTTGAGAGTGAAATAAAATTTCAAATCATTACACAAAATGATTGTATTTCAGCATTAAAGGTCAGGATTGTATAGACTAATGGTGAAAACTCAAATAGAAATGGATCCCTGTTAGCCTTATATAAGATACTTAGACTTAAGTCTTAGAAAACCACAAATTAACATCAGCTATGTTGTGTTGTATTTTAATTTTAATTCTGTAATACATTTCCCAATTTCATTTTTGTCTGATTCAGGCAGCACTTAGTAGTTTTGCTAGTTACATTTAGTCCCCATGCAGGGAGTTTGAAAACTCTGGTCTAGATAACTCCAAATTACCAGATAATTACCTATTTTCTTCTCTTGATTGTTTAGACCATGGTCTCCAATAAATTGCTTTCCATTCTTCCTTACCTCCCTTTGTAATAAAAAAGTAAAAACTACAAATGTGGAGGTGCTAATTTTCTTTCCAAGTTGTAGAAAATCTGATGAATTTAAGCCTCCTTCCAATGTTATGATGACTTAAATAATTTTTCTTTTAAGCAGTATGCCCAAATGCCCCATCATTAAAAAACTTAATTTTCAAATGCAATTTTGACATGGTGGGAAGCATCTGAGATTAAGTTGTAACCCTGGAAAACATGTGGCTGTGTACAGTTACCTACCTTAGAGCACTTCCAATCTTTTTAAAATGTAATTACATTAGATGATAATAATTATGCTTAGCACTTATCTAGATGTTTTCATCTTGAAAATGCTTTAGAAACACTAACCAGAGGCTCAAGACTCAATTTACTTCCACCAAGTCCTGATTTTTCTAAATTACATTTCCTGCTCCTCCTAATACTCCATGGTTCCATTTTTTTTGTGGTACTCACCCTTTCTGATATCATGTTCCACATGTTCTTAGTATTAATACGTTTAAAATTAACCTTTTATGAATTATGTGTTAACTTGAGAATTTACATTAGATTGGTTTTATACATTTGGCAGCAAGATTCTTTCCAGATTTGGACATTTGGTGATATTTAGAGTTGAATATACATTTTTAAAACTGTAACTGAAATGATAATTTTATTAGACCCTCCACATTTTCTTTTGGTATCCTTGTTTCTATTCAGTGTTTGGCTTGGGGAATCATTTCAGGCTACTTTTACTTATCTATCTCAATATTCATTTTCTGATATTAAAAATATTATATATAGAAAATAAATAATAGATCACACTTTAATTCTATTAAAGGCTTGTAATGATTACTATTTAGTAGCATAATGAAAACTGTCTGTTGCAATGACCTCTTGGAACTTGTGGTGTTTTAGGTTTCTTTGTTGAACTGGCCTTCTTTGTTATGTGTTCACTTTGATTTCTCCTAGCAGCTTGTTATTTTACTTTTTTAGAAAGATATTTTATTTTTAATTTATGGAATAAAACAATCACGTCCATAACATGGTATAATAAAAAAAGATGATTGCACATGAAATTGCAAATATGCCCTGCAGAACTTGCTAATCCTTCCAACATATTTTACTCTTAGTATCCATAATGCTATCGGAGGCATCTAGGACCTGCTGGTTTCCATATCGTAATGGAGATCCTTCTTCTGTTAAGAAACATAATATATCCAAGTAATTGAGCTAAATTCAGCTTTTCAAGGCAATAAAGACATGTTTAAATTGACCATTTGAGTCACAGTCAAGTGACTTGGGCCAAGGTTAGGAGGGAAAAAATTAAATGCACTGTTACTTCTTCATACCTCAGTTCCCTCATTTGTCAAACAAGGGATTTGAATTTGAGATTTATTCTAGTGATGTGAGTCTAAATTTCTTGCAGTCTTGCTCAAACACAAGGCATTAATTCCCTATTATTGATCTATCATTCATGAATTGATATCCAAGCTCTCATTGAGCCTTACAGATATTTTCTACCTATGCTTCCTCTTGAGGTAATGAGTTCCAAAGTTTACTACCTACTGTGAAAAAGGATATTTCCTTTTATTTCTCTTAAAACTTCTTCTTTCAAGTTTCAAGGGCTGCCCCTTAGTCCGAGCATTCTGGGATTTTGTGAAGAGGCCAGTGTTCATCCTTTCGCTCCATCCCTTGCCTGACTTGAGCGACTTTGATCATCTCCTTTCTCAGCCTTCATCTTATCAGACTGGAGTCCTGATTTTTTTTAGTCTGTTCTTACATGTAAGCCCCCTCCATCCTCTTGATCCTTTTATTTGCCATTCTGGACCTTTTCTTGAACCAAACATAATTAGAGGTTCAAAAGTTCTGTTAACTTTTCTTTTCTTTTCTCTTCTTTTCACACTTGCAGGTCTTTGGATCCCTGGGGTTCTTCTGACACCAGAAAGAGAGAAAACCAAACACAACAGGAAGGGCTCTTTTAATGGTATGTAGATGGAGAATACAGTTAGACTATCCTAGGAATTAAATTCATCTTATTTGAAAGAGACCTTCTCTAAAACTTTTCCTATATCATTCCCTTTCCTGGCAGGTACATGTCATCAGGGAACATATCCTCCCTGAGAGTTACTGTTTATCCCTTCAGTAAAATGTATAGGCAAATTAAAGACAAATAGGGAGCGATCTGAATCAAAACATCTGAGTCCAGATCTCAACTTTGCCTCTTACCACCCATGTGTCCTTGTGAAAGTTATATAATTCTGGGTCTCAGTTTCCTCATCTGTAAAATGAGGGAGTTAGACTAGTTTTTGAAATTTTCCACACTATTGCCACCAAAGCTCTGAAAGTTATCTTCTAATATCCTTCAGTGAGGTTAACTTTGAGTGCTACACACCAAAAATTACTGCCTTGATCTTGTCTTATGATTTCACTGAACCAGTGAAGGATGGGGAGAAGACTGGATGTGTGATTTCATTGGTGTAGGGAGCTTCTGGATGCAGTAGAAACTCCATCTACTGGTTGCCCACAGCAATGAGTGGTTAAGTTATTTTCCCAAGGTTACACAGCTGATATGTGTCAAAAGTTGCTTTTTAAAAAAAAAAAAAATCTTTATTTATTTTTAGTTTTCAACCTTCATTTCCACAAGATTTTGAGTTCCAAATTTTTCCCCATCTCTCTCCTCCCTTCACCCCAAGACACCATGCATTCTGATTACCCTTTCTTCCAATCTGCCCTCCCTTCTATCACACCCCTCCTTTCTCTTATCCCTATGCCCTCTATTTTCTTGGAGGACAAGATAGATTTCTATACCCCATTACCTGGTTTTTTTTATTTCTCAGTTGCATATAAAAACAATTTTTAACATTTGTTTTTAAAACTTTGAGTTCCAACTTCTCTCCCTTCCTCCCTCCCCACCTATTCCCACTGAGAAGGCAAGCAATTCGGTATAGGTTATACATGTGTAGTTATGCAAAAGACTTCCATTAAAGTCATGTTATGAAAGAATAACTATATTTCCCTCCATTCTATCCTGCTCTCTTCTCTTTTGACCTTGTCCTTCCCCAAAAGTGTTTACTACTAATTACCCCTCCTTTCATTTGCCCTCCCTTCTGTCATCCCCCCACATCCCACTTCTCCTCTACTTTCCTGTAGTGTAAGATAGATTTTCATACCAAATTGAGTGTGCATGTTATTTCCTTCTTAAGTAAATGTGATGAGAGTAAGCTTCACATTTTCCCTCTCACCTCCCCCTTTTCTCCCCTCAAAAAACTTTTTCTTTGCCTCTTTTATGAGATACAATTTGCCCCATTCCATTTCTCCCTTTCTCCTCCAATATATTCCTCTCTCAACCCTTAATTTTTTATTATCATCCCTTCCTATTCAGCTCACCCTGTACCCTCTGTTGATATGTATATAATCCCTCCAACTACCCAAATACTGAGAAAAGTTTCAAGAATTACAAATATGATCTTTCCATGTAGGAATGTTAACAGTTCAACTTTAGTAAGTCCCTTATGATTTCTCTTTCCTATTTACCTTTTCATGCGTCTCTTGATTCTTGTGTTTGAAAGTCAGTTTTTCTATTCAGTTCTGGTCTTTTCATCAAGAATGCTTGGAAGTCCTCTATTTCATTGAAATTCTATTTTTTCGCCTCAAGTATTATACTCAGTTTTACTGGGCAGGTGATTCCTGGTTTTAATTCTAGCTCCTCTGACTTCTGGAATATCATATCCCATTGATCCCTTAATGTAGAAATGTTAGATTTTGTGTTATCCTGATTGTATTTTCACAATACTTGAATTGTTTCTTTCTGACTGCTTGAAATATTTTCTACTTGACCTGGGAACTCTAGAATTTGGCTACAATATTTCTAGAAGTTTTTCTTTTTGGATCTCTTTCAGGAGGTGATTGGTGGATTCTTTTAATATTTATTTTACCCTCTGGTTCTAGAATATCAGGGCAGTTTTCCTTGATAATTTCATGAAAGATGATGCCTAAGTTCTTTTTTTGATCATGAGTTTCAAGTAGTCCCATAATTTTTAAATTATCTCTCCTGGACCTGTTTTCCAGGTCAGTTGTTTTTCCATTAGGATATTTCACACTGTCTGCTATTTTTTCATTCCTTTGGCTTTGTTTTATAATTTCTTGATTTTTTTTTCTAAAGTCATTAGCTTCCTTCTGCTCCATTCTAATCTTTAAGGAATTATTTTCTTCAGTGAGCTTTTGGATCTCCTTTTCTATCTGACCAATTCTGCTTTTTAGAGCATTCTTCTCCACATTGGCTTTTTGGATCTCTTGCCATTTTGGTTAGTCTATTTTTTAAAGTGTCATTTTCTTCAGCATTTTTTAAAATTTATTTATTTATTTAACTTTTTACATTCATTTTCACAAAATTTTGGGTTCCAAATTTTTTTCCCCTTTTAACCCTCCCCCACCCCAATACCCCAAGCAATCTAATTTTCCCTATCTCCAAACTGCCCTCTCTTCTGTCATCCCTCCCTTCTCTTGTCTCCATCTTCTCTTTTCTCCTGTGGGGCCAGATGACTTTCTATTCCCCATTAACTGTATGTCTTCTTTCCTAGTAGCAACAACAATACTAAACAGTTGTTCCTAAAACTTTGAGCTTCAAATTCTCCCCATCCCTCCCTCTCCACACATTACCTTTGGGAAGGCAGGCAATTCAATATAGGCCATATCTGTGTAGTTTTACAAATGACTTGCCTGATAGTTGTGTTTTGTAAGACTAACTGAATTACCATCCCTCCTAACCTGCCCCTCATTGTTTCTCTTCTGTCTTTTGATCCTGTCCCTTCCCGAGTGTTGACTTCAAATTGCTCCCTCCTCCCTTTGCCCTCCCTTCCATCATCCCCCCCTTGCTTATCTCCTTCTCCCCCACTTTCTCATACTGTAAGATAGGTTTTCATACCAAAATGAGTGTGCATTTTATTCCTTCCTTTAGTCAAATGTGATGAGGGTAAACTTCTTGTTGTTTTTTTTTTCCTCAGCTCTCCTCTTTTTCCCTCCACTAAAAAGTCTCCTACTTGCCTGTTAAATGACATATAGTTACCCCCTTCCATTTCACCCTCTTTCCTCCCACTACATTTCTCTCTCACCATTTACCTTAATTTCTTTTAAGATATGGTCCCATCCTATTCAGTTCAATCTGTGCTCTCTGTCTCTGTATGTGTGTGCATGTGTGTATGTGTGTGCACGTGCATGCAAGTACATGTGTGTGTATGGACCCACCAACTATCCAGATACTGAAAAGTTTCAAGAGTTACAATATTGTCTTTCCATGTAGGAATGTAAACAGTTCATTTCTGGTAAGTCCCTTAAGACTTCTCTTTGCTGTTTACTTTTTCATGCTTCTTCTCATTCTTGTGTTTGAAAGTCAAATTTTCTTTTCAGCTCTGGTCTTTTCATCAAGAATGCTTGAAAGTCCTCTGTTTCATTGAAAGACCATATTTTCCCCTGAAGTATTATACTCAGTTTAGCTGGGTAGGTGATTCTTGGTTTGAGTCCTAGTTCCTTTGACTTCTGGAATATCCTATTCCACTCCCTTCGATCCCTTAATGTAGAAGCTGCTAGATCTTGAGTTATCCTGATTGTATTTCCACAGTACTGGAATTGTTTCTTTCTAGCTGCTTGCAAGATTTTCTCCTTGAGCTGGGAGTTCTGGAATTTGGCCACAATGTTCCTAGGAGTTTCTCTTTTTGGATCTCTTTCAGGTGGTGATCGATGGATTCTTTCAATACTTATTTTGCCCTCTGGTTCTAGAATCTGAGGGCAGTTTTCCTTGATAATTTCATGGAAGATGATGTCTAGGCTCTTTTTTTGATCATGAGTTTCAGGTAGTCCCATAATTTTTAAATTGTCTCTCCTGGATCTATTTTCCAGGTCAGTTGTTTTTCCCGTGAGATATTTCACATTCTCTTCCATTTTTTCATTCTTTTGGTTTTGTTTGGTGATTTCTTGGTTTCTCATTAGACTCCATCTGTTCCATTCTAATTTTGAGAGAACTATTCTCTTCAGTGAGCTTTTGAACCTCTTTTTCCATTTGGCTCATTCTGCTTTTGAAAGCATTCCTCTCCTCATTGGCTTTTTGAACCTCTTTTGCCAACTGAGTGAGCCTATTTTTCAAGGTGTTAATTTCCTCAGCATTTTTTTGGGTCTCCTTTACCAAGGTATTGACCCTTTTTTCATACTTTTCTTGCATCTCTCTCATTTCTCTTCCCAGTTTTTCCTCCACCTGTCTAACTTGCTTTTCAAAACCCTTTTTGAGCTCTTCCAAGGCCTGAGCCCACCCGACATCCCCCTGGGATGTCTGGGGTACTGAGGCCCCACCCTCCACGTCCTTCCCTGATGGCAAGAATATTTCCTCGTCAGATCCGAAAGTCGAGATCATTTGCATCTGTTCGAAAAAACTCTCTATAGTCTTATTTTTCTTCCCTTTTCTAGGCATTTTCCCAGCCAGTTACTTGACTTCTGAGGTTCCTGTCCACCCCCGCCTAGATCCGCGCAGCTAGTGCTTGGGGTCTGAGATTCAAATGCACCGCCCAGCTGCTAATCAATGTGAGCTTTAGTTCTGGTGCTGGAGTGGGGGCAGGGCCGCCTCCCAGGCTCGACTTCCTCAGGGCTTTATGCAGAGACTTTCAGGAATGGAGAGGGGTGCGAGCAGGGCCATCTCCCAGGCTCAGCTCCCTCAGGTTGTTTATGCAGAGACCTTCAGTAATGAAGATCCTGCCTGTTGCTGGGGAAGTCCTGGGCCGCCGCAGCTGCTACCTCCACTGCCGCCCACGCCTCTGCCTCTGCTGCTTCCTGCCCCCATCTCTGCCGCCGCCGCTTCCTCCCGAGGGGGCCCGAGTCACGGAGACACTCCGCTCCCCCTCTCGTTCAGCCCAGCCTTCTCTCTCACTGACCTGTAGCTTCTGTGGGCGGAGGGACTTTCTCGGCTGCCGGAGCTTCCGTCCCTGAAGCCTGCTCGGGTCAGCTTTTCTGGGGCCAGGGCAGTGCTGGGGTGGGGTCCGCTTTCCGGGGGCAATGGACCCTGGGGACGGGTCTCCAGGGCTCTCCGGAACAGAAATCTCTTCCACTCCATTTCTGTACACCTTTCAGTGGTCCAGAAGTTATGGGGGTCTCTTTTTACATTAATTCTATGGGCTGTGGTTTCGGAGCTCGTAAACGTGCGTCCTTCTACTCTGCCATTTTGACTCCGCCCCCCTCTTCAGCATTTTTTTGAGTCTCCTTTAGCAAGCAAGTTGACCCATTTTTCATGATTTTCTTGCATCACTCTCATTTCTCTTCCCAATATTTACTCTACTTCTCTTACTTGATTTTCAAAATCCTTTTTGAGCTCTTCCATGGCCTGAGACCAATTCATATTTTTCTTGGAGGCTTTGGATGCAGAAGCTTTGACTTTATTTTCTTCTGTTTGCATGCTTTGGTCTTCCTTATCACCAAAGTGAAATTCTGTAGTCTGATTCTTTTTCTGGCTTTTGCTCACTTCCCCAGTCATTTATTGACTTTTGAGGTCTTTGTCAAGGTAGATCTCTCCTTCTAGTGGGGGTGGGAGGAATACTGTCAGTCACTCAATCCCCCCACAATCTGTGTGCATAGAACTCCAGAAACAGTCACTGTTGTCACCCCTGCTGATGCTGTGGCTGCTAGGATTTCCTTCACCCCCTCCCCACTCTGCAGTCCTGGGGCTGGAGCTGGATCACTCCACTCTCCTGCACTGGTCCCACAGATTTTTCCATTGACCTTCCAATTTATCCTCAGCATTTTGGGGTCATGAAGTCTGGAAACCACCGCAGGTGTGGGAGATTCAGTCTCCCCAAGGTCTGCTTAGGTCCTGTCTGTACTGGCATGGTTCATGTTGGACTGTGCTCTGCTCACAGTGTAGCACAATAGACACTTCCTGGAGACCTTCTAGGGCAGGAGATTTCACTTCATCATTCTGTGAGTTTTGCAGCCACAGAATTTGTTTAAAGCCATTTTTTGCAGGTATTTGGCTGTACTTGGTGGGGGCACTCTAGAAAGTATATGCTGTTATTCTGCCCTCTTGGCTCCACCTCCCTCAAAGTTTGCTCTTGAAACCAAGTTTTCCTACTGGAAAGCCAACTTTCAATTCAATACAGAATTTTTTTTTCTGTGTTGTGTCTTTCTTCTGATCTTTCTATCATTTGATAATGTTGATCAGAATATAAAATGCCTGTTTCAAGAAATAAATTCATGGAGTGTTATGGCAAAGAAAATAAACAGACCACTCAGCTAGGCTGGTATCTCCTCTTGTCTGCACAAGGCAAATATCTTGAACCACATTGAATGGTTTTCCTCAAAATGTTACTTCTTCATTTCCATGTTTGGTGTAGAGTTTTTATTCTTATTCAACCATTCTTCAGTGATGCCACACTCTTCATGACCTTTGGATAGAGTGGGGGGCATTGTTAATATAAGAACAGGGTAAGATCCCGGACAAGTACATTTCATCAATAACCAATCAGGAGGAATGTACCAGTGCCAAACATTCATTTGAGTGAAATGTTTGACATACTATGATACCCCTATAATTATGATAATTTCCACTCAATGTCTGTTGATTAAGTGTCTTGAGAGGCAGCATGGTATGGTGGATAGTGTTGGTTTGGGGATTAAGAAAGTCAGGCTTTGGATCTTGCCTTTGACACATCTTAGTTATGTAAGCCTGTAAAAGTTACTTAACCCTCTGAGGCTCAGTTCCATAATGCAAAGGAGACTGGATTTGGAGTCAACAACCGACTCAGATTCTAACTGTGACAATTATTAACTGTGTGACCTCAGGAAAATCCTAGTTTACTAGTCTAAAACAAGGGGCTTGGCCAAGGTCATCTCTTAGCTTCCTCTCAGTCCTAAGACCATAACTCTATGATCCACATTCATCACACAATGATAGTACACCTTTGTGATACTACAGGATTGTGGTAGGGAGCCAAGGAAATGATGTGCCCTACATGTTTTGTGAAGCTTAAATGACTTTTTATGAACTAAAACCTTTTGATAAAATGTTTTGTAGGACTGAACTGGTTCCTCCCACTCCCAAGGAAAATAGCAGATAAACAAATTGGAGTACACAACCAAAGTTCCTGGTTTATTATTTCTCTCTAAGGGGTAACACGGTGTAGTAGATAAAAAGATAATCTTGAAATTAAGAAGACAAGTTCAAATCTTACCTTTATCACATACTGGCTGTGATGCAGGGCAGATCACCACCTCTCAGAGTTTTAGGCAACTGTCTAAAACTGTATGTTGCCAATCTGAATGGGCAGAGGGAGATTTATGCCCTGAAAACAGGTCTGATCTTACACTCATCCTTATTCTCTTCTCCTCCCCTCCTCCCCTTAATTTTTGCTTTTGTGATAAAAATATCATTTGGAGTTAAGAAAATCATAAGGCATTGGCTCAGTCCATTGCTTGAACTTCTAAGTCAACTTCTTCTTCTTCTTCTTCTTCTTCTTCTTCTTCTTCTTCTTCTTCTTCTTTCTTCTTCTTCTACTAACGCATCACTTCCACCCAAGTGACCCTCTTGGAGTAAGGCCTGCTGCCTGCCATGAGGTCACCAGCACAGCCCAAAAGATCTGAATTTTTCTACTGAGTATATCAGGCATCTCTCTTTGTGTGTATAAATGGTATGAACTGATTTTGTGGAATCACAGCAGCAAGTTGTAAATGATGTATGAAATGAAAAATTCCTGTCCAGTGCACAGAGAGAATATATACGGTTGTCTGTGATTGCAGTGGTGCTGGCCTATTTGTTTTAATATTTCCTCAGTCAGAGACTGCTTCTTTTTGGTAAGTCTGTGTACACATTGAAATACTCGCCATCAATGTGCAAAAGAATGCCATATTTTTTTATGTTTAAAATGAATCTTTGGGTGTGACAGTATAATGGATATTTGGAGGGATATTTGTTTTTATTTTTAATCCTACTAATCAAGAGAGAAAACTGAGAACCATATTCGAGGGAAGGATTCTTATCTTTCATAAACTCAAGAAAACAAAATGTTGTGGGACATATGATACCCTTGATGTGAACCAAGATTTTTCTCTGGTTCCCAACAGAAAATGAGAAATGTTGTTGGTGTTTTCAAAATGTTATTCCCAAGGGATTACAGGTTATTCTATGAATTGATCTCCTGAGAAACCTGAAAGACTCCTGGATCTTTTGGTATCTGGGGAGGGTCACTGATCATTTCTGGGTGCTGGGTACTTAATATGTTTCTCTCAATACATCATGAGACTGAATGTCTTGTCCCCAAAGTGTTTTCTTGAGCCTAGATGCCCTTGCCCTCTGGGCCCATGAAAAAAGCTGATTTGGGATATGATTTGGGCAATCTTTCTCTGGCCTTAGTTTCCTCCTTTGTAAAATGAAGACATTGGACTACATGGCCTATAAATATTCTTCTAGCTGGATCCTCTATGGTTCTATGATTGATCTCAAAGATGCCCCAAAATAAGGGAGTAGAAAATAGTGGACTGGATGCTTCTAGGGCTTTTTTTATTTGAACAACCAATGCAATATTTCAATTTAATTCAATAAACAGCTACTTAACTCCTATGTGTCAGGCACCATGTTACACTATGGGAATGTAAAATAAAAAAGGAAGACAGTCTCTGTTTGCAAAGGGCTTATATTCTACAGGGTGAACAATATGTATAAAGATAAACAAATTTTTAAAAAAGGTGTATATACATATATACATAGATATATACATACATCCTGATACACATATACATGCATCTATGTATTTATCTCTTTCTCTACATATACATACATGTATGTATATATAATATGTGTGTGTATATATCATAATGTATCTATCTATCTATCTATCTATCTATCTATCTATCTATCTATCTATCTATCTATCTATCTATCTATCCTGTACACTCCCTGAGGGTAGGCACATAATAAAATGATTGCTCTATCTCTGTCTCTGTCTTTTCCTGTATCTCTGTCTCTGTCTCCATATTTACATATTAAACTACTTGAAGTCAGAGACTATCCCGTGTCTCTTTTGAAATCCCCAGAGCTTAACACAGTTTGGGGCACATAATAGACTCTTGATAAATGTTTATTGATTGATATGTCTACATCTATGTCTATCTAGAGTCATTTCAGCAGGAGTGGGCTATATGGAACTCTATGAACTTGCTAAGTTGCTAAATATTATTTTGGGGTCTGGCTACATCTGTTCCTTTTCACTGCTTCTTTTCTCAAGTCCACCCCCATACTTTCAGGTAGTGGCAATTTTCTTTCCCCAGTATTTCTGTCTTTGAAATAAGCAGAAGGATGACACCGTTAAATGGGCCATTTAACTGAAGAATGGCATGTCAGACATTCTTTCTCTATATATGTAATGAGAGAGATGTATATAGGTTAATGTATGTATTTATAGAGATGAATATTACAGCTATTTTTACAATCTGCAAGACTAATGCCACTGTTGTATTTTTAAGTAAGTCTAAACTTCCCTTAAAGGAAAGCTGAGAAAAATAGTAATTTGGAACTAGTTGGCTTAACTTAAAAAGCTCCCCTGTGACATCTGAGTGTTTAGTGCAATTGCTTCTTATACTTCCTCATTAAAATATTGACTACTCTTTTTCTTCAGTAAATGCTAATCCTGGCTCCCATGTACATATATTTACATTTCACTGCAGGCAGCCTGCCAGGTTAGAAATAAAACCAATTTGTTAATATCACTATTTCCTTTGTGGAAACAAAAATATGCATTAAATTAAAGGTTGTTTAAAATAAAAAGAAACAGTTCCTTTTGATATTGACCATTTGTCTTCCCCTCCTCCCCCATCCCCTCTTGTTTCATGATGGGTCATATCTATTGATATCTCCCCTTCATCTTGACCCTGGACATCTCGACACAGAAGTTTAAAGGTCCTGAGTTCTAGATCCCCCAAAACCCAAGCCATGAAGGGACCAGTGGACTCAAACACCACCCCATACCTTTTCCTCCCATCTTCGCCAGGGTTCCACCCTTGACCTAGAGTTGTCTTCAGGCAAAAAAACCCTGAAAATTAGTATCTCAGCTGTTTTTAAGAGGAATGTGAGCAAATATTGTTAATCCTGGTGGATAACATGCTGCTGCTTGGAAGCATTCTCCCCAGAAATCTGGGAAATCTCAGGCCTGCAAGAGGGTTTCCATTTGATTTATGATTCATAAGTGGATCAGTCTTATTAAAATCCACAGGAGTCCTTTGTTCATTTAGTTACTCAAAGGGCTGCCCATCATTCATGGTAGACCACAGCTTTGCACAAGAGCATCCTTCTGGAGGTTGTAGCTATTGGTTAAATAACCCTTCCATCGAAAGAAACTAATTATGCTTCCAAAAATCAAGGAGTATTAGTAATATTGGAAGATTTTCTGTACATGGTGTTCTCCAAAGTTGCCAGTTAAGTAATTTCTCAATGAAAGAAACACATGGTTAACCCTATGAATGTACTTTGTATTTGCTTGGATGTGACCATCCACAGTGCTGAAGTTTTTGTTGATTAACTGATTATCTGTCAACATTTTAAAGTAACACCCAAATCAATAAGCCAATGCAAGGGAGTTATTCATGGACACTGCTGTTTGGTTTATCAGAAGCGAGAAATTAGAGCTGACTTATGAAAAGAAGGCATTCATTTTGTTAGTATCCCATGGCGTGTTCTGTATTTCAGGATGATTTCCACTCCCCCCACCTCCCCACCCTTACTGTTTTTATCTTCAGAAAAGACAGCAAGGCAGGTTGGAAGAACATGTTGATTTTATATACTTCTGCGTTGGCCTCACTCCATTCTCATTGTGTGTGTGTGTGTGTGTGTGTGTGTGTGTGTGTGTGTGTTTGAGTCTGGGGGTTGAGAAGGAAATATACAATTGCATACCTGCTACTTCTATGTCTTGAAAACTTTCAAGGACCAGAGCATTCAGTCTTTTCTCTGACAATGGCCAGCAATGGATATCTAGGTCAGAAAATCTTCTCTTTCTAAATTTTGCCCTAGTGTGCTATACTCTGCTTTAGTCTTACTACATCTGGAAAATTCCATTTAGTTATTGACATCACACTTTAGAAAAGCTTTGGTGAGTTGGAGAACATCTAAAGGTCAACCAAAATGGTGACCTTTATCACCATCATGTGACCATCATACCGTATGGGTGAAGGCACTAGGGAAGGTTAGTCTGGGGAAGAGAAGATTTGAGTGGGGTGAGCATCAGGAAGCTGCCTTCAAAGACTTGAAGGACTTCCAAATGGCCAAGGAGCAGACATTCTCAGTGGCCCCAGAGAGCATCCATTTTCCCAGTGAATGACCTCAATCCATTCCTACTTCTCTTCTGTCATTACTTGTATACTTTAGCTAAATAGATTCCCTTTGCAACCAGCATCTCTTCTTAATTTAGCCATCGTTGTGTGACCCATTCTTGAGAGCCTAGTGGCCTGATTTGCCTGGTCTTTGGTTCCTAACAGTGGTCAGTGCCTTGACACTTCACAGGAAGATGCATTTTGCTTGGCCATATTGTACCATGAGGGAAATCACCTCATCCAGCTGGTAAGCAATTTATGCCCTGAAGCATGAAGATTTCATAGCCCTTGTAATTTTATCCTTGCTAGTGTCGCTGCAGGTGCTACTTTTATTCATATAAATATTTAATCTTCTATAAAACTTATTAAGCTGTTGGCCTCAATAATATCCTTTAGCGGAGAGTTCCTAGGTTAAAGGGACATTGTGAAGTACAGCAGCTTAGCCCAAGATTATCATTTGGAATAAAAAGTATAAAATATGATTTGAGGAGATTTTTTTTTAACTAATCAAACTCCAAACAGCATTGTTGGACTATAGGATTTACCCTACAGTAATCCCAACAGGCTCAGAAACACTGGGTAGAAGCCCAAGGGCTCAACAAGCAAAATAATTTGAAATTAAACTGGAAGTGATTAACATATTTGCATTCTTTATAGCTAGTGAAGGGAAAAGTGAGATAAAAATGGTGGTTGATTGAAAAAAAATGTTCTTAAAATCCAGCTTTTCAGGTTAACCTCTTAGCTTAGTTTGTCATCTTCAGGAACATTTTTTTCTCCCCAAACTGAGGTCCAAACTCCTTAATAGGTTGCCTTTCTTGACTTCTCAGAATGGGTGAAATTTCTGAAGTCACTTAGATGATAAGTCTTAATAGAAATACACAATGACCTCGTCTTTCAATATCTGTACTGTGACTGTATAATGATAGCTTTGCCCAGTTTTCTAGTTAATATACTGGCATCACAGATTCACAGAAAAAAAAATCAGATAGAAGCAGATGCTTTAAATGGGTGATGTTTTTCAAAATGTGCTTTAAAGAATTGGTATGAATTTACCATCTTGGTGGGCCGAGACTTGCTAGATACCTGTAGATTTCTCTGCTTTGCTTTATAGCATTGGGGGCATTTGTTCACCTATTTTTTTGTTCATTCATTCATTCATTCCTTTATCAATATGTTCATTCATTCATTTATTTTTTAAGAAATAGGCTCTCTCTATCTCATCCAGTGTGGAAGTACAGCAACCGCTTTTAAGGCTGGCCTCCCTGAAGAAAGGAAAAGGCAATACATATATTTAAGCACCTACTATGTGTCAGGTTCTCTGCTAATTGTTTTATAAATCTTTTCTTATTTGATTCTCACAACAACCTTGGAAAATTGGTGCTATAATAACCCTAATTTCTTAGTAGAGAATACTTAGGGTCACACTACTAGTAAGTGTCGAAGGCAGAATTTGAACTCAGTTCTTTCTGACTCCAGCCCCATTGTGCAAGATCAGCACTGAAACTTTAATCTGTTCTATTTTAAACTTATGTTGGCTCATTTCCTCCCTGTTGCTTCCCTTCCCACTCCCAACCCCAAATCATCCTGGCCACCACCTACTCCTAAAGGCTTCTGATATTCCTTCTCATCATTTGCCTTCCTGCAGAGAAGAATTTCTGAGCTTGAGCCAATCCACCAATCAGCTTTCTGGGTACAAAATGGCTAACTTAAATTCAGGTATATGATGTCTTTGGAATTTCCCTGATCTGCTAGTTTAGTAAACCTATCTGAAAATAAATTATGTTTAATCTGAAAAGATCTGTTCTTAATAAACTCACAATGGCTCTTAGTAATATCATCCTTCCAAATAGATACAAAATATCCCTTTAATAAAACATCGCACAATTTTACCAAGAATCAAAGTCAAGCTCATGAATTTGTAGTTTCAAGAATCTATCTTGTCTTTTTTTTAAAATCATAATATTTTCCTGTCTCTGGTTCTATGCCACCTTTCCCAGTTCTAGAACTTTTCAGATATCACTGACCATAGCTTAACAAATAAATATGCCACTTCTCTCAGTAATTTTGGATATAGTCCACTTAATGCTAGTGACTTACATTCATTGAAGGTGACCAGGTGAGCTCCTACCATCTCTTTCTTTGTCCTGTTTTTCCAATCCCTGTTAACAACTTTTGTTCTATTTTTCCCAGTCTGAAAAAGTTTTTCCATGGTAGAGGAAATAGAAGCAAACTAAGAGTTGAGTAGTTTTATCTTCTTTTCAAGTATCTATTTCCATGAACTCATTCACCCTTATTTGATCTCCATCTTCTCCCAACATAACTAAAGACCCCTACCCCTGATTTTGGTTCTTAACACATATTACTAGCCTCAGATTATGCTAAACTCTAGTTCTCTTAACATTTTAGTTATAAAAAGGAGAAAAAAACAAAAAGAAGAGGAGGGGCAAAGGGAGGAGGAAAAGTAAAAGTAGAAGGAGGAGAAGAAAAATTATATAGATTTGGGATATCATTGATGTAGTCAACTCCAAGTGGGTAGAATGTAAACTAAAAATCTGTAAATTAGTCTTGGAGCAACGAGAGGTTGTGTCACACAGCTAGTGTGTATGTCATGGGCAAGACTGAACCCAGGTCTTTCTGATTCAAAGACCATTATGCTATAGTGGCTCTCTTTTTTATGATCTTTTCTGTTAGCCATCTTCTGTACATATCATTTTAAAAGCTGATAAGTCCCATGTCTATTCATATTGACCTCTTTTGATAGATATTCTTTCATTTGTGTCATCAGATTTCTGCTCCTGAGAACTTCCCACTTTTCTTGTTCTGACTTGAAAAATAGAATATTATTAAACTTAAAGTCAGTCAACAAACATTTACCAAGCACATACAATATGCCAGAGGCTGTGTTAAATGCTGAGGATAAAAATAAGAAAAATACAGACAGTCCCTGCTCTCAAGGAGCTTACAATCTTAAGAAGGAAGACAATGTATAAGAGGAAGTTGAAAATAAAAACAGGTCCAAGGGTATCTGGCACGGGGAAATGATGGTTGTAGAGTTGACACCAAGCAAAGCAGTTGGTAGGAAATGAAAAGTTGGCTGGAAATTCTGAGCCCTTTATAAAGGAAGGCTTTGGGAGGATTTTTTAGTTCTGTCTTCTAGTCCTCCAAACAGAGGGGAGAGGCAATGGAGGGTACAGATGAGGTATTGAGCAGCAAAGCTGAAGCAATCTCCAAACTGATGAAATTTCTGGTGATTAGCTTATTTGGGGGAAAGCAAATGTTTGAGGAGATGAAGCCAGGAATAGCTGATGGGAAATGACTTATTAGATCATGGGATCCTGAATATACTTTCTCTGAGCCAGATTTTCCCAAATTCAATGTGTCCATCTGACTATGCTTGCTTTTCCTCTTCTTATCATAAACTCTAACAGTGCATGGCCATTTCTACCATTTCTCATAACTTCTTCTTCAGAAGTTAATATCTCTTTGTTAATAATAATCATGTCCAAAAGAAATTCTGCTTATCACTTCCACTACCATGTTTAAAAAATAACATTATCATTAGCCAAATAAGAAACTTATGAACTGGTTTGGTTTTGAAAGATCTAAAATATATCTGGATTGTTGAAGTCCCTCTCTTCTTCTACAACATCATACTTCCATAGCAAATTTGTACTGGTTCTCAAACATCATCTATATCCTCTTTTTGGACAAGTTTTCAGTAGGATATTCTCACTACAATATCATTTACTTTATTTTATTTTATTTCTCCCTCTGTTGATACTCTCCCAGGCACAGACATCTGAACTCACGAATCTTATTCTTCTTGAATATCATTTATTATGATTTACTTTATTTTTTACTGATATCCTTCTTCTTACTTCATATCCACTACTTTAGCTTAGTGGATATATGTAGCCAATTTATCTCTCTTCTCCTTCATCTTAAGGTTAAAGTCCTCCTGATCAAGTAATTAATTTGGAATTCACACACTCCTGACTATTCATGCCACACACTTTTCTTAGGCATTTTAAACTCTTTCTTGCTCACAAGTTTATTAATGTTATGAGTAAGGAGCTTTTAAAGGGCTTGATATGGTGACCATTCAGTCAAAATATAAATAATATACATGGGGGCCATCTCCAGTCATTGTGATCTATATCTTGCTGCTGGACCCAGATGGCTCTAGAGGAGAAAGGTGAGGCTGGTGACTTTGCACAGTCCCACTTCACTTAAATCCAATTCATGTGCAAGTCATCACTTCACCTTCCTAACATCATGGTCCTCTTCAAAAATAAAGGACAAATAATAATGACAAATAGTACACGTAATACTGGAGCCATAACTAACAAAAAGTGACCAGGGCTTTGCCCCAGGGTGTCAACATTGGGAAGTGAAAGAAAAGCTTCCTTCCTCAGGTTGGGAGCACTTCTCTCTACCTGTCACTTTTAAATTGATTTTACTCAGGTCCAAGAATTCCCAGTTATAATTCTGTATAGCCATATCTTCTGCTTCTAATAAGTTTTGCCCCTAAAATCCAGACATCACTCAGAGGAATTTCAAGAGTAGAATGGACTATATTTGATGGTAGAGTGATTATTTGAAATGAAAATTTAGCACACAAGGGTTAAGAGATAGTTTGCAGACAAAGACTATTGAAGAGGACTGCTTTGTAGAATGAGCCTGCAGGGAGTTTTGGCCCCTCAACTTATTTGCATGTAATGTTTTTTACAGTGTATAATATTAAAACTCGTAAGATGATAGGTCAAATGTTTGGAAACTATGGAATTAATAAATAGGTACTGTTGGTTTCATAAGGGACATTGTATGAGTTTTTAACCTCTTAAGGGAGAAGTGAGCCATTAAGTATCAGGAGGTTCTGTTTATAGCTATCAAAAATAAAATGAAGAAACTGACCATAGTAGAGTGAAGGGTAAAGAATATGGAAGCTGAAGAATCATCAGGGGACAGAAGAGTTCAGCAGCAGAAGTAATCTGCTAACAAGAAGGTTTCAGCTACTAGATTCTTGTTTGACTGGATAAAGTCTCAAGGTCATTGGAAGAGAGCTTCAGTTTCAGTAATTGCCCTATAGTGTGCCATTTATAGTATAAGAGAGGTAAAGGCTCTCAGAAGAACCTATTGATTTCAGTTTTCCTATCTGGTTTGATAGGAAAAAGCAGAAAGGGAAATGACAGACTTTGTAGCTGATTTATTGTATAGGAAAGGATGTTGAGATATAATTGGAAGATGCATAATCCTGGTGAATGAAGAGCTGACTGGGCTTGTCTACATTATTCTTAGTGTTTTGTCATAACCTTGGTTTATTAAGAGTTGGTTGAACATCACAGAATCCTAGTTAGTAAAGATGCCTGGGCTTGTCTGCATTGTCCAGAGAACCAGCCTGATGAGCTTTTCAGTTTTTTAGCTTACAGGAAATTTCTAGCCAATTCAATAGTGTAAATGCCCTTTTAAGGGTGATTATGAGTTAAAATAGCTCTCTATAGTAGGAGAGTGTAGAGTAATAAGAGGATAGTAGTCAACAGAGAAGTGGTTTTATATAGTGTCATGAGTGGACCCATGACAATGAGGCTTAAAATCCAAATTTATGAGTTACCTCCAGTGCATGGGTTTCCCTCACTTATGTGCCTCCCTATAGATTTCTGTAAGTGTGTGCCCACTCTCCCACAGAGACACTGAGTGCACTGGTGGGAAAGCATGGCCCATGTTTTTGTGCGACCCATGATGCATTCATTATTCACATATTTGCCTTATAATACAACTGTGGTGTTACAATCACTCATCTCATTGTAAAGTAAATTGCTATATTTAAGGTATAATGCATCATCATTGTGAGTAACTGGTTGTGTAAATGGAAATATACTGGTTGGGGCTTAAGAGGTAGAGTGGTGAATGGAGGCAAAATGGGACAGCTAGGTATTGTTGTGGATAGAGTGCCAGAACTGGAGTCAGGAAGAATTCATCTTCCTGAGTTTAAATCTGGTTTCAGACACTTACTAGCCGTGTAACCCTGGGCAAGTTACTTAATCCCATTTATCTCAGTTGACTCAACTGTAAAATGAACTGGAGAAAAAGATGGCAAACTAATATTTTTGCCAAGAAAATCCAATGACTGAAAACAAGGGGCAATATATTCACCCACAGCAGTGTTCCTCCTGGAGCCCTGAGAGAGTCTGATAGTAGCCACATGAATATAGTCCATCTCTGGGAACCTAGACTTGCCAGTGTGAGAGCCAGCTGTGGTGAATAAGCCAACTAGAGACTATGAGTCCAAATCAGAGGCACCCCAAATAGATTACATACATATCAAGAGGACTTGAAACATTAGAATAATTTTTTTAAAAAGCTTTTTCATCTCTCTTTCTCCCCATATGTAATTTACTATCATTCAAGTCTTATAGCATCTTATAATTCATATATCATCTGACTTCTTGCCATTATAATGGCTCCCAATGTATTCTAGACCCTTATTACTTCTTTCCTTGACCATAGACAGCTTCCTAACTCATCTACCTGCCTCCACTGTCTCTCCTTTCCAATCCTTCCTCCACACAGCTACCAAAATGCAAAATAACCTTCTAAATTCACAAGTCTAGCCATATTATTTCCCAATTTCAAAGCTTTTCAATAGCTCCCTTCAGTCTATAGCATAAAGTAAAAATCAGGGTAGCACTTAAGGCCCTCTACAATCTGATTCAACATAACCTTGTTTCCTTGCTTCATGCATTCTGTTTTCCAGCTAGAACACACTATTCACTACCTTGTAGTTGTTCTATAATGATTGCTTTCCTACTGTATTTATCTCAACCTATTGAAATTGTTCTTTTCCTTCAAGACTGAGTTCAGGTGCCACCTCATCTATGAAGCCTTCCATGCTTTCCTTAGTTTCCACTAAGGGACCTTCCCAACCCCAAATTTCCCTAGGACACTTTTACTATTACCCACCACCTTGAATCATATTCTAGCTATTAGAGTATAAACTCATTGAAGGCAGCAAATTTCATCTCTTTCACAGCACCATACACATAGGAGATACAATAAATATGTGTTGAAAAAATGTTTTGGAAACCTCAAAGCACCATAAAACACTAGTTAGTATTAAAAAATAATAATAAACTGAACTGAACATTTGAATTACAATGAGCTTTGTGAATATTTCATGAATATTTTGAATTTATGACTACTTTGTGAATATTTATTTTAATAAGTAAATCATGTATATACCTATTTAACAAAGATAAAGGAGTAAGACAAGGGCAGGTTATTTCCATCAAGGTTATTTCTCCTCTTAGTATATTTGAATGCTTTGTTATTAGGTTGCTGGGAGTCTTTTGGTCACTGGTACATTAATTTGTGTCTTTGCTTAATTTTTTTTCAGGTGGAAACATAGGTTGCAGCTCTATTTCCAATGACTAATTTGTGAGGGTTTTGCAGTTCCTTTTAGATTCATGTTCTAGCAATACCTTGCACTCATTTTGGTAAGCTCATGGCACATTCATAAATAAATTAAGTTTGTCCCTTAGGCTACAGAGACCAAGATGGCAGAGAGGATAGGATTTCAAGCTCAGTATAAATGAAGGCATGGATTGGCGTTATTTGTTGGTATTTATTGATTAATAGCCTCTTCATGCAACTATAAGTTCTTAGCTCAAGGCTTAAGGCAGAAGGGAGATAATGTTTATCTGTTAAAGAGAACTTAATTTTTTACAGAGCTTCTCACATGTTGGACTTAATAAGAAATCTTTTGCTTTAATATTTATAACATTGCCTTAGGCTCCAATTGAACTAAGGGTGGGGAGAGAATAAGCACTTATTAAGCACTCACTGTTTGCCAGTCACTGGGCTAAGCACTTTACAAGTATTATTTCATTTGATCTAACTAATACCCTACATTCTTTATTCCATGTTTTTTGCTTTCCAAGTGCAATCACATCATTTACTCTGATTCTTTATTTGAGGTAGGAGCTACAAAGAGCCCCAGTGATTTGATCCAAAAAGCAAGAAGGGCTCTGGGCATGTAGATGAGGGTTAGTAGGTAAGTTTGGCAACATTTGATTCCTCCCTGTTGACGCTGGACCCTGGGTTCAAATGGGGGAAATGTCAGTCAATGCTCCATATTTAATAAGCACTTATAGTAACTGTAGTACACTTATGATACAACAGTACATAATGTAGTAGGCACTGTGCTAAAGGATGAGGATACAAAGAAAGGCTATAAACATATCGAATATATACAAAGGAGATGGATAGTAATCTCAGAGTGGAAAGCACTAGCAGGTAGGGTGGGGTGTGGAGGACCAAGAAAGGCTCCATGGAGGTCAAAATTGAGCTGTCTTGAACAACATCATGGAACCTGAAAGGCAAAAGTGGGGAGAGAATGTGTTCCAGGGATGAAGGATAACCAAGAGCGCCATGTGCAGAGAACAAGTAGATCAGGGTAGCTGGATTATAAAGTATGTGGAGGGGACAAAGGAGACTCAAAACAAAAGAAATGAGTCAGGTTGTATAGTATCTAGAATAGAGTCCACAGTTAGTGGGTGTAACATATGTGGATCTCTAGCTAGAGAAACTGAGAAGGAGACATCCAACTCCTTCTAACAGAAGAACTAAAGCAGATCTGGCCTCATAAATCTAGAGAGGAATGAATATTGGAAAGAAGGCAGTCACCAGGGTCAAATGATGAGACGAGATTAAGAAGGCAGAAAGAGAAAGGAAAAGGACATTAAAATGGAACATTAAGAGATCATCGGCAAATTCTGAGAGAGTTGTGTCAGTGGGACAATAATTTCAGCAGCTATGTCACAGAGGGTTTAAAGACGGGGAGAAGAGAAAAAAATAGTCACTGAGTATAGGATTTCTCAAGGAATCTAGCAGAGAAGAGGGTGAGGGGATGGGATCATAATAACAGATTCTTTTTCCTTTTTCTTCCTTCTTCTTCCTCAGTGTGAAACTCAACTATTTACCTCAACACTAACCAACATCACCCACCCTTGCATAGCTAGCAAATTTCCATTTTAGAGAAATTTATTTTGCCTACTTACACCCCTTGCTTAATAAGTTACGTTTCCTATCTGGATAATTTCTAATACAACACACATATATTGTTTAAGTCTTTTAGGAGCTGGTTATGACTCCATGAGACATTAAGGTATATGACCGAAGTGAAAAACTGATACATCTGTTATACTGTCAAGGTGTGAGTCCTGTGACTACCTCTGGGAGGTAGACCATTGATAACAGCACATTAGAGATATATTCTCTTACAAGTGCTTACTCTGTCATCTCATTTTTTCCTCCTAATGATCCCGTGAGTTCAATAGAGTAACTCACAGTAGACTCTTTATAGAGATCAAAAAACTGAAACAACTCAAGGGACTTTTCTAAGATCATAATGAAAATGAGCAGGGTGCTCTGTCCCACCCTCCCCTGGAGGAGTCAGTGGGGTATATTCTGGCCTTGGCAATGGTGAATTCTGGGACTGACTTGTGACTTTCAAGTAAGGGACATCCTATCTCATAGCAAACCTCAACTTGTAGGGTTTTCAAAATGACATCAAGATGAATACACAGTAGTTTAGACCAAAATGAGAGTGAATAAAAATCTGTAAGGTGGTGAACATCAGATTGTTTTGTTCTGTGTGTGTGTGTGTGTGAGTTTTGTTGCTGGGGGGAGTCCTATCTGTTGTGTGGTGAAGGGGTAGGTATAAGATTCTAGGAGCAGGTGTTAAGAGGAAACAGTCCCCTCTAACTCGCTGTCTGTGGAGACGCTAATCAGAGAAGCTTTTTTTTTTTTTTTTGGAAGGGGAGGGGTGACCCTGCTGAGTTTTGGAGTATGCCTGCAGCAGCTTTTAGCAAATCACAATCCCAGCAGTAGTCTCAGCTTTGAAGAAAGATTTACAAATCTCTCACTGCTTTATAAATATCTGCATTTATATCTTAAAAAAGAAGAAGAAAAAACCCCTCACTGTTGGTCTCAGCCTCCTCGCCCTCTTTTCCCTCCCCCACTTCCCCTTTTCTTCTTTTCCTCTTTCAGGAATTAAAGATTGTGATGTGTGCAGGAAATGAGGGTCTATAAAATTGTGATAAAATGTTCCTGCAAAATTGCCTTTGAATTTTCGCCTTGAATTGCAGGCGAAATGAAATTGTTCGCTTTCAGCTCTGCTTTGTTTTTGACCCCTTTTTGTGAATTCTCAAAGGAAAGAAACATATTCCCATCTTTTATAGTAATCAAATTTATCTGGCATCTCTCAGCGTCTTGAATTACTTATGCTAGAGTTGGCCAGCCTCGGGAAGGCTGGAGCTGTTTTATTTATTTATTGTTCTAAAGTGAGGGTTTTTGACATGAGGTCCCCACATTATCCTAGGGGAGTATAGGGAAAAATTGGAGAGTGCTTCCTGCCATCATATATGTGACTGTATGCATGTATATATATATATATATATATATATATATATATATATATATATACATGTATACTTGTAGAGGATGTTCATAAGTTGAAGAATGATAAAATGAACTTCATAATCATAGCTCAGTGTTTTCTCATGAGAGGTCAACCAAATTCATGTTACTGCTGTTTAATTATGTGTATAAAGACAGTAATCAGGGAAAATGTTAAAAAAAAGAGAGAGAGAGAAGTTGCCTATTGACAGAGATGCTAATAAAAATCACTGATAGTGAAGCCATTTAGTAATTATTCTCTACAGTATTGTCAGGTTTTTCTGACCACATGTAGAGGAAAATAGTCCTTTATGTTCTATAACAGGTAACTGATCGCCTTTTTTATTTTCATTTTTAAATATGAGAGGGTCTATTGCATCAAATGTACTGTGATCAAAGATTAAACTCAGCCTGTCATGTGCACCTCCATTCAATCAAGCCCAGCTTTGAGTAGTACCTACCCCTTAGAGCACTTGGCACCCTTATCCATGCTTCCCTTTTATATTTCCTGTCCCTCAGGTCTATCCATAGAAAACCCAGGCTGCAGGTGCACACCTACTCAAACCAGACTTCAATTACAAAGCCAAATCTTTCCTATTTTAAGTAAATCAAATTATTACTAATCATAACTCACATTTATAGAGGGCTGTAAGGTGGCAAAGCACTTCCCTCACAATAATCCTAAATAAAACATGGGTATCAATGACAATATCCAGTGGTATCTTTTGCACACAATCTTAGCCTCAGGCTAAAGTTAAAATTAGCTGGGAGAAATTAATTTTTAAAAAAATCATCAATAAATGCCTTACTCATCCTTTAGTTATGTAAATATTCAGGAAAATATATTGTTTTACATACCCTTAAAGTCCTTTTTTGTGCCTATAAATTCCCCAAATACAATGAATAAATTATGAAATGTTATAGATCATTATTTCAGATTTTTCTAATCCCTTAAAAAAAAAATAATGAAGGCTTTCAGTGTGAAGGGTTTAGGTTGTAACAAATAATGTGCACCATTGTTCTTTATTAATACTAATTTCCCAAAACCTTTCAATATATGTATCAAATGCAGTGCTTAAATTATTTCATAGGAATTTGTGTAAGAGGAAAAGCACCTTCCTTGGGACTGTTTTAATTTGGATCACCAAGAAAGGAGCCCTTAACATTTTTTAAAATAATGACTCTTTCAATAAAAAGTGAGTCAGGGTTCATTTTAAAAATGCTTCGACTATGCACTTCCATGTATTTTACTCATTCTAAAGCCTCAATGGTTTAACCTGAATTATTGTAAAGCACCCTAATACAACTCCACACCCAGACATTGGGAGAGGCTTTATCGGTTGAGAAAACAAAGGTCCCAAAGTCAGAAAGGTCAAATTTAATGAATGGGAGTATTTGGTAACTTGATTCCCGATTAATACACGTAACAAAAGCAAACAAATAACTGTCCATCCATTCTTTATGAGACAAGAGGGCAAATGTACCAATGTGATCCTTGGAGCAACAAATGTGGAAGCAAAAGTTTTCGTAGCATGTCTTACAGATTTTGAGAGGCAGCTGCATCACTTCTTAGGTCTGAAGAAGCTGGCATTTGGGATTTTGCCTTTCCCATTAAAGCACACACATATCCATACACATTTGCTGCACATTTTTAAACACTTAAACAACTACTTTGATCTGTGGAAAACTAGATCAGTAAGCTTCCAAATAGTAGTAGAAGAGAAACAGAAATTATCAGTATCCAAAGGGATGTGTTTGGGATAATATGTCCTCTTTGAAACTCTGCTGTCCAACCCCCTCCCCCCCATCCCTCCGGGAAAACAGCTCTCCCATCCCCATTCCGTTTTCCTTCAATGCCACGAGCCGACCCAGGCTCTAGTTCAGACACTGTCACTGACATTTGTCCGGTTTTTCAGTGGTGCGCACAATCTATTTAGTGAGGGTTTGTGCCTAGCCAAAGGACGGTAAAATGCTGATTTTGAAGAGAAAAACGTACCATGGATGATATCCTTTCCTTTCAAAAAGCACACTTGTGACTATGATCTTTCTTAAAAGCTTTTATTGAACTATTTTCTTTTCTGTTCATGAAATTCACAAAAGGCTCTCCTCTAAATCCTCTTCAAATTTTCCCTTAGTTTGTCCTAAATTCTGCCTCAGGGGAATAAACAGCCTCAATAGGTAATGCTCAATTTCCCATCCTGGATATATATGCCAACATGGAGAGCTTTTATTACCAGGGAAGAAATCAAATCATTGTCACCTAAAGTGCTAATTATGTCTGATAAATGTATGGCATGCATTTAATGCAAAGGGAGTTTAGGAAATGATACACCTTCCTTAGTTATGGTGACCAACCCACTTCCAGCAATCTATCATGTTGGGGTTTTTTTCTTTTCAGTGTCTGTTCATTTGGAGTTGCTTTATTTTTATTAAGTGAGTTTGCTTATTGTCCAGTAGACCTACTCATTCCCAATAAGACTCATATTGAGGAGCTTTTCAGATTGTGAGGAATTTAGAGTACAAGCTGCATGATCTTAACACAATGAACATAGACTAACACACAAACTAGAGGTAAAATGTCAACGAAATTCAGATTCTTGAAGAATGTGTTGGTTTTATCATTTTAACTAGTATTCTCACTTGTAATTACAAACCAGAAATAGATAGTAGTATCTAGCTCTGAGTATAAAACAGTCTTTCCCCACTTTGCTATTTACAAAATTAATTAACTTGGACACTGAGTGAACCAGAATAGTACTCACTTTAATTAAATAGGCTTGTGTGTGTATGTGTGTATGTGTGTGTGTGTGCGTGTGTATACCTACTATGTATCAACCATGATATTGAAATTCTGGGATTAAAAGGATAAAAATGAATCAGTTTCTGCCCTTGATGAGCTTACATTCTGGGGGCTGGGGGGAGTAGCATCGAGTATACTTAAAAGTAAATACAAAGTTAATAGAAGCATGTGTAGAATAATTTTACACATGTATGTATATATACATATGCTTATTTGTGTTGAATGGTAGCCATCTCTAGGGCAAGGAGGGAAAGGGAAGAAAAAAGGGGAAAAATAAATTTACATGATAACTTTGTTATATATTTGGAGGGAATAGAAAGTTGTATGTGGTAGATTGGCAATTTCATGTGCAATCATACCTTTATTGTATTGTGTTATAGAAATGCTTGTTTTGTTCTGTGAGTTAAAAATAAAATAAATTTAAAAAAAATTAATACAAAGATTCCAGGGTGGAAGGGGCACTAAGAACTCGGAGAAGGAAGGTTGCTAAGCATTCCAGAAGACAGAGGAGGAGGAACGTTTCAGGCTTCTGCAAAGCCACGCCTTGCGATCTGTGGGGAATGACAAGGATGCCAGTTTCTGATCCAGCCACAGAATGTAGGAGAAAGGATGTGAAATTATACTGGAACAAAAAATAGTTGGAGGCAGAGTGTGAAGGACTTGAAACATCAAACCGAAGACTTATGGAATTTTTTTTGTTTGTTTCATTTTGTTTTGTTTGTCCTAGAGATAATTAGGAGCCACTGAATGTTCTTGAGCAGGGGAGGGGCATGATCAGACCTGCGCTTTAGCAATAGCAATTGGACAGCTGAATGAAGCCTGAACTGAAGAGAGGAGAGAGGCTGAAGGTAGAAAGGATAGTTGGGAGGATTGCAATAGAACAGGTGAGAGGAAACGGATTGAACGAGGGCATACAACATTGCATGGACAAAAGGGGATGGATACAAGAGGTGCAGAGGCAAAATTGACAGTAGTATATTTCTATTTCAGGGTGAGATTGAAATCACTCTACTTGTTACAGCTGGTAGGCACTTTAGCCCCTCCCTGGGGAAGTTAACGATCTTCTAAGTAGGGACAAATGCCCTGAGAATCTCTGAGGTTAACAATAACGAATAACTTCTTTGTCCTTTTTTTCTTCATAAAGAATGACATATCCTATTCTCTAGCCCATCCCTGCTTATCCTCTAATCTTTCCTTACACCCTTGTAGAAATGAAGTAAAAATAGGTTTTAATTAAAATGGGGAAGGTTGATTTCACCTAACATTACTTCAGAGAGCCCTGTCCCCTTCCCCCTGAATACACAACTCTATTTAACACCACGTACGTGTGCATGCACATACAGAGAATGAAAGATGGTACTCAAGAAAACATAGGAAATCATGCCTGGTTCTGGCAAAGGATGGTTAGAATCTGAATTCCAGTTTCCTCACTGTTGTTCTTGTCATATTTTCCACATGCCTAGAATCCCACATGTCTTCTTTCTCAACTCCATTTCGGACACCCTCACATTCTTATATGTCATAGCTTAAGCATCATCTTTTGCATGAAGCCTTTCCAGACTGCCTCTCCTCTGCCATGTTATTTTCCTCCCTCCCAAAGAACCATGTGTTTAGTTACTTTGTACATATGTATATTGACTCACTTTATATTTATGCTGTCTAGTTTTTGCTAGATTTTGCTAGTTTCTTATTGGCTCCTCCATTAAAATGTTGGGTCCTTGTGAGAAGGGTTTGTACTTGTATCCCCAGTACCTAGGATAGCATCTGCTACACAGTAGACTTAATGGATACTTGTCGATCAACTGATTAACTATGTACCTAGAAATATTGCTGATCATGATAGTGTGAACTAGAAGATATAAACAATGAGATTTAACTAAAACTTCCTTTCTTTGCTTTCTTTCCTTTCTCCTTTCATTTTTTTTTTAAATAAAAAGTCATGGGTTCCAATGCCCGACAAGAGTTGGGAGTAGAATGATTTTTGATAACTGGTTTATAAACTTCAACAGACTACAGAGGGGATCTATGATATCCATAAAAGGTAAAGAAACTTTTCTCTAACAATATATACTTTTAAATGTTTACTTTTTTATCCCAGTAAAAACAAAATTCTATTTTGAAGTAATTAAAATTAAGGATATATTTTAAATTCTAAATTATTGGGCTCCAGTTCTATGTGGGAAGAGGGGATCCTAAAGTTTCACCAGAAAAGACAAAGAGATTTTTTCTGGAAAATTATCTATGAATAGACAGTATTTACAGAACTTTTCCATGAATTTGAAGGACTAGTATTTCCTGAGGTTTATCTGTTCTGTTAGAACAAGTTTAATTATAGGGGTCAGAAAAATAATTGCCATGTTAATTGCGTGACCTAAAAGTGAGCTTGTATCTAGGGAGTAAAACGCACACATACTTTGCAGTGATATGGTAATAAGCTTTGATTTACAAAATAAAATATAGTCCATGCAACAAAGACTTTAAAAATGAAACTGTTACAGTTTATATTCTACTTATTACCCCATTCTTTAGTCACATATTATGCAAATATTGAAATGTAAGATTTGCATGTTTACATTCTAATTCCATTTGTGTTTGGGAAGGAGCGATCTCACAGACCCAAATAAAGAAAAAAAAACAGACTATGGAAAACTATGATTTTTTAAAAATCATACTTTAGCTCATATGTTTATCCATCATCAATCTGCCAATAAAACATTTGCTAAGTACCTACTATGTTCCAAATACTGTGACAAGTGCCCGGGATCCAAAGAAAAATTCAAAAAGAGAGAGATGCAATCTTTCTATCCAGTCTAAAGAAGAAGATAACAAACACATATTTACCAACAAGTAGAGGACAGGATAATTTGTAGATATTCAGTGGAGGGAAGACACTTGAATTAAGGAAGTTCAGAAAGGGCTTCCTATAGAAGGAGGGTTAGGGTTAGGGTTAGGGAGACACCAGCGAGGCCAGCAAGTAGAAATGAAGAAGGAGATTATTCCAGGTCGGTGAAAATCCTGAAGTTGGGAGATAAGAGTCTTGTCTGAGGAACTGCAAGGAGGTCAGTGTCATTGGATCAAAGTATGTGTGTGTGTGTGTGTGTGTGTGTGTGTGTGTGTGTGTGTGCGCGCGTGCACGAGCGTGCATGTGAGTGCGTGTGGTGTAAGAAGACTAGAAAGGTGGAGGTGTTTTAGGTTATGAAGTGTTTTGAATGCTAAACAGAAGAATTTATCTTTGATCCTGGAGGTGATGGAGAACCATTGTATTTTACTGAGTAGAGGGTGACATGGTCAAACCTGCACTTTCAGATGATTACTTTGACAGCTGATTAGAAAATAGAACAGACAGAGAAGAGACCTGCCACAGGGAGACTGACCATTGCAATAGGGGAGGTGTAAGGAGACTGAGAAGAAGTCAGGAAGTTAAAAGGAGAAACGGGAAATAAGTCTAAAAAATACCTCAGTGATTTCCTTATGAGGATAGAAATTAGATTTAAATTCCTTCCACATTAACAGGAAAGTAAGGGAGGGAAGAAGCCTGGGGAATGAGGTAGATAATGAGTTCAGTTTGGGACATGTTGAGTTTCTCCAGCTTGAGATGTTTAATAGGCGATTGGAACATGTGGGTTGAATACCTGTCTCTGACCCACAGACTAGTTGGGTGACCATGAGCAAGTTCACTTTTCAATTGCAAAGGCAATTTTACAGATTGGTGATTGATGAAATCACAGGTCCAGACCAAAAGGGGGGAAAAAAGCCAATGTGATAGTCTCAGCTGTCTCCATTTTAGGCTAAATACTAAATTTCATTGCCAGGGGAAGGGGTTGAATTGCTTGGAGAGCAGAAGACATTATTATGTGGATTGCAAGCAACCACCTGTCTCCTTCTATACTAACTTTCTCGTTCATGATTTTCACATGGGAGAAATGGGGGAATAGTGGTAGAAGAAACAAAAGAAAAAAAGATCATGGAATTTCAAACTGGAAGGGACCATAAAATGATCAAGTGTAATTCATTGCTTGAGGAACGGTTAAACAAATTGTGGTATGGGAATAAAATGGGATATCACTGTGATGGAAAAACAATGAAGATGATGAATTCAGGATAGCATGGAAAGACAGAGTACCTGATGGAAAATGATATAAAAAGCCAGGGAAAGAAGATACACAATGACTAGAGTATTGTACAGGGGGAGAGCAACCCCTACAAAACAATGGAAACTGAATGATATGAAATTATCAAAAAATTTATTCTTAAAGAAAAGACATGTATGGAAAAAATAAATGTTTCCCCCCACCAATCTTTTGCAGAGACAGGGATTCACAGGTATGGGACACATATCAGATTTTCTTGATGTGTTCATTGGTTTTGATGAAATGCTTTTGTTTTCCTTCTTCCATATATGTAAGTGTGTGCATGTGTGTGTACATATACTCATATACATATACACACATATACATATATAATATGTATAAGAAATTATATATATGATTTGTTATAATGGAATGCAATGGGAAGGGAAAAGGAAGGGATAGAGGGAGAAATGTTGGTGATATAAGTGTATGTTCATATATATGTGTGTGTATGTATATATATATACATACATATATATAAATGATATTTTAAAATAATCTAGTGAAAGCCCCTCACTTTACAAATGAATCAATAGTTCCTTCTCCTTTTCCTTTCTGTTTTTTAAAAATTCCCCCCCTTCCTTCCTCCACCTCCTTTCTTTTATGTTTCCTTTCTTTCTATGACTTTGTCACTATGTTAAACACAGTTAATGTTCTCAGGGCATTAATAAATGAGACTTTTTATATTACTTTCCTGCACCTTCATTATTCTTTATAAAGGGCTAAACATGACACGTGTTCACACCCTAGTCTAATCAATCATCAAAGTATTTGTTCAGTGCTTTCTGTGTACCTTTGGTAAAAGATCAACAGTGGTTTAGATGAAAAGTTGATTGCTAAAGACCATTGTATATGTTTAAATGTTTTCCTCCCAAGCAAATATACCCTTTGAACCTTGAGCAAAATGATCAACTCTCCAGAGAATTTAGGGTTTCTCCTTACATAAGACCCCCTTGCACTATAGGATAGAGTGAGGTGCCTATTATAGTAGGTACTTAATAAATCCATTTCAAGTTGCTTATAATTTTGAGTTGTCTTCTACGGAAACATAGAATCTGAGATTTGGAAGAGACCTTAGCTGCCTTCAAGGCTAGCCTATACTTTAAGGAGAATTCTGATGACAATATGGTCGCCTAGTCTCTCCTTGACAATTTCCAACACCGGGAGCCATTGCAGCTCCTGAGGCCACTGAGTCCTCTCTTGAATAGTTCAAATTGTGAAAAAGTGTTTTGTTCAGTAAGTCTGAATTTTCCTCTTTCCCTATCACCCGTTTTTCCTGGTTCTGTACTCTGGGTTCAACTATAACAAGTTTAATCCCTATTATACACAAAAATCCTTAATATAATGAAGACAGTTCTGAAGGACTTCCTCTGAGTCATCTTTTCTACAGGCTTAAACATGCCCAACTTCCTTTGACTGGTATTAATATGGTATGAACTTGCGCCTTTTTGCCATCTTGGTTAGCCACTTCCGGCTATACTCCAATTTATCCAAGTCCTCCTGGATATGGCAACCAGAATAAACACTGGCATTATTCCCTCACCTTCTTAATGGAGGGATCTAACTTCCATTCATCTCATTCTAATGGCAGAGTAGGCATGATTTTTTGTCCTGTAATTTAACCTAAGCAACAGTTAAAATAATTGAAGGGTCTCTGACTGGGTAAGCTCATGACTTGACCTGATACCCACGTAAAATCATTAGATTTATTGTGTATGAAGCATGAGTAGAGGGTAACCATGACCTTATAAAAAAACTTTCTCAAAAGGACATGTGTATGTGTGATGGTGGTGGTGGGGAGATGTATTGTGTGTATGAGAGAGACAGAGAGATAGAAGAGAATGAACTTGCAGGGTAGGCTTCTATCCCTTGTTTGGAATTATATTTTAACCACTTTTGTAAATACTTCTAAAATATTCTCTGAAGATCTGAACTTTTAAAAAAATATATATGCAGGAAGAAAGTTCTAATTTATCATAAATTCCTATAGAATATGCTACAGTGTAAATGACTTCAGAATTATTTTGTCTAAAATATATACCTACATAAGTATACATATGCATACAAATATTTGGATATTTATACATACATACACCCATACATATGTATGTATTAACTTCTCTGCAAAAGGTGCTGGCAATATCTTCAAGATTCAAAATCTCTACACTTAACACTCCTTTTATCTGACTCTAAGAGTTAAACTGTGGTGCACAGGGGGATTTTTCTTTAAAAATTAATTTAACTGAAAATCTCTTCAAATTGTATTGTTGGCTTTGGTGTAGGGCATGAAATAATTTTTTTCCATCTTACCCCACCATCCCTCGAAGGTCAGATTTTAAATTGGGCTGTTACTGTCTTGCTGCAGAGTTTCCAGGCTACGTTAATTTTTGGTTTGCCATTGATGGATGGAACAGTTTGAATTCTGACATGCAGCAGCCTGACTTGAATGACCTGCAGAGGCAGATGTCAGCCTGTTATTTCATGCCCGTTTGTCAGGAAGGAAAAACAACGTCTGTTCAGGCTACTCTAAGCTTTTCATTCTGGGGTGCCTCCCTGGAAGTATATTTCACATAACTCTGCATATTATATGTCATGTGTATATATGTGTGCATTTGGGGTATGTGTGCATGTTTGTATGTGTTTTGGAGGGAATCTAGTCTTATGATTTCATCACTATAGGGAGTTCCCAGTATGGAAATGCCCTCCATGCATTCAAATCTACTGTCTCAAATGCAACTTGTAGTCTTGGAGAATAGCCTGGGGTTATTAGAACATTAACTGACTTGTCCATGATTATGCAGCTAGAAGCAAGACTTGAATCTATATTTTCTTGGTGCTCAATCCACTACATTGGGCTACCTCTATATAGACAAAATAAATGTGTATCATGAAGAGGAAGGGAGAAAGGAAGAAAATACATATTTATATAGTGTCTATTCTGTGCCAGACACTGTGCTGAGGACTTTACAAATATTTTCTCATTTGACCCTCATAACAATCCTGTAGGTTTTATCCCCATTTTGCAGTTGAGAAAACCAAAGCTGTTTAAGCTAGTAAGTGTCTCAGGCTAGATTTGAAGTCAAGTCTGCCTGACTCTAGGTTCAGTGCTCTATCCAGATGCCCAGGTACATACTCTCATGTGTCTATGAGTCAATGGACACGTATATTACTTCTCTAAAAGAGGATGATTGTGTACCTGCTTATGTTGTATGGGGAATACAACACTCACTCAGGAATCAGGAGACTTTGGTTAAAATTCCACTTTTGATGTTTATTATTTCTAGGACCTTGGACAAGTACATTGGTTTCCTCATCTGTAAAATGAAGAGATTGGGCTCCATGGTACCTCAGATCCTTTTCAACTCTCATTCTATGATATAGATAACCATGATTCATTGATGGGCACTGATGTCTACATGCACAAAAATACATCAGAAAAGAGAAGTGTGATTATATACCTGTTGTCTACTTGAAAACATCAGGATATCACTAACGTGTGGCCAGCCCATTAGTGAACAAGAGTTGAATGTGGAGCATGAAGCTAAGAGTACAAAGGTAGATTGCAATGGAGGAAGGTACTCTCTCTCTGTGTACGTAGACTATCTCCTGTACGTAGACTATCGCCTAATAGTGAGCATCATTCAAAAAGGTGAGCATCTATTTGAATCTGGATGACTGACAACAAAGTAAAGATTGCTTCCATGTCCTTTGTAATTGGAAATTAGATTGACTTTCATCATTGACTTGAAAAAAGTCCTGGGTTCTAAAATGACTATGGTGAGTTGAATCAAACATCATCTTTCCCAGAAGTTATCAATTTCCTTCCCTGCAATGAAACTCACTTTTTTCAATATAATCAAACAAGGAGGAGAGAGCCTCCTAGCCCAAATTCTGACATAGAGTGTTCTTGGCAGGTGACTATTTTTGTGTTTTGCCACCTGCTCATCTTGATGGAGTTGAGATAAGACTAAGTACTTCGCCTCACAAGCCATGCTGGTAGAGTCAAAATAACTTTACCTGCTGTGATTTAGAGACTCCTCTTCCTAGCAGCTTCTTTGCCAGATGGACCGCTTAGCCATCACCAAAGCATAGTGGTACATTTTCTTGCCTTAAAAAATCATGAAGGGCACAGGATATGTATAAAGTGCAACTACTTCCAAAAATTTCTCTAAATTGTGAAAATAAAAACCAACATGTACAATATGTCTGATAAGAGGGGAGCTGGCATTTTGAAGAGATCTTACAGCAAGCTCTCAGAGGGCAGTTTTCCATTGATACCCAGGGTTTATAATCTCATTGTTGTATCTTGGAATTGTATAGTAACAGTAGGTATTTGGGGAAAGATGGGAGTGTTTATTAGGCTTATTGATTGAGAATGGAAGACACTCTATAGCAGGCTCTTGAAGGGAAAATAGAAATAAAAGGCTTCTCTGTCTTCCCTAAAGGCTCCATTACACAAAATTTGCCTTGACTAATTTTCAGCTGCACATTCTGTAACACCAATAGCTGGGCAGCAAACATTCCAGTCTTTTCCTCCTTAGCCTCCCACTTACTGTGCTTTTCCATATCAGCTTTCTTTGAGAAGATCAACTCATGATTTAGGGTGAGGAGAGTTTGGAGGGAAGATGTCTTGTATTTGTTTCTCTAAATCATCTCCTAGGGAAGAATAGTTTCTCATATTTCCACAGGTCCTGCTGAATTCTCAGCAGCCTGATTCAGAGGAGGACCCCTTTCTTATAGGCTGATGTTTGAGAAATGATGACTGAGAAGGTAACATTATAGGAGTAAAAATTTAACTTTCCCAAATAAGTGCCTATAGATTACAGAATGACTAGATGAGCTGTAATTCATGAGTGAAAATATGATGAATACAGAGAAACACAGGAAAACATGGATTCATGCAAAATGAAATGAGTGAAGCCAGAAAAAACAATATATGCCATGACTACCACAGTGTAAATGGAAAGGGTAATGAAATAATGCAACTGAATGTCATAACATTATAATGACCAAACTTGAGTCCAAGGAATAAATATGAGAAAACATCTCCCTTGCTTTCTTTGCAGAGCTAAGGGTCTTGGATTGGGTATATTAATAAAATGTTAATTCTTTTGAATATATTGATAAGTTTTCTTGAAATTTTTTTCTTCTTTTTATTCTTTGTATAAATGGCTGTCTGGAAGGAGGAGGAGGGAGAGAGATTTAGGGAAATGTAGTTGATATAAAAACTAAAGACAGCAATAAAGTTATTTACAAAGAAAAAAATGTTTAATTTCTACTAGTGAACTTTGAAATTTAATCGATTAACTGCCAGGCCTTTTCTTGTACAAGATGTATCCCTGGAGGGTCACAGCTAGCAAATTGTGGAGAGCCTCAGACCTAATATGTGCTGCAGATTTAAACATCCACTCACCTCTCACTAGGTTCCTGATATGGTAGTGCTTGTTTTATTTTATAAATTAAAAATAAAATAAATAATTTTTTTCAAATGGTGCTCCCTCAAAAAGGAAAAAAAGAAAGTTCATCAGTTTTTAAACAGGTACACTAGTTAGTTCATCTTGGGGAATCTCCCCTTGTACCTTCTAGAAAGAAGAAATGTCATGAATTATACTGTAGGATAGTTTTTTCTTTCCTTTGTAAATGCAATACATGCTTGTTTTCACTAGCCAAAAATTGGTTGGGAACTCCCTTCCTTCTTTTTGCAATTATCCCTCATAAAGACTTTTGCCTGAATTTATTGAATTTTTTTTTAAGCAAGGAAACTCTTTTCTTTTTTAACAAGATTACACAAGGAGGAAAAAACATCAGTAGCTTACAGTGTGGGTTTTTCTTCACTGCCCCTCCCCAAACATATATACTCCCCATTTTGAAAATAACTATGGATTTTACAGCTAACCTGGTCTTTAGTGACAAACTACTCAACACTTCTGAAAGAGATATTATTTTTAAGAAGCAGAAATTATGTAGGTAATGTCATTATTTATAATCTAGAACTGAGTTTCCTTTTTTTTTAGTATACTTAGAAGAGAACCATTTTTAAAAAAGTCACATCCAAACACACACACATTTATATATATCCTACCAGTGACCACATGATATGAACATTTCAAATATATTTTAATGGATCCCTAGTATATTTCCCTATAAAAATGTATGTTTATTGTAACCTTTTTCTTTACATTTTTTGGCTCCTATGTTTTATTCATTTTTATTTTCTGTGGTTTCTTTGGCTCAGTTACTTTCTTTTTATCAATCTATCCTTAATATTTCATCTTTGAAGCAACAGTGGTATGGTGGGAAATAACACTAATCTTGGAGACATTGAGTTCTGGATTCAAATCATACCTTTCATACTAGTTGAACAGTCATGGGCAATTCCCTTAACTCCATAAATCTCCATTTTATTATCTGTAAAAGGTAGACAGTAATACCTATAGCACCCAGCTCACAAGGGTTATATGAGGCCCAAATGAGATAATATCTATCAAGGGTCTTTGCCAGTCTTGATATTGAGTTGACACATGGATAGAACTCCTTTTAGTCGCTAGGGCCCAACACCTACATAGCTCAGTGAGACCAGCAAACTTCCAAATGTCCTATGGTAGCCGAGATCAGATCTCTCCAGCAACTACAACAAAAGAACAAATTTTTGGCAAGTTGTTTATTTCACACCTCCCAGAAATCTACATAAAGGGCTGTGATGGAGCCAACTCAAACTAGCTCTGGAAAGCCAATTGTTAAATTTTTGGTACAAGAATTCATAATACCTTAGAAATTAGCAAATGCTACAAATTAGGGCTGATTCATTATTTTGTTGATTGTCTACACTTAAGAACTTGACAGAGAAATATGATAATGCAGATAATACTTAAATATTATACTTATGTAAGTAGATACACAAAAGCACATACTTCTTACACATTATACTTAAATATTAATGTAGATTTTACTTAAAGTTCATCATGAGTATATACATGTATATACACATATACACACATACACACACACCCCCTCTATATATACCCTGGTGTGTGTGTGTGTGTATGTCATTAAACATTTACCAGCACACCACCGCACATGTATTGTGGACTGTTTTCTGAGTCCCTCACAGCTCTCTTCACCATCTCTACCACCAGTGCAAAATGGCCCCAGGGAGAGTTTGTAAATTTCAACCATTTCTATGGCTTTGAAGTAGGAAGTTGAACCTTCCTAAGGGAAGGGAACTGGATTAGCTTTCTTTATGGAGGAGATGAAATTAGAATTCTTGTATATTAATTCTTTGAAGAAATAGGGTGATCCTTCACTTTCACTTACTTCAGATTTTCTATTAAAAAAAAACTGTTTTGGTCACTTTGACCTTTAGATGACTATTTTTAGCAAAAATGCAAATAAGCATGTGTCTCCACATTCTCATTCCACTCCCCACCCTTATCCCAATTCCCTGAGAAGCAGTACCTTATTTTATATCCTATGAATTAATATCCCACTTGACTCCATGATATCCTAAAAACTAGAAATGCCCCATATTCCAACTATGATACCAAATCCCAACTTCTCTATTTATTTGGAAGGAAAGGATGGAAAAGTATCTCTATGCCTCAGTTTTCCCATCAGAACAATGGCAGGACTTATCAGGGTATGAGGCATGCTGTCTTTGATAGCAGAGTGAGCAGTATAATGGAGAAACACATTGGCAGGCCATGTAAATCAAAATTGCAGTTCTGCCACTTAACTATATGACCCTTGGGTGAGTCATCTCCCTGGGCCTCAGTTTCATCATCTATAAAATGATGAGGTTAGATTTGCTGGCCTCCGAGGTGTCTCCCTAGATCGATTAACCTATGACTCTATAATCCCTAACCCATTAATATTAAAATCTTCATTATAAGTATCTTTGAAAATGATATACTTTAAAAAATTCATTCACCTTCTCATTTCAAGTCAGGCTAGTTTGCTGCATCGTTTTCTCTAATTTAAAGAACCTCACACTCAGGATCTCTCCAAGATTTTACCTCCAACTAATGTGGATCTTTCAGAGTACTGCAAAATATTTATTCTCATTCACATAATCTAATGTTTTTATCTCTAACCTTTTACTATAAACTTACAAACATCAACAAATGTGAATATTTCAATATATAAAGATCAAAGGAGTAATGCATACATAAAACTGTGAATTTCAGTTATATAGCTTGCTGGTGTTTTAAAGTATATACTAAATTTAGCATTATAATAACAAAATAGGCTGTTCACATTCCCTTCTGGATGTTTTTGATCAGAAAAATACAAATAATCTTGGACCTAACAATAACACCCCAAGATGTCAAAAACAGGGAAAAGACCCCTATCTACAAAAAGAGGTATATAAATTTGTTTTCCTCTTCTTTTTTGTACTTTAATATATTGTATTTATTCTTTATTTTACCCTATTTATTCACTCTATCTTGTAGAAATAATTAGAATTAAGCAAATTGAATTAACGTATTGGCTTCATCTGAGAGTATATTTGTCATTTTGCACCTCTAATGTACCATCATTCTGTCAACAGATGAGAGGCATGCTTCATCATCAGCCCTTCACAGTCAGGATTGGTCATTTTATTAAGCATTTATTAAGGTTGACTATGAGTCAGGCTCTGTGCTAAGTGCTGAGGATACAAAGAAAGGAAAAACCATGTTCTCTATCTTCACAGAACCCACTTTCTAGTGGTGGAGACAGCATATAAATGATTATGTTCATACAAGATACATGCAGAGTAAATGGAAGGTAATCTCAAGGGTTCCTTTGGAGGAGGGAGGAAGGGAAGAAGGAAAATATAAAGGAGAGGGATGAGGATGGCCCCACCAACTGCAAAAGGTGGGATTTGAACTGAGTCGTAAAAGAAGTCAGGGAAATTAAGAGGTGGTAGTGAGAAGAAAGGAAGGAAAAGATCAGTTAAAAGGAAATTGAACTCTGTGCCCCTAATCTGATATTCCTCCCGTAGTTCACCCTCCAACCAACAGGGTTCCTGCTTCACCATGAACATCACCAGTAGCACCTTACAGGGCACTGAGCTCAAAAACAGAAATAATAATGTTCCAGGTAGCAATGGTCCTAAAAAACAAATAAAAAACCAAAACAACCACTGAGAAGAAACAAAATGAAATCTAAAATTTTTGGAACAACTGAAGAAAATTCATCTTCTTTGTGCTCAGTCAGGAGGAGTTCATTATAGATCGAATGATTCTGAACCAACTGAGCTCCAAAGAAGAAAGTGTTCCGAAGAAAATTCTGGGGATGTTTTAGGTGAAGAGAAAGAAGGGGATTTTTATGAAAACATGAAGTCAAACTTACCAGGGCAAAAGTGAAAAAAAAAAAATCTGTGCTGGAGATGTCTGTTCCCAGATCAGTTGTATCAGCACCAGCAATATCTAGAAGAAATCTACCTAGTGGCAAGTCCAGCCTTGGTTAAAGTTAAACTTTGGCTAACTATAAAATCCCCCCTCCCACTCCTTGCCATGTTCTAGAACTACACAACTTAATCCTGACTGTATATCTGAAAAATTTCTTTCATTAAAAAGGAGAGGGGGAAGCTTCTCTAATAATCATCTAAACAAGAGGGGGTGAGGGCTTATACTACAGTGGTGAGTGAAAAGAAAGGGTCTTCGATAGTGAAGGTGAGAGAAGGTTTGAAACCAGATTGGATATTTAGGGGTAAAGTTGACAAATTGAGGATGACACAGAGACTGAAGTATGGGTGGCTGACAGGATGGTGACGCCCTCAACAGTAATAAGAAATCTGGGGGGCATAAGGGATTGAGAGGAAAGATTATGACTTCTATTTTTATCATGTTGAATTTTAGAAACCTATGGAACACATCCAATCCAAGAAACCCCAACGGAAGTTGGTGGTATGAACCTAGAGTCCAGGAAAAAGACTAGAGTAACACAATAAAATGCTGCTAAACCTATTTTTTTTTTTTGGTAGATATGGGTCTCCTTCCCCTCAGTCTTTGATACCTTTCGGGATATATGCCTAGCAGTGCTATTGCTGGGGCAAGATTATGTAGTTTAGTGACTTCTGAGGGAGTAGATCCAAGTTACTTTCTCAAATAATTTGATCAATTCATAGTTTCACTAATAGTGTTATTTGTATGCCTATTCTCTTCCCCCCCTCCCCCAATAATCACTATCATTGACTTCTGTTGTCTTTATTAAGTGGGCAAGTGTAAGGCAGAACCTTAGAGTTGTTTTAATTTTCATTTCTCTTATCTTTAGTGATTTGGACCATTTTTATTTGGCTATAGATAGCTTGCATTTCTAAATTTGAAAACTGTCTTTTTCCATACTTTGACTACTTACTTACTGGAAAATGGTTCTTGTTCTCATATATTTTATACATTCCTTATATTTCTTGGATATTAGATACTTAGAGAAATTTGTTGTAAAATTTTCTCTCCATTTAACTTTTTCTTTTCTAATTTTAACTACTTTGACTTTGTGTTTATAAAAGCTTTTGAATTTCATGTCATCAAAATTTTTTATTTTGTCTTCTGTGATCATCTCTACCCTTTGCAGAGTAAAGAGTGCTTCATCTAGTCATAGTGGTGAAAGAGGTTTTCTTTTTCCCTTCTCCTTTAATTTATTTGTGATATTTATATTTAAGTTATATATCTATTTGGAGCTCATTGTGGGACATAGTATAAGATAGTGGTCTAAACCTAATTTCTGCCAGATTCTTTTTACGGTTTTTCCCCCCACTAGTTTATTCATGAAAGGAGTCCTTATCCCAGTGATTTTTGTCCTTGAATATATGAACATTATTCTGGGTCTTGTTAACCCAATTTGTTCCACTGATCAACTTTTCTATTTTTCAACCAGTACCAAATAGTTTGAAAAAACACTGCTTTGTAGCATAATTTGAGATCTGGTGAAGCTAATCTCATTTGTTCCTGCTTTTTTCTAATTATTAGGAAGCTTTTCCTTATGCTGAACTTAAATCTATCTCCCTGTAATTTCTTCTCATTTTTCATTTTTCTAATCTTCTATGTAAAACAAGCTGAATTCCTTAGCAGAAGAGAAGACTAGAGAATATAGAAGATTATGGTGTTTCTTGTCCTGAACACTGTATTTCATAATTGTTATAACACTGTAATTCATTACAATAAGAATTTACAAAGTACCCACTATGTACCAACACTCTATTAGGTATGGAGAATGTAAGGGAAAATACAATGGTCACTATGCAGGAGTTTATGTTCTACTACAAAACGTATATGAAAGAAATGCAATCTAAAGGGGCATGGGAAAAGATTGGGGAACTATTGGAAAAATCTGAAAAGTTCACTCCTGGGAATTATCACTTGAGCTGAGCTTTGAAGGGAGCAGGGGATTCCCAGAGGCAGAATCAGAGAGGGAGGGTATTGTAGACATGTGGAGATTGCCTGTGACTTCAAATCCACTGGTTTTTCTGGAGCCCTTCTCAAAATCATGCCATGTTTTCCCAGTTAAAATCCCATCTTCTACAGGAAGCCTTTCCCCAACCCTTCTAATTCTAATGCCTCTTCTCTTTTAATTATTTCCTAACATATATATGTTTATGCATTTGAATTGTTTGTATGTATTGGGGGGAACTAGGAGATAAAGTGGATAGTACTGGGTCTGGAATCAAGAGGTCCAGGGTTCATATTCTTGAGTTGTGTGACCCTGGGTAAGTCACTTAACCTCTGTTTGCCTCAGTTTCTTCATCTGTAAAATAGATAATAATAACACCTACTTTTCAGAGTTGTGAGAATCAACGGAGATAATAATGGTAAAGCACTTAATATCTATCACATACATGCTAGCTATTACTATTTTTAATTATTATTATCATCTCTTTCAATAGATTGTGAACTCCTTGAAGGCAGGTGACTGTCTTTCACCCTCTTTTTGTATCCCTAGTACTTTGCACAGTGCCTGGCACAAAGTTAGCACTTAGCCAATATTTGTTGACTGAAAATAGGATATCTGGGATTACAAAGGAAGCCAAAGGTTTTGAAATACAGTTATCAAAATATTTAGTCAAACCAGTTCACAGACCCCAAGGTAATGATAGAATTGATATTCAATCCAGTCTCTAATTTTTGAGACTGATCACATTTCTTCATGGTGCAGGTCTTCCCATCTCTTAAAGAAATTAGGTCTCCCATCATACATTTAAATATACGAAAGCGGTGATACCAAGTGATAAACAAACAGAAAATTAAAAATTAAGCCTGACACTTTCTCTTTCACTTGATCTGCCTTTTCTCTGTCCCTTTGTGAGTGAACGATAAAGCAGCTGCTTGAACTTAAAATTACCTAGTCACTCTTTTGTGAATGCTACAACTTTAGCATTGTGCAATTAAAAAAAAAAAGATTTATTAATGCACCATTGGTATCTGGGAAAACATGGTAGGAGGGAGACCTGAAATTCTCAAATCTCTTCCTCTCCTCTTCCCTCTCCTCTTCCGTCTCCTCTCTCCTCCCTCATTTCTCCTCCCTCTCTTTCTTCTTATTCTCTCTCTCTCTCTCTCTCTGTCTTTCTGTCTCTTTTCTTTCTCTCTGTCTCTAACTTTCTTTCTCTTTTTCTTTCTTGCATTACTCTCTGATTTACTCTTTTCATGTCTAACAGTAAGGAAGCTTAAGGAAAACTAGAATCCAAAAGTTTCCATGTATAGTCCACTGAATCATTTGACAATCTAGTCTTCCAAATACTTTCTACGTCACTTTCCAATGGCTTTTTTGTCTACATAGGCATGATGAAATACAGCTTTGAAGAGGAATCTGATGGATTTATTCAGTAGAGAAAGGCATTTGGGATAGATAATTCAGGATCAAACTGATCATTTTCCTTAAAAGTAAAGCTATTTTTTATTCTTTTTTTTCCAATTTAGATTATCAGAATAATTATTTAAATGCCTTTTCATACATAAAGCTTGTGTTTTAGAAGGTGGGGAAAATACAAGGTTCTGATTTACTTTGATTTACATTTTAACTTGTTTCAGGCTAATTGAAATAGTTCATAGTATTTTTTGAGTGTTTTTGGTCCTGCAAAAGAAATCCCTAGACATTTCAGTGTTGTTGAAACACCCTGTCACTAAAAGGAGTGAGATAGGGGACTGTGTTGTGCAGGTGATGGATCTGTGTGAACCTCTGTCTCCTAACTTCCTTTACTTCCTTCAAATTTCCAATAAAATCCTGCCTTCCACATAAGCCTTTCTGAATTTTCTTTACTGTTAATGCCTTCCCTCTGATATCATCCTCAATTTATTGTGTAACTCTTTTTTGTACATAGTGGTTTGTATGTTGTTTCCCCCATTAAATTGTGAGCTCTGTGAGGGTAGGACTATTTTTGCCTTACTTCATATCCCTAGCCCTTAACAGTACCTAGTAGATAGTAGTTGACTTGACTTGACTTGGATGACTCCAGTGACCCATTATCTAGATGCTATGACTGAGGGTTTTGTTTTTTCAAAATTATTATTTGTATCATTGGCAGCATTTATGTCAAGTTCAAGAAATACATCAAATGACTTCTGTGTGCCAGGCAACATATCAGGCAATGGAGAGACAAAGACATAAGTGAAAATAGCCTGTTCCTTCCATTCTGCACTGAGAAGCAACATTGCTTAATAGATAAAGAAGTAGATTTGGGATCAAGAAGTCCTGGGTTCTCTGCCTCTGATGCATGCCAGTTGAGTAACCAAGAATAAGTCACTTAAACTCTCAGTGTCCCCAATAAATTCTCTAAAATGATAAGTAACAGACAAATGTCCAACCTTTATTGGTGAATGGATTTTCCATACCAGGATAGGGGAAGGGAAAGAATAAGCATTCTATTACCCCTTGCTATGTGACAAGTGCCAAGTGTTTTTACAAATATTATTTCACTTAATATTCACAGCAACCCTGTGAGGGAGGTGCTCTTATTATCCCCATTTTACATGTGAGGAAACTGAGGCAGATAGAAGTTTAGTGACCTGCTGTGGGTTCCACAGCTTGTAAGTGTCTGAGGCTGGATTTGAACTCTGGTTTCAGGCTCGGCCATTCCATCTTCTATACCACCAGATGCATGGAAGTTTCCCCAGCTGATAAATCCATAGATCTGGAAGCAAGGTGGAAGGAGGGAAGTCCTCCCATCAAAAATATGCTTTAAGCTATCCCACTCTTACAGAGCTGAAAGAGACTGGATTTTACACTCATCCCTCCAACCTATTCTTATTGTATAATCTGTCTTCCATAGTAATCAACACTTTATTGGCTCTTACCATTGTCTTTTCTATACCATTTCTGTTATTATGATTTCTCAGCTAGGGGAGAGAGAAGCAGGATTTTCAGTGTGTTTTAAATTTATCCTGTTATGCCAATCTCACAGTCACAGGTGATGGACATGCTACAAGGTGGGTTTTCCCTCCTTTGTATTAATTTTTCTTTCTTGTTTTTCTCCCATCACCCAGACTTTATTTTCCTTCTTTTCTATCCCATGCTCAGACCCATGGCAGGTGCATCTTTCTTTATTGCCTTGGAAAACAGTAGGCTGTTTTTTTCATATATTAAACTCACAATATTATAAATGAAATTCAGATTTATATATGGAAGATGCCCTATTTGTAATATGAATCATAAGCAGCAGAAATACAATTTTAAGGAGCTGATTTCTCCTCATAAGACGGTATATATGGGGGGATCCTCCAAACTTCAAGCTTATTCCCATTGAACAAAGGTCTAGGTTCTTGTAATCTTTCTGAGTACTGTATGAAATTCCACCCAGTGAGCGGAACCTAAGCCAGAACTAAAAATGTGTAGCAGGAGATAGATTGTGTCTTTCTCAATATTTATGTATCTGTGGTTTTGTTTGTGTATGCACACACTGAGAAAGTATATGTTGGGGTTGGGGCGAGTGGGAAAGCTAGCTATCGATAAAGATTTATATTTTCCATCACTGCTTGCTATCCTATGGGATCAGCTCTGTCACAGGAATACGGCGGGGGGTTATTATTGTGTGTGACAGCAAGTGTGTGTCTGTGTATGAAATTTTGCTTCACTGTCATCACGTATCAGGATTTATATGGCTACCCACCCCCAGTCTCAGTGGTATACTTACTTAGCATGCGCACACTCCTGAGGATGTGAACAAATCTTAAAAAAAAAGAAAAAAAACTTAGCTCTGTTGGAGGTCCCAAATCAGTGTTTGATACATAGTCTTAAAAAATTGGCTGTAAATGCAATGACTTGCACATAGTAGGTTCTTAATAAATGTTAGATTTGAGGTTTTTTTAAATTCATAATTGCTTTTCATCTCAGGTATAGACATTATAAATGCCTGTGAAACAGGAAATTTACACTCTTACCAATATGATTTGGAAACACCAACCAGATAAATTTCTAAGGCAAATTAGGATAGAAACCTGTGATTTTATTTTTAGGACCTCCTTAATGAGGGAACTCCTTTGATCAGTTCAGGTGAGTTTTTCTCTGCAGTTTACTATCTTCCTAAATCAGTGAGATTCAATACTTGCCCAGGATTACACAACCAGTATATGTCAAAGGAGGGATTTGAAACCAGGTTTTCCTAGTTCCAAGGTCAACTCTCTGTCTCTGTTTCAACACCTTTCACAAAGAGGCAAATTATCCTGTGGATTTAATCAAGATAGATATTTATGGAACATCTAGAATTATTCATGTATCTGTGAAGGAATGAATGTAAGGCAGGGGTAGGTGGTTGGGAGATGAGGTGGGGTGTATGATTCCTACTTTAGAGGACCTTCAGAATGGCCAATCCTAATAACTCAGGTCTGGATTGTATCAGCCTCCACTTACTTTCCTGGTGACCTGGTCATAGGGTGAACTTGCATGTTTTGAAAATGCAAACCCTATTTAAGCTTGTGTTGTCAAGTTTTTGAAACAGGAATATTCTTTGAATGAATTTTTTTTTCCTTTTCTCTTTTTCTCTGTCCTCTTCCACCTCTTTCTCTCCATCTCTCCTCTCCCTTTTTTTCTTCCTCTCTTTCTTTCTCTCCTCTCTTTCTCCCTTCTGTCATTAAATTCCCTAAACATGCTGCAAATCATTAAAAACTGCATAAAAATGCTCCATGCAAAAAAATGCTCATAGGTTAGTTCATTGTAAAGAATCCTTGTCCAAAATAAAATTCCAGAAAATGCTAATATCAAATTCTTTATGGAAGGTTTATCAACAGATATGTATTTATTCAGCATCATTTATATATCTAGTATTGATCTCAATGTTAAGGGTAGACTTGACACACCTCAGGAATGGTCCCTGCCCTCAGGGAATTTAGAATCTTGTTGGGGGAGGGGGTGGGAGGGAAAAACTGAAGAAACAATTAGAGAATAATTCAAGAGATTATTATATTGTGGAATGGTACAGATTTCCCACCACATGCCTGACCTTGGAATAACTCATAGGAAAGAGAGATCAATGTGGAAGAATAAGGAAAGGCTTTATGGAAGAGCTGGCACTTGGTGAACTTTGAGGAATGGGGAGCATTTGGATAGAAGGAAGGGAGAAAGGAAAGTATTGCTGCTGAAGCGTATGAATAAAGATTGACTTGACCATTTTGTATCTACTGAGAGCAGGGGTTCTTAATCTTTTTTGCATGTTCTGAACCCCACTAGCAGTTGGGTGAAATTGAGATGTTCCTTTTCAGAATAACATCTTTAAATGTATAAAATAAAATGCATGGAATTACAAGGGAAACCAATTACATTGAAACAAAGATGTAATTATTTCCCTATCCAGTTTCTCAGACTCCTTGACATCTATGGACCCTGACCTCAACTCAAGGTTTGAGAGCCATTGGTTAGAGGGAGAAATCTGTACTCAAGTTCTACTCTGGTGCTGTATTGTGGGACAGGAGATACTGCTGGGTTCTTATAATTGATTCCAGTAGAGCTCAAATTCTAGCTCTACCTAAAAACCTGGAAAGACTTCTAGTCCTGGGTCACTCATCTGAGAAGCAGTCATGGAGGTGTTATGGCATGAACTGGCTTAGAGAGCATATATGCTAATTAAATCTGTTGAAAATTACCCTATGCTATGCAAAGTAATGCTATCCAGGAAAACTATGGTATAAAAATTTCTCCCACTTCAGTCTGCTTTGAGTATTTTGGATACCAGGTAGATCATTTTTTAAAAATGCTTGATTTCAATATTGTGTTAATCTATTTTAAGTTTTTTCACTTTGATCTAAAAAGAAAAGGGAAGAAAATCTTAGTTTTTCAGGTAAAAGACAGCACAAGTAGAGGGCGATTAGCTGAGCACACAGCTATTGAACTAGGTAGGGTTGTATGAGCTGGGTTCTAGTGATAAGCTGGGCAGCCTTCTCATGGTACCATTTTTCAAATAATAACAAATTGTTATTATTAATATATTATTATTGATGTAACAGAATAATAATTGAAGCAGCTCTTACCAGGGCAGCCAACAATCATTAATTATTAAGCCCAAGAGTATTTTTTCACTCTCTGCTTTTGAAGCTGTTGAACACCGGTTCCTTCTACCTGGACACCTACTTCTCCCTTAGCTTTCATTATACTACTACCTCTTCCTACCCCCTGTGACTACTTCTACTCTCTCTTCTCTCTTGGATCTGAATCCATGCTCCATCCTCTAATAGTAGTTGAATCACCTGGCTCCTCTTTTTGCTTCAATTTACATCAGGAATTCTTAACCAGGGATCCTTGGATAGATTTCAGGAGGTCTCTATACTTGGACAGGAAAAAAAACAATTGTCATCTTTATTTTGACTCACTTCTAACTGAAATGTAGCATTTCTTACAATTATTTAAACACATTATTCCAGGCTGATGATAGGCCATTGACACACATACAAAAGTTACAAATCTTGGCAGTACTGGTACTATGCCCTTTGTATACTGAGTTCTCTGGTTCCTGTGAGTTTGGTTATCATATCTACACAGATGACTCTCAAATTTACAAATCTAGCCCTAATCTCTATACTGAACAGCAATCCTGCACCATCAGCTAGATGTCTCCCTAGGCATCTCAAACTCAGGATGTCCAAAAGTGAACTTGTATTTCCCCTAAAATCCTTCTCTCCTCCAACCATCCCAGTTCTGTGTTTTGGTCACTGACTTATGATCCTGTGATCCATAAATGGGTCATCTTCAACCCTTCCTTCTCCTTTATCCAACATTTAATCAGTTACCATGTCAGTAAATACTTATTAAGCACCTACTATGTGCCAGGCCTAGCACTTAGCACTGGGGATACAGAGACAAAAGTTCTGCCGTCAAGGCATCTTGTTCTTGCAGTCTAATCTTGTTCATTCTACCTTTCAATCTCGTCATCCCTTTCTTTCCTCCACTCACTTGGCCAACACCCTGATTCTTATTCTCATCCTCTCTTAGCCAGACTATTGCAATACCTTTCTAAATAGATTTCATTCTTCTTGTCTCTTTCCCTTTCTAACCCACCCTTTGTACAGAAGCCAAAATGACCTAAAATACAGATCTCACCATGTGACTGCTCTGCTCAACCATCTCCAGTAACTCCCCATTGCCTTTCAGAAAAACTTGAATTTCTTGATTTGACATTTAAAACCATTCATGATTTTATATTATGCCCATAAATTCACTTCTTTTTTTCCAGTCAAAGTGGTCTTTTTGCTGTTTCATCAAACAGAGCATTATCTACTCCCTCTATTAGTGAACATTTCTCATAGTGAGTATCATTTCCCACCAATTCCTAGCATGAATTCTTATATTTACTTATTTATATAAAAGTCTCATTTCAGGTAGAATGTAAGCTCCTTAAAGGCAAAGAATGTTTTCTTCTCTCTCTCTCTCTCTCTCTCCCTCTCTCTCTCTCTCTCTCTCTCTCTCTCTCTCTCTCTCTCTCTCTCTCTCTCTCTCTCTCTCTTTCTCCCCTCCTTTCTTTCTTCCTTCTCTTTTTCTCTCTTTCTCTTCCTTTCTTCCTCCCTCCCTTCCTTCCTTGCTTCCTGCCTTCCTTCCTTTCCCCAGTAAAAGGTAAACAAAAGCTATTTTGTCTTGTCTTTGGCATATTATCTGAGCAGGTAGATGGCACAGTGAATAGAGCACAGGACCTGGAGTCAAAAAGACCTGAGTTCAAATACAGTCTCTGGGCAAATAATTTAACTCTGCTTGCCTTAGTTTCCTTGTCTGTCAAATGATCTGGAGAAGGAAATGGCAAAATTCTCTAATATCCCTGCCAAGAAAACCCCACATGGGGTCACAAAGAGTCAGACACAACGGAAACCAATGAACAACAATCGGGCTTAGCCAGGTTCTCTACCCACAGAAAGGATTCAAATGCTTATTTAATTAAATTGAATTGGATCAGTCCCTAGAACCTGCTTAATAGAAAGAAGAGTTCTAAAAATGTAGTAGATGTTGAACCCTTTAATTACAAAACAGAGTCATAAAAGTCCAATTGTGTTTGGATAAGTGGACTAAATAGAAAGGTAGCCAAAAAATAGCAACAGCATTTTTTTTATTACATTTAAGATAATTCAAAAGAGATCAAGGAAATGTTTGTTTTCCTGAATGTTTAGAGAGACATGAAGAGACAGACAGACACACACACACACACAGATAGAGACAGAGAAAGACACACACAAGCACAGAGAAAAAGAAAGAGAGAGAAAGAGAGAGAGAGAGAGAGAGAGAGAGAGAGAGAGAGAGAGAGAGAGAGAGAGAGATTGAGTCATAGAGTCTCACCCCTTTTCAGAAAGCATGGAGACTGGAATGGGAAGAAAACATTTCCCAAAATCCTGAGCTCATGGAAATAGGGGCAATAATGAATTCCATTTGGTGATTTCCCCCCTTAACATTCATTACCACAATCACCTTGTGCCTTTTAGGGAATGTCTAGAACAGAGAAGGGACAAGAGACTACAAGAGAGCCACACAACAGATCATTATTTGGTCCAACTACCTTAAGTAAGAGACCAGAAAAATCTGAGCTGCATTAGTGGCTGGGGACTCCTCATTGTGACCTGCTGCAAAATTGGATCCGACTTTTCTCAGGCAGCCGGATTAAACTCACACCTTTGATGAAATGTGCACATGAAGCAGGCATATTTGACGACTGCCTTCTCTTTCTTTCTCTCCTTTTTTTTTTCCTTTGGAGGAGTAGTTCTTTATTGTCTGCTGAATTCATTTCATTCTGTCAATATTCTATAGAGAAATGGCAGGCATTCCATAATTTTGACTTTCGCATCAATTCCTAATTTTGATTATGGTACCAAAAGGTCTGCTTCCCTATGCATACATCTCCTTGGAAGCCCCTTTTCTGTTTGAGGTCCCACCTTGATCTTTCCAGTTGCTTTGTGACAGCTAACTCATTCCTTCTTTCCTTCAAAAACTGCAGGTCCTTTTTTCTTTCCTATTAAATCTACAATATCAACAAGGAAATTCAGATTTATAACTGGAAATTGACCTATTTGTAATATGAAACATAAGCAGCAGAACATTTAGAGGAACCCGGGGTGATATTTTTCCCTCAACTCTATTTTTCCTTCCCTGAACCTCTTGACCCAAGTTCCTAACAAGTGCTCTTTTCAAATTTTTCTGGCAGCATGTTATAATTGATAATAGTGTTTAAGCAGCACCTAATATCATCCAGCGTTGTGCAAAGTGAGCTGTCCTAGGATATGAGCTTAAAAAAAATTGCATTAACAGTTAGACAAAATGAAATTTTTATACTTGATTTGCTCATGGTTGGACGGATGCAACCAAACACAATTTGAGCTGTCACTTTGCAATGGGGGGAAAAATATGCGACTTTGGAATGTTTCAAATGAGCCCAATATTAGATTCTATAACTCAGAGTGACATGGGAAATACTATTTGCAACATGATTGGTTCATTAATATTTGGTAATTGCAGTCCATCATTTTAAGGGGGAAATAAAACGTAAACAAATGTTTCCAGCATCCAAGTCAGTCACTGTTTCTGAAACTGCCACCACCAGAAAAGGTTTGGGAGTTGGAGGATGTGTGTATTTGGAAGCTTCTATTTCCCACCCACCGACCCCCTCCCCATTTTCATTTTGGAAGAATAATTTTCATCATAAACCAACATGTCAGACAAAGCATCTACATTTTTAAAAAATATTATTTCACGATTTTCCACATGCACATTTGATGTAAACCCTGGAGGTGTATTCCCTGAGTACCTATTACCTCCATTTTAGGGAAATTACATTAAATTATTAGTGACAAATTTACTTGTCTGCCAATGTATTTTTCTGGAATTTTACTACAACATCAATACTTGGCTGTTTTATACGGGGCCCTCATTTACCTGTCTTTGAAGGCAGCCACCCCTTTGGGAACTCCATCTGTCACTAACAGGAGCCAGAACAGTCTTTAAGTTTTAACATTCACAGTTTTGAATTAGAGAAAAGGCTATGTCTCCCTTTTAAGAGGTAATGTGCCCTTTGGAATTTTACAATCAGGCAACTTGTTTTGCAATCTAGCGTCTCCCTTTATGGAGAGGGTAGATGGGAAGCAGCATCACATTCACCACCCACTCCTAACAATGGACATTGTCCTTGGACATGAAAGGGGCCCAGCAGGAACTGATCTCCCAGGGCAGGAGCTTAGATCTTCAGGCTCCTCGGGTGTTTATTTTAGGGAAATGTATGTGCTCTCCTTCCTCTGTGAGCCACTGCCCAAGGACAGCTTTCCAGGACAGTTTTTGAAAACCAAGTGGAAAAAGCAAATATCAGGCCTTAGAGGAAAAGTTAACTGTTCTTTGGATCTTAGGATTATAGATTTGCTGATGATACTTTGAGCCTATTTAGTTCAATTCTTGCATTTTTCAGTTGAGGAAACTAAGATCCACAGAGGATGTGACTCTAGTTCTAGTGTAAGAAATTACCCCAGAGTAGGGGTTCTTAATCTGGGCTCAGGGTCTTCGATCACAGATTCCAAGTAGTCTGTGAACTTAAGAAAAAAGAAATTACATTTTTATTTCAATAGAAATTGTTTCCTTGGTCGTCTTGTGTATTTTAGGCATTTAAAATATTATTTTGATAAGAGACGCAAAGATTCACCAGATGGCCAAGAGGATTCAGGACACATACACAAAAAGTTAAGAACCTCTGCCTTACAGAACATCTGGTCCAACTTTTATATTTTCAAGATGATGATGATGATGATAAAATAGATTGCATTTATGTTGTACTTTAAAGTTTGCTAAGCACTTTTACAAGTATTATTTTGGTTGATTCTCAGAACCCTAGGTGGTACTATTATCCCCATTTTATAGATGAAGAAACTGAAGCAGACAGAGGTTGTAACTTGCTCTGGGTCATACAGCTAGTTAGGATCAGAAATCACATTTGAAGTCAGGTCTTCCTAACTCCAAGTCAAGTTTCACTGTAGCGTTTCACTATTTACCATTCCACTTAGCTGTCTACGATGATGGAAATAAAACCCGTAGATGTACAGTGGTTGGTCAAAGCTAGCATGGTGGTATGTAGCAGAGTTGAGAGTCAAATCCAGATCCTTGTCTCCAGATCCCAAGTTCTTCCCATTGGAGTGTACCTTATGAAAGGAGGGCAATAATAGGAGCTATGTAAGCAGAGGGAGAGTCTGAGTGGAAATGTTCACCTAGGAAACAGAAACAGAAGAAAGATCAAAAATAAATTAGTGAGAGTGTGAACTTCAAAAGCAGCTACATATTTTTCTCATTTTGCTTCAGGCATAGAATCCTTGTCCATCTAACCTTCACTGAAACCCTTTCTCTTCCATTCAGGGTTTTATTTCTTATGACTTCCTACTTGTTTCTTGAGTTTATTGTTCTTCAGGGAAAGGCTCTAGTCAGAATACAGTGGGAGAACTAGAGCCTTTTCCATTGGGAAAGCTTCTTAGCCTTCTCTATCAAAAACAAACAAAAAATAAACCCAAGCCTCCAACCCTAAACCAGTTCCTCATTGTGGATGTCGAAATATGGGGTTAAAGACTCTATGGGTCTTTCTTGAGCTTTGCTGGTTGTCAACTGCCATAGCTCTACTGAGGAAACCATACAACTCAAAGGGTCTCAAACTTTGGATGGTCTTTACAAATCTTCCTCCATTTTCTCACCAGCCAGTTATCCATTATAAAAGGCTCCTCTTTTTCTTTCTTTCGTTTTTTTTTAATTGACAACCATTTGGATTGAATTAGCTAGAATGACTGTCTCAACTGACCCAAATTCACTGGATAATTGTTACCTTTTTCTAAGTCTCAGCAAGCCTGACCTTAATTAAAACTGTATTTTGCCAGGGAACAAAATTATTGCTAGAGGGGGAGACCATATGAATTTCGACCTTCATTTAAGGTGGAACACTTGTAGTAGTTGAAGACAGATTGTTAATGATTTCCACCCCCCTGCCTTCCCTTCAGTATTTTTGTCAGTGCCTGAAAGTTTGAGAGGTCTGGAAAGTCCATGATAAGAGAGTAAGTAAAGGTTTAGGATGGTTGAACCCTCCTATCACTAAGTCACCTAAGTGAGGATATGAGACAGAGTAACTAAGAGGAAATCAGGAGGTATGTTGAAAATAATTTTTCATCTTTCTTCCTTTCCTCTTCCTCTTCCCAATTTATCTCCTCTTTTATAATTTAGAGAGTTAAGATGCCTGGAACTGTTTAGCGTAAAAAGTTATTTGGACAATTTGAGAGTCATCTATATAGTATCTTGTGCTCTTTAGAGAACAGATACTGTAAAAATCTAATAAATAACAAATAGTAAATAAAGATGAGGCTAAACCACCTTTGGTCCTTAAGGAATTGCCTTCTCTTAATGAGAAAATCGCCTTCTGAGAGAAGGAAGGAAAACTCTCAAGAAAGTCTGGCAATACCAAATGGTACCTGGGCTCTATCAGTATTGGCAAGTCAAGCACTTTGGGGACATGCAAATGTATTCAAACCAGAGAATCTTTATTCATATAAAATGTTTTAGAAATGCATGGACTGTCTTAACTGTTTCAATATCTTTGCCATTATAACCCCACAGGCAGCAGCTAAAGTCTCATGACTGTTCTGAAGCGAGTGAAAATTCTGGGAAGTAGAGGAAGGACCTGGGTTTATGAGTAGTGGTCACTCAGCGGAAAACCTTTTGGTTGTTGGCGGTAGTTGTTTGGTTTTACCATTTTCAGAGCAAAGTTTGTACTTCCTATGGTATTTGAAGTCAATATTTCTATGTATAAATTAGAGCTAGTCAAATAGATGTTGGCTTCCCTTGAGTAGCAATCCTCAAGGAACGTTTGGATGATTACTTATTGGTCACACTAGAATGAGACTTCCTTTTATGTATAGGTCAGGCTAGAAAGCTAAGGTAGTCCCTTCCAATTCTCAATTTCTTTGATTCTAAGGATGGAACTGAACATAATTTGTTGTAGCATCATTTCATTATTATTGCCTGGATGAGATTCAACAAAGCACACACAGACACAAAACAACAGTTTAAAGAGTAGAGTTGTAGTCACAGGATAACAAGAATGGCTTGTATAATCATCTGGTCAACAGGTACTGAGTGCTAGCTGAGTGTTCAGCCCCATACCCAGGTGCTGGATAGATTCTGTATCTACCCTGTAGAAATGTACAATCTAGCTAGGAGTGTACATGAAACTGGGGTGTACCAGTAGGATGACATACTGAAATGAGTAGTCAGAAGAGGTGGCCCTGAAAGAGTTCTAGGTTTCGAGATACAAAGATGAAGAAGAGACAGTATCCCTAATGACAAGAATAACCGAAGGGAAGTGAAGAGGTGTGATTGACCGTGATATATTTGTGGGAGAGTGAGGAGATCATGGACTCAAGTGAAGGGTGCCCAATGGAAGACAGAAAGATAGACAAGTAGAATGAACACAGATTAGGGAGGGTGCTGAATTCAGACAGATGGATTTTAGATTTAGGTGTGATAGAAGGGAAAAACATTGGAAGAACAGGGTTCCTTGAAAGGGAACAAGGTTAAAATGTTGACAAAGGGACCCTGACCACTATTTGGACAAGGCTTCTTGAAAAATGTCAAACATTACCTATTTGTATGTATTCATTTTGAAACAAACTAACAAAGATGTCACTCACATGGAATGCGAAAATCTTGGGTCTTCACTCTTAATCCTTGCATAATTTCCCTCTTCTGACCTCTTCTCCATACATACTCATTATTATCATGGTCACCTTTATGCATGGAAATGGAGTCATCAGTTACAAATACAGGGATTCCAGAGGAGAATAAAAGGACACTTTACCCTAGAAGAACTAATTACTTCCTCTTCTACAGGTACCACAGTGTCTGAAATTCTGCCACTATAGGTCTATTCCTTTAGGTTACCAGGGGTGGGGAACCTATGGCCTCTAGGTCCTCAAGTGCAGCCCTTTGGCTGAATCCTGGATTCAGGTTCCCCACACCTGGTTAAGCATTTCTCTCTACCTATATCTTCATTTAAAATGTAAAGTAACCTTTTGTTACAAAGTGGGGTCAAGTATAGATTGGTTTATCAGACTGCTTTCATAGGGGTAGGATTAAGGGCTATGCTCATCCAGAGAGCAAGAGGGATGGTTATGATGCTATGTATAAATATTGGCTACTTTCTTAAGGTTAGCTCTGACTTACTGCACAATTTCTCTCCTAAGACAGTGAGGCAGCTGGTGGCATAGGGGTTAAAGTGCTGATTCTGGAGTCAGAAAGACCTGAATTCAAATGTGGATTTAGTTACTTACTATGTGACCCCAGAGCAAGTCACTTAACTTATGTTTACCTCAGTTTTTTTCAATTGTAAAATGGGGATAATAACAGCACCTACTTCCCAAGATTGTTGTGAAAATCAGATGAGATCATTTGTTTTTAAAAAAAATTCTTTACATAGTACCTGACACATAGTAGGCTCTTTATACATGCTTAATCCTTTCCCCTCCCCCAGTAGCAAAGTACCTCTATCCATTTTGAAATGCACTCTATAAAGGGGACAGTGTTAGCAAGTTCTAAATATGTCCAGAGGAGGTTAAAATAGTAAGAGGAATGCAATCCATGTCACATAAGGAATTGAAAAGGTTTAGCTCAGATAAAGACTTACAAGAATGTGATGGATATCTCAAGCAAAGAGCTGTTGGTCTAGTTATCAAATGAGATGATATTTGTAAAGTGCTTCATAAATGGTAAAGCACCATATAAATGCTAGCTATTCATTCTATTTGACAGGGCTAGGAAAGTCCAATGAATAAAAGTTGCAGAGGAGGTGAATTTGGGGCTTGATAGAAGGAATAACCCATCCTAACAATTATTGGTCTCTGAAAGTAAAAAGGAGCTTTTCTTTCAGATATCGGTTTATTCCTTACTGGATGTTTTCGGATGGACCTCTGGACAAACACTTGTCAGTGATGTAGAGGGAATGCTTGATCAGGAATGGGTTGGACAAAATGATTTCTTGGGTCTCTTCCAAACCCATAACATTCTGAATATTAAACAAAAGTTGGGCAGATAAAGACTGTGGAACCTGACCAGTTATGAAAAAAATTGTCTATCCAACTCATTCTGTTTTAGACTTTGTATTTCATCCTGTATGATATGGCTATTTTAGCATACGCCTTTTGCATATGTGGTCAGATCTAGTGACTAATCATGGAATGCTGTGGGAATTTGTCTTAATTGAATACAGCACCCAGCATCATGCTGTGAAACCAGTAGGCATTCTGGAATATTAATCAATAATGATGATGATCATCGTCCTAACAACCTTGGGGTCTGGGGAGAATTTCAGATAAAAGGAGCTGCCCTAAATGCAGTGTTATAATGCCAATCATTATGCATTGAAGAATGGAGCTCAGAAGGTACAATAGGTGCCTGGCTGTAATAAATTCATTTGGTAGCCAGAAGGAGCCCTATGGGTTCTGTGGATTTTCAGTTATGAGTGATCTGACAGTATCTGAGCATTAGTTAATGGTTACTTTAAAAGAAGTGGCTCTATTGTCTCATAGGCTAATGTGTGGAGCCCTGAGAAGTTCACGGGCAGTGCAGCCTTGAGAGTCAAAGAAGTATGACAAGGACGTTATTTAAGACACCCAAGTGGGTCAGTGTGAATGGAAGAGGGTAGCATCTGCATAGTCGGAGGAGGTCTCTGCTCTCCTCTTGCCCAGAAAATATTTCATTTTTAATGATTGCCAATAAGATTTTGTTTTCTTTTTAAAGCAGGGCAAGACTTTTAGTGGATTCCTCTAATAAGATTTCCTAAAGAAATCAAACCACCCTAGGTTGTTTTTCCCTTCCAAAAGGTTCCTAGACACTACGATGCATTTAACTAATAATGGTCTGATTATCTCCACTTTGTTGTCACTGATTTTACACAAAAGCATTGTTTGGGCATCTAGATCTCCTATACAATCCTTAAGCAAACTGTATAGGGTTCTGTTATGTGTTATGATTTCTTACATGATATGTTTGTGCTATAGACTCAGGGAACTCCACATCTTACACAAAGCTATTGTTAGTCTGCTCTTTCATTTAGTATATAGCTAATTACTCCATGTGTATGCCTACACAATGTACATTTGCTGGCTTATCTCTTTTTCTTGCTATACATCACTTAAATTTTCAGGGTATTTGATAGACTTTTTTATGCACCTTGGCTTTGTCAGTCCTGGATGCGGGAGTCAGCTGCCTGAACAGCCTCTTGTTAGTTTTCCATTTTGTAGGCAGCCTATCTTATGAATTAAAACAGACGCTATGGCCCTCCTCTCAGTTACAAGGGATACATTTTTTTTTTGTTAAGATAGAGGGAAAAGATGAGTTTGGTTTTTCAGCAGCAAGGACTTGCCCGTGTACATTTGCTATTTACAACGGCCCTCCCATCCCCTTCACCTAATCTCTCGTTTCAGCTCAAGATGGAGGGTTTATGATTAATACAGTTGATGCAGAAAATGGCCGATTGCTTGGCTTCTTTTAAATATATCATGCTCAGTGCACACAGGCTCTGAGCATCAGTTAGAGAAAGAAATGACAGCAGACTTGACCTTTCTCTCTGAATCTCATGTGGAAAGGAGGAATTAGCTTGATGTAATAGTACCTGAACTTCTTTTTAACTGACTGCTTTCCCTTTTTGGAGGCAGGAATGCACCTTAGAAATGAAAAATCATCTCCTATTTGTGTTTTGTTTACAAACTTTAGGCTTCATCATGATAGTAGATATAATGTGCCTTTCTTTAAAAAAATTTTTTTTAGCTAGAGCAGTCATTAATAATATCCAGATAAGTTTTGGAAGAATTGGACATTATTTACATTTTTCTTTTGAGATGCATACTTAAATGAATCACTAAATTTTGCAGAGGCACTCAGGAGAACAGAGGAACAATAGGTCTGATGGTGAGGTGTGAGTTATAAAGGGCTTTAAATTGGCTTCCATGTAACTGGAAACCAAATAAATGACTATGGAAAATACACAAGGAGACCTAGCTGGTTTTTCCAGAGTTGCCAATTACTGGCATTAGAAAGTGTAATATGCATGACCTATACCTGAAACAGCTGTGATTGATACAGAACTTATCCAATCATATTGTTTCCTTGTCAGCTGTCATTAGCCTGTGATCAATTACCAAGATTTTGGACCAACTTGAATGAAAAGTAAAAACACATTGTTAGCACAAATTTCATCAAGTAAATATGCCATACACAGAAATATATTATCTCTGACCTCTCTGACATTTTCAAAATGTTTAAAAGCTGAAGTTAATTCTTTCTGATGTCCTTTCATCTTTAGTTGACAACAGAGAAACCTGGCGTGGTGACAGGCCTTGTCAAGTGGGGCTGTCTTATCAAAAACAATACCCTCAAGATCTTTCAATCCAAATATTCTAATATAAAATAATTGCATTTAAAATTTTCATGTAGCTTTTATGTTTTTTCCTCCCTTGAAGTATTCTTATGTGAAAAATGTAACCCTCTTTGTTCCTTTCTAAGCTTTAGATTTTTAATATTGTCCACACACAAAAAAATCTACTACAAGTTAAAAAATATATGGATATTAAAATGATTTAAAAAACAACAGCAACCCTGTAGCTGAAAAACCACAAATTTGTTTTGGTGTCTTACTCCCTGCCTGAATAAGGCTATTCCATACTTCTATTATTTATCTCAAAATGTTCAGGCAGGTTTCATTTGCCCTTCTGTCTCTGTATCATTGTGCCACGTCCCTGTACTTCTTGTACTCAAACGGTGCAGCAAAAAAATTTTTCTTTGCTTAGGCAGCGTCGTTGATCCAGGATTTGGCTCTGACGTTGGGTTTTGAATCATCTGTTGAGTATTCAGAATTATAACACTGTCTTTTAGCTGTATTTTCTGAGTCGCTATTCACAGTTTGTGCAGTGGAAGAGACTACTGTAATTGACATGTGCGATTAAGCAGATAGAGAATTTATCACATTTCTGGCATTGTATCTCCAGCTCCTTGAAGACTTGCTGGCTAATAGATTTGAAGCTGTCTTCTCACCAGCTAACTGGTCTCTTTTAGACTGGGTGCTGACAATATAAAGGAGGAATTTAAAATTTTCATTTTGGAAACTTTTAATTTTCATGATAGTGACAAGATGGATACCTGGGGTTCACATGCTCTGAGCAAAAATAAATGCCACTCTGGGCTGACCTGAGACATTCTTGGCTATTTACTGACCCTGGGATCCCTTCTTTTGTCCCAATCCCATCATTGTCTCTCATGGAGGCCTCTTACTAACATGTCTTGCCCCTAACAACTCTCAAATCACACAAACCTAAATCCCTAGTTCTCTGTTCACAATCCTCTTTGCCTTTCCCCCATCCCCATTCTCACCCATCCTACCCCTCCTCAACACTTACCAAAAGGGCCTGAGTCATTTGTTTTAGGTTGCTTTAGGAAGCAATGTTAAAACTTACCGGATTCTTTTCTCCTTCTTATCAGCTGAGGAAAGTTTGGTTCCTCCACATTCCTCCCCATCCAAATCCTTTTTCTTCTAGACCATTAATAATTGAAGGTACCAGATCCAAGGAAAAAAATACCTAAAATAGATCCTTTAAAATCTGGTCTGATTTAAGTCCTAGACAAAGCAATAAAAGTGGAAATGGCTGTTTCTCTCCAGTGGTATCTTTTCTTTGAGGTATATGGCGCTTGTAGAGTCATATTTAGACGCTTCTTTTAGCTTTCACTCAAATTAAAAGGTACAAAAAGAGACCCAAATGGAGTTTACATCTTTCAAAAAGATGTATGGTATATCAGAGGGAAGTGGAGGGGGATAAAACATGGAACGGAGGTGGAACTTTGGTAGAAAATAGCATTTCAGAGCTGGAGATCTGATCCTAGCTTACAGAACCAATTTGATTCTGGATTATCTTTGGATATAAAACAGAGGGAATTAAAAAATAATAATAATAATTTAAGCCAAACTCTGACATTTGAAGGTTGGCCAATGGTACCACTAGTCAATTTGTGTGCTATCTTTAATTCTTGAAAGCTAAATCACATGGACGCATTCTTTCAGATGGGAAATAGTCCTATATGTTTATTAATGGACTTGTTGAAATGCAAAACTGGTTTGAAAGTCTTTTATTTCTACTTCTCCTTCTCTCTCTCCACCCCCTGTCCCTACTCCCCAAAGAGATAGTACCAATAACTTAGCTTTCTAGACACAGGCACACCTTAGGACACTATTTCAAACCCCAAATGCTATTTGTCTTCAGCCTACAAAATGGAGGCACAAAGAGCCAATGCTTGATCTTTGGATCTAAGAAAAAGTTCTAATGAGAAACAGCCCGTGTGCTGAGGGCGTCAGAAAGGTTAGGGTCAGATCCCAGAGGCTGATTTTATTAGGACATTAGTGGTGCTGTGACCGAACCCTCCCCCTGCCACACTGACACACACACAGTCCTGCAGTGTTTCGGCAAGATTAATGGGTACGGCATTATTTACACAGTGCCAGGTCCAAGTTGTGCCAAATGAAGGCGTTAATCATGGATGCCGCATTTAGCCAAATTGAAATGTGAAAAAATTGGCAAAATGGACTCTTTTAAAAAAATAAAAAAAAATGAATGAATGAATAAATGAATAACATAAAATTAAATTAAATTAATCTAAGAGCAACTAAAATTCCACCCAAGATTCTCATTCTGGTACAAAGTCTTAGTATGGCCTTGGAAATGTGTCATGATCACCCCGGGGAACAAAATCATCTCAAGGTTTGTTTCAGAATAATTCCTGGAACATCTTACCTAAACAGAGGAAAAGCTGCAGTTTTGATTTCTCCAAATGGGATGTCATATACTTGAGTTATGCTTTTTTGCTAATAAGTGTTCTTTCCTTATTATTCACACTGAGTTGCCCCTGGCCTCATGATCCAGCCTTCTTCTTCCATTATCTCAGTCTCCTGAACCTTTGCTTATTTCAGTTTTAATATTTTAATCAAAATAAAAATGGTGTCACTGTTTTCTCTGCCCAGACACTCAAGTTTTGTTCGACTTTTGACTATGAAAAAAAGAAGAAAATCTGAGGAATCTCAAATTATTCTGTGTCACTTAAAACAGGAGTTCTTAACCTGGAACCCTTTGGCAGTCCAGTAAAGACTATGGACCCCTTCTTAGAATCATGTTTTTTTTAATGAATAAAATAATGCGTAGGAGTACAAAGGAAACCAATTATACTGAAAAACAGTTATCACAGTAATTTTTAAAAATCATGGCTGTCTGGTTATGAACCCCTGATTGGTGATTTCCCATTTGTTCAGTACTGGGGAAAACAGGAGTCTGTCTGGGTTCCTGTCCAGTCAATTCTATTTGTCTGATTTCCCTAAAAGGGGGAGAATCCTCTGTACAGGAGTTTGTAGTCTTACCTGAGTCTTCCTTGGACAGGAAGAAAATGTTGAAAATTTAGATGTGGGTTTTAAAAATTAGAATGATTACTCATATGAGAAATAGATATCAATTTTGGCTTTTGTCTGAAATAAATTATATTTTTCTTTCATCCATTAGGTATTTCCAAATCTTACAATATTGGAATCAATTCCCCCCTCTCTTCTTTTGCCACTTCATTAGTCTTATAAAATTTTCATTTTTCCCTCCTTGCAACTTTTATTCCCTTTTCCTCTCTTTAATATATTAATGTTGTGAATTTTATTGAAAATATTCTTAAATTTCTTTTTCCTCTGTTCACCTAAATCTTGACCCTGTTTGGTTTTATTCGTTTTATTTATTTTGACTTCCTATTTTGGCACTTTTCTTCAGTATTTTCTTCTTTTTCATCCTTCCTTCCTTCCTTCCTTCCTTCCTTCCTTCCTTCCTTCCTTCCTTCCTTCCTTCCTTCCTTCCTCTCTCTCTCTCTCTCTCTCTCTCTCTGTCTCTCTCTTCCTTCCTTCTGCCCCTCCTTTCTTTCCTTCTTTTTTATTTTCTCCAAAGCTGATGCTGAAGATTTTGTCATTTTCTTTAAAATACTGCAGTAAATGGTCATAGGATTTAGGCTTTGTTTTAATTTTTTTTTCTGGTGAAATTGAAAATGAAAATTCAACACAGGGTTCGAAATGTGCCTGTGCTTTCTTCATGCCATTAATTGCATTTAACATTTTAAAATGTTAACATTATTTTCTAAGTCAGATTATGGGGCAGGGATTTTCTTTAGGTTGGAGGTTCTTATTTACTAATGGACGCTCAAATCTTTCATCACCCTTTGCACTCCTCCGGCCCCTAAACAGAAATGCATTCCTTTTTGGGGAAGGATGCAGAGGCTTCCTTTTCGTTCATTTGTTATTTGAAACTAGAAAAGCTACTAAACGTGATCAAATAGAAATCTTAAAACATTCGGCGAACCCCATTCTGTTTTAATGCATAATTTTCCTATTACAGCCGCATGTTTGCACCTCTAGAGTTAAGGTCACGGCTGCGTTTGCATTATAAACCCTTTTTTCAAGGGTTTATAATGCAGCTGCTTTTGTTTGCACAGGACTGAAGCTTGCCTCACGAGCTTTCAATTCAAGGGAACAGCTTTTGGGGGACTGAGTATCCTTTAACGAAATTAAAAATTTTAAACACCACCTTGCCCTTTTAAGACATTATTGCAGGTGTCCAAAGCAGATGGAGGAATTTCCCCAGAACAACTTTTAAAATATTTATTTCATTTTTTAAAATTGTCTTCAGTTTACAAAGAAATTTGTACCACATTCAGTTCACAATGAATTTTAATTGCTTTGGTTAGTTTTCAAATCCAAATCCAAATATTTTATTTTTAAATTTGGTGAAGAATTATTAGCAGAAAGATTTCCTTACAATGAAAAATATTGCCTAAATATGGTCAGCAAGATAACAAAATCAGAAACTGCTGAGCCTTGAGAGGGGTTATGAATATGACTATTTTAAGGGAATACATTCCTGAGTAGCACTGAAATATCTTTTAGGGAAAAACATAAACATTATGGATTTTCTTTGCCTTCTTCAAAACAAAAATAAGTATATAAAACTGATTTAAATTATTAAATATGAATCATTATTAAACAAAATACAAAACTAAGGAATCCATTAAAAATAAAACATAAAATGTAGAGAACCTACCTTCGTTGTATTGAAATTGCCTAATTGCACCAATATTTTTTTCCTGGATAATTTTAAGTTATGTTTTACAATTAGTTTGGAAAGTGGAACATAGTTACCTTAATAATATCAAGTTATATTTTGCACTTTTTGTTTTTTGTAGTATATAGTTAAAGATGGTCTATTTTTCAATTAGTATTTTCTATGAAAAGATAAAGGAAATCAAATGCAAAATATTATTAATGTATAGAATGTTCTAAAGTCCTTGATCCAACTACAAATAACCTATTCATTTCCTTTGTAGTGTTTTCCAAACAAATTCGTTGTAATCTATTAAAAAATGGATCATGAGATCTTTGCAGTTAGGGACTAGATTTTTTACCTAGAGTATTTCCATCCTTCATAGCACCCACACAATGCCTCACTCAAAACAGGGTCTAGCAAGTGTTTGTTGAATTAATGCATTACTTGCCTAGACAGAGCTAGGGTGGGCAATGGTGAGGTAGCCCTCACTTCAAGACCTGGAAGAAATAAAAACAATCTTCTTCCTCATAAGCCTCTGTGTATGTGCGTGTGTGTGTGTGTGTGTATGTGTGTGTGTGTGCGTGTTTGGCGGGGAGGGTTATTGGTAAGTGGGTGGCTATAGATTAAATAATAAACAGCAACAGCAACAACGAATGTAATTTTAATTTATTGTGATTTAATGCCATGAATAGGCATGGAACAATCCTGACTTTATGCTTTAGTTATATGTCTCCAGCTGCTGCTGAAGGGTAAGAGAAAATGGATTAAGCAAAACTTCCATCCAGATCTTTCTGAATGGCTCAAGGATTGGCTTGGCTTTCCAACCTTCTAAGCCCAGAGGTTCTTAACCTAGAATTCATGGACCCAAAGGGATCTATGGATAGATTTCAGGAAGTCCATGAGTTTAGATGGGGAGAAAATGAGATCTTTATATTCACTGTTTTCTAAGTGAAATTTAGCATTGCCTTCGATTATTCTGAGAAAGGGTCCTCCAGCTTCACCAGACCACCAAAGGAGTCCATAACATGCAAAAAGGATAGGAATCCTATTCTAGCCCCATTTAAAAAAATAACTTTCTACTTAGAATTTATCAAAGTAATAATCTCCTTTGTTAAAAGGCAATCATGGAACCAAACTAGTAATGTAGAAAGATTTTTTTTTTCTTTTTTAAATTCCAGAATGTGTTATTCTACTGGGATAGCTAACATTCCTTATATATCAGGCAGGTGGTTGCATTTAGAGAGTAGGTTAATGTTTTTTGTAAAGGGTATCTTTAACTCAGATGCACTATAAATTCAGCATCTACAGAGGAACAAGGATGATCATTTGGTAAATTTAGTACTAACAGGTTTATTCTTCTATCAGGTATTTCAGTTAGTAAACTGATGGGACTAAGTGTTTGTTTCTCCTATGGGTAAAACAAAAAAAGCCTCTGAGTGCTTTTACTCTTGGTAAAGTGAAGCATTTTCAGGGCAAGACAAGGAAAGGAAACAAATACATAATGTTTTATATATGGCTATAGATGAGCCCACACAAACCTATGTGTTTCTCTCTTTCACACATGTGTGAAGCCAACAAGAAAGAGACGATAGTGATGGGAGTGTGAAATCATCTCCTGTTTGAGAGAAAATGTATTGACCGCTCCAGTCCTCTCTATATCTTACTGATCCCTCCATAGGTTTCCCTCCTCTACTCCAAAGTTGGTGTTATTGAATTATATGCAGTAGGGCTCTGGAAATGCTTGTGATGTTGCCTAGCAGAGAGTCAACCAAACAAATATTTAATTCTTCCTTTAAATAGTGACATGTGCCTTTGTGTTTGGGAGCATGAAGGCTGACTCAGGTGCCTTGATTTAGGGGGGAAAAAGGGGAAATGCATATGGACATGGTCAAGAATTATCCATAAATGCTTTTCCTAACAGTTTTCTCACACCTAGTCTCCATACATATTTACAAATTTTAAATACATATTCGCACATTTCAGATTGACCCAATTGAATGTAATGAGTCCCTAGAAACCTTTTATGGTCTGTTAGGCAAATAACGGGCATCTTGGTAGTGGTACATCTCCTTTTTTACACATTGGGTTGTAATGTATGCAGGACTGGACTTGCTTAACCTTGGAATTATTGAAACAATTGGATTCTTTCACATACATCTGTAGAAAATATCTCCTTCCCCCTTTCCATTCTCATCTATAGCTTGCCTAAACAACCTTTCACAGGGTATCCTCAAAACCTTAGTTCCATTTTAAACTTTAGTGGCTTATAACTACATTAAAATGTACGGAACATCTTATGTTTAATCACCTGGAATTTATTTTGAAGTTATTCTGTTTATATTTATTAATTGTATACTTATACATGCATGTGTGGTTTCTTCTAAAAGAATATAAACCCCTTGAGGCCAGAGATTGTTTCATTTTCATCTTTGTAGCCTTCGTACTAGACACAGAGTAGGTGCTTAATAGATTTTTGATGACAGTTTGAGTGTCACTGTGACTTCTAGAAGCTTTATTGCGTGGGGATTTTTTTTAAAAGAAAAGTAATTATTACCTACGTTGTCTTTCTTCCCAACATTCATCCCCAACTAAGGATGAAATTCATAGTCTAGAAAAAACTTTTAATTTCAACAACAATCTTTGGACCTTGTTTACTGATTTAAATCCCAGTACTCTGGAGGAAAATTCCTTTTCATTAATGATAGCATCTTCAATTTTCCTTCCACTCCTGTTAGGAACAGTAATGAAGGGTTTTAAATTGATCCTTTTATTTTTCACAATGGAATAAATGTCAAATATCCAGATTCATCTTGATCATTTATTTTCATCTTGTAGGGAGTAAATACTGAGCTTAGAGACAGACACATACCGTAGGTGGTCATGATGAGTGTACTCTGAATAAATTGGGTGTATGATACGGAAATAAAGTGACGGAATTGTGGTGATGGTGGGCAAATCAAATGTCTTTTCATGTCCTCTCACTTTTGAAATAGCGTTAAGTCAGGAAATTTTAGAAAAATGATTCTAAATGACTGTTCTTTGGGCAGAAATAAAAGTTGCAGGATCAAAATGAAAATGCAGGTTTCCTGCCCATTTACTGAGAAAGGAGGGAGGGGGGGAGAAAAATCTACTTGTTGTAAAGTTTACAGGTATTATAAAGTTGCTAAGAATCTTTTGTAGTCTGTGATGTTTGAGTGGTTATACAGTCAGAAGGGAAAATAAATCAAACTCAGAAATCACAATTAAGCTAGGCTAATGTTGAATGCTATAACAGCATCCATGCTACTCTGAAGGGTCCCAGGGAAGTCATCCATTTTGGCTGAGCAACTTTTACCTCATCAGCATATTTTCTGAACATATATCTATATATACAATATGTATCCATGTCATATTATATCTTAATACATGTATATATTATATCAATATCTATATATTACATTATTTATACATCTATATGTGATATATAGATGTATAAATATATTTTTATATATTTATAAAGGTAATATATAGATATAGGATGTGTATGTACATACACATCCTATGTCTATATGTGTATATCAAATATACACATAATAAATATATTTATATATAAATATATGTAACAATATATTTATATAGAGATTTATAAAGGTAATATATAGATATATAGTGTGTATCTATGTACATGCTATATATCTATATATTATATATGTATATTCAGGAAAACTGTATATATGTGTATGCATATGTGTGTATATGTATGTGCTTATATAGACAGAAAGATAGACAAAGTGTGCTTTGGAGTTTACATTGCAGAAGGGGAGCCAGAGACTTCTACAGAGTAAGCAATTAGCTCCTACTTCCTGTGTTCATCAACTTATCCATAGAGTAGACATCCCATCATCTTCAAGACATATTAACTATCTAATCAACTAGCTTAAAAGCAGGGGGAGGGTTGTCCTTTGACAATTTAGCAATTAATTAAATTAGCATCATTTGAAAAAGAGAAAAGGCTAGAAGAAACACATTTTCTATAGTTCTGAGAAAACAGTGTTACAACTGAATAATTTTAAATTTTATAATGTTATAATTACAAGGGTAATTATTGCAATATTGTTAACACACATTTAGCTTTGAATTTAGCTCATCAAAATGAAATCACTGATTCTTTCTTTTCAATAGTCCTTGAAAGTGAGCTTCAGAAAGCATCCTCATTCGATCTAGATTGGCAAATTCTTCTTTCCTTCAAAACAGAAGGGAAGCCTCTCATCTCGTAGCAACATAAAATCATAAATTTAGGGCTGGAAGGGTACTTGGAAGGATTCTCATCTAATTGCCTTTCTTTAGAGAGGAGGAAGCAGAGATCCTCACAGGGGAATTGACTTGCTCTTTGTCATGTAGTAAATAGCAGAGGGAGGAATTGAACCCAGCTTCTCTGATTGAAAATTTAGTACTATTACCACTTCACTAAGTTCTATTATAAAAACAAATCTTAGCCAAGTTAAGAATCATGAATGCCTCGGAGACTGATCATCTTTTAGCTTCACAGTGATAATATAGCCCTAACTTCAGGAAATTAGAGTCAAATGACAATTCCAGGCCAAAAGAAGCTTTCTGCACCCTCTAACCCCAGATATACACCCCACTCAGTTGGTTTCCACAGTCACTTTTCCTAGGTTTCCAAGAGGAAGGTGATGTATTTCTTTTATAACAATGGCTTTCATGAGAGTCACAGGCAGTAATGAAAGCTTGCATTTCCCCCAAGTTTTGAGACTATTTCCAGGAAAGATGACCAAGTTGTTGATAATAAGCTTTGATCACATGAACAATCATTTTTTAAGCACTTATTACATACCAAGCTAGATGCTAAAAGAGATTGGGTCATTCACATATCCAAGATATGTCTTTACCTTCATAAAACTTGCAATCCAATAGAGAAATATTACACACACACATGCGCACACACACACACTCCTCTCTTCCTCTCATAGGCATGGATTTCTATAAACAAAATTAAGTATACACATATAAGAGAGATACAAACTGAATGCTGTGTAAAGACTTAACAGGAATTGTTACTAATTAGGAGGATAACAAATGGCTTCATGGAGGTGATCAGTCTGATTTGGACTTAAAGATAGGGTGGAATTTTCATAGGTGAAGAAGGAGAGTAAATTAAGTACTCCACACATCAGCAAAGTTAAGGAGGGAGGTGAGTGTGGGGCATGTCTAAGAAACAGTAAATAGAATGCTTTTAGGACTTAGTCTGTGCCAGGCACTGTGCTGAGACATTCACAAATACTATTTCATTTAGTCTTCAAAACAATCTTATGAGGTAGGTGCTATTATCATCTACATTTTGCAGATGAGAAAACTGAGGCAGATAGTGGTGAAGTGATTTACCTAGGATCCAACAGCTAGTAAGTGTCTGAGGTTGGATTTGAACTCAGGTCTTCTGACTCCATGCCCAGTTACTTCATTATCATTGCTACCACGTAGCAATGAGGCAAAAGTGGTTAAAGAGCTGGCCTTGAAACCAGGAAGAATTCATTTGAAATCCTATCTATACCTCACAGTGACATGTGTGTTGGGCAAGTCACTTAACTACTCTAGACAATTTTTTAAGATTCTAAATGGTGGAGTAGGTGCCACCCTGCATGGGAAAGGGCAAAGTTCCTTACCTGGGCATTTCCTAGACTAATTAAATGACAGATCCATCATCATCATTCTGGCTCATTCTACTTTTAATAGTGATACTATCTCATATCTGTATCCTTCTGTTGCCTTTTCTCATAATACTTTTACATCTATTGCCTCAAGGGATACCTCAGGACCCTTAGCCCAATTCTCTATCCATACCACCTCCTCTGTCTATTAGATTAAAATCTCCTTGAGGGTAGAGGCCAAATATGTTTTTCACATGAACCATAAGCACCTGTTTCCAGATGTGCTCTAAACACCTGGTATGGTGCACCCTGTGGGCATGCAGTCAGTCCTTGCTGACCGTCTGACTCCTTGAAATAAATCCAAGTATGTCAGCTATGCTGAGAATTCTCATTTAATTTGGGGCCAAGGTTAAAAATAGGAATGGGGCTGGAATCTCAAAAGATCAAGCTGCTTGAACTGCAACATCTAATTTCCGATGTAAAATTGGTTTCAGTTGAACTGAAGATCCCAGTGGTAGAATTTTTCTTTTGCATATTTTCCTTATAGTCTCCCCCCAAAGAAAGGGAGAGTCTTTCATTTCATTTGACTGTCTATCCCACCTAATTTATACATTCATTTTCCCCCTCTTTTTAAGTTAAAAACAGAAGAAACAAACTTTACAATACTTGATACCTGGATTTCAAGATGAGCATCTTGAGATTATTCAATGTTTTCACACATTACAATGTATAATCCCAGAAGATGTTTCCAAAGAGAAAAAGTCTCAAAAGTAGATGGTCAGTTTTGAGTCTGGCTACCTTGGAGACAAACCAGCTGGAGAAGTAACAGGCCCTTTGGTATAATCATGGCTTGGTCGAATGAAGTTCCTGCTGGCTTGGCAGTATGTGAGAAGGGTGGGTCTAAAGACAGAGCAGTGCCTTGGATTTAAGAGGAAACGGATACAATTAGGTTAAAAATAGATTTTTTTTTTGGCTCAGTCTACACTGGCAAAGATTTTAAAACTGTCAGGTAATGGCAGCCAGTACTGGCATAATACCAAGATTACTTGAGAGGACTTGGATAGGAGAGACTATTAGCTTAGGTACAAGGGATTTTTACTATGTGAGTGGCTGGAGTACATGGATCTTGCCAGCTGAGCATAATTTGTAATGAATAGAAGTTAGGATTATTTGGTGGGTAGGTGTTTTTTTGGGGGAGTTGTTTGGTTTGGTTTTTTCTGTTGTGGTTTTAAAAATACATCTCTCTCATACCAATTTATCTATCTGTCTATCTATCTATCTATCTATCTATCTATCTATCTATCTATCTATCTATCTATCTATCTATCTAATCCATCTATCTTATCCATCTATGGTACCTGTGTATCTATTTGCTATCTCTCTGCCTACCTGCCTGTATCTGTCTGTCTGTCTGTCTGTCTATCTATCCCTTCCCAAGCAAAATTAATGGAATGAACTGGAACTCATCTGAATTAGAAACTGTCAGTCAGGCTCATAATGCTGCATAGATTTAGATGAACATTTAAGTGTAGATGGTTTCAGCTTTTTAAAAGTTCCTTTAATTCATAATGTGGATCCAAGTTGAAGGAGTATATTCATCGTGCTTCCTTTACAGAGTGGAAATGGGCGATGAGAGGAAAGTCTTAGTGCAGTCACTGTCATCAGGCTAGACCAGACCAAAATGACTAGTTTTCATGTATTAACATTATTGTTCAATTTGTTTGTTATTAGCATTGATGTTAATAATTAAATTAATCATTTTCATACATTATTTTGTAGTTAATAAATATAGTGTGGCGTTAAAAAAAAGGACATTTGATAGTGTTCAAATTATGCCTCTGATATTTACTAGCTGTGTTGTCCTAGACAAATCACTAAGTCGTTTAACCTCTTTGGGACCATATTTCTTCATCTGTGAAATGGGTAGAATGAAACCTGTAGCACCTATTCTATAAAATCAATCTGAGAATAAATCAAGGTATCTGTGTGTGTATATATATGTATATACGTGTATATATATACATAGATTGTATATAGATATCTGAAAAATAGATACATACACATGTATATCTGTACACAGTATACTATGCACATGTATACAGGGGACACATATGTGTTCATGCAAGTACATAGATATTTACATATAAGATATATTTATATAAATATATGCATAACATGAATACACATATACATACATATATGCATATATAAGATATACATATATAAATGATATGTAGATAAACATGTATTTATACATAGATATGCATAAATAAGATCAAGTATATCTACATGTATATGTGTATAACACACATGTGTATAGACATGTGTGTGTGTACATGTGCATATCTATGATTATAAAGCTTAGAGTGTGCTCATTTTTTCCTTTTAACAGTCCTGTGGGAGTGGGTTAGTGTTCCTTACGTATCTTTGTACAGTAGAACAGATTCAATTGAGATGTTTTGCTTTGTGTTTAAACCAGTGATTCTTGATCCTAGTCTTGTGACACCTTGAACAGTTAAACAATTTAAAATTCAACTTGGTTTTTACCACATAATAAATAATGGTGGCCTCCTATTAATATTGTGCTTTATAAATAGTGGTAATTCTTCAAGTTAGGTCTGACAAATATGGTTATCTCTGTTTTGCAGAAAAGGAAACTGAGACTTAAATAAACAAAATGACTTTAGCATCATTCTCTTCTAGCAAGCAGAGACCTTAGAACCTATTCAACTGAATGCTTTATTTCGCAGATGAAGAAACAGGCTGACAGAGGCTGAATGATTTGCCCAAGGTCAAAAATTATGGGAGAGCTATGGTTTGAATCCATATCTTTTGATTTGTAATCAAGTCCTCTTTTGAATACACCATACTACACATGAGAAATGGGGAAGAGAAAAAATGACGCCATTGAACAAAGTCCAGAGCTTCTCAGAACTACCAAAGTCAGTAGATGTTTGACTTTGTGCAAGGCGCTGAGAGCAGACTAGGGAGATGCAATGAAATCTGAGGCCTGATTACTCCCCTCAGGGAGCCTCTAATTCAGTTGGGGTGGGGGATGAGGTGGAGGAAGGAACACAGGAAAAGCTCAATGATGGAAAGTAATCGTTAACCATATGAAACAATCTCAGATCAAGTACCAAGGGACTAGTAAAGACTGAGTACTGTGGTTACTCCATTACTTAGAAAGTCGTCAAGGATGGAATTGAGGTTTGAATGTCTTTCATGAACTTGTTGATTCATCCAACAATTTTTCTTATTCACCAAATATTTGAGGGTTTGGTATTGAGAGGGCACTATTCTTCAAAATTTCTTTGGTCTCTGGGACACTTTGTAACCTTTTTAAATGATGAACCCCAAACTGGTTTTTTTTAAATATTGAGAGATATTATAATTAATGAAAGAGAATCATGAAACCTGGTTTCCAGTTCAGGTTTTGTGACCCAAAGTTATTAGTACTCTGAATGAGGCATCTCTTCTCTCTAAGCCTTATTTTTCTTTTTTGGGTAAAATGAGGCAAATTTGAAAGACAAGACAGAAGCCTCCTTCCAGACTAAAAATGCTGTTATTCTAAGTTTTCCTTGATCACTTTTTCAAAATTACAGGTTTCTTTCTCTTCCTAACAGAATGAGGTACCACCCCTACCTCTACTCTCAACTCATAGAGATATATGGTAATTAGAGGAAAAGGGTAAAGTGGGTAATCAAAATCCATGAATTATTATCCAACCTCATTTCAGCCACTTTCTCTACCACACCTTTACCAGAGCTGCTCACAAATTTGTCAAATGAACTGATTAGAATTCAGCCTTCCCTCTGTGTGCATGCCTCATCTGTGGTAGTAATATAAACAGGCAGGCAAATAAATGATCAAGAGGCACATGACAGTAGGAGGAGAAGACAGGAACCTGGATCAGGTATACACAGACCTTGTCCTCAGCCCCATGAATAATGAAGAGTTGGCTATGAACACCTACCTCTTCTCAGGATTGTTGGGACTCTCAAATGAAATAATACATACAGATTACTTTAGAATACTTTAGAACTGTAGAATACTATGTACATGTGACTTCTCATTTCAAGGATGTGAAGAAAACTAGCCAGTTGTTGGAACATGACATGGGGACAGCTAGGTGATGCAATAGATAGAACATAGGACTTGGAGTCTGGAAGATCAGAGTTCAAAACTTGCCTCAAATACTACTATTACTAATTATGTGACCCTGAGCATCTATAAAATGGGGCTAATAATGACACTTATTTCACAGGGTTGTTGTGAAGATCAAATGAGTTAATATATACACTAAAATGCTTTGCCAACCTAAAAGTGGAAGTATCAAACTCTCAGCCTGTAAATCTCTGTTGGGTTGGACCCGATTAAAATGCAATTAGGAAATATTTAACATTTTACACAAAAACACAACATTTCAGTCATAGTCATATTCTTCGTGATCCATTTGGATTTTCTTAGCAAAGATACTACACTGGTTTGCTGTTTCCTTCTCTGGCTCATTTTACAAATGAAGAAACTGAGGCAAACAGGGTGAAATGACTAGTCTAGGGTCACACAGCTAATAAGTATCTGAGGCCAGATTTGAACTCAGGAAGATTCATCATGCCAGACCAGGCACCATCTAGGTGCCCTATATAGTACAACATAAATAATGTTAATTTATATTTTTCTAAGTCAATATACATAGGAATGTATTTCTATTTCAGTTTGTTATCACTATCTTAAAGCATAATATAAATGCTTATTATTGCTATTATTATAGCTACTGCTATTAAATAATGATAGTATTATTATAATATTATTTCTTACATGTAATTCTTCATTTAGTCAGTGGCTAACATGCCATTGGGGAGAATCTTGCCAAACTATGTTAAAGAGCTTAGGACTTTGGGGGTCTGTATTTCTGTCAAGAGCAATAAAATCTAGAATCTTCCTAACCAGTTCAGAATATCTTCCCCTCTTTGGTGATAACTGATCACCAAGGAAACCTTGATTCTTTGGAGAAGCTGGTTGTGTGTGTGTCTGTGTGTGTGTACATATATATGTACACACACACACATATACATACACATACAATACATACATAGTATGTGTATATGTAGGTATGACCGTATATAAGTATAAACACATGCATGTGTATGTATATGTTGTGTGTATACACATACAGGCATACACACATTCCCTAGAGAACTGTGATGTCATGCAATTTGAAGTCTGAAGAACAGTTTTCAAATCTCAGTTTGGGTTCTTACTACTAAAAGTGGTAGGCAAATTACTTAAAATCTATCCCCACTTGTTACCTTATTCTTTTTTAAATCTCTTGTGATTCAGCCTTTGACCTCATCGTTCCTACAAAATGCAGTCTCCAAAGTATCAGTGATCTTTTGATGACCAAATCCAGTGGATTTTTCTCAATCTTCATTCATCTTGGCCTTTCTGCAGTCTTTGACACCATTGATGACACTCTTGACCTTGATGCTTTTCTTACTCTAAGTCTTTAGAACAGCACAGTCACTTGGTTCTATGTACTGACTGAACCCGCCCTCTAACCATAGGTGTCTCTCATGGCTCTGTTCTGGACCCTCTTCTCTCCTCCCTCTATACTACTTTGGTGACCTCTCCAGCTCCCATGGATTTAATTACCTTCTCTGTGTTGATGATTCCTGTATCTACCAATCCTACCTTAAATCTTTTTACCGATGTCCTGTCTCAACCTCCTTGCTGTCACATCTGCAAGACTCTGATCTCTTTGCCCAGGACATTTTCTCTGACTCTCCCCAATGCCTGAAAAGGTCTCCCTCCTCTTCTCTGACTACTGACCACCCTGACTTCCCAACTAAAAATCCACCCGTCTTCTCCCGACCTCTCTTAATTCTAACTTCTCTTTTAATTATTTCCTGTTTATCCTGTATATAGCTTGTTTATACATGTCTGTTTGCTTATTGTCTTCTGGATTAGATTGTAATCTCTCTGAGGTCAGGGACTATCTTTCTAAACTCAGTGCTTTGCCTAGGACCTGGCACATAGTAGGTATTTAATAAATGTCTATTTATTTTTAATAAATACTTGTCAACAAATGTTCGCTTTCTTTATTTGTGAGATGAGGAGATTATAATAAACACGTCTTCTAAAGACCCTGGGAAGAGTGAATGAATTAAGTATATGAAAATGAGTGACCAGAAAGAGCTGCCAAGCCCTAAGGGATGGGATGTTTTCCTAGTAGAGACAAATAACCTAATGACTTTATTTTTAGAGACCTACTTTTTAGGCAGAAGGAAAAACATCCTGTGCATATAGACATGGGCTGAGCAAAACTGTGAAGCATGATGATCAAATAGAGTGTATGGAGAAATAGGAGACAGGCACTCACAGGATGAGAAATGAGGAAGACCTGGAGAATAAGAAGTAAGGAGCCATCTCTGGGAAAATAAGCCATACCAAAAAAGCATCCTCAGAAAGAAAGAGAAGGCAACTGTGCTCATCCCTTAAAAGAAAATCAGTGAATTATGGTTAGAAGAGGATTTACTTGTTGTAACTATGTTTCAGGAAGTTAGGTGGTACAATGGATAGAGTGCCAGGTCTGGAGTCAGGAAGACTTGAGTTCAAATCCAACCTTAGACATTTACTAGCTGTGTGACTCTGGGCTAATCACTTAACTCTCTTTGCCTCAGTTTTCTCATCTGTAAAGTGAGCTGGAGAAGCAAATGGCAAACCACTCTAGTGTTTCTGCCAAGAAAACCCTGAATGGGGTCAATGAAGAGTCGGACATGACTGAAATGACTGGACAAAAACAGCTACATTTCAGTAGCAAGAGAGTTAGCATTCTCTCGCCTTTGAATTTAAATTTAAATAGCTTGGAAAGAATACTTCGAAGAATATGAAGAATTTTTCAATGAACAATATTCCTCTGAACCTCTGGAATGCTTGCTTGACTATGATTTTATCTATCTGTCTTCATCATCATCATCATCATCATCTATCTACATATAGAGAGATAAAAATAGATACATGTATATACATACATGTACACATACACCATATGCATATCCACATGCATATATATATGTCTGTCTATAGATATAGATATGTAGAGGTGAAGATACATACACATATGTATATGTGCATATACATGTATATGAATATATCAATATGTGTATTTCTATCATCATTATCTATCTATAGATAAATATAGTTACAAAGAGATAAAGATACACACATATAAGTACATGCATATATACATGCATATGTGTATGAGTATATCAATATGTATATATGTATCTATCATCATCATCTATCTATATATATAGATAGAGTTATATAGAAATAAAGATACACATATATGTATATATGTATGTATGTGTATGTATATATCAATATATGTATCTGTCTATCTATCTATCTATCTGTCTGTCTGTCTGTCTATCTATCTATCTATCTATCTATCTATCTATCTATCTATCTATCTATCGAATATAACTCCATCTATTAAGGAGAAGAGTCCACACAGCATAATAGTTAAGAGAGCTGACCTTGAAGCCAGAAGACCTGAATTCTATCCCAATCTCTGATACGTACTAACTACATGTAGCACTTCATTGTTTCCAAAGCCTATCTCTAAGATTACAAATTAGAGTTCAATGTTCAATCTAGAGGGGGTAATATCCACACCAAGAGTTTCTCACAGTAAAATGGCATAACTCTGGAACAAAATATATTTATATTATGTACGTATAGTACACACATATGTATGTATGCATATGTATGCCTCCCATCTCTCTATATGTCAGTCTATACACATTTATCAATCACCAGCTATACTTTGAGCAATGAACAAGGTCTTGAAGATACAAAGACAAACCCTGCCTTCAAGGACCTTACAAAACCACATTCTCCCCTCATATAGGTAAACAGATACACACACATACATATAAATATACATGTAACATATAAAAAGTAAATCCAAAGTAATTTGGGGTGGGGAAGGGCATAGTAGCTAGGGGGGAAATCAGACTTCAAAATATACTAAAAATAATAGCTAGCGTGTATATAGATCTTATCTCATTTGATCATTTTTAAATACCCTAGAAAATAGGTGCTATCATTATCTTCATTTTATAGGTGAGGAAACTGAGGCAGGCAGAAATTGAATGTTTTGCTCATGGTTACCCAGTCAGTAAGTATCTGAGATTAGATTCGAACTCAAGTCTTCTTCACTCCTGGTTCTGAGTTCTATCTGCCATGGTACCGAGCTTCCTGAAAGCTATTTTATTGCTAATGAAATTAATTTAAAAAATTGTTCATGAAGATTCCAATTTTCTCTGTTGAACATAATCTCACTCTCACTGTGATTATAATGGTTTTCTGGGAGCCCCCTCCAAAGAGAGCAGACTTTTCAGTTCTCTTAAGTAAGTAGTTTTGCACCAAGCTTACACTCCAATTAGGTGGGGATCACAGTGAAAGATTTGACCCAGGTGATAAAGCTGTCAAGAAGTCAGGTATCAGTTGACAAAAGTTGGATTTGCCATGCCACTAAGCAGAGGGAATTCTTGATGGCTCCAACCCTACAGTGCTATAAACCAAAAATTCTAGGTCCCAAAGGAGGGAATCCACCATCCTTTATCCTGGTGCACAGGCCACAATAACCAAATAGAAGTGTATTTACCTAGAGCTTATTCAAGGTTTCTTTAAAAAAAAATCAGCAAAATATTAGCATTTTACTCTTGAGCTTATAATCATTGCATAAACTATTTGAATATAATTGTAGTGAAATATAGACTTTTTTTTTTACTTTACTAATGGAGAGGAACAGTCACATTTATAATTCAAAGCAATGCTTAATTTAAGATTCATTAGAATGGAAACTTCTTGAGGTCAGGGACTATTTAGGGTTTTGTTTTGTTTTTTGGTCTTTAAATCCTGAATACTGAGCACAGTACTGGAAACATAGCACTTGCTTAATGGGTACTTGATGAATGATGAATGAATGGATGGATGGATGGATGGATGAATGAAGTAGCATTTCTTTTTCAACATGGCTATGTAATATACTCTGCAATTATTTTTCCTATTCATTTATTGTCATAGAACCCTAGCTTTAGAGTGAAAAGGGTAACTAGAGGCCATGAGGCATGTAATAAGCACCACCATCAACCCCACTAGGTTTTCAATAATCCTTTTAACAAATATGATCTCATTTTATCCATCTAACAAACTTGAGAGATGATTGCTACTATTATCTCCACTTTACAAATGGGAAAACTGAGGCTGAGAGTCAGTGACTCATGGCTAGTTTTTGAAGTTGAATTTGAAGCCAGGTCTGTTTGACTACTGGGGCAGCTAGCTGGTGCAGCAGATAGAATACCGGCCCTGGACTCACGAAGACCTGAGTTCAAATCCAACCTCAGACACTGACTAGCTGTGTGACCCTGGACAAGTTACTTAACCCTCTTTGACTCAGTCTCCTCATCTGAAAAATGAGCTGGAAAAGGAAATGGTAAACCACTTCAGTCTCTCTACCAAGAAAACCCCAAAAAGGCTCATGACTGAAAACAACTGAATAAAAAATTGTTCAGTCACTCTAGATTCCAATGGGCCCCTATGTTAGCTGCAGAGTCCGAAAACCTGGTTCGGGTTTCAGCTGCTCCCCTGTGTCACACGGACATCACCTCTCTCAGGATCTTTTAGCTTCTCATCTCCAAAGTGAAGGGGCTCATCTAAAGTCTAGTATCATCCAATTGGATAAAACAGTAGAGGTTACCTCATCTAACCTTTGTGTCTTTGTTTCTTTGCCAACTGAATAATCGCTTTGGTATTTATGATTCTAACACTGTATATATATGTTATGTATAATTTCAATTGTGGTTATGGATATACTCAGCAAACTGTTCCCAGAATTAGAACGTTAAGGGTGTGTATTCTACTACATGAGAAGTCTCACCTTGCAAACTCACTTTTTCAGACCATAGTTCAATCAGTTATCATTTACCAAGGCCTACCTGGTTCTTGGGGTGGGGGAGAAAGTTTATGTAAGACACGCTTTCACTGTCCGGAGTCTAGTCAATCAGCAAAACAATTAATTCGAGCCCTGATTTGTGACATTTGCCCGTTTCCAAGGGGTAAATGATCCCAATGAAAATTCAACCTTTTCGAGGTCTGAGTTGACTCCAGCATACCCCAGGATGTGGCCTATTTTAACTGCATTCAGAGTTAATAACAACATGATTATTGAATAGTATATTAAATTATCATAGTAAATTATAATAAAATTATAAAATTACTCAAAACTTAATAATAACTAATATTAGGTAATTCGTTGTAACTTTATCAGACACTTGTCTCATAACCTGTTGGGGTAGGTAGTGAAAAAGCTGTCATCTTCCATGATTAATCTTAACACAGATGGTTGAAAGTTGAGGAATCTTTAGTCATGAAGGGAAGGGTCTTGGAGAGATCTCGACACGTGAAGTGGAAGGGTCTTGGAGAGATCTCGACACACCACAGAATAAAAACAAGGATAGAATCCTATTAGTCAGGAAATGTAGATGGGTCAAAATTGAAGAATTTGGCACAGTGCATTTGAATACAATGGCGATAGTAAGATAAAAAATTTTATGTCAAAGTACAATGATAATATCTCCTTGTAATTGTATATTCTCTATTATATAGCCCCAACATTCCCATTGGAGAATGAAGAACACTGAGACTAAGAGAACTGATGGCCCCAGTCATGCAACCAGAAAGTAGACTGCCCAAACCTCTACAGGAGGTCCTCTGCCTCCCTCAGCAGCACCTTGTCCATTTTAGCAAAGGGCAGGAAGCGTAAGGAATGGCCTTTGTCTTCAAAGTGGTTCTAGTCTAAATGGGGTATGGGACTGATAGGAATCTCAAGCTCACACTGCACCCATAAACCAGTGTCCTCTCCCCTTGTTTTGTGTCTTTGTTATTACTCTAGGGAAGTTTGGAAAAAGGTCCTCTTTCTTTCTCTGTCTCTCTGTCTCTGTCTCTGTCTCTGACTCTCTGTCTCTCTGTCTCTGTCTCTCTGTCTCTCTCTCTGTCTCTCTGTCTCTCTGTCTCTGTCTCTGTCTCTGACTCTCTGTCTCTCTGTCTCTCTGTCTCTCTCTCTCTCTCTCTCTCTCTCTCTCTCTCTCTCTCTCTCTCTCTCCCTCTCTCTCTCATACTTCCTCAGCTCCAGGCCTCTTCCTTCTTTGGTCCCCAGGACAATGAGACAGGACTAAAACAGAGGGCTAGTGTGGGGTAGAGGAATCTAGTTTGGGCTAGGAGAGATCCGAATTCTAGTTTCAATGCTGCTACCTCTTTGCTGTGTGATCTTGGGGAAGTCATTCTCCTCCACAGGCCTCTATTCTGTCCTCTATAAAATATAGTGCAGGGGATGACAACGTGATCAATGCCTAAATTAATTTGGTAATAGAACATTTCCTCCTACCACTGGCATAAGACGGATGCACATAAGCGTGTCAGAATAGATTATATAAAATTGTTATATTATGCTATTTGTTGTATAATATTGTATAGTATAATATACTAGAGTAAAGCATATAATATAGTATGGTATAATTAGCATAGAATAGTATAGCATAGTATAATATAGTACAGTATACACATGTACTACATATAGTATAATTAATATATTATAGTATAGCATAATATAGTGTAGTATAATATGGTATAGCATAGTATTGTATCTTGGGGACAAAGGAACTGTCTTATTTAATTAATATGTTGATACATCTAAAATTTGATACTCTACGAAAATTCTATTTTGATAACTCACCATGGCATGCAGGTGATGACCCTATGTTCTCTAAAACAGTGCCAATGGAGTACTAACTGCTTGTGAAGGTTTTGAATGTGGAACAGGAGTAGATTTCGGATCAGATGTAAAAGGACTAACCTCAGTTTCCACGGCTATGCAATGGGAATCATAATAGTGCCACAAGATTGTTGTAAATATCAAATGAGATAATATTTGTCAAGTCCTTAGCACAGTGCCTGGCCCATAATTGTACTTAACAAATGCTTCTTTTTGTCCCCCACACCCCACCCCATTCCAACCCCCCTTATTACCAGAGATAGGTCACCAGATGATATTATTTTTGACCACAGGTATCCATGAAGGAGGGGCACCTAGATGGTGCAGTGGATACTGTGCTATACCTGGAGTTAGGAAGACTCATCTTCCTGAGTTCAAATCTGACCTCAGACACATACTAGCTGTATAACCTTGGGCAAGTCACTTTATCCTGTTTGCCTCAGACCCCTCATCCCTCAAATGAGCTGGGGAAGGAAATGGCAAATCACTCTTGTATCTTTGCAAGAAAATCCAAAGTAGGGTCACAAAGAGTCAGATACAACTGAAATGACTGGACAGTAACAAATCCATGAAGGTATGCTGGGATTGCCACCTGGGTTGATGAAGGGAGAACACACACTGATAAAATTGTGGGTTTTATGACATATTGAGGAATTACTATTTCATATTTAATAGTGTAAAGCAGCGATGCTAAACTCAAAAAGAAAAGGGGAGGAGGATGGACATTAAACCATTCATAAGAATTCCTGCAAGCCACATATTATTGACTTGGAAAATGTTCAGTAGTTTCATTCACATCATCGTCTTTGTGCACCTGTGGGATTTTCTTGGCAAACATACTGGGATAGTTTGTTATGTTCCTTTCCAGCTCATTTTACAGACAAGGAAACTGAGGCAAACTGAGGTTAAGTAACTTGCCCAGATCATAGACCAGATTTGACCTCAGGAAGATGAGTCTTTCTGATTCCAGGCTCAGCACTCTAGCTACCGTGCCACCTAGCTGCCCATGCCCACTATCAATTTTCTATATTTCCATTTATTTTCTTAAATATTTCCCAATTATATTTTTCTCTGGTTCAAGTTGCATCTGGGATTGTTTCCATGGTATGTCTGTAGCTACAGAAGGAAAGTATGATGAACAGAGTTTTTCCTTGGGCACCTCTTGCTTCTATGTTGTGTGATACAAGAGTTCCATAGGATATGAGCTAAGAAATGCTAAACCAAAGGATCCAGCTCTGAGATTCAGTGATATTTGTAAAAAGCTTTAGTATAATATAGCAAAAAGAATATTGGATTGGAGTCAGAGGACCTGCGTTCCAATTCAACTCTGAGACTTCTTGTGACCTACCCTAACTCTAACCTCTTTAGGACTCATTTTTCTCTATAAAGTGAGAGAGTGAGACTATGGGATCTCTAAAATTCTTTCCAGTTCTAAGTCTTAAGACCTATGATCACTAGACCCTTCCTGGTAAGTTTGATCATTTGGAGGTTACAGCTTATTATACCATATTTTCCATTCATTCATAACTTCAGCAAATCAGCCCTTTATCCAGTTTTCAAACCCTGACAGCTTCAGGGGTTCAGTCTTGGCTTTTGCAGTACTTTTTCAAACAAATACTGATTCTTGGACTCTTCTTTTTTCACTCCACAATTGCCAAGAACTCTTTAAATGACCTCTCTCCCCTTACCCCAAGTCCAAAATCCATCATTTTGTCAGGACCAATATAGATTTTTAAAGGCTACAGCAATGACAGCGAACCAAACCTTCCTTAGAGCAAATATTTCTTTCCACTGCTAAAAGCCTATACAACTAAAAAGGAAACTCCCAAACATTTTGAAAGTGGAATGATATATAGAGATATTTTTTAATGTCAAATTCGTGACTTGATGCTTTTTTGGGTAGAAATGAAAGATAGGATTCAGTCCTACCAAGAAAACCAAACTCATCTGAACATTTCTCTTTCCTCACCTAGGTTCCCATGTGGCCTTTGTGATTAGTTAGCTCTTGGTTATGTTTTGATGGGTATGCAAGGCCCTACTGGGACAGGTGTTGGCAGTGGGAACTGATGCTTATATAAAAGCAATGCTTCTATCAGGGTATAATGCATACACTGAGAAACTTCAGGCTAATCCCTGAGAAGTTTTAGTTTATTCAGGACCATGAAATCTCCCAATCAGTTACTAAAAGTACAGCTACACACAAAGCTGTCGATTTGTATCTGAAAACGTATTATCTTGTTTGAGATAAGATCAGTGGATCCAGAATGGTTTTTGTGTAGGCAGGAAGGTTTTCAAATAATTCAATTGGATTCCAAAAGTCCATACCAGAAATGCCCAGTGTAGATGTGGCTTCAGGGGAATTATTTGTGTTTAATGAATAATTGTACACAAATTTGTTTCTGGATGTTATTTCTGAAAAAAAATGCCAAAAGGTCAAGTCTGGAAAATATGTATCTAGACAAATGCCAAAATACACAGCCAACTGAAGACATCTAAGGGCCTGAGTCTCACCCATACCTAAAAAATTAATAATTTATAAGACATCCATACAGCCTTTGCTGCAAGTCTCTGGTATGGAGAATGGGAGGGAGCAAACATTTAGCATCTCATTTGACCCTGACAATAACCCTGGTAAGTAGGTGCTATTATGAACCTCATTTTACAGTTGAGGAAACTGACTTAAGTGACTTGCCTATGTTCACAAAGCTAAGTGTCTGAGGCTGAATTTGAACTTATCATTCTGGCTCTAGATCACATGTTATATCCACCTAAGTAGGGGCAACCATCGACCGCTGGAGGACCCCTTTCCACTTTTGGGGTAGGGCTTATGTTTTAGGAAGTGTTAACATATATTATGCTTAATTTTGCCTTCAGTCAACTTTCACCCAAGGTCTGCCTTCTGAGGCCAATCAGAGCAAGTTTTTTCTTTCTTCAAGAAATCTGAGGACAAGTATCATACTTTCCCTTCACATCTCTCAAACTTTTTCTTCTCATGGCCAATTTTCCTTCAATAGCCTCACTAGCCTCACTGCTTTCACATGAACACATTCATCCATTCTTCCTAAAATACAGCACCAAGAGCTAGGCAGAGTTCCAGGATTCCTTTCCAAGATACATTCAGGCAAATGTAGTACAGTAGTAGAACAGAAGTGTTCTAATCTCCCTACGCCTCAACATTACTCCTCTCTTCATGAACTTTATGACCACATTAGCTTTTTTGCCAATCATATAACACAGTTGACTCACACTGAACATGCAGATCACTCAGACCTCCAGATCTTTTCCTATCAACTGCTCTCTGCTATGCCTCTTCTATCTTGTATTTATGAAGCTGTTTTTTAAACCCAAGCATAAAAATTAATGTGTATTCTTATTAAATGGAAATTAATTGCAGGACTAAATAATTTATATGCAACTGTACATACATGTGTTTATCTACATTATATCGTATTTGCTGTTCAGTCATGTTCAACTTATTATGACTCCATGGACCATATCATGCATGGGGTTTCCTTGGCAAAGGTACTGGAGTGGTTTGCCATTTCCTTCTTCAATGGATTAAGGTAAACATAGGTTAAGTTACTTGCCCAAGGTTACATAGTTAGTAAGTATCTGAGTTCAGATTTGAACTCAGGTCTCCCTGACTCAGGAAGTATATGTATGCATGTGTATACACACATATGTGTATATACACACAGATAAGTGCATACACACATATATGCATGTGTAAAACATGTGTATATATATGTACATACATGCATACGTGTATATGCATATACACACATATACCAGAATGGCAAGTAACCTTCAAGCATCCTTGGACTTAGAAAGATCTGAGTTCATCCTGTTTCAGACATATGTTAATTGTCTGACCATGGGCAAATCCCTTAACTTAAGGTCCTTAAGAGGTACCTCTGTAAAATGTAAGTTACAAGAAGATTGCTCATATGCATCAGCTGAGGGTATTTCTACCCTGGAAGTTTCCTTCACTAAGTATATGTTAGATCCACATAAATTTTATACATGTAAAAACAGTTTTATGTTTTTATCTATATCTAGATATAGATACACACATATGTATCTGTATCTATCTATCTACATATATATATATTTATATTCAACCACAAGTTTCCATTCACATGCAGGAATTCTTTTCCCAGTCATTAGAACCCCAGAGGAGGATGTGTGTATGTGCAGTGTAGAAGCAAAAATGTACAACTGACCTTCATAAAGGTACAGTCATTTGATGTAAAAGATACACATAGTCTGTCTCTTGTGTAATTCTAGAATGCAAATGCAAAATATTAAAATAAAACTACAACAACCCAAAAATGCCTTAAGGAAAAGAGAACAGTCCTCCATTGTCTCTTCCTGTTTCAGTTTCCTTGAGTATCTCTGGAATGGTCTATCATTGCATCTATGGGAGAAAACAAAGAACCACCCACCACCACCAGTGACCTCTACTCCTCCAGTTCAAAAATTAACTCAGTTTTACACCCTGGAAACATGCAAAGTACAATTTCTGAAAAGTTCACAGAAATTTACTCAGAGAAGAATAAACAGAAAAGGGTTGAGGTGCAATTTTTTGGTGAAAGATATTTCAAAATTTACCCCATATTCCCATGATTTGACAAAGAAAAACCCAAAATTTGCCTGTCAATAACGAGGCATCCTGAAGACCTGGTCTATAGAGGAGTTCACTCTCTCTCACTTTCTCTGTTGGTCTACCTTCCCTTTCTGTGACTATGTAGGTATGATCCCACCTACGTAGTAAGTATGCCTATATTGTAATAGTAAGTATACCTGTATGTAGGTATACATAGAAAAAGCTCGTGGTGCTAAAACATCACTGGATGTGAATGCAGTCCACACATATTTCTATGCAGGATATATTTATAATTTGTGCCCACACAAGGATAGGAAATGCTACTGCATTTAGATATTGGCTTAAACATTATCTACAGGAGGAAATTCAAACCAAGACCAGTTTATAGGACTCTGAAGTGAACCAAAAGAAAACAACAACACAAAAAACCAAACAAACCTCAAGCTTTAAGTAGATTAGATTTCTCAGTGATTCTTAACTGTCTCTGAAACAAACTATTTATTTTTGAATGTTGCAAGAAAAGCCTATAAGAAAGGCCCTGCCAAAGCTTGGGCCAGATGCGGGTGTTAAAATAGAACTGTTAGCAGGATATTGGCCAGGTCCCTTGTGGTGTAACATTAACAGACGAGGGCTGGGATGTGTGCATATATGGATAATGAAGAGGCTTTTCTTTTCTCTTTTTCCTCTGTAATAATTATTTATCCAAATACTGGAGCAGAACGAAAACTGCTGCAGCTCAAGGTGCATTATCAATTCTCACCCACTCCTCTGGTCCATGGTGGTCCAGATGTGTAGTGTGTTGAGGGTAAATATTTGACCACTGCTCTAGCTACCACTGCACAGCCCCCGAGTGACCCTGCATTAATTAGGTGGGAATTTCAGAGCTTTGAATGTGATTGAATCAAAATATTGTTTTTACAAGTTGATGAAGGCTTTTGATTGAGGTGGGTCCTGCTGATTCTTTACAGGATTAAATTGTATGTACAGATTACAGAGTCCTAGCCAGCCCTGCTTAAATGGGGATTGTTTTTTTTTTTTTAACAAAGCTAAAAAAGGAGGGGGGTTGTGTTTTTGACAAACATACATAGTGGTCATTTCTGTAAGTCTGGTGGTACATGGATACACATTTGTACCTGTTCATGCTTGTGTGATATATAAAAGAAAAATATAGAAAAATATCAAGAGAAAAAGGAAAGGGAAAAGGGAGATAAAAGAGAGAGGAAAAGAAGGGAGAGTAGAGGAAGAAGGAATTGTGGGGGATGAAAAAGGAACTTGGTTTCCATTCATCCTGAAAATGTGTCTTTGACAAGAACATCTCCCATGGCAGGCCCTTGGATATTTTACCCTGGGTACAGGAAAGGAGTGAGATCATTGGGGTCTAAGCTGGTCAAGGCTTGGAGGAGTTGAGTATCGCAACATAGCTCTACAGAGAGATCTATACAGTGCCCTGGGTCACATGACCCTGTGCATGTGGAATCCAAGAGGACCGTTTGCAGGAATGAAGTGTGACAAGTTTCAAGGTCATGCCTTGGTCCCAGGGACCGGTGCATGAAAAGAGCTGGATAGAAAGAGGAGAAGGGTTGCGTGTGAAGTGTGTATGTGTGTGTGTGTGTTTGTGTGTGTGTGTATGGAGGAGGGGTAGAAGGTGGAGAGGAAGGATGAACACAGATTACTGGTGATAATGATTTCTCCTTCAAAGCCCCCTGGGAAAATGTTAATGGCAAATAGTGTCCTGAGAAATGAGGAAAATCTGACTATAGGTAATCCTCGTCATCTCTCATCTGCTGGTCTCAATATACCAGACACATTGTGATTCCCACCTCCTTCCCTGCAAATTTGCACCTGCAAATTTACAAAACTTTAATCTAATTTCATTGTGCACCTGTTAACTTGAAAAATGAGGTATTCTCATAGACTCTGTGGTGTATAATGAATCAAAGGCAATCAGCATAGGAAAGAAACAATAAAAAGGCGCACAGATCATCTGGTGCCTGGAGCTGCCAGAGAACTGAGACTTTGACTCAAATGAGCAGCTTCAGTAACCAAGGCTCTGGTTTTGAAATGCTGCTTTGGGGCTTAAACGGGTTCCCCCGAGCTCCTCCAGGGATGAATGAGTTGGAACTCTGAATGCCCTTGAAAATCTTATACTGCCTTTACTTCCATCTGGAGCAGCTTCCAGAAAGTTGATTAACCTAATATTTACTAAGTGTGCTGCCTACCGTGGGTGCACCTCTGTGTATGACCATATATGTAAAGTGATGGTAAGAATATGTGTGATAAGGAGAATGGATCCCTAAGTAAAGAAAGACATGAATTGGTCAACTATTTGGAGAGAGCAAACAGAAGCTTAAGATGATTTAAAACCATTTTAACATAGTATCAATGGCTGTGAAATAGTAGAAAGTAAAATAAATATAAGTAAAGAGGACGGTGTGGTAATCAAGCAGGTTCGCACAGAGGAGATGAATTCTGAGATGGGCCCTGAAGGGGGATGTGGATAGGAATAGCAGAAAGGAGGGAAAATAGTATTTGAAAGAAAAGGGAAGTCATAAACCATTGGAAGTTAGAAGGCATGAGAGGGGAGTGTTGAATAAATTGTCTTCGTGAGAGCTAAGAGTAATAATAGTAGGCTAGAGAGATACTAGGGACAAGGTAGCTGATCTTTTAAGGACCTCATTTACCCCACCCTGTATAGAACAAAGGTTTTCTCTTTGGGGCTTTTGGGTAACCTTGATATAAGCCCTCCGGCACTTCCATCTTCCTTTGCAGTACAAGCTATGTAGATACAATCTATCTGGTGCATGAGCAACTGTCTCTAGAAACAACCTACAGCGTTACATTCTACATGTCTTGCTGATTTCGTCTTCATTCCTAGCTTTCTTTGAACTCTCCTTTGAATGATCCATGTGTGACTCCATCACAGTGGGTGCTAGCAAATGTTTAACAACCATCTTTGGGGTGGGGCGGGAAGGAGAGGGTAGAAAATGTGTATGCTTGGCACACTTTTCAGTTTAATCTGCATCGATAACATTTCTCCATCACTTTCTTAAGTCTAGACAATCAACAGCACAATAAATTAAGCAGTGATGTGTGTTTGCTGATTTCCAGGTATAAACAGAGATAGTCCATGAGAGTCAATTTGATCTGGTTGTGCTACCATGAAATACTGCATGCTTATCTAGTTCCTTCCTTGCCCCAGTTACCCATCTTTGAGTGTTTTCTAGCTTATCAATACCCTCCCTGCCTTGTGACACCTATAAATGAACACAACATTTTTGGCATTGGCTTGACTAGGTTCAAGGACAGCATTCCTAGTTCTGGATGCTATGGATTGATGAATGGAGCCAAAAGTTGTATTAACCTATCGGTTGCTAAATCACACTGCAAACACCTTGCCATCTTCTAAATCCCTTTGATTTCTTCCCCCAAATGAACTGCTCTCTAGTCAATGCTTCACCCATCTTGCATCTGCAAAGCTGATTTTTTTTTTTTTTTACCCAAGTGTAACCCAGGCATCAAGTCTATTGAATTAGATTTATTGTATTAGTCTATTGAATTAGATTTGGCTCAATGTTCTGCCCTATCAAGATTTTTAAAAAATTCTGATTCTTCCATCCAGTGACTTAACTATTCCCTCTAGGTTCATGCCACCTTCATTTTTTATGAGCATGCCATCCCCTCTATTCCTTTACCTAAATCATTGATTAAAATGTTAAGCAATAAAGGGACAAACACAGATCCCTGGAGCACTCCACTAGACTTCATTCCAAAATGCTATCCAATGGCTAGATTCTTCTTTACATCCAGATGCTCAGCCCACGCTGAATTCACCTACTATATTGTTTGCCCTATGTTTGTCTGTCTTTGCCATAAGAATAGCTTTGAAGGCTTTGTTATACAAGAATTTTGGGGCACCTTGTTAAGTTACTCAAATTTAGATTAGTAGCATTCCTTCTGTGGGCAGTTAGGTGGCACAGTGAATAGAGCACTGGGCTTGGAATCAGGAAGACTCATCTTTCTGAGTTCAAATCTGGCATCAGACATTGACTAGCTGGGTGACCCTGGGCAAGTCACTTATCCCTGTTTGCCTCAGTTTTCTCATCTATTGAGTTGGAGAAGGCGATGGCTAACTACTCTAATATCTTTGCCAAGAAAACCCCAAATGGAGTCATGAAGAGTTGGACATCGCTGAACAACAATGTTAACAACAGTCCTGTGCAAAATAGTCATTTAAAAAAATGGGAAATGAGGTTCATCTGTTATTACCTCTTCCGAATGAAGCTATGCCAGTTTTTGGTAATCATATCTTTATTTTCACCTGGAAATGATGACTAGCCATTCATCATGTAACCTCTCAGAGGCTTAATTTACTCATCTGTAAAATGGGTATAATCACGCTAGCTCTAGTCTAACATTATTGAGAATTTGCTATGTGGGAGGTGCTTTGCCAACTCTAACCCTCTATGGAAATATGAGGTGTTGTTTGGGTGCCAGTTGGCAGCAGCCTCTTCTGTAGTCAGAGGCTGTATTCCAGCAGCCAGCTAAATAATCGAAACAGGACAGTGGTATTGAAAATTCAGCCATAAAGACCCCCTCCCCTTTTTCCCCACAACTCTCAGCATTATCTTGGGCTCAGGTGTGTAGCATGAATATGCAATAATGGGGCTAATGGGGATGGTTTGGGGTCATGAAGGGATAAAGCATAGAGTAATCCAACTCAGAAGCTGCTCTGGTAATGAAAATTGTAGAGCAGTCTTGTGGCTAGTTCTGTAATAAAGATATACAAAGATGAATATAGGTTTCCAGGAATTAATCTGAAAGCATTTGATCCAATTTATGCTGGAGTGCCTGCACTGAAGGCAACTCTGTAAGGCAGGATTTCAATTTAGATTGATAAAGTGCTTTGGGATCTTGGAGAAGGAAGGGTACTAGGTAACTCAGGAGAGTCTGTTTTTGAAATATCCCTGTCTTGGGTCTGTAGGCTGTGTGTGAATGCAGCTGGCTACCAGGCAAGGGATCAATGGTGCCAGTCCCTAGCTCAGCAGGCAGACCAGCAGACAGACCTCTAGGTTCCTTCTTTCACATGAGCCTCTGAGACAAGCAGTATCCTATTTATGGGTCATGATTGTTCCAAAGGCAAGCGACATTTGACTTGGGAAGACAGTAGACAGACAGGAGCATTTTGTTTTGTTTTGCTTTGTTTGTCTTTTCCTTTCCCAAACCTGACTCTGTAACAGTGCCCGAGTTTTAACAGTGACCGATTTTAAAGCTCCTGAGAGATTTCCGCCTGAAGCCAGGAGCTGGAATTGTCTGAGGATTGTGTACAAAACCACTGCTGTACAATCCCTCCAAACATGTCATTCTTTGGCAGGTATCCAGGCCAGGGTCTGGGTCCTGGATTCCTGTGTGCCAACCCCGAAGTCGAATGCCTTGACCATCCTTAATAAAATAGCCCCAAATCAAATTGTTTGCAAGTTCCCAGTCATCGAGTAATGGATAAAGCCAATGGGACAAGTGTTGCTTTCTGTTTGATCTTTGGAACTGGTAGGTAAGGGAAAAGTTTCTTCTGAAACATTAAGATTCAATTCACATTTGATGTTTTTCATGGCCATTTTTAAAAAGTGGCATTAGGAAATGAGGTTGGGGAAGGATGCTTCTTGGCTTCTATCTGGGTAGATAATAAGAAGTTCCCATAATGTTGCTTATCCTCTGCTTAAGATGAATCATAAAACACTGGTCCCTCTCACTGACCCCTAGGGCATCTACACAGGTCTCTTACTTGAAATCTTATGCATTTCAGTTTTGCTTTATATAAGTATTTTTTAAATGGAAATTAATCATGGTTGTTAGAAAGACTTTTCAACTCAATCTGGAATCCTGTTTCCTCCACAACAAAAGAGAAAACCTGAATCAAATGTTCAACTTTGACAGAAATGAGCATTTATGATTTTAAAGATGAACAAATAGGACAAGGAAAGGAGACTAGGTGGTTGTCAGTTTTGAGCCCCATTGAAATGAAATGCAATAATTTTCCGAGACCTTTATATATTCTTTTCTATTTTGTTCCTCCCTCTTTTAATCCTTTCCCAAATTGTATATGTTGAACTATACACAATACACAGAAAGTTATGCAAGATGTTAACTGACTTTAATAACAAATGAAAGAAAGCAGTTTGTATTCAGCTTAAAAGAGCCCACAGCTAAAAACGAAGTAAATACTTTTGCCACCAAACTCAGTCTAGAAAGACTTTAATCATTTAGCCTATGGATTACAATTTAAAGTATTAAGAAGAAGGTGAATGTATACATCATCTATGTAGCATGCATGATGTGTTTATGTTGTAGTATAGGTATATGCCCATATGGGTATGTATATACATATCATACTGTGGAATTTTCTTACTACTTCTATAAATCACATTTTGTTAGCATTAAGACCTCATACTCTTTTAATTATTTTTCTAAAATTTCACACAAAATCTCACTTTGAATGATCCTCTTTTTTTTTATTTCTCAAGATAGAAGAAAAGAAGAAAAATCCATTTACAATTGTCAGGAATATTTAATTTCTATCAACAAGTTTGTTAATTGTTCTTTTTCAAAAAGCAAAGCTTTAATGTGTCAATTACACATTGCAATTACGATACAAAAGGCTTCTTAAGAAATCAGAAATTATGCTGTTAACATTTACCATTTTCAGATACCACTGATTAGATTAGACAATTATTCTTTATAATTTCACTACAGAAAAAGCTATATCTCTAGTCATATCAGTACATCTAAACGAAATTATAGAGAAATAATTTCTTAGCACAGTGTTTGCAGACTTTTTAGAGAATGAAAGGCTCCAGCATCTAATTTTACTCATGATTTGCCTTTATTAAAAGCTCATGTTAGGGAATTAAACTTTTTTAGTTCTGGACATATCCTTAAAAGTACAAAGACCGCTACAATACTGTTTGTCGTGAACACGTGCAACAACCAAAAAAAAAAAAAATACTGCTTCTCAGTTAAAGTGATTTACAAATGATTCTCCCAGAAATGTTTTAGTCACAAAGTCAGTAGACTAATGGATGGATATCTACATAGTTTAGCATATGCATTTATGAGAAACAAAATTGTTGTTGAGGTAAACTAGATATTTTCTTTAAAATCTGGAGAGCTCAGAGTTTGCCACTGTGCCTAAGAAACCCTTCAAAGGTAAACATTTAACGAAGTTTCCTTCTATCAATTTTATTTTTTCTGAAGTTCATGTAAGCCATTGTCAAGGAATCGTCCCTAAAATGTCCACGGAGGGACTTAACATTACTTTTCAAAGTGCTGGCCAGTGTAAAAATTAGAAATGCATTTTTCTATGCATTATTTTTAACGGAAATCCTGGCTCTGGTATAGTTAAAACTTTTTTTTTTGACATAATATGAATATTTTAAATACAAAATTATCGAGAGATTCAGAAAAAAATGTTTTAGCCTTAATAATTCATAAATAGATAGCTGAAGTCCATTAAAAAAATGCTAGCCTACCAAGGCTTATTTGTGCAAGAAGAAAAAAATTAAAAAACAAACCTGTTTGTGCTGTAAAAGGATGCTAAATAAATCAATGTATGTTTAACTTAAAACTGCAATTGAACAGACAGTATTTGTGATGGGGAAACTGAAGAATTTTCTGCATATGTTAACTTTTTGGATAACTCAGCAGCGATGAAAGCTTATAACCAAGGAACAGTATTTCTTACCAAGAATTTGCAAGGAGGGCTTTGATAACGTTATCTTTCATGTTTCAAAGAAGCTTTGTTAAAAGTCCAGTTTCTCTAAAAAATGTGTACTTGGGAAGTGTCAGATCACAGGAGGGTAGAGGGAGAGAGAGACTTTTAAATATTCAGAGAATATTTGTTTTCCTGTGAAAGCTCTGTTAAAAAAAAGATGGGGGTGGGGTGGGGCAGGCAGGCAGGCATCTTTTTAGGGTATCAGGTACCTCAGTCCAATAGTATTTTCTACAAAGGGTCATCAGCTTGCAAACTAAGACAAGAGGAAGGGATGATTGCTTTCTAACAACATTTTGTAGCAAATGAGTAATTCTGCCTTTTTTCTTTCTTTCCAAATATGCAGATTGGGATAATAAAATAAGAGAAGAGGTGAGGGAGAGGGATCCCTGGGAGAATTAACTGTTGTTCTCAAACATTGTCCAAGGTCCCTCTAACATTTGTGTGCTCTCCCAGCACTGCATGGTTGCTTGTGTGTTTGTATATACAGGTTTTGTTGGCAGACCTAATTTCAGAATACATAATGCATGATTTTGAAACCAATTTGTTATTGTAATAAAATATTTTTTTTAGGAATGCATGGGAGTACTCGAAAGGAGAATGTTAAATTATACATGCATTGTGGCCAAGTGGATTCATTTAGCTCAGGCTGCAGGTGAATCTCCCCGTGACCTTGGCACTTGCCGGCTAGTATAGAATAGCAATCAAAGCTTGGATTGGAAATCCGACCATTTCCAAATATTAACAACTTCTTTCAAAGGAAATGCTGATTTCAGCATTTATGTTAATAGAACATCAGTATCTCTTTCAGAGAACTTAGGAGAAAGAGAGGGGGGTAGGGGGTGGGGGGGAGCAGCCAGGATCTTAATAGGATTAAAAACCAGGCTTTTTATTTTCAAAATGCTAATTTGTTTTCTGCATTCTGTTTTCATATCCAGTCTTGTTATTCTGTACCCTGGGATCCACAGTCCACTAAAGGCTTACGCAAATGCATTGGTAAAGATAGGGAAGTGACAGAAAGGGTGTCTGGCTGAACGGAATTCTGTATTCCTTCCTAGCCTGTTTCCTCCATCCTTGTAAGTCCGTCTGAGGAAGAGAAATCCTGGAGTAGAGGGGTAAAGAGCCAGGCGAGTTTGCTCCAGGTCCCTGGGGTCCATTCCTCTCAGCTTATGTCTTCCACATTAAGAAGACAACTTTAGTCATTAGATGGTGCATTAATTGAAACAGTCTGTGACCCATAAGAATCAGATAAACTGATTTGGCCAGAGAAGTTTGGCTGTGAAATTCTGAGTAGCCCCCGGCACATGACATCCTGTAATCTGCTTATCTTGTAGGCTTTCACATGCAGCTCACCCATGGCTGTTGCACGGGAACAGTAGGGTATAGAGAAGAGGCCAGAACACAGATAATAATTTACCATGTAATTTGTTTTGAGATTCCTTTGATAGATTTCAAAACCGAAGAATCTTGCAAGAGAACAGGACCCTTGAAACCTCTAAGTCAGGCCAATTCTGTGCCTCATGGTGGGCTCTGTGATTCCTCAGCAGGCATCCTTAATGAATGGATAACCAAGACACTGGCCATTATGAATTGGGACTTTCCATTTATTTACTTACCAGGATTTAAACAATTCTCCCACCACTCAGTTCTTCTGATATGCTACAAACTGGGGGTGTGAGAATGAGTGTGTGTGTGTGTGTGTGTGTTTCGGGTACACAGCAAGAGTAAAATTCCATGCCCATTTTGTAGGAAATTGTGAGTATAGATTTGTTTGCTAGATGAGGTGTTCCATTTGGGGACATTCATGTTTACGGTTTCTTTTCTGGCCAGCAGGTGTGCTGATACAAGACAGGTTTCTCGCAGCCTGCCCCGTTTAAGGGATGTTACTTATTTATTGAAAGATTTTTTTAATGCCCACAAAACCAAAGTTGAGACTTTAAAATAAAAAAAAAATTCTAATTCCCCAAACCCTTTTCTGAAAAGTGGGGAAATATCAAAGGGAAAAGACCATGGCTTTTGGTTTTTTTTTTTCACTTCTGTTTTTAATAGTTGCTAAATGACCTATAAAGTAGGTTTTCTAAGAAAAGGAGCATACAGGAATTTGGTAACAGGAGAAAAAGAGACTGTTGAGACATTTTCCTCCAGCTGCTGACAGAAACAGAACCAGCTATTTTCTGTGTTATTTTGAATGATATTCACAGTCTTTGCCATTTTTTCTTCAAATACTAACTTTATTGGGGAGGAAAAGAGGAGTTATTAATACTGTATCTCATTTTTTCCCACACCAAAATAAGAACTTGGATGTTTTCTCCCCCCTTGTTTGTGGGAACCACAGATAAAAGGAAGAAAAATATGCATTCTTTCACATTTTACTCAGTTGATTGGTTTATATTTAATGCCCCTTTAAAAAAAGTTCAATTAGCATTTCTCACTGAAACAAAGATTTTTTTTTCCCTCTTCTAGTCCTGTTAGTGCAAAATTCTAAGGCATATAATACCCAGTGTATTGCCATGAAAATGATTTGTGAGTCAAGTCTTAATTAAGGGGGCACTTAGGCCAGAAAATATTCAAGCAAAGTCTGGCTTACAACAGGAGAGAAACAAATGACTAGAGACTACAAATGGCTCCTTTAAATTAGAAGGCCTTTTCAGCCTTCACATGCTAGCGGAATGCATGTGAGAAGGTAGCCACTGAGAGGACAGTAGGTACTACGTCAACTCCATGACCCTGGCAAAGCAGACGGTGCTGTTTGGAGCTCTCACCTGGCTGTGCAGTATAAGATGAGGCTTCAGAATAACCTGTGGAAGGTCTGAAAATATATGAGAGCTTCAAAGAGAGGCAATTAGAAATAGTGGTTATTGGATTTGCTAGATTTGGATGCTTTAGCAGGGTAAGCCTGAGAGAGTCCAGCCTTAATTTTTTTTTTCATCTGGGAATGATAATACTTGTAATATTTCTCTCTTAGGGCTGTGTTGAATATCAGATGAAGAGACAGAAGAATACTTAAGGCATTGAGAGTATACATGTCAACTAATATTATATGGAGAGTGGTGGCTAGCTGTCCTCCATCTTTAAGATCAGAAAGAAACAAAGTAGGTTTGAACTATATCACAGATAATTTAGAATGGGTAAGAATTTCCTTATTAGAGAGACCATTGACCATTGAGTAGGTAACCCCAAAAGATAGTATTTTATGTTGGAACATATCAGGAGAAAAAACATAATTTTTTTTAATCATTGCAGATGCTACATTATATATCACTAGGCCCCTTGGTCTGCCTATTACATAGCTCTTTGTGTCTACAAAGACCCCATGGTTTTCTGGAAGGTAATGCCAGGGCCTGACTTCTCAGATTTGGAGTGTTGGGGGAGAGAGAAGCAAAGGAATCTCAGAGAATTGAGGAAAGAAGGAAGAAAAGAAGAAAGGAAAGAAGGAAGGGAAGGAGGGAGGGATGGGATGATGGAAGAAAGGACTGAAGGAAGGAAAAGAGAAAAGGAAGAAAAGAGGGATAGAGGGAAGGATAGGAGGAAGTAAGAATGGAAGGAAAGAAAAAATGAAGGGAAGAAGGAGGGAAAGAAGGAAGAAAGGAAAGAGAGAAGGAAGGAGAGAAAACAGAAGGAAGGAAAGAAGGAAAAGAAAAGGAAGGAAGAAAAGAGGGAGGGAAGGAAGAATAGAAGAAAGAAGAAGGAAAGAAAAATGAAGGAAAAGAGGGAGGGAAGGAAATAAATAAGCATTTATTAAATACCATGTGCCAGACACTGTCCTAAAAACTTTAAAAAGATGATCTCCTTTGCTCTTCACAACAACTCTGGGAGGTGCTATTATTATCCCTATTTTACAGTTGAGGCAACTAAGGTAGACAGAGGTTAAGTGACTTATCCAAGGTCACACATTCTGTTTCTGGGACTGGATTTGAACTCAAGTCTTCCTGACTCCAGGTCAAGCACTCTATCCACTCTTCCACTAGACAGCTAGTAAAGGTGAGATCTAAGGTGAGACACCTCAGACACAGTACACCTCAGTGTCTCACCTGAGACAGTTGACACTCACTAGTTGTGTGACCTTGGGCAAGTCACTTAACCCCAATTGCCTCATCCTGGGTCATCTCTAGTCATCCTGATGAATATTTAGTCACTGGATTCAGAAGGCTCTGGAGGAGAAGTGAGGCTGGTGACCTGCACAGCCCTCCCTCACTCAAAACAAAGTCCTAGTGCAAGTCATGTCACCATTTCTCTGATGGCATGGTCTTTGGCAACGAAGGATGAACGCACACACAGTAAAGGTAGCCCCAGGTTTGCCCTGTTCCAGTGAGCTCTAGAAGATGAGATCGATTTTAGGTTCACAAGGTTTCTTTAGGTAGTTTACACATCTTGCACCTCTATAATTTGAGTGGCTACCAGCCCCAGGAAGTTCCGACATGAAATCAATCTCATGTCTTCAAAGCAGCTCTGAAACTGTGGAGTCTGCATCTGTACCTCTAGGGACAGGTTCTTAACCTAGAGTCCATGAACTTTTTTTTAAAGAACATATTTTGATAACTATTTCAACATTTTCAGTTTTCTTTTTATTTTTATATACTTAATTTCAAGCATTTAAAGACTTCATTCTGAGAAGAGCCCCATTGGCTTCACCAGACTGGACTGACAGGTGACTATACCCCCCTCAACTCCCCAGATGTTAAGAACTCATCTTGTGTAACCTCTGAGACCTGATACTATCCAAAAATAAGAGAGGAGAGTGCCTAAAAATGTCAAAGACCCTGGTATGCATACTGTGTCAGAGCATTCCACAGAATGACAGAATCTGAGATACATTAGGGTCCCCAGGAGTCATATAGTCCCGCCCATACCTGAACTCTACTATAACATTTGTCCTTTGAATGAAGAAGGAAAGGGAGAGAAAGTAACAAGCGTTTGTATCAGGCACGATGCTGAGCATTTTACAAATTTAACTTCACTTGATCTTTACAACAACCCTGTGATCCTGTGAGATAGGGGCTACTATGATGCTCATTTTACAGTTGGAGAAACTGAGGCAAAAGGTTAAGAGATTTGCCCAAGGGTCACACAACTACTGTGTCTAAGTCTGAACTTGAACTCAAGTCTTCCTGACTCTAGGTCCAATGCCCAAAGCAGCTCCAAAAGTTCTAAGGAGGGGGAACCCACCACCTCCCCAGCTAACTTATTCTACTCTTAAATAGATTTTGTTAGGAAGTTGTTTTCTTCCCCCAACATCAAGGCTAGTTGGCCTCTTTGCCAGTTCCCTCTAAAGCTAGACAGAAAAAATCAAAACCCTCCTCCATGTATCAGCCTTTTAAACACTTAAAAATAACCATGATGTTTCCCTTCCCTGTTCTAATGTTGTCTTCTCCAGGCTAAACATCATCAGTTCTTTCCACCAAGCCTGATATGACATGTCATGACTAGCTCTAGGTTATGCTGGTTTATCTACTTGCCCTTGGCTTATGTAAATAGTCATGGCAACCAATCCTCCAGGAGGCATCTGAACCTTAGAGAAAGGACCACACCATGCACATTCTCATAGGACTTAAAGCCATAGGAGAAATAGTTCATGGTAAATTATTTACCCATTAGCCACCTCATATATTGAAACACACTACACTCTACACACTCTACACTCTGCATTCAGTCAAACTGACCTGTTTGTTGCTCCCCACACATGACACATCTATATGGGGCATTCATCCCACCATATATTTTGAGTATTTTTTTGAAGAGGCATCTAGATGACTTAAAGCATAAAATGCTAGATACGTAGTCAGGAAGACCTGACTTTGAATCCAGTCTCAGATACTTATCGCTGACTGGGTGAGTCATTTAACTTCTTTCAAGCTCAATTTGCTCCTTTACAAAATGAGGACAACAGGAGCACCTTTCAGAACTGCTGAAAGGATCAAATGAGATATCACGTATAAAGTGCCTCTTAATCCTTAAGCCTGGTATTATTCTCATATATAGATAATTTTTCCCCTAGCAGAATATACTCTTCTTAAGGGCAGGGGCAACTTTTGTCCTTGTTTTCACAACACTTAGCATGGCACCTGACCCTTAGTTGCTGCTAAATGAATAGCATCCTAATAATAAAGCTAAATAAATGCGTGTTAAATGAATATACTATTGTTACCAACAATGCGATGCAACAGGTTGGTTTTTTCTTTTCTATTTGACATGTATTTGGGACAATATTTGGTTGTTCATTTTCGCAGAAGAAATGATATTAGAGAGTATCATTTGCACCTATATCAGCACTTGATCTTGAGAGTCTATGACATGCCTAAAAGTGCCCAGCAGCTAAACAGCATGCTTTATTTGATATCTCTCTGAAAAGATGGTTAAGCATGTAGAACTTGTTCATGTGTTTCAGTCATGTTTGATTCTTCATGACCCCCATTTGGGGTTTTCTTGGCACAGATTTTGGAGTGGTTTTCCATTTCCTTCTCCAGCTCATTTGACAGATGAGGAAACTGAGGCAAACAAGGTTAAGTGACTTGCCTAGCATCTCATAGCTACTTAGAGTCTGAGGCTGGATTTGAACTCAGGTCTTCCTGACTGCAAGCGTAGAACTCTATCCACTGTGCCACCTGGCTGCCGTAAGCATGTAGAAACAAAATGGAAAGGAAGTACTAGCCAACTTTCTGCCATTTTGTGAATCCTTCTCTACCTCTTGGTTTTCATCTTGCCCTTATGTATATTCATTTTTGCTTCCTTACTGTTCTCCTACAAGTCTTCCCTACTTAACTCCACCCCCTCGGAGCACTCCCTTATCCTGCAGTATCACAGCAATAAGGGCTTGATTCACATCAAACTCTTTTGCCCTTCATATGCTCCCATTTCCCTTCAGATACCTGTACTTTGCCTAAATAAACTATAATCTCCCTGAGAGCAGAGACTGACTGATGACATCTGGTCTTCCTCTCTTCTTTTCTCTCTCTTTTTCTACTTTCTATTATGCTTTCTTTCTCCATTTTTTCCCTCTTTCTCACTTTCTGCTTGGCACATGGTCAACACTCAGTAGATCTTCATTGATTGACTCTCTTCTCCACAATAAAGAGCCTAGTTTCTTAAGTGGCAGATAATATTCAAAGGACAATCAGTAACATGCAGCAATCACAGTCCTTCTATTCCTTGGACCCCCAGTGGGCTACCTTCCTTGTCAGCTGGATGTGGTCTACTCATAATATACATTAATTTATGGTCATTTGACTCAACATGGAATCTAGGCAGTGGTCAATCACAAGCCCTGATCCTTGAGATTTACATCTGAGTGATTAATGCGTGTAAAAATGGGAATTTTGAGTCAATAAATTCAGACACCAATTACCCCCTTGAAGCAATGCCTCTCCCACATACCCAGCACTGGTTTTTGTCTTCACTGTTAAAGAGACCAGGTTATAGCAATTTAAAATAAATATTCTATGGCAAGATTTTTGAGTCATAAGCATTACAATGGGAAATATATGCTTTACAGTATCTCAGGCAAGTCTCCTTTATTTGTGGGAAGGATTTTCTGCTTATCTTTCTCTAATGGTTCAGGATCTTTGCTAGGGGGTAGATTCGGGAGTATCACTTAACATCAGTACATTTCCTAGAAATGCTTGATAAGATGACGTGGTGTGGTATTTCAGCACTAATAAACAGGCTTGGTTTCATAGCAAGGCTTAAAAAAAAACATGGAAACCATTGGATTTGCCTGAACCATTTCTCTTAGTTCCTGGAACCCCTTGTTGTCATTTTAAAACATTGCTTTGTAAGGAAAGGGACCTGTCTACTTTGCCCAGGGGTCCTGGGTGAGTCAAAGAGGAAGCTTCTTCTAACCTCTCCATTCTTAGGTGTTTTCTGTTCTTCAGCACCTAGACCTTTAGAGCACCATTCAGCATTGGCACTGAAGTCTTCCTCTCTGGGCAGGATAAGACTTCATGCTGAGAATGTCTTCAGAGACTACACTGATTGAAATATTCCTGCCCTTTCATAGCAGATTCTAGGAAACCCACAGATCAAAAATGCATTCCCCAAACCCCAAACATTCTGTTTCAATAAATATATAAATTTTCCCCAATGTCTTTGAAGGGGGAAGTTAATGGCCAGTTAAAAACATCCCCGCTCTTATTATTTTTAAAGGACTTGTACAGATTTTTAGCTTAAAAATTTTTTTAAGCTAGGTATTTTCTTTTTAAGCTGTGTTAACAAGTCAGGCCATGGACTAGTAAACCTGATGAGGTCTGGAGTCCTGTTTTTCATTTTTCAAAGTGGAAACTGAAACCTGCTCCAGGGTACAGAGAAGATACACCAAATACAGCTCAATCATTCTGATATCCACAAAGATGAATTAAATATCTGCTAGTGTGGCCTTGAACAATTAAAATAAATGCTTTCTTTTATTTGAAACAATGTAACAGCTCAATGTATTTTTTTTTCTGAAATGAATACACGTTAATATGCACAATTATTTCTCCTAAATGTAGAGAATGGGGGGGGTAGTCAAATCACAGTATAATAGAATGCCATTATTTTAGACACAGTTCAAAAATTTTCATTAATTTAACTTGATCAGAGGCATTTCTTGTTATGGTTCTATTAAATAATTTCAAAGGATAAATAAATTTACATGGGATACTTTGGAATTATTTGACAAACTTTTTAAAGGACTTTGAGCTCATTCACTTGCATATGCAAATGCATGTGATTGCTAACCACTTTCTTTCCAATGATCTTTTCTAAAGGATTCCATGGGGAAATGTTTTATTGGAAATTCACATGAAAATGAAATTCTTGGAAAGTCTCTCTCCAACTATGAGTGTATCTTATATCTTTAGGTGGTTTTTGGACTCGGTCGATCAATTAACAGCATTTATTAAATACTTACTGTAGACCCTGACAGTGCGTAAGGTATTAAGGATACAGATACAAAGAATGAATCAATGTCTAATCATTAGGAGCATCCTTATTCTAATAGGGAAGATAAGAAGCCTACATATGTATATGAAGAATAAATATAAAGTGAATTAATACAAATAAATATAAAGCAGTTAAATACAAACTGGTTTGAAAAGGGCATTAGCAACTGGGGAGAATCATTGCTGTCTCTTTATCCCTCACTCTTGGGCTTCCTTAGCCTTCCTCAAGACCATGCTCAAATGCTTCTGCTATATGAGACTTTTCTGAATTCAAACACACACACACACACACACACACTCACACACACACACACCACACCACACATACACAGAGTTATTAGAGCCCTGTCTTCACCATATTACTTTCTCTACTTTTCTGGAGAAGCAGTTAGGTAATAATTCATGGAGTGATGGAGTTGGAGCTAGAAAGACCTGAGCATGAATCCCTATTCAAGTCACATCCTCTCTCAGGCTCAGTTTCCTCATTTGTAAAAAATTTGAATAACAGTATCACCTATCTACCAGGGTTATGAAGATCAAAGGAGATATTTCTAAAACACTTTGCTATCCTTAAAGCAAAACCTTGAGTAGTAGTAGTAGTAGTAGTAGTAGTAGTAGTAGTAGTAGTAGTAGTAGTAATAGTAGTGATAGTACTATATGTTATTACTACTACAAATAGTACTATACATTATATGGGCAGTTATGTGCAGGATCTGGAGTGAAAAAGCCTCATCTTCCTGAGTTCAAATTTGGCCTTAGACACTCATGTATGATCCTGGGCAAGTCACTTCACCCTGCTTGCCTCAGTCTCCTCATCTGTCAAATAAGCTGGCAAAGGAAATGGCAAACCAGTACAGTATCTCTGCCAAGAAAACCCCAAATGGGGTCATGAAGAGTCAGACCCAGCTAAAAAATGACTGAACACAAAGTATATGTTATCTCTTATTACCTTCACATAGAAGGTGGTCCTAGAGGTAAATCTAGATGGAAGAAAGGGACCTTGATGGGGAGGTGAGGATGAATTTCATTAAAGGCATTGAGTTGGAGTATAATGTGTGAGCAACAGAGAGAAGGCTAGTTTGGCCTGGGCAGAGGGTGGAGAGAGATGAAGTAAGAGTAATGTGTGATGAGGTCAGAGAAATAGGTTGGGACTGGGTTTTGAAGGGCTTTAAAAGCTAGAGAGAGGAGTTTCTATTTTATCATACAAGAGAGTGATATGGCTGGATATATGCTTAGGGAAAATCACTTTGGCAGATTTGGCAGTGGAAGATGGGCTAGAATAGCAAGAAACATGGTGTAGGGAGACTGATTTGGACACTATTGTGGTAATCTAGGTGAGCGGTGATAAGCTTCTGGATTTAAGTGGTAGAATTAGCGAGTTCTAGGGGAGAGGTCAGATGGAGAAATATTGTGGAGATTCAGAAGGCAAATTTTGGCAACTGATAGCATTTTTGCAGTGAGATAGATGGAAGATTGAAGGAAAATATTGATGTGATGCACATGGGACGTTGGAAAGATGGTGATACATTTGACAGAAACAGAGAAGTTTTGAAAAGTGCAAGATCCCTGTGGAGAAGATTACCAGGTTTGTTTTGAGTATGTTGAGTTTGAGATGTTGTGAGGACATCTGATTGGAAATGTCCAATAGACAGTTGGTGATTCATATCTAAATCTCAAGATTGGGATAGGTTCTATAGATCTAGATATATAGTTACCTAGACAGAGAATGTTGTAGTAGGTGAACAGAGGGACAGATGTCAGAAGATTGACCCAAAGTTACATGATATGGATGATGAGCCTGCAAAGGAGATGGAGAAGAAATAGTAAGACTAGAAAAAGAAGAAGAAAAGCAGTAGAGAGTAGTGTTATACAAAACCAGAGAAGAGAGAATATTCAAAAGAAAGAATGTCAAATGCAACACAGAGGCTCAGAATGAGGGCTGAGAGAAGACCTTCCTATTTGACCACTGAGAGCTCAATGATACTTTTGGGGACAGTAGCTTCATTTGAATGATAAGGCTGGGAGTCAGACTTCAGGGAGTAGAGAGTGAATGAGAGAAATGGAAACTACAAGTGAAGATATTTTTTTTCAAAGTGTTTGAAAAAGGGAGAAAAGCTATAAGAATTATAGCTCAAGGAGATGGTATAGTATAGGATTGGAAATGTGTTTTCTCTTACTAGCTAATTACTTATTCCCTTTATTGACTAATGACTTTAAGTTTACAGAATGCTTTATGATTTGAAAACACAATGTAAAGTCATTGCCTCATCTCATCTACACATCAATCCTCTGAGGTTAGCAATGTGGTGATTAATTTCTTAGATAAGGAAACTGATCAGAGAGATACACTAACTTGAAAAACATCACACAATAAGGTCCACAATGAATTCAGGTCCAGAACTTTTAAGTTCTTGTCCAATAGACTTTCAACTATCTTATAAAATCTCTGCTTTTCTTTTGTCTTGCTATGCCCAGAACTTTCCAATAGTTGGCATTTAAGAAATGTTTGTTGAATTAAATTAGTAAGATTTTGCTGTATTTTGCCTTTTTTTCCTTAGTTTTCCCTCCAAGGATTTCATAGTACTTTTCACGTTGCCTAAGTATTGATCTTTAAATCGGAAATGGAGGATTCCCCACAATGAGGGAAGAAAGGTGCTATTGTTAGCAAAGTATTCAAATTCTCCCCACCAAGTCAGAAGTAGAAAGGCATGCAAAATGAAATGTTAGAGGTCCAGATTGTATGACACTATAGAGATCCCATAGGAACCTTTGGAAGGCAAGCTGGCCCAATCCCTTCACCATGGAGTTGAACAAATGAAGAATCAGACCCCTGAAATGATTTTTCCAAGTCCACATAGTAAGCAACAGAGCAGAGCTCAAACCTGTCTTCTGACTTCAGATGCCATGCTTTGGGATTTTCTTTTGTTTTTCACTTTCCCCCTGTAATATGCTGTCATCCAACAATGATATATTTCAGATTTGTATATAATATGGAATCATTAGCCTGATAAGACCCTAGATTCCCCAATTATAAGCACCTTTGTTCCTTATTTTGACTTAAACTTAATACTGCCATTAGCTCTGTGCACTCTGCTGCTCTAAATGGAGCTGCTGATCAAAGTTTACTCCAAAGGCAGCAGAATGATGTCTTAAAAAGTTTGTACTGCCTAAAGATAAAAAGAGGGATGATACGGAACAAAGAAGAATATTGTCTATAAAGCAAGAACAATAATAAACTGACATATAGTGAACCATCTAATCCTAACTCTAAATTTCTAGAGGTCTTATCATCCTAATCCAGATCTGCTCCAAACTTACTTAACAATTAAGATGATGGTAGTAATGATTTTTTTAAAGTATCTGGATTTAAAAAAAACAAAAACAATCTACAAATCTGGATTTTGCTACTGGTATTACTTACGTGACCTTGGGTAAGTCTTTTCATATTTTAAAAACTCAATAAAAAAATATCATCTGTGAAGTGAAGGTGGAGGAGACCCTCTCTAAGGTCACTTCCAGCCCTGGACCCTATGAATTCATGAATCACCAACCATTATCATCCCTTGTCACCTGGAATTTTCCCAGAGGTCTTGTCATCCTAACCTGGACCCACTCCAAACCTGCTTAGCAATTAAGATGATGGCAGTAATGATTTACCCTTTATTAAGTGCCGACTTGATAGGATGATAACATGGGGAGAGAAATACAGGGCTATTAACGTAGAGAACAAGCATGAAATGAGTCAAAATCTCAACGTCGAAAGAAAAGTGTTAAAAATCGACTATATCAGTTTCTTTAGAAGAAAGTCACCCTGGCTTCTCCAAAGACCTTGTTCTGAACGTGAGCCTAAGTGCAGAGGCTCATTGTAATTTCTATAGTGCCTTTTCTCCTTTTGCCAACTCAATGCGGGTATGCATGTGCCACTAGAGGAGGGGGGCAGAGGTGGTTAAAGAGGCGAGGCTTATTTTCAATTTGATTTGACAAGCGCTTATTATGCCCCTACTATTTGCCAGGTACTGAGGATACAGACACAAATAATCTGTGTCATTGAGAAACTACTATTCCTACTGAGAGAAAACATTTATCGTTCAGTTGTTTTTCAAGCTTGTCCAACTTTACCCCATTTAGAATTTTTTTTTTTTGGCAAAGATACTGGAGTGGTTTGCCATTTCCTTCACCAGTTCATTTTTCAGATGAGGAAACTTCGGCAAACCAGGTTAAGTGACTTATCCAGGGTCATATAGCTAGTAAGTTTCTGAGGTTGGATTTGAACTCAGATTTTCCTGACTTCAGGCCTGGAGCTTTATGCACAATAGTGTCACCTAGCTGCCCTGCAAAACACATGGGCATAGATAAATACAAGATAGGGAGACTAGCTCTGTGCATTCTCTGGTACAGGGAGTACCTCGTGTGGAGCTCTCTTTACCAACACTTTTAATGTAAATTTTTTTCTTAGAGAAAGGCTTCTTAAAACTTTGTTTGAACTTAGACCTCTTTGGAAGAAGTCTGGTAAAGCTTATAGACTCCTCAGAATCATGTTTTTGAGGGCATTAAATGCAAGGACAGCTGGGTGATGCAACGGATAGAGTGCTGGACCTGGAGTTAGGAAGATCTCAATTCAAATTCAGCCTTGGACACTAAGTAGCTGTATGAACCTGGGCAAATCACTTAACGCTATTTGCCTCAAATTCCTCATCTGTAAGGTGAGTGGGAGAAGGTAATGGCAAACTGTTCTAGCATCTCTGCCTAGAAAACCCTAAATGGGGTCACTGAGCATCAGATAGAATTGCGCAACAAAAAAGTATAAGATTGCGAAGAATGCCGATCATACGGAAATGAAGTTAGCATTTTTTTTAAGTTCATAGACCCCAGGTTAAGACTCTCTGGCTTAGCGAATTGCCTAGAATATTGAAAGGTTAAAAGGTTTTCCCTAGGTCACCCAGTCTAGGTTCCTGGCTCCAGGACTTCCTCTCAACTCCAGGAATTATGGTATCATATTTGGCACATAGCAGATGTTTAAATAAATGTTTATGGACTGACAGATAAAACACAACCTGTCCCAAATGTCTTAGTGCGACTTTCACTATGACATGTGAGACCCCATATATCTATAATGTGGTTTTAGGGTGATGGGATATACTACCAACCAGAGGAAAGGCCTTGTAGGTGAGCCTGAAAGGGATGTCTTGGTATATGTGACCCCAAATCCCTTCCCTACTATACCCCCTTATCCCTGAAGCAGTCCCGGAAATGTGGCAGTCATGAGGAAATGGTCCATATTGTAATTTATTTAGCATACTTGAGGTGGGGGTGGGGAGAGAGAAGGGACAGAGAAGCAGTTAGCAGAAAACAAATGGAAAGAAGAAAATGAAAGAATTTTGATAGACAAGCTCCCAATTCTGTCATGGCATGGGGCTTTTTTTCCTCAGGTCCTTAAGAGATGAAATGTCAAGTGAAACAAAGCCTTTTAATTTCTTCTATTACATCCAGCTTTTAATAACAAGGCACCATGAAGGAGGAACAGATAATATTTGTCTTCTTGGATGTAGCAGCCAGTTCCCGTTCTGAACTCGGCTCAGCTCAGAGGACTTTGTGGAAGGTTTAGAACCGACAAGTTTGCCGAGGTTCGAACTTGTTAGCTAATAATCAGATCCAGATGGGATTTCTGAGCAACTTTCTCACTGTCACTGCATCCTTAAAGCCAGGGGAAGAGGGCCAGAGGCCTTTTTTGTCCTTAGACTAGCCACTGTGTTTTTGTGATCTGAATTCTAGGTTTGCCTTTGGTCGGGTTTGTACTGCCTGAATATGCAAAAAGAGGAGGTGACATTCAAAGAGGCATAGTAACGTTAATAATAGTAAAATTATAACAATTATTGAAATATGATAAATTAAAATTTACAAAGGATTTTGCATTTATTATCCTAGCTGATCTTTATAACAACCTTGTGAAGGAGGTACTGTTACTATTCCCATTTTACAAATGAGGAAATTGAAGTTGGAAGAGGAAAAGACTTGCCCAGGGTCACACAAGTAGGAAGTAGCTGAGGAAGAATTTTAACTCATTATCTTCCTGAGTCCAAGTGCCAAATCTGACCCTCTATGTCCTGTACCACCTAGGTGCTTCAATATATAGGTTTAGAAATTAGACAAGTAATTTCGTTGACACGGAATTTCCAGATTAGAAACCTCTACCTATCAAAGTAGGTCCCCATCTCTTTTGTAATTTGTAATCTTTAGAGAGTTGTCTGGAGCACTGAGAGGTTAAGTGATTTGCCCATGGTCAAATGGCCTGGTAATAGGTTAAAGTTGTATAGAACTATTATAGTTACATAGGGTTGTTCATGCATTAGCTATTTGTACTCTCACAAAAGCTCTGTGATATAGCTAAATCCCTGACTTTTACAGATGAGAACCCTGAAGCTAAACTATTAACTCGATTCAATTCTGCAGGCTTTCGATTTTATTAAATATCATAACAATATACTCATTAGTATTAAATATACTAATGTATTGGACTTCTAGTTGCAGTGGATAGGGTGCCTGGCCTGGAATCAGGAAGATCTGAATTCAAATGTAGCCTCGGATGCTTACTAGCTGTGTGACCCTGGGCAAGTCACTTAACCCCTTTTGCTTCAGTTTTCTTATCTGTAAAATGAACTGGAGAAAGAAATGGCAAGCCACTCAAACATCTTTGCCAAGAAAATCCCAAATGAGGTCACAGAGAGTGAGATGTGACTGAAACAACTGAACGAAAATAACAATCCAAATATATTGCAATTCAATATATCATGAATTGATGATATAATGAGATGGTCATTAATATTAAATAGTATTGCCTATATTATATTTTATATCAATAGTAGATATACGTAGTACTTAAAAGTTTGTAAACTGCTTTGCCTACATTCTATAATATAGCACAGTAGATAAATGGAAGAATACATGAGTTCACACCCCACCTCTGATACTTACTAGCTCCATGACTCTGAGAAAGTCACTAGACCTCAGTTTCCTCATTTGAGAAAATGGACATAGCACTAGAATTTTCCCCAAGGGTTGCTGTGAAGATTTAGTGAAATGATGTATATGAATCTCTTTTCAAACCTTCAATAACTATATAAATGTACATCATCACCACCATCTTCATCATCATTATCATCATCTCATTGGTTCCTCATAACAACCCTGCGAGACAAGGCTACAGATAATGCTATCCCTGTTTGGCAGATGAGGAAACAGAGGGTGAGAAACACTAAGTGATTTTTCCAGGGTCTCACAGATAGTAATTGTCCAAGGGAGATTCAACCCCAGATATTCTAGATTCCAATTCTTTTCCACTATAACACATACTTCTTTGTGCCCCTGGGAACCAATGTTTAAATTTTCACACCTGGCATGGAGAAAAAATGCTAATGCCTTCAATTTTGTTCACAGCCATTAGAGACTCTAGTCTGAGAATTCATTCCATCAGTGCCTGATTTGTTCTTATTTTTGTTTTTAACTTGGTTGAGATGTAGGAGCCTGAGACAAAGTTAGAGAGTGGGAAATCCCACCAAAATTCAATAGAATGCCACTCTACTTGTTCAGACTGACATAGAGGCTGAAGGTTGTGTATTCAGTTGAGAGCTGAACCCATTACTTTGACTTGGAAATATGGGGCAGAAAAAAAGTGAAGGAATTCCCATTTGGAGGATGACTGAGGGCCAATTCCTAGGAGGCTTTCTATAGCTCTTTTAGCCATGTTCTTTCCAGTCATCCGTTCATCCCCACACTTCTCCCAAAGAGGAAAGTCCTGTCAAAGTTATCCTAATTGCTTGTTATTAACAGCATTGCAGCTTTGTATATTTAATTGACTTGTTCCCATCTGCTATGGAAATGGGAAATAAGCTGCCCTGGCAGCCGGTTCAGGGCATTGTGGTAGCACCGTCAGCTTAAATACCATTTGACAAGGGAAAAATACCCTTCCTCCACATGGCAAATTATGGCAGTAGAAAGTGTCAACGTATACATCCAGGCACTGAGAGCCTGGAATTCAGGGGGCCTTTCATTTAGAAACTTTCAGGCAGCTTGGCAGTCTGCATCAACTGTTTATGAGTCAAAGTTGTCCTTGTTTATAGGGGGTCTGCTTTCTTTCTTTCTCTCTTGAAGAAACCCGTTATTCTGTGGGTCATAAAACCAAAAATAAAGATCAGAGCCAGTGGAAATATTATAATGTTCCTGAGTAGAAACGCTAGAAACTTCCCATAAAATGCAAGGTATTTAGAAGTTTTCACCCTATTATTCTGGTAGAGCTATTTGAGAAATTGCTTTCCCACTTGGTCTCTTTTTCTACTTCTTCTTCTTCTCCTCCTTCTCTTTCTTCTCTTTCTTCTTCTTCTTCTTCTTCTTCTTCTTCTTCTTCTTCTTCTTCTTCTTCTTCTTCTTCTTCTTCTTCTTCTTTTCTTCTCCTTCCTCTTCTTCTTCTGGAATATCTTTACTGTTTATGACTTTGTGCCCTCCCCTTCTAACTTTTGTCTAATGTGCCCCCTTCCTGACAAAGAGACTGACAACAATTAAGAGCATTACCTTGGTCATTGCAGTTGAAACAGATTGAATAGAGTGTCCCAGTCTAGAAGTCAAGAGGAGTTTGGGTTTCAGTCTGGCTATCTGAAATGGTGGCAGTATCTGAAATATCTGAATTTATGTAACGATGAATACATGTCTCTGCTCATCCAAGTGTATGGTAGTTGGACAATAGGGTATGGATGGATTGTTTCCATAGCCCCTTTCCTTACTGTCTTGCAGGTTCAGTTCTTTGAAGTAACTAGTGGATAGTTTGCTAGACTTGGAAATCAGAACTAGATGTTCAGCTTGCCTTTCTAGAGTTCTTTAAGGATGGCAAAATGCTTCATATAGATGATCACTTATCATCCTCTATTCCCAGGAAGCAGATGCTATTATTATCTGCATTTTACACATGAGGCAATTGAGGGTGAGAGAGTACGCATGACTTGCCCAGGATCCTACAGCTAAGTGTCTTGCCAGCTGGATAACCTCAAGTGAGTCATTTAACATCACAAAGTTTCAGTTTCCTCAACTGTAAAATAGAGGAGTGGGACTCTGTTACTTAAATGCCCTTCTAACTCTAAATTTATGATCCCTTGATTTAGCTAGGTTCCCTCTTATTTGCTTGGATTCTACATCTGGCAGGCAGGTTATGGGCATCTAAATATCTGGTGTTCTTCCTTGCATGGCCCAGTGGATAAAGTGCTGGATCTCAGTCAGGATTACTTGAGTTCCAATCCGCCCTCAGACACTTCCTAACTGTGGGACCCTGGCTAAGTCCAAGATTCAGTAACTTCATCCATAGAATGGGCATAATACTAGCATCTTCTTCCCAGGGTGGTTGTGAAGATACAATGAGTTCGCATTTTAGAAATTCTTCACAAATCTTAAAGTACTATAGAAATGTTATTATTGTTAGTAGTATTAACGTACTCTAGATTCCTTATCCATGGACAAATCCTTCTGTCCAGTGAACTCCTCATACAGAATATCTCCCACCTTTTAACATATTCCAGAGGAGGTTATTCAGCAGGAGAGCTCATGGGGTATGCAAGCTGGCCCTCTTTAGCAAAAAACACCCCAAACCATGTGAATTCATCACTTCTTAAAACTACTTCCTCAGGATCCCATTCATTCTCTCCTTCTCCTCTTTTCCCCCTCCCCTTCCTTTCCCTTTACATCCAACCCCTTCCTCCCCTCCCCCCCAAAAAAACACCAAGGGGGGTGGGTTTTTCTCCCAAGAACAATAAGCTTTCTCCTCTTCTGGTGCCCGTCCAGTACAGGGCGAGAGAAAGATGGGGTCAAAGTGGCCGGCTGTACAGCTTTCTTTTGAGGCAAACAGATGGTGAAGGTTAAGTGACAGCTCTGTGGCTGCCCCTTTTGAAGTAATTGGAGATAATTTGTATTTTGAATCAGAACTTGACCATTGTCAGAAGGGAAGAAGGTTAATATGGAAACGATTTTACATTAGCCCTGTTTCTTGGGGTGGTGTGTGTGTGTGTGTGTGTGTGTGTGTGTGTGTGTGTCTGTGTGTTCTAAATTCTTCTTTCTTTTCTTTCGGATCCTTGTTTCTTTAATCCTTGCTTCAGGCTATTGGGGAGATTGTCTCTGCACTTGGTGTGACTCGTTTTCGGCTGCAGTTGCATGAAAGCCCAAAAACAGCTTATTAAGGCCAGTGATAATCTCTGGGACCAATGCATTGTTCCTTTCCCGAAGTCCTATTAAGACTGTGCATCAGAAATCAGATCCTGGAAACTCGCGGTCTCATACCTAGGACAGTTTGCAAACAAAGACAGCAACTACTTTCTCCTTTCTGAATCAGAACACAAGTTAACTTCATGTCTCTGGAGCCTATGCTTTGGCATGTGGGAGAGGAATATGTTTGCTAGAATCCCTGGTCTCCTTCAAAGCTCAGTCCAAATGCTGTGTCCTATCTAAACCCTTTCCTGGTATCCCAGCCGCTGTTGTCTCTCCCTTAAATTACCTTGTGTTCATTCCATTTTGGACCTACATCTATGGGGGAGTATTATCTCTCCCAGTAAAATGTAAGCTCAAGAAGAGCAGGTACCATTTTGTTTTTCTTTGTACCTCTAGTGCCTAAGACAGTGCCAGACATGATGGAGGTATTTAGTGAGTGATGGTTGATGGATTGAAGTTTGCCTTTCACTGCCTACCATGGATCGATAATACCACCTCTTTAAAAAGAGAAAGAGAAGGAAGGAAGGAGGAAAGGAGAGAAGGAAGAGAGTGAGAGAAGAAAATGAAATAGGAGGAAGGAGGAAAGGAGAGAAAGGAGTAACAGAGGGAGGGAAGAAAATGGAAGAGGAAAAAAGGAGGAAAAGAGGACAGAAAGGAAGGGAAGAAGGAAAAGAGAAAGGAGGGAGGGAATAAAAGAAAAAAGGTAGGAAAGAGGGAAGAGGCAAAGAAGGGAGGGAAAGGAGAAAGGAAGGGAGAAGGGAAAGAAGAAAGAAAAGGAGGGAGGGAAGAAGAAGGAAGGGAAGGAAAGGAGGGAGGGAAAAAGGAGAAAAGAAGCTTCAATACTGCAAGGACCATTTTTGTAGTCCTGTTATCTCATGCCAATATTAGTTTAAAAAATTAAGCCATTGTTTGAAATTTCATGACAAGACATGAAGGGGGAGGCTTGGAAGCATATTAAAATAAGAAATACACTATGAATTCCCTTTCAATGCCACCCTTTCCACCCCTGTACTCCTATGAACAAGTGGAAATATCTATAACATTGTCCGCCTACAGTTATTCTGGGCTTTAGAGATGCTTCTTTATAGGGGCAAGAGTGCCAAACTAGCCAACTCATCCTCCTCCCCATCAGTGTAGTCAGGTCCTAAGCCCTACACCAAAGGGAATCAACCTCACCAGGAATACTACAGCCTGATGGAGGTCAGCTGAATGGAGCAAACAAGTCCAGGACTTGACACAATTGGTTCATGCCCCAGAGCTGTCCAAGTGCTAGCGCTAATGACTGGAGATGAAGTGGCCACCTCTAGATTTCCTTATCATTGCATGTGAGTACCAGAAGGCAGAAGATACAATCTCATGGGAATGAGGCTTATTCCTTCTCAGGTTGGGACTCCCAGAGAGTAAGAAATTAGGAATGTCTTCCATGGGAGAAAAACCAATTTAAATGAAATGTTTAGTTAGGGGAGAATTTGTTACTTTCTAGGTCAACACCAAGATTTATTTTTAAAATTTGCTTGCCCAGAGTCCAAAAACAGAAGCAGAGAGAGCAAACCCTAAAGGATGTCTTTCTACGGGGCATTTAAGTGCTGTTTGCCATTGGAGTACAGGAGGCAATATTATATCATATTCATATACATCAGGTTTATTATAAAGCACATTTTTTTCACTAACTTGAAGGAGAAAATATTGCCTTGTTATTTTTTGCCTTTTTCTTAACCATCCAAAGTAAAGAAATGGTTGCAAAACCTTTAGAAGCAATTCAAGTACCTCAGTGACTTTCATCAGATGTTCTCTGTACAAGAGAAAGGAAAAAAAAACGTTCTATCTTTTTTATTTTTACTTTTGCTTTAATCTTATTTGATGATGTCTCAACAGGCTGGGACATGCTTTCTTGGATGGCAATTTCACTGCACCATATGTGTCTCTCACAAGATAGCAAAGTGAAATGAGTCTTGGCAGGAAGAGAGCTAAACACATCGACAAAGAAAAGAAAAAATTTATTTACTTAACTCCCTGTTGCCTGCATGCATTCCACCCCCCCACTCTACTCCCCCTTGTACTGCGACTCCTGGTGAAGCGATTCGGGGTTAGTTTGTTATAAACAACTATGTGAGACGCAGAGCCCTCATTTATCACTTTTTTTTTTGATCATGTGTCCTAGTTTTTTTGAAAACCCACATTAAGCATTTCAGTGGCCAGATGATAAGCATGGTGAAGGGGAAAAATAAAATTTGGTTTTAACTGAGCTATTAGAAACCCCACCCCTACCCCCTAAACCTGTACTAGGGATAAAGCAAAAAGACCCCAGTTTCAAATGAATGGTTAATGATATACTCCACCTATGTGAAGATCTCAGACCTACCATCTAGCCAAGTGAAAGTACTGAGGTCAAACAGGTAAGCCTGTGGCCAGCCCTTCATCCTTTGACTCTAGAACATTCTCAATTTCAGATTGTTTTGGAGTTGTCAAGATATGAATTCAAATGTCCAACTGATACAATTTAAAGCACAGTGGTTTCTTTTAGATCTTCATTGACTTCCAAGTTAACACACCAGGGTTTGAAAATTGAAATTAACAGTATCTATTTAAATTGTAAGGATTCTGCCAGATTTTAAGGAAAAACTGAAATAAGTATCCGGGAATGGTTTCAAAGAACAGGATGGAAGTCTGCTTCTTAAATTTCTGGTCACATGTCCAGGACAGAGGCATTGCAAGCCTGTTTCCTACCTTTTGTGCTAGGGACTGTCTGATGATGCTGAGTGACTGTCAGCAAAGAGTAGGTTGCTAACTGCATTATTCTAAAAGATCACAGTTCAAGGCTCACCTGTCCTTATTATGAGTTGTTACTCTGTAGACTCTGAAATATACATGTTGACTTAATGTATCTCCTACTTCCTCTGATGACAATTTCAGAACTGTTTTGTAAACCATATATTTGTATAGTTAGATATTTAGGGGAAAATCAATACAGGTGTCACAATGACCTTGTTGGTTAGTATGAGAAAAAAATAACTGGGAAAAATCTGACTAGATGTATCCAACTTGGGAAAATACAGAGAAGCTTCTCACTAAGCTAATTCAAAATGTGCAGTCAGTTACTTTAAACGAAATTTGTAATTAATCCAAAAGGGATATTTTCATCAGCCTGTAAAACCAAAGTGCTTTGGGGAAAAGGCATGGCAATCTGCATTCGAATTGTCATGAGAAGAGTGATAGCATTTTTAAAAGATTGGACAGAATATCATACACTTGTCATATGTAGAATCTACTACATGTACTATGTGTGGAAAAGAATTGTTAGCAGAACATTGCTATGTATGCCAGAGATTTCTTCAGGATTCTTATCTCCTTGGAATTCACAGACTGTGGCTATAAATGGAGCTAGGAGGAAAAGGGAGGTGCAAAGAAAAAGCATGAAGTATTGCTGTCTGCCTTCAAGGGTTAGTGTTGAGTTAGGAAGGTCTCTTTCCTTGAGTCTTGTTAATTAAGGGATGGCTTGGTTCATATTAAGAAAATTTGAGGCCCTGACACAGAGGAAGACTGATCAACCCAGTGTAATATCTGGTTTTCTGTTCCTCTGATTCTCATTAAAAAAACAAAACAAAACAAAACAAAACAAAAAACTTTCTTCCCTAATTTATACCCAGTCAGGGCTCAGAGTTGAAAACTTGGTGTACAATACAGGAGTATGCTGGTAAGTGTTCAACAACCAGCTCTCCAAAAAAAAAAAAAAAAATGCATGCATGACACATTTTAAAATTTGATCATGTGTTATTAATATTTTTTCTTTAGCTTTCTTAAGTCCTAACAATCAACTACACAGTAAGTCAAACTCTGTTTTGTAGCATCTCTTGGTTTCAGAGGTTTAAACGCTCACACTGAAAATTTAACAACCGGCTCTCTCCAGCTGGTGGGACATAGCTCCAGTGTAGAAGTGTACAGAGTAGTGAATAGACTGTTGGACTTGGATTCAGGACCTGGATTCAGATATTTGCTGCTGACACTTAAAAATACTGCCTAAGGCAAGTCATTTAATCTTTCTCTGCCTCAGATTCCTTATCTGCTAAATGGGGATGATTATGGCAGTAGCATCACTTAAGGCTGTGAGGATGCATATAAAGTGTTTTGCAAACCTTCAAGTCATAATCCAAAATACCAGTTATGGTTATTATTAGTAGTAATAGCTGGGCATACAATGTGTGTGTGTGTGTGTGTGTGTGTGTGTGTGTGTAAAGCTCTACAGTCTTTCATCAAATTGAATATTGGACTGTTTTTCCTAATTTATCATTTTTTTTGTTTTTTACTTAGCTATTTAGTTATATATCTTTCATTTGGAAGAGAATGTCTCCATGTCTCTCTACTAGAGATATTTGTTAAGACTTAGTTCCTTCCTAGCATTCATGGTAAATTGCATATTAGTCAACTCAGTTGTAATATCTTATTCTCAGATGCTAAGATTATGGTTGCTAGATGCTGAAATCGATTTGTATTTCTTTTAATTTCACATTTGCTTGATATTGCATATTGAAGGGAAGAGGGAAAGGGGAAAAAATCATTGAAAGAAGTTCATGGCAATAATGTACTTTTATATCAGTATTTTGTCCCACTAACAACATGATTGCACCCATGATAAATACCAGATTGGTGCAATTTATCATTTGCGTGCAGATTCTAGTTTGAAGGTACTTTTTGGATAAGAGGAATAATTCTAAATTACCTTGAAAAGAACACCAGTACATACAAGTGTTGTCTGTCTGTCTGTCTATTTGCCTTCCCTCCCCCAACCCCCACCATGTTTCTATTTCTCTGTCTCTGTTTGTCTGTGTCTTTCTCTCTCTCATCGTTGCACTAATATTATTTCAACAATATATTCTTTCAACATGAAAATTCAGGGAGAAGTTTGCAAAAGTTGATGGTGGTAATTGGTATGTGATCGACATATAGAATTGATTGTACCCCAGAAATGGTGTAGTTATTGGAGGTCCTATTCCAGAAACAAGGTTACATACAAGAGATCAACTCTGTGTCCATATATTTCCAGGGTATGAATCAATGAAAGATTCATTTTTGAATTTCATTAATCAGGCTGGTTGCTGTCTTTTCCGAAAGAAATATTACTTAAATCAGTGAGATTTTGAGACTGAAACTATGTCATCTTGAAGAAAAAAAACACTTCTAGAGAAATAATTTTAAATTGTAGCAAGCTGCAAAGATTCCAAAGTGCATTTAGTGGAGAGAAAATATTAATCTGTACAAAGGCTTTCAGGCTGGGAATGCAGTCCCAAACTGGGCTTGAATAATCTGAATTAAATGCAAGGGAATATTTTTATTTTTTATTTTTTTTCAGTTTTATCACTTCATTAGAAGTATTTTATAGCTATTTCCTTATGAGTATAGTAGTTGGTAATAAGTAAATAGATGATCTTTTTAATTTTATTTTTACATTTGAAAAGAATCCTAACACATAATTTGGTCAAATCTGTTAGCTTCTTTATAGGGAACCTTTCTGATAATTATGTACATTTTAGCCTGTAAAAAGAGTGGTTCTGTTGGGGCTCAGTTTTCAATTGCAGGGCCCAATGAAAAGTCCCTCCCAATTTTCCCTTCTCATGTAATATCAGTTTAATTCTCGAGAGAAGCAGAGACAAGGTGTTAAAACTGGTATAAGGCATCATAATACCAGAAAATCTACTCTGTCAAACCTCCGGCCCTTTTGGCTGGTGAGAAAACATAAAAAGTAAACAAGAGTGATCTCTGGTATAAGATTTAAATATAATTTGTTTAAATAGTAGCAAAAATGATTAATTCACCCTTTGAATGCTAACAAAGACCAGGGTTTTTTCCTTGTTTTTTTTTTTGTTTTTTTTTTTGTCATTTGGTGCTTTTGATTCATTCTCAAGCTTAAGTTTGCTTTAGGCTAATGGCCTCTGTCCCTGGGAAATGCAATTAACTTTAGTTTTTCCCAGTTTTATTTTTAAACATATTAGAAGTTTGTTAATACAAAATAAAATAAATCCCTTCCAGAAAAAAAAAATTCATGGGCCGCATTGCAATGAAAGCAGTATGAATTTGTCTGAAATTCTTCTCAGAAACAATATGGAATTCTTTTTGTTCTTTGCCACAGAAGGTATAACAAATGGATTTCCAAATACCTCCACTATATCAGTGGTGTTTAGAAGAAAGAGAACAATGAAAGCTGTAGATAAAAATTACAAAATAGTTGGGCTCACCTTCTTTATCCACGATTTGGGTTTGACCTCATTGTTGAAAGAATTTTAGGAGATTTGGGGTAGCTAGTTTTTCTCCCTTTAATGAAGCTGTACCATTAAAAAATAGTTTGAGCTGTTAAAACCTGTTTGGCCTAAGAAGGACCAAGTCTCTGGAGAGATTGGCAATAGGGCTAAGTCACATTCTCCTGAAGGCAAATAGGCAGTCATACCCCGGGCCATAGCATGCTGTCAACATAGGCACATTCAAGAGCACTGTCCAGCCTGTCCTGTCAAGTTTATCGTCCACTCCATCAAAGGGTCTAATGGTCAGCAGAGAGGGCTAAATGTGTCCCCCGTGACCTGACATTAACAGAGTGGACTTGTTTAAGTGTTACTGAGGGTGTCTCAGAATGATTTGGACGCCAATACCCGTTTCCCTAGATGAGCGGTCATTTGGATCATGACTCAATATGGCTTTGCCCTGACATGGCCAAGCCCCCAAGTGCTCCTGGGGGACCTGCCCTCACCTCTGAGACCAGGAGACAGAAGGGCTGATCAATGCCTCTGACAACAAGTGAAACAATCACCTCTTCCCTCAACCCCTCCACCCTTCTTCACCTCCCTCCCCCCCCTCCCATCTGACCAGCTTGGAAATGATAAAGATAAATGGTTTTATCTAAACGTGGAGACTGACACCGAGGAAAAGAAGGGGGAGGGAAGAGAATCATCCCATTTTGCCAGAGTCCTAGAAAACTTCCCCCCTTTATCCTTTTTATGTCTCGTGGAAAGAGACAAAGTTCAGTCTGTAGAGCAAATGCGGATCTGAACTGCTCCAGGATACACTGGCTGAAGTTGGAGCACTTTGGACATTACTGCACAGCTTTCTGCTGGTATTTGAATACAAGGCTTCTGTGTGTTGGAAGGAGAAAGGACATCTTTTACCTGTTTTTGTGATTAGGGATAAGAAGAGGGAGGGGGGAAGCTAAATGTAATGAATTATTTTAGCTCATGAAACATTTGAAAAAACCCCAGCACATTTAAAGAAAGACATGAGTCTCTAAAAGGAAGTCAGAGGCAGGCTTTAGGGCATTATTTCTATTTAAAGTAGCTAACAAAGGCTTTGGAATGGGGAGGTCCTAAAATAAGCAATTTAACCAATTTTACATTCCTATTCATTTGTGATTGTAACAAAACTAAAAAAAAAAATTGAGGAGGAATGGAAAGGGTCCCTTCCCATCATGAATCCTATTCACTATCCATAGAATTTATTCCCCTCTGGAAAAAAAAAAACACTTGAAAAGAAATGAACATCGAATATTTCCTAAATGAAAAGAATTGTGAAGTGTATGGAATATGTACAGAAAATGAAAAAAATTCTAAAATTACTGAATAAAAATGCATTTTCAATTATGTTCCATTTCATAATCATAATATTATTTTCATATCAATTTCCAAAGTAACATTTTTTTACTGAATAATTTTTAAAGTCTTTTCTTTGGGTAGGAAAGTGAAAACATATTTTTTTCAGATTGAAAATCTGACTCCTTTAATCTAGGAATGTGATTACACACTGGAAGTAACATTTAAAGGGAGAAAAAAATTCTTTCAAAAGAAAAAAGCATTTCAAGGTTTCTCCTTTTGAGTAGTTTTTAAAAATATGTTTCTAAGTGTCTTTCTTCAAAAATTTGAGAAATAATAAAATTTTGTATGCAATTTGCTAAAATACCTGCATTTTATCTTCTATGTTCAAAGCTTTGATGAATAAGAGGTAGTTCCTCTATTATCTTTTAATTTTCTGGAACAAACTAGAAATAGAAATTGAAGAGAAAGAACCAAATAATTTTATTCCTGACAGATGCTTATAGCTTTCTGAGTTTTTTTTATCATCTAAGCCTAATTTGTTTAAATAACAGTCCCCAAACACATTTTATTAACATAACTATTTATACAAACTATCTTTCCTTTTTTTTTTGCCTTATTCATCATTTTTCTATTTTGTTTACAGCTTCTAGTAGAATGGAGTAAATACACTGTATGTATAACATTTCTAAGTGTTGTTTCAAAAAATGTTTTATAGTCTCGATTGCCCAAAGATTATGTTTATAAAATGTACATAGTTGTATGGGTTATTTATAACAAAAGCCTGAAGTGTACTTTATTCTTCATGTACCAGTACCAATCACAGATTAATGTCTTCCTCTTTGGAAACACAAATATTTATTACATAATTGTACTTAAGAAAAAAGTCTAAACCCTCAAAGTGTCAAAAGTCAAGCTTAATCAATTTAACAGAAATGAAATGAAAACACAGTTGGGCACAAAAGGTCTTTTCTGACTATACTGAAAGGTTCTTGCAGGAACCGAAGAGGACAAGATCTGTCCCTCCAGTATTCAGTTCATTAGGTCCAATGATTGTCTTCAAAGGAATACCACAGTTGTGTGACATTTAAGGATTTAGAAGAACTCTGTGAATTTCAATGCTTTTGGTCAAAATGGGGGCTGCGTGCAGTTTATCCATAGAAAATTGATTTGATACTTTTAATCACTTTTTGTTCTCTGTCTTTGGCGAATTTAGTATAACTTGTCTCTAAAGGTATAAAAATCAGAGAGGGTGGGGTTTCTATTTAAAAGCACCCTCATATTAGGAAAAAACAAATTAGGTTCCTCTGTATACACTAAGAGAGGGAAGGCTTATTTATAAGCCTGTGTATATAAAAAAAAATGTGTGTCTGGGAGTTCGCAAATAACGTAATGATGGCATATATCTGTATTTGCACAAAGCAAAGAGGGACATTTGTCAATTGTTTTAAAATTATATTAACTATTACCCATATTGCAACTGTCCAAAGTGGCCAGAAACCAACCACATTTCTTTTCCATTTCAAGAATAGTAACTATAGGGAAATAGTGTGGAATTGATCTCAAGTGCCTATGGAACAAAGTACAAAGCCAGGATAGGGCAAGGAATTACCAACCAAGGCTATCTGAGTTAGTGTCCATCAAGGGCAATTCCTTTTCATGATTTGGGTTTAAATGGGGCATTTTAGACCCAGCATTCTGATAAAATAGAACAAAGTTGACCTTGCATTATGAAAATCAGACTTCATACAGTACCAAAACTGTTGGCAGGAGTTATTTTCTTTCTCATTCCCTAACCCCTCCTTCCATACACACACTATCTTCTACCCCTTTTTTTTCTCTGGATGAAATCTAATTCCTGGGGTTAGTCGGGAGGCTTGTAGTGGATCTTAAGAGATCTAATTTTGGAAGAAGAGGGTCTCATCATTAGGATGGAAGAAAAAAAAGCCAAAAGAGATTGTGTCAGAGGGAGGGTTGCAAAGAGGGAGGTATGAATAAACTTTAAACTACAACAAGAAAAGTAGAATTTCATTTAAGCTACAGTGTCACCTTCTTTCATTAGTTTGGATGGTACATAAAAAACTGCATGGGTTTTTCTTTTCTTCTCCCCCTACCCCCCAATTCAATTCAGTGATATGAGGCTTATACTGCAAATATAAAAACAGAATCTTACAATGGCTAATATACATGAGGGGAGGTGATGAGGGCTCATACTCTGGGCTAAGCAGATTGCCTAATTTTTACAATGGGAATAAATCTTCCTATCCATCCTACTTCATCATGAGAACAGTTATCTATATATTGATATAGACACCAAAATCTTTAGATATATAAGTATATCTGTATATCCATATTTTTATGTATTGATATCTATATATAGGTATATTTAGATATTTGTATGTGCATGTTGATATCTAGATATAGTCATATCTAGCCATCCATATTTGTACATATGGCTATCTAGATATAGGTATATATAGATATCCATATTTGAACATATATAGATATATCTATCTATGGATAGATATATCCATATTTGAACATATAGAGATATATCTATGGATAGATATATCCATATTTGTACATATTGCTATCTATGTGTAGGTATAGCTACAAATCCATATTTGTATATATTGATATCTCTACATAGACATATACATCTATCTTTTTATATATTGATATCTACATATAGATGCATAGGTATATCCATTATCCATATTTATGTCTATCAATATATTTAAACTTATAGGGATATCTATAGATCCATATTTGTATATAGAGATATATAGGTATATTTCTAGATTCATATTTGTTTCTATCAATATATTTAAATATATAAGTTTATCTATATATTCACATTTGTATATATTGCTACACATAGGTATATTTATATATCTACATTTGTATATATATATCAATAGAGAGAGACATATGGTTATATCTATATATCCATATTTGTATATGTTGATATAGATAACTACATAGACATTAACATATATAAATGTTAAATATATGTTATATATGTATGTGTTTTAAATGTATGTGTGTATTTATCATTTTCCTTACAAGCAAAAGACCCTTCTCTCAGATGAGCCTCCTGCCTTTGTGATGTTGTATATGTTATTATTATAAAATGTGGTTATATTCTCTGCCTCTTACATTAACAATGGGGACGGGGTAGGGGGTGGGTCGGAGAGGCCTGAAATGACAGAATGAGGGGCACACAATAGGATGACCGTGACTCTGAACAAATAAATAAAACATGTGAATGGCGGTCCCTGCTCTACCTCCCTCTCCCCCTCACCCCCCAACTGTGATTAAATTTGCTGTGGTCATTTCCCAAATGTCTGCCTGATAAAAAAGCACCCATGGCCTTTTCTCACACCGTGGCTTAAAGCGAGGGTTCTTCCTGTGGCTAGCAATCTCCAATCCTGTCAATCACGCACACTTGCACAGACATGCATGCCGCTTTCATTAGCGAAAACGCTTCACATTTGATTGCCACCCCCCTCACCAAAAAAAAAAAAAAAAAAAAATCCTTGTACCTCCAAATCTTCCCCTTAATAAACAACTGTTCAAACCATCCTCACTGTTCCACCCCCATCCTAGATCCCTGCCTCTTGCTGTGTTGCTATAATGGGGTTTCCTTTACCCCCCAATATACCCACCATCCCAGTTCTCCAGCAAACTCTTGGGTGTATAGTGAGGCAGGGGGCTGGAGGGGGTTGGCGGGGAGAGGTAAAAAGAATACACTTTAATAAACCTAGAAGAAAGAAAAAAATGATTTGGGTTCTGTAGTCTTGTTCTTAGGAAGAGAAAAAGGTGAGGTTGTTGGGGGAAAGGGAGGGGGAATTTAATATTGCAAGAGATAATAGCAACTATGTTAATATCCGGAATTTTCAATGTACCATAAGTACATTTTGTTTTTCCTTTTAGCACGATTTATAATTAAAGATTTTAATCTGGCTTCACATTGAGTTAATAAGCCCTTTGATTGATTAGGATTCATAAAATTGCCATTTCCCGCTGATGCTTTGTGTTTCTGGGGATGTTCTTTTGAAAAGCAGGGTTAAGGTGAATAGGAAGCAGCCATTGTTTAGGCTGAGCTGTGCCAATTCTGGGAACTCGGAACTGCTTTATTCAGTTTGTCCCCAGCAATATCTTGTTGTTCAGCCAAATGAATGCAGATAGGATCTGCCGGGCTGCAGTTTAGCCATTTTTAGGGAAAAGTTTTTTTTGTTTTTTTTTTTTAAATTTCAGCAGGTGTCTCCTACAATTCCTTGCCTCTGTTTACTGACCTATTCTTCAGAAAGAAAAGAAGGAAGGAAGAAAAGGAAGAAGGAAGGAAGAAAAAACAATAGAGAGAAGGAAAGTATAAAGAAAGGAAGGGAAAGAAAAACAGTAGAGAAAGAGAAAAAGAAAGGAAGGAAAGGAAGGAAGGGAAGGAAGGAAAAATGAGAAGGATGGAAAAACTGAGAAGGAAGGAAAAAAGGAGAGGAAGGCAGGAGCATCAAATTGATAAATAGAATGTAGTAAACTGTTTTAAAAACAAAGGCAAGAAAAATACAAACCAAATACATATGAATGTAGTGAACCTAGCCAACTGCATTCCAATTTCCTTTTAAAATTCAGGTTCAGAGTCTGTACATCTAAGAAATGATCTTTTTGCATTAATGGCAAGGATGTGGGAAGTATCCTCCTTCAGCTAAAGGGATGTCTTAGAAATGTAAACACAAATGAAAAAATAGCAGAGGAAAAAGGGAGAGGCAGGAGGTGGGAGATAGAAAGACACTGTTGTAATGCTTATCAAGTTAAATAATATGCCCCACCACCTCCCAACATCCCCACCCTCCCAAGCCAAGTCAAAATTAAAAGAAAATTCAGGAAACAACAATAAATTCTGAAATCTGTCAAGTATTCATTTCTCCGGTTTATAACACACTGTGTGTGTGTGTGTGTGTGTGTGTGTGTGTGTGTGTGTATGTGTGTGTGTGTGTGTGTGCGCGCAAGAGAATTCTTTTTCTCTCCCTTATTTTAGTCAGGGGAAAAAGTGACTCTGTTTAGCCCCAGAGGGGCCTCACTCTGTGGACTGAATCCGAGCAAATTCCCTTTGTGTTTCTTACTCTGGAAGGGACATACTATTGTTAAAGTGGGGCCTCTTGTAACACCAAGGAGTGCTGGACTGTGTGCAAGGACTTAGCAAACAGAACTCCAGTTGTTTCGGAAACAATACTGGCTATCCTCCCCCATCATTCACCCCAATTTACTTGGCACAACTGGCATTTCCTTATTCTTTTCCTTTTCTTTGTAATTATTGTCATTCACCTATTTTCTAGATGCAAACATATAGAATGAAGACAGAAGCTACAGATCAAGCAAGAAAGACAGGGTAAGAGCCAGGAGACAGCCAGGACTCCAGCCTCCCTTTCTGCTTCAGTCAGAGAGGGGATGCCTGGAACACATTCTATTTCTAGCCTTTCGGTGAGATTTTGGCTGGATTTCATTTTTGGAATATGAAAATGATATCTCTGTCTATGCTTCCAAAATCCATATTTCAGCAAGCAGAGTTAGTCCTTTCCTCTGTCACCCCCCCCCACCTCCAACCGTACATTCCCATCTTGTTCTTACAATTTCCTTGCCCCCCAAACAAATAACCACCCCCCCCCCACTCCTACCCAAGAGTTTTGTTTTTGTCTTAAAATAACAAGCACCAACACAAAATAGACACAGACCAAACCCTTGGAATCATTCAGGGCTTGGTTTGCAAACAGACCACCGAAAACGTCCCTACCAATCCCCAATAATTCCCTGCATCTCCATAACTGACCTCATGAATTCCGAATCGTCAGGGCTGATTGGTGGGCTTTTAAACGTGACTAATGAAGAAAATTTACCCTAAAGGGGGGGAAGGGTTCCCACCCCTCATCACAATCAAATAGAATGTGCCCTGATACATCATTTTTTTTTTTCAAAACAAAGCCCCACACTCACATTTGTGGCAATACTAAAATAAAATACATTTTAAACAAACTCCCATGTTTTTCTAAACCAGGTCATAGGCAATGACAGCAGAGTCAGAATAATTCCCGGTCCAGTGTTTTACATCATTTAAAGGTACCTTTGAATGAATGTCAGCTTCTTTCTACCTTACTGCCGGGCGATCGATGCTTCATTAGGGCCGAATTGTCTTTTGCCCATGCAACCTTGAAAACAGTCCCTTTAATTACCTGTGAGGAAGTCGGGGACCCTCTCTCTCTCTTTCTCTCTCTCTCTCTCTCTCTCCTTCTCTCTCCTTCTCTCTCTCTCTCTCTCTCTCTCTCTCTCTCTCTCTCTCTCTCTCTCTCTCTCTCTCTCTCTCTCTCTCTCTCTCTCTCTCTCTTCCTCTCTCTCCAGCAGAAGGCTCCGGGAAGTGGGGGTGGGTGGATGGGGGTCACTCACATTTATTCACAGTCAGCCTGAGTACATCACTGCTTGATAGAAAAGCAAGGAGAAGAGAGTGGGGGCAGGGGAGTTGGGAAGAAAAAAAAAAAAAAGAAATATCGGACCCTGAGGTGAGAGGGCAGGGTTCAAGTCCAGACTACAGATCTATTGAAGAGGTTTGAGACAGGCAGGCCTCCACTTGACTTTCTCATCAGCCAGCCTTATGGTTTCCTTACTGTCTTCCTTTCTGGTACTGTTCCTTCTAACTCCTCCATGGTGCTAATTACCTCAGCTTACCAAATAGGGAAGCCAAGATCCTGCCAGTATCTGGAAGACACACCGGACAGGCTTCCCTAATCCAGCTTACAGGGAAATAGGAATCTGCAGGCTAAATATTTTAGACGATGAGAGAGAAAATGTACAGAGAGTTGCAACAACCTAATTTACTCCCTTCCATTGAAACAGAAGGGCCCTGAGTAATTGTAGGCCAGGCAAGGAGAGTACTGGAAGAAAGTGCATAAATAATCATATTTGTTATGCACTATTAAAAATTCAGAAAGATTTTAAATTCAAGTGATAATCTGGTCATCCTGAGGGATAGGCTTGTATTTAATGGCCAGGTATTTTTACCTATTCAATTATGATGAGAAATATTCTAATGAAGCCATAAACCTCGGCAGGGGAATGTTAATCATGTGTGTGTGCTCCATGAGAGTCATGTTGAAAAACATACCTGCCCACACTCACCAGGCTGTCCCCCCTCCTAATATAGTAATTCAGCATGGCATTTGGAACCCCTCTTCCTTTTGGTGGTCCCTGGGCACCTGAAACTATAAAACTGAACCCTGCAAAGTACATTTGATGGTCCGATTTCTGCCTTCTAGCAGCTGTATTTCTAATAGAGGGAGGAGGAGGTTAAGTAAGGATCATGGGTGCATTCCAAACTGACTTCTCATCCCTCCCCAAAAAAGAATCACAAAGCCTGACAATATAGAATTTTATTTTATTTTTAGGGTTGCAAATCATACTGTATACTCATCTCTAAAAGCAGGCACTTCCCGTAGTATGAATAATTGCAGGGGGTAGGAGCCAATTTTAAATCTCTAAATGAAAAAAAAAATAATAATCCTTGCATGTGTTTTATACACATATCTTCTAGACTGGTCCATGACACTGAGAAATGAGATGTCATATTGCTCTCCGACACCTCTGCTCTGTCGAGAACCATCTCATTCAGTCTTGACATATAAACTCTCCCAATTCAAGTGGTTACAATGGGCAGGTGCCTATTCGTTCAGCTTGGCTGTATAAAAATGAGCACACTTAATAAAGCCCTACATCCCTATCCACCCCCAGTTTACAAATGCTCAGGCCAAGCTGTCATCAACACATTACTGCCCGAGTGTATCAGCCCAACCAACGCCGAATCATCTTTGTAGAAAACACGTGCACGCACATGTACTCAGCCTACACCTTGCTTTATAGTGATGAGCAATAAATATTAGCTTACTAAAATTCCATCATCTGAAAGTGATCAGGGAAGATGTATTCAGAATTCATCGTCCAGGACTTGATCTCACGGACGGAGCTGTGATGTCACTGCATGAAGCTAAGATAACCACTGAACATGAGAACAAGAGATGCGCAGAGGGAGGGGAGGGAAGGAGAGGCAGAGAAATTGGAGCAGGCATATTGCAGCTCATGTATGTGGATCACACGGCCGGATTGGGAGCAATCCCTTCACTTCCAAGTATCTTCTTAAGAGGGAAGAGAGAGAGAGAGGGAGCCAGCCAGTCCTCAAGCTCAGCATTGAGAGCTCTCCAGCTTGGGCAGGGTGTCAGAGGGCGTGTGAGTGTGTTTTTCATTGTTCAGCCTTTATGCGGTCTGCCAAATAAATGGAAGAATTAGTTTTCTGTTTACATGTGTTTGCCCGTGTGTACAGTCTATATATGGTGGAGGAGGAACGGAAGCCACAGCAACTCTTACACACATGTTTGCCGGGTGTGATATAAATATTCATGCAGATATGAATGTGTTTCATGGTGCAAACAGGCTGGTAATGAGAGGTACATCCTGACTGCCCTGGTGATACCTTAGAGCTCCTGCCCAGTGGGTAGGGGGCAGTGCTGTCATTTCTGGGAGAAGCTTTGTGACATGCCATTCCTTGAACTGGTGGTGCCAGGAAGAAAGGGTAACCTTCAAAGTAATTGTCACTGTCCACTCTGAGGCAGGATTGTACTCTGGAAAACACTGCTTTTTTTACAGAGGCCCAAGGCACTGAGTGCATGTCAATTTCTGTCACAAGGCCACTTGCTTACATTGGTTGGAGTTTACAGTGGATTTTTTATATGTTTTAGAGAGTCTGCATTTGGGGAGGAGAGGCATTACATTTATGTATTTATCGTGTGTTATGGGTACCAGAAATGGACTACACATTATACATGGGAAAAAACAAACACACTCTCACACACACGTGTGCGCGTACACACACACACACACACACAAAACAATTCCCCCTTCACACACACATATTGTACACATATCTTCCAACTCAACTCTAGGAAGTGTCCGAAAGGAAAGTTAATAATTATTGGCACAGAATTATTTTGGTATAGAATCCACTGAGGCAGAGATAAAGGTAGGGATAAAATTATCCAGGAAATTTCAACAAAATTTTGAAAAGAAACACCATTAACAAAATAGATGCTGTACTTTGAAAAGAAAGGGAAAAAAATTGAGTTCATGACCTCAGGAATCAAATAATGACATTTCATCCAAGGTGGAGAAAATCATCTCCTATCTCTTCTAAAAGGTACTTGTCCTTTCTTCCAGGGAGTGAGATTGGGAGGGGGAAGAGGGAGTAGAGAGACCTTCCTCCCTGGAAATGAAGTAGTGAAAGGAAAGGGATAGTATTCTGAGAATGATATAATAAAATCAAGATCCTGAAACAAATTAAATTCAACAAATTTATTTATTAAACACCTGTGACATACAAGGCTTTACTTGTTATCTGAATGAGACTCTGAGTTTCATCACAAGGGAAACTGTAGAACCAAACATGTCTTGTCCCCAAAACACCAATGTTGACCAAAATTAGATTGTATAATTTTCTGTATTCATAAAAATCCCCAATAAAGATCATATAATTTCTTACACGCTCATCTGATAATTGAACTTAACCCCAATGTTTGGGAAGGTCAGGGAAAACTGTTTCTCCTAAGAACCAATGAAGCCTTCTGAATTCTGAAACCATGTTGCGTAGATGTCAGCAGTCACATCATCCCCACCCCCCCAAGGAAAAGGGCATGGTTTTAACATGGAACATGGTTTCATCTGAAAGGGTAGTAATGAGCTCTTTAAAATATAATCACAATTTTCAGCCTGCAAAATATCCATGATATAGGTAGGCAGGCAAAAATGCCTAAGTGAAGAATGTTCTGATAAATCTTGAACAAAATTCCTGCCTTAATGTATTGATATATATACATATACATATGTATGTATATACATATATGTGTATGTATCTATATACATATGTCTGCACTACAGCACTTGGATTTCTGAAATGTGCAGACACATATATGCATAAATATAATATATGATATATACATGTGTGTATATATTCATGTGTGCATATGTATATTATATACATATGTAGAGTTTTTCTATATATATATTCAGTGTCAAGAAGCAATTTCTTGCTGCAGTGAGTTTAATATATTCAGTAGCCTTCTGTTTATTTGGGTATTATTTGCTGAAAACACTTGGAAAGCTTTAGTGTAAGAGGCGTAGGAAACCCAGACTACGTGTTGATACGGAGCTTTCCTCTTCCCCCCGCCAACGGCCTGGACCCACACATGCAGACCGCGTCGGAATCGTCCTCCCTTTTAAGCACAGCATCAAATAAGGTCAGTGAGGCTGCTTGTGCACCCTTCGTCTTTTATTGTCCATGTTATCAAGGAAACCTATAAAAGTTCCCGCTTTTGATATCTTGACCTGCGGTGTTGCTTGCATGCTGCTTTGTGGTACAGAGATTTAAAGGAACAGAGAGGGAAAAGGAGTGAGAGAGGGAGTTTGCCTTAGGTAATAAACAGTGGTGTAAGGCCAGAGGCCTTATTTAAAAAAAGGAGAAAAAGAAGAAGCAACAGAGTTTGGAAATGTTCCAGGGAAGGGAAAATGGTGCCTTTTTGGGGGGAGCGGGAAGTAAGAGAATAAAATGAATGCCTCTCGATGTCTATCGGAGTAGAATTCTGGCACCCATTTGCATGGAGTCATGCATTCAGACACATCTACAACTCATGTTCACATAGACAAATGCAAAAATATACACCACCTTTCCCTCCATGCATCTTTCTCTTCACACATTTGTACACCTGATCTCATCACACCTGCAGGCAAAGAGAAGTGTTTAGCAACATATACTATCGATATCTAATGGAGAATTGCCAATTACATATGACTTTGGCCTCACAACAGTTACCAACTGACAGATTTCATTCTCTGCTGTTTCCTACTTTGTCCATCCTTCCATTTTTTATGCTGTTTTGTTCCCATATTTGCTTGCTTAGACACCCACCCTCCACCCCACCTGGCTCACACTGGATTTGAGTATTGCCATTTGTTTGTAGAGGTTAATAATACTGCAGTTACATTCTAATGCATCTCCATCATAGATGGTATATTTGAGCAGATGGGGGAAAGTATACCTTGCCTTTTTTATTTGTTACCACACTGGTGGTTTTTCAAACAGACGATTGGAGAGGGATGAGACATGTCTGTGTATTTTCTCCTCTTGCTTCTGTGTATGGGTTCAGGGCAGGCAATGCAATGATTCTGAACTGTCCCACCTTTGCCATGCCTGAAAGCTCTGTAGATTAGTATCAGTGGATAGATGGTGCCAGGAGTGAGAAGTAGAAAGGTTTGTGTGGTAGATAAGGACGCTCAGGTGTTACCATTCTCACATGTCTTCCCTCTAAAGAAGAGATTGGACTGCTTCTCTTGGAAAAAAGTTTAAAAAGAGAATGGAGCTGAAGGATAGCGTTTTCCTCCCCTGGCCCTCTGGCATGCAAATAAATGGAAAAACTGGGTAAATGATCACCAGGTGTATCATTTCTCAAGAGCAGCAATGATTTTCTCTGGAGCTGATTCTTGAAGTTTAGACTAAATATCAAGGAAGTAGTTTGTGTTCCCATCTCATCAACTTGGACTGAGTCTTCTCACATCCAGAATTCTTAGTGAAATTGCACTTCAGTCATCTCCAGCAAACATGGAAAGGAACATGAGATGGAAACATGAAACTGGGACAGGAAGGGGTCAAGTTCTTTTTTTCTTTCCTTTCTATACTATTCTGTGAAAATTAAAAAGAAACAGTAATCAACATGATTATTACACCAATTATATTCTCCCAACTGTAGCACACTATGTAGGATTAACCCTTAGTAGCCTCCTGTCTGATTAGGTGGCTACTCTGTCTTCTTTTTTCCTTCTGTAAAGTTGGTGAGCCAAGAACAGATATAGCAGGAATAGCTAACCAATCACATGTCAGAATATTGAAAAGGCCAACATTCTCTGAAGAGCAAACCTCATGTTTGAGTCACTCAGATCATTTCAAGCATTGGCCTTTCCTTCAATACGTAAATGAATCCAACACTCAAGAAGGGTGGGGGAGAGTGAGGAGGGTAACATGAATGAAACATGATTAACCACTAAAAATCTCACTTTATTTTCTCAGAAATTTACCAGGAGGTCTAAGGTCTTCAAGGTTCTATGTCTGGGATTTAAAATGTCAATGATATAAGTGAATCTGGGACCAAAAGAAATGGTCCTTGCTCCATTTACCAAAGGATCTTCTGGTTTTTATGAAATGAGGCCAGTGTCAGTCATTCTCCTTATGACGATTTCAAAGTATGGCTGGGCCACTGGAATCAAGAAAGTACAGCTCTCCCTGTCTTTCTTTTTTATTTTGTATCCTACTTCTTCTATTCATTACATGAGGTACCTTTCCCAAAGATGTGTCATCTGAAAATTTAACAATCATGTCATGTGAATTATTTTAGATGTTTAACTTTTTGGCTTAGAATGTTAAGTATAGCTCAAAGACTTCCTTGAAGTTCCTCTACCCACATGGCTAACATTACTACAATAGCCCCAGTAGCTTCCTATTTGGTCTCCTTGTCTCAGGTTTCTTCTCATTCCAAATCATGATCACACATTTGTCAAAGAGATTTTCCTTAACGGGAGACCTGACTGCTTCATCATGCTAAATACTAAATAAGTTCCATTTCTACTGTAGTAGTCATTTTGTATGTTGTCTTTTTGGTGCTTCTTACTTTTCTCTGCATCAGTTCATATAGATCTACCATGCTTCTCTTCTCTGTTCACACATAACATTTTTTATAACATAGTAATATTTTATAACATTCTTAGACCACAATTTGTTTAACCAGTCCTCAACTGATGGTTTACTTGGGTTCTGATTCTTTGCTATCACAAAAAGTGATGCTCTAAATATTTGCTTTGCTGTATATGAGAGACTTTCTTCTTATCAATGGCCCTTGGTTTGTCTTACAAAGTCCTTCACAATGTGGTCCAAGACTATCTTTCTAATCACATTATAACTCATTATGTATTTTAATTATCCCCCTCACTGATCCAGCCAAGTTGATCTCTCCAGTCCTAACACTTGTCATCCTCCATAATCTTTCCTCACCTCTACCTTGTAGAACATATGTAGACATTGTCTCTTCTGATAGAATGGAGGCTCCTTGAGAGCAGGAACTATTTCATTCTTTGTATTTGTTGTCTCTAGTATTTAGCACAATGCTTGGTAAATAACTAACACCTAATAAATGCTTACTGATCAAGAAAAAAGAGGGTAACACTTGAATTAGGAGCTTTATTTTTCAAGCTATAATTTCCTACAATAAGGGCATCTGTAATGGTTGAAAACTGTGGCAGCTACCATCTTAAGCCATGAAACTTATGGCCTGAATTATCTAGAGCGAAACACAAAGAAAGCCCATGAGGTTCCTTTCCTCTGCACTGAATTTGGCAATAATGACTCATCTCTGAACTAGCATTTGCTGAAGTTAATGTAGATAAACATCATCTGGGAGCATCTACTCTACCAAACCTAGACCTTTCCATGATCCATCAGCAAATTCAATTAATAGAAAATGAGATATGTGTCTGATTCACATAGAGAAGAAAACATAACTCATGGTTGGCACCTTGTAGATATACACAGATTAACCAAACTCTGTGGCAGATTAACCTGAAGTTGGTCAACTGCTCCCTGGGCAAGGTTTTTTTTTTTTAATAGGAAATATATCATTGAGTTAACCTATGCAAACATATCTTCCCAAATAATAAAAAAAGATCATCCTAGATAAATCCATGCTAACAGTGTGTCTCTTTAATTTTAATAACATCAGATTAGCTCAGCAAATCACTATCAGTCTGAGAGCCCACACCTCTGACAAGCCAAGGCTGGTGTGAACCATGTTACATGTGCCACCTCCAATTCATATGAATAGTGGTGACAGATTTAGAAAATATGACTAAAATGTGTACAGATGGAGCTATCCAGGGTGTCGTTGGAAGGAAAGAGTGAGAACACTGAAGAGGGAGGAAAAACGTGGAGAAATGAAGGAAAGTTTTACTGATGTCACAATTTTTCCTTGAGTCAGCCCTGTCTCCAATGCCCTTTTCCATCTTTTTGCTATTCCCTATCATAGAGGGATATGGGGCAGCTAGGTGGTACAGTGGATAGAGCATTGGACCTGCGGTCAAGAAGACTTACCTTTCTGAGTTCTAATCTGACCTCATATACTTACTAGCTGTGTGACCCTGGACAAGTCACTTAACCTTGTTTGCCTCAGTTTCTTCATATTCAAAACTGAGCTGAAGAAGCAAATGGCAAACTACTCCACTACATTTGCCAAGAAGACCCCAAATGGGGTACCACAAAGAGTGGTACATGACTGAAAACAACTGAACAACAACAAACCATAGAGAAATAGTAATAATAGTGGTGGTCGTAATAACTAGCACTTATATAATGCATTGAAATTTGCAAAATGGTTTACATATCTTTTCTGAGAGGTGAGATCATTACCCCCATTTTACAGATAAGAAACCAAGGCTTGAGGGAAATTAAATGTCTTTTCCAGGGACATGGTAAGAGTCTAAGCCAGAATTTGAACACAAGTCTTTCTGACTCCATGTCTAACATTCTTTCCACTGGACCACCAACATTTCTTCTCCAAGGCTTTGGCCATATTCTATAAGATCAGGACAACAGAAATATATTTTTTAGAGACTTAAGAATTTGTGTTGTTTTAAGCAGTGGGAACTTGAACACAATCTATGTTCCATAAATATAAATTGAATTAATGGATGGCCAATTACAGAAATGGATATGGAAGGGTAGGCAATTTTAGGATCAAAGTTCTATTCTATACCAGAAATACATAGCTCTCATTGACAAAGAATAACAGATGCTAGACTGATGTTTTCTTCCAATTTAGAACTGCTTCTTTCTTTACGTGTGAATCGAAGATACTCGTTTCTGAAACCTTAGTTAGTAGGAGTTAGTCACCAAATCTGAGTACCTTTATTATTTGCTAAGTACAATCATGAATACTGACTATAATTTTTTAAAAAAGCGAATAGTAATGATGATGGTGATACTAAAATGATAATATTGTAGATTTTGAACAAGACAGAGGGAAGGACACAGTCCACATCGCAGGAGGATTTCTTCATTGGGAAGTCATGAAATTTTTATAAAATTTTTTGATAACTGTATTTCAATCTAATTGATTTCCTTTGTACCCCTATGCATTTTATTTTATACATTTAAAATCATAATTCTGAGAAGGAGCTAACAGACTTCAACAGACCACCAAAAGGGTACATATGATATACACATAAAATGAAGATACCCATCCTGAACACAGCATCTGAACAAACAGCAGGGCCAAAAATGGATATAATATCTGTTAGCGAAGAAATATGTCCCCTATTCCCCTTTGACACTGCAACCACCCTGATACAGTCTCTTATCATCTTGTTTTGTGGAGTTATTTTTCATTCATGTCTGACTCTTCATGGCCCCATTTGGGGATTTTTTGACAGAGACATTTGCCATTTATTTCCCCAGCTCATTTTACAGAGGAGGAAACTGAGCTAAACAGGGTTAAGTGACTTGCTCAGAGTCACACAGCAAGTAAGTATCTGAGGCCAGATTTGAACTTAGGACGATGAGTCTAGGACCAGAGCTCTAACCACTACACCTTGCTGCCCTTCACACTTGGAATATTGCTGTAGTCTTCCGGTTAGTCTCCCTGCCTTAGGTGTCTTCTCCTTCCAGGCCATGTTCCATTATCAAAGTCACCTTCATAAAGGACAAGTCTAACTAGACCATTCCTTAATTCATTGAACTGCATCAGCTCTCACTACGACCTTCAGGAACCTGGCCCTTTCCTACCTTTCCATTCTTGGTATACCTTGCTGTCCTCCATGTATACTACAACCCAGTAACTCTGATCTCTTTGTTGTATCCTGTATATATCTTGTTTCTATGTGGTTGCTCATTCATGGCCTCCTCCATTAGGCTGGAGCTCCTTGAGGGCAGCCACTATCTTTTGCCTTTCATTATATATATATATATATATATATATATATATATATATATATATATATATATATATATATATATATATATATCACCATTACTTGTAATAACCAAATAGTAATTGTTTCTCTTTTACCCAGGAACCCTGAGGGTCTCCCCCTCCCAGTTTGATTTTTTTATTAAAGAGGTCATCCCTGAGTAACTTAAAGAAGCCTATTCATGAATGGGTGTATCTCACTCAAAGTGAGAATGTGATAAGACCTTAGCCTGAAAGGACCAGGGTCTCACATTGCATCCTGGGCCATCTCCAGTCATCCTGATGAATATCACTGGACCCAGATGGCTCAGGAGAAGAAAGTGAGGTTGGGGACCTTGCACAGCCCTCCCTCACTCAAATCAAAGTCAACTGCAAGTCATGCCATCATCTTGATGCCATAGTCCTCTTTGAGAATGAAGAACAAACACAACAGCAGCTACAATATCACCGTTATATCACAGTGTCTAGCACGTAGTAGTCACTTAATAAATATTGACTTGAAATGTAATTCAATGTGTTTGGAACACCAGATAGGGAAAATATCTTTCTTTAGGAGTTCTTATTCAAAGGTTTGCAGAAGTATTTTAAAAAGAAGGTGGTGTTAACCTGGTAGATAAGCAAAAGCTGCTCCAGGAATATGGGACAGAAGGGATATGGTAAATGGCAGAAAGGGAAAGACAAGAATGTCCAGAGCAAAACAACACCTGTTTGCAAAACCAATTAGAACTTGAACAAAGATGGCCATTTGTAAGGGCAGGCGATCCTCAGCATTTAAAAAGCCATGAAATTCATAAGTTTCCTACAAAATAATGACTTTGTAGGAAAAAAAAAACATTCAGCATATTTGGTCCTAAATAAACATAATCACAGATTCAACTCTCCTAAAAAGAAGCGTGAAGTGATAGGGGTTATTTTCTTTTTTTTTTAGCTCATCGGTATGCTTATAGGTCAGAAGTATTGCAAAGGACTGCCTGGCTGTTCAGCCATAACTATAGGACATAATGAAAGGATGTTGTTAAGGAGTTAAAGGGTTTATATTCAAATTATATTTGAAAACATTTTATGAGCTTGTTGGATAAATCAAAGAGGCTTCCAGATTTGGGGATGGACCTCGAAGGCTGTCATCACCATCTGTATTGCATAGGGAAATCTGTTGACTTGAGAAGCAAGCAGAAATAAAAAAAAAATTACTCGATACTAATGTCAATGTCAAAAACAAACAAAAAACCCAACCCCAGAATATCTGTCCCTCCCAGAAACCATTTTCTCTGAGAAGTGAACCTTGGAAATGAAGGAAATTATTTTCCATGAAGGCTCAGTTGCCCCATTGCTAAGCATCATCATATAACCCAAGATTACACAATTAAGCTACCAATAAACAGGTGAATCAATTGAATGTAATGGCAACGATTGCAAATCACACAATTATTTCCAGTACTTGAAATCAGAATTTAAGAGTGTGAAAATTATTTTCCACTGAGTTAGCATCATCTGAGCCGGAGGATAAAATTCCAGAGTCACTGGCTTCCTCAGACATATTTCTTTGGGGCATTCCATTCTGTAGTTGCTTCTCCAAGAAAATGTGCAGATCCAAATTGATGGTGGGGGGTTTGGGCGGGTTCAGCTGGTCACTTGGTTTGGGGTCTCCAAATCATGTCCCTATGGCTTGCTGCTAAGCTCAACATGTGCCTGGCCCTCATGCTGGCTCAAAGAAAGAGGGAGCAAAAGGGGCCCTTGTAGTCTCCGGGTAGCTTGTGCCACTGGGTGAGAAGTAGCCCCAGGTGAGCTTACAGCTGCCTTTTCTGGTAGGAACCATGCTAAGTTTTCTCAGTAGGATGCTCCTCTAGCATGCTTTACACAAATAAAACCTGCTGAATTGACTTCTTTGAAAGGATAGTGATATGAGAGAGGGGGCAAGGGAAGAGATTTGGTTTTTAAATCCATTCCTTGGCATCAAATGTACTATGTTAGGTTTCTTCCTCTTTCTCTTATCTTCTTCCTTTGTAGGAACTTCCCTTAAATAAATAACAAAACCTCTCACTGGAGGAGAATTACAATGGGCAAAACCCATTTTGGAAAGCAAAATTATCATCAGAGTAGAGGCAAAACTACAAAGGAGAAGCCTAGGGGGTCATGGACTTCAGCCTTGTCATTTCTTTGCAGATGAGAAAACTGAAGCTGAGAAATGTTAAATGACTTGCCCAGGGTCACGCAGCTAGCAAGAGTCTAAGGCAGAATTCAAACTAAGAGCTCTCTAATTCCAGATTCAAGACTTCATCCATGATTTCACAAGTGATCCGATCTCACCTTGTCTCCTGCAACAGATTGCTTTCTTGATAATCCCACCCTATAAACTCTCTTCCTGTCTATTGACTCCTTCCCTATTGCCTACAAACATGACTATGTCTTTCCCATCCTCAAAAAACAAAACAAAACAAAACTTCAAACCAAAAAACCCAACAACCTCATGTGATCCTTCCATCCCTATTAACTATTGTCCTATACCTCTTCTCCTGTTTGTGTCTAAACTCCTTGAAAAAGATGTCTACAATTGCTCCATTGACTTCCTTTCCTCTCATTTCTTAACTCTACATTAGGCTTCCAACCTCATCATTCCACCAAAAATATTTCCTCCATAGTTACTAATTATCTGATAGTGGCTAAATCCAGTGAACTTTCCCCAAACCTCATCCTTCTTGATGTTTTTTGCAGCCTTTCACAATCACTTTCTTGTGATTTCTTCAGGTCATGTCCTCTACCTGTAAGTATCCCACAGTTCTATCCTAAGCCCTCCTCTCTTCTCCATTTCTACTGTTTCACTTGGTGACCTCATCATCTTCCATGGATTGAAATATCATCTCTAATCTGATGATTCTCAAATCTACCTATTATGCTGTTACTCTTTTTCAAGCTCCAATCTCACATCTCCAACTTCTTTTCGAACATCTCAAATTGGACGTCCAGTAGATACGTTAAACTCAACACATCCCAAACAGAACTCATTGTTTTCTACCTACATCCTCCCTCCCTACCTCTCAACTTCTCTATTACTGTTGAGGACAACACCATCCTCCTAGTCCCTCAGACTCTTCACTATCTCTAACCCCCCCTCCCATATCCAGGCTGTTATTAAAGCCTATTGACATCTCTCAAACACACCCCTTTCCATCCTCTGACCCTGTTGTCACTCTAGTGCAGACCCTTCTCGCTTCACACCTAGATTATTGCAATAGGCTATTTTGGATTTGCCTGCCTCAGGTTTCTCCCTACTCCTACTCATCCTCCATTCAGCTGCCAAAATGATTTTCCTAAAACAGCACTGATCATATCACACCCCTACACACACTCCAAAAACTCCTGTGACTCCATATCACCTTCAGAATCAAATATAAAATCCTCTGTTTGGGGTTCAAAGCTCCTTATAACATAAAGCCCCACTTTTCCAGCCTTCTTATACCTTACCTCCCCCCATCCACCATATTTCCATATTCTTTGATCCAGTGACCCTCCTAGCTCCTCCATCTCTTGGCTCTGGGCATTCTCTCTGTCTCTACCTCATGCCTAGAATGCTCTCCCTCTTCACCTCCTTCTGACTTCCTTCAGTTCCCAACTAAAATCTCATCTTCTGTGGGAAGTTTTTCTCAATTCCTCTTAACTCTATTTTCTCCTCTATCATAATTATTACTTATTTATCCTGCATATAGCTTGCTTTGTATATAATTTATGTTTAGTGTCTCTCCCGTTACACTGTAAACTCCTGGAAGGCAAGGTCAGTTTTTTGCCCTCTTTTGTATCCCCAGAGCTTAGCACAGTGCCTGGTACATAGTAGTTGCTTAATAAATGATTACTAATTGACTGCTGAATAGCTACTTTTACAAAATAAAGAAAGCATAGAAAAATATGTGATAATTCAAGTCCAAAGTCCATGTTCTTCCTCCTGAGTAAGGGGAAAGCTATTTTGCATTGTAATTTTAAAATTTACGTAATATATATTACATGTTGCATATTTTTATAGATGTAACAATATAGTAGTGTTGTACCTAGGCTCAATTGATTAGAGCCATGTCATGCCTTGTTACTGGTCTCCATCTTTGTGTGGGAAGCATTACTCCTTCCTGACTAATTATTTCTTTCCTCTCCTTTGAGCATGAGTTTCTCTGTAGGGATTCTCTCAACTCCAACCCTCTGGAGGAATAGTTTCCTTTTAAATCAGCCTCTGAATAAAATTGAAACAGTTGCAAATTGTTCACTACTTTTCTCCCTTTCCCAATGTACCCTCCCCTCAGAAAAACAACACCACCAACAAAAACTACCAGCTCATTCTTGACTAAATGGATCTTCATTCTTCTTGCCCTGGGAAGTTATGAGAAAATGTCAATAATTCTCTGTTCTTCTGGAGCTGGATACTGGGGAGGCTGAAATCTTGACTACATATCACCATTGTACAATCCATCTCTCCTTCTCTTCTTCCAGGTATTCTTCCCTGTTGCCTTTTGTCTTGGCTCCATTTTCTAGATGAGTACAGTGGTTAACCACATTTATATTGGAAAAGTAGCTTTAAAACAATGCAAAACAGAAAGGAAAATCTTAAGATACAAAGATTAGGGAACACCCCACCCAGGAAAGGATGACAAGGATGGTGAGGGAAGCATCAGCATTGGTCTGCCCCACTGGGTGAGCTCAGAAACACAGGATCCTCCTAAACAAACCTCATGATCAAGGAATTCTATGCTTTGGAGTTTTCTCTTTCTTTGCATCTTCTTGCATGATGGTCCTCTAGCTTAGCATCCCAAAGTTCTCCTTGTCAGGGCTTCTTCTCAGGGCACCACCTGCTCTGATGCCTCTCTTGCATTCATTTCCCATTCCCCAGGTTCAGTGCCTCACTCTCTCGTATGCATCCCTATGCCCAATGTGAGCAGTAACTGTGACTTCTACCTTCCCTTTTCTTTAGTATAGGAGAATTAGTTTCTTAGTCACAGTGTGACTGTGTCAGTGACACTCCTCTGGGGATGGAAGATAAGTTCACTAGGGATTTTCTACCTGCTATCCAGCATTGGCCACCAGAATCCTGTTACCTTTATGCATATATGAATTTTTTCCTTGTTCACTGGAAATGATTTCTCGCTCTTAATGCTCTGCATGCTAATTCATTTCTAGATATTTCCATGTATCATTCTTGGTATTCTCAAGGTAATGTGCTATTATAAGTTCAGAAGACAGGGCTGCTAAATACCTGTTCCATAATGGGGAGACTAACTCTCAGTAGTATATTGTTTTGGCAAAATTCTTTCGGTCAATGGGCTAACAAGGTCAAGAACCTTGACCTAATCAATGAAATATTCTAGTTTCCTTTTCTGGGCTCCATGAACCCAGACTGTAGCCCTGAGCTAGGTCATTATTTTATATGCTATGGACATGGTGGAACAAAGTAAGAGACCACGGAAAGACCAACCTCAGTCCATTGCCTTCTTCAATACTTCAATTATCTATGATCTTTCCAGATATTAATACTCTTTCCAGAAGAACAGATTGTAAACTCATTCATCTGCATCCTCTCACAAATCCTTCATGAGCAAAGTTCACACAGGATGAAGAAGATTTTTCTCTAGAACTCTATCTAGGTCAATGTAGCACCCAAGCTGCCCATTTGTGGTCTTTTATTCTTCTATGACTCGTCCATCTTCTTTCTTTATTTGTCTAGTTTATGCTGTTTTGGGCATGAAATTGACGTTGATATTGGCAGTTGCCTTCTTTTTGCAACCTCAACATGTCTCTCCATCACTACAGGGATGATATTCCTTGATCTGAGGCCACAAAACATCATCGGAAGAATATTGATGCTAAAAGGCAGGATTTTATTTGAGGGAGAAGTTTGGGGATCATTAAAAATACCGCACAATTTATCAAATGCAATCCAGCCTACTTGTCTTCCTCCTATTCATTTCTTGGCCCTATTTATTCTTCCTTTGCAATGTATGTAGGTGACACAGCGGGGAGAGTGCCACACCTGGAGTCAGGAAGACTTCCTGACTTCTTCCTGATTTCAGATCTGGTCTCAGATACTTCCTAGCTGTGTGACCCTAGACAAGTCATTTGCCCCTCATCTATCAAATGAGCTGGAGAAGGAAATGTCAAACCTCTCCAGTATCTTTGCCAAGAAAACTGCATATGGAGTCACAAAGAATCAGACATGACTGCAACAGCAACATGAATAGACCAGTTCTAGAGGATGTCCATCCAACTGTATATTGTTGTCTAGGTAATAGGCAATTTTTCATGCACTTAGATTTTCTTATATATATGGACGCCTCACTTCCTAGTGAATATGGATCTAAGGTTGGTAACATTCCAGAGTTGATTCAATCAATGCAACATTACCCAAAAACAAACTTCTGGAGTGATCAAGCAAGGATTCAACTGACCCATAATCAGAATGACATTTGTTTTGAGTTATTTTTCATGAGGAGAAGAAGGATCTCATCCATGAGTCTTTTCCCTAATCCCTCTCCTTTTTCTTCCTTATCTCACAAGTATAGCCAAGGACTTCAGGCAAATGACTGTCATTCCCCAAATCCTGAATGCTCATGCTTCAGTTGCTTTGCTCACATTGTTTCCTGAAATATATTCACCTATGCAAATAAGAACTACCCAGACCTACCTATAAATAACTTATTAAATTCCTAGTCATCCTTCCAGACCCAGTTCAAATCCTGTGTTCCCCGTGAAGGCTTCTTTTCTTGTTCCCTAACTGAATGAGATGTCCCACTCCTCTACATTTTCATTCCATTTTGCTTGTGTATGAACATGATATTCCATTTTTATTTTCTTGCTATTTGTGTAATGTGCACAGTGATCTCCCTCCTAGATTATAAACTTTTGAAGGCCAGCAATCTTCACTTATTCATGTTTATAGTCCTTTGTGCATAGTAGACATTGCTCATTTAGCTGAGCTTAGATTTAAGGGACCTAGTTGGAAGTGATCTCTCCTCTGGATTTTCATGACACTTAGTATCACTCATTATAATGATCATGTTTCACAAAGGATTTAGATATTGAAGGGGCCTGAGACATCATTTAATTCAGTGGTTCTCAAAGTGTACAACACTGAAGATCCCTAGGGCTCCTGGGACCCTTTCTGAGGGTCCTCAAGATCTAGTTTCACAATAATGCTAAGATGTTTTAATTTCAATTATGACAAATACTGATAGATAACATGAATAAAAACTCTTAGGAAGGGTGCTCAATAATTTTTAAGTGTAAAGGGGTACTGAGACCAAAAAAGTTAACAACTTGGTCTAGTCTGACCTCTTCATTTTACAGAGAAGAAAACAGAGGCTAGAGAAATTGAATTACTTGCCTAGAGTGACATAGGATACATGTTCCCAACCTATTTTTATTAACTTTGTTGAATGTTGCTCCCTTCTGCTCCCCCTGAGGTCCTGATAATCTGGCTGTTTTGCAGTATCTTTGCCTTTGTTTTTTTGTATGGGATACCCTCTATGCCTGGAATGTGCTTCTTTCTCCCCACTGCCTCTCTGGGCCCCCTTATTTCCTTAAAGGCTGAGTTCAAATGTCACAAGGTCCTTCTTGATCCACTCAGCTGCCAGTATCTTCTTCCTCTTCTCCTTCCTCAAACATCTCTTTGTTAGAGACTGTATTTGTGACACCATTGGGGCAGAGAATCCCCCAATGAAAAATTGCCCTTTACTAGTGGAGGTCATTACTTTCTCTACCACAGGTCTTCTTAGTGAAATTTGTCCAGAAACACATAGTCTGTAGGTATTAGACATAGGAACTGAACCTTGGTCCTCTTGGCTTAAAGGCCAACTCCTAATCCATTGTGCTACTTTGCCATTTTGTATATAGATAAAAATAGATATAGATAGATAGATGATAGATGATAGATAGATAGATAGAAGGGAAGGAGCAAAGAATAGAAGGAAAGGATGATGAGGAAGGGAGGGTAAAAGAGAGGAAGGAAAGAAGGAAGGAAAGAAAAAAGAATAGATAGTCTGGATATTGATATGGTTATGGAAATGGAAGGGCAGCTAAGTGGCACAGTAGATAGAGTGCAAGACCTGGAGTCAGGAAGACCTGAATTGATATGGTTATGGAAATGGAAGGGCAGCTAAGTGGCATAGTAGATAGAGTGCAAGGCCTGTGGTCAGGAATACCTGAATTCAAATCAAATCTCACACATTTATAGCTATGTGACCTTGGGCAAGTCATTCAACTTCTGTTTTCTTCAGTTTTTCTCATCTGTAAAATGAATAGAGAAGATGGCAAGCCACTCCAGTATCTTTGCCAAGAAAACCCTAAATGGGACCACAAAGAGTTGAACATGACTGAAATGACTGAACACAGATATAGATATGGACAGATTTAAGGTTGCTAAAAGTTGTCTTTCTCAGAGAGACTTTATAAGTTTACTAAGGAGAAAGATTGTTTTTGTCTTTGTATCCCTATAGTCTATAGAAGCAAGCACCCTGACACATATCAAGGATGACCTGCTGGCACAGGTTCTTAGATCTGCTTTTCCAAAAGGAAAGCAACTTTTGAGGGGTAACAATCTACTTTAATTACATCCACCAACAGAGAAAATACAAGCAGAGAAATAAAGACCAACAGACAGGGCTTCCAACTCTCTGACCATAAGCAATATATACATCAAAGATCAACAGACAGATTCAACTGTCTGACCATCACATGTATACAGAGACAGAAGCTGGAGGGGAGGGGAGGCTCCTTAACAGCTACCCAGAGTCTCATCTGGCACTCAAATCTTCTTCCAAAGAGTAAGTCCCCAAAGCAAAAACTCATCTCATAGAATACATATATATATATGTGTGTGTGTGTGTGTGTATGTGTGTGTATATACATACACACACACACCACACACACACACACACACACACACACACACACACACATATATATATATATATATATATATATATATATATATATATATATATATATATATATATATATATATATACATACACACACACACACACATATGCTTTTCAGAGTCAGGGGGCATCATGACCTCTTGACCCAGCGCCTCATTAGCAGTTAACAAAAGATGTGGGCCCTCCTACAAAACAAGCCTCCCCTAATCTGAGGGCCATTAATGGGAGGGGAAAATATTTACATTACAGAGTTCCTGTATACATGAAAGATAGTAGATTAGAAAATTCTCTCTGTTGGATTGATTATCTTCTCCACTAGATTATAAACTCTTTCAGAGTAGGGACCTTTTTCTTATATTTTTCTCAAAGCACCTAAGCATGGTGTACAAAGAGTGCTCAATAAATATATGAGTAAATGAACCAGTTATTTCTGTATAAAGGCAGCACATTGATTGAATAATTCCCATACCATAAATGAATACCAAATGCATGTGGTAAGGCACATTTTATTATAGCAATACTTTGCAATGATGTCTCATTTTTCACAGAGTTAATTAACAATAGTATTTAATAATAGTTTCCACTAACATAATATTTCAAGGTTTACAAAGTGCATTAAAAAATTATCTGCAAGACAACCTTTTGCAGGTAGATGCTACTATGTTTTAGAAAAGAAAACTAGATAGAAATGAAGTGACTAGCCCAGGGTCACACATATGGTAAGTATCTGAGACTGGATTTGAACTCAGATCTTCCTAACTTCAGTTCCAGCATGTCCCTTAGCCATTAGTCCTGGTTATAGAAAAGTGAACCCGAGAACCCACCCAGCCCTTTGTGTGCACACATCTCCCACCTTCTCATTCAGAGGTTGCTCCCATTGACATTGTTGTCTTTCTAGGAAATTCAAGAGGAAAGATGTAGTTGCCATCTCTATCTATCAGACCCTAGATGGAGATCACCCTGAGGCAGCTGGATATGTATATTTGTAGCCCTGTTAGCAACAGCAATGTTGAATTTGCAGACTAGAGAAGAAGATAAATCCTTTCTGGTAGAAAGCAACACGCAAATCTCATCTTTAAACTAGTCACCTCTCATTTTGGAAAATAACAATTGTCACCCAGAATTGATTATAACTCCCTGGAAATTTCTTTCCCTTTATATCTCTTAATAGGAAGATTTTGGGACCAGTGTAATCAGAGAGCTTGGATGTATTAGTCTTTAAGGACTAGGTTCATTTTGGTTTCACTTTTCTTTGAAAGCCCTGATTCCTCCAAATGATCATTCACCCCCAGAAAGTTCAGGGTTGTTGCCAAATGTCCTAAACTTCTCAATCAAGCTAGTAATTGCCTTTATTATTGGGCTCAAAATAATAAAGCATCATGAACAGTCCATTTCTTGTGGTTTGGAGTAGCATTTCTTGGATGCTGCTTCTGGTAATGTGAAGTTCAGAGCAAGCAGTTCTCCATATTGCTACTCAGAATTAACCCATAAATTAGAATAACTAAGTGGTAGAGGGTAAGACAAAGACAGTGGAGAACTGAAGGCCAGGGCCCTGGTCATTTTGAATAGGAAATGAAGCATGGTTTATGTTGGGTATTTTATAGGTTTTAAAGCGAAGTTAAAGTATAACGTGGAGGAACAAGGTCAGGGTGTTATCTTTTGTGGGGTGAATGAGGTGGGGGTGTTGAGGTCACAGGATTATGCCTGAGATGTGGACCCTCCTTTCTTGGTAACATTTATTTTCCAGAGCTTCTGTCTAATTAATATAAGGCCTGCTGGAGCACACTGGCCCTCATTGGACCTGTCACTCGTTAATCAAGCGACCCTCCTAGCCTTGGGTAATGACCTTGAAAGAATATATCAGCCCATGATGGCGGAAGTGAGGAATTAAATTGTTTCTCTGAGTGCTTATGGTCATTGCTGACAATTTATATCGCACAGCTGCCCTGAGCTGGCCATACCAGCCATTGTGTGGTAATCATTTTCCTAGCTGGGAATGGATTGTATGCTGGACAGGGACTGAGCCAGGCCCCTGTACATCTCCATCTTTATGTTCCCCCTCCTCTCTTTTTTTTTTTTAATCGCGTCTTTGTTTGAGAGACAGGGGTTGTGAAAAGTTAAAAGCTTTATTGTTAAGGCCAGTATGAAGTGGCAAAAAGCTCGGGGTAAATTGTGTGTCTGTACGTACCTTGTTTTGTCTTTTATAACACTGCTCTCTCCTCTGCTGATGTAAGGCTTAACAGGAAAGTGTCTTGAGAATTATGTTAGCTCAAAACTCATAAGAGAAAAATTACTGGAAATATTAAAAGACTGCAAAGGGTGTACTGTGTACAAGTGATTAAACCTGGACCCTTCCTGGGTCTTGCTGCGAGGTCAGGGAGATATTGGCTGCTAGTCCTTTGGGGAATAGGCAAGGATGGGACTTTCATCCTTTTTCCCTTTTATTGTCATATATTTAGACTCAGTGGTATCTTGGGGTAAGTTGTTATGTGGCTGGAATTGTACCATTACATTGAGATGATGTTCTATGAGCCTGAAATTAACCACAGACCTTCTACTCTGACCACCTGCTCCTCCTCCACTTTGTCTATCTTTGCTGTTCTTAAACCTAAGGAAGTAAATTTTTAAGAGTGCTTTTTTTGTTTTCTATCGGATGGTGTCTCTCTCTCTCTCTCTCTGTTTCATTATACTAGATGGATTTGAAAAAGAGTTAACAGGAAGATCTTTTTTCCCTCCTTCCATTAGCAGAATCACAGCAAGCCAATAGCATGTTGTTATTTCTCTCTCCAGTCACAATTACTAGATTTCATGGTTGGCAATCTCTGAAGCTGTATAAGTATTGGTGCATGGTCTTCATATGTGCTGTTTATTCTCTCTGTACATATATTCTCAGTACTTGTCACCAAAAGGATGTGCTGCAATTGCAAAGGAGATGAATTATAAATAGGTATCTTAATGGTGGCAGGGTATGCACTGGATGAGAGAGTTGTCTGTTATGATCCAGCGTGGTGTAATGAAAGAACATTGCCTCTAAAGCAAAGAGAATCTGGGTTCAAGCCTCACGTCCAACATTTACTACTGGGTGACATCACTTAATTACCTCCCTGCATCTCAGGTTCTTCATTTTTCAAGTAAAGGAGTAGGGCAAGATGGCATTTAAGTTCCCTTCCAGCATTAGATCTATGATCCTATGGTTTTTTCATCAGGTTCTTTTCTTCCTGTTTCCCAGACTCTTTTTTCTTAATTTTTAAAATTGTGTATTGATTTTGAAACCTGTATGCATTTACCTATGAAGTGTTTGTCAACCCACTAGAATGTGAGCCTCTGGAAAGTAGGGAATTCTTTTCGTTTGTCCTTGTATCATCATAATCTACAACAGTTCTTGGTTTAATGTAAATATTTCACAAATACTCATTGGTTGATGATTATTTGATACTTACTTACATGGAATTCACTTGTCCACAGAAAGAGCTGACTGCATATACCTCCATGGGGAAAGGACACTAGCATAGACTGTTTTTATCCACCAGCTTGAGAATGATCCTTTCTGCATCACCAGATTTTTCTCATATTCACTCAGCCACATTTATTGAGTGGCCACTCTAAGAAGAGTGCTCTAGAGGGAAGAATCAAAAAGACATGGAAAATATGGGCCATGTTCTCAAGGTGTGTTTATTCTCTATATGGGGAGAGGGAAGGTACACATTGGTTAAAGCCTTGAGAAGTTCTACAAATCTAAGAGAAACAAGTGAAAATAGGAATGGAGAGCATTAGTGTTGACCTCATGGGATTTTTTTCTTTTAGAGGAGATGAAGCTAGCTCATCAGTAACTTAAGGTCCACTTCTCTGGAGCCCTTGAGCAGCTAGCACAGACACAGTCCTTTTCCATCTTTTTTTATGTCTACTCATGTTGTGATGAAAGGAATACTTAACTGGATGCCCAAAGACTCAAGTCTCCTCTGAGTTCTCTCACTAAAAAATTATATCACCTTGAGCCAGTCACCATCTTCTGTGGACTACATTCCCTCATCTGTTATATGCCCAGATGGCATTGAAGAATCCCTGAGGTTGCTTTGAGATTTAGGGTTCTCTGAGCCTAAGTGACATTCTCTGAATAGAAAAGTCTGAACAAATTTTTAAAAATAATACGAAAGATTTCCAAGAAATGCTAGATTGAGTCAATCATTGAGCTTTTATTAAGTACCTACTACGTGCCATGTATTTGTGTCAAGCATTGCAGAATCAAAGAAAAGCAAAAAGTGACCCTGTCCTCAAGGAACTTAAATTCTTAGATATATGTAATAATTATGTATAAATGATGTAAATAGAAGGCAATATTGGAGAAAGACCTTGCAGAAAGTGAGATTTCAACTGGGTCTTGAAGGAAGCCATGTCCATGTATTATATGTCAAGCTGGACACCATGCTGTTTTAATTTACATTAGAACTCAGCCAATTTTGTCATAATCCCTACCTTACTAAGACTCTCACTAGCCCTATCTATTGATATCACTCCAATATTGCCCAGGTCCTTGGTAATTATCATTGTTCTCCATAAAAGCCCTGTTGTCATTTCTCTTGGTTGAGAGAGTTAAAATGGTGGCAGTTTTAAACCTCTGCTTTTCCTTGCTACAAAAATTTTGAGATTAGTTCATCTTTTCCCACAGCACTCACTGAGATGGCACTGGCCAACTCCAATATGGCTATGCTTTGCTTTTCCTTTGACACTGTTTTTATTTCTGTCTACGTATTTTGAGACCTTAAATGTTGTATTTATAGTTAGTATTTTTAAAATAGATTTTCAAAACACAATTGACTACTTTGTAAACATATGCATAAGGCAAGACAAAATCAAGGAGGAGAGCACTGGAGAAAGTTGAATAGAAAAAAAAAATAAAAGCATTCTATTTAAATTAGCCAAGACAAAAATATGAACTGAATCACAAAACTCCCAGCCTTCCATCTAATACATCTCCATGGGCTATACTAATTTTTCCCCCTTGCGAATTCTCATCAGCCTTGGAAAATGAATGTACAATTTTTGTTATTCCCAGAAATTCAGGAAGTCCACATGTAATCACACATGAATGATTGTGGTAAGGAAACAGGGATGGCTAAATAATGCTACCTTTATTGAATGTCAGGAAGAAAGACATCCATTGAATTTGGGTTACACAAAATCCCTAGTTTGGGCTTGATAATTGAAGACCAAGACTTCTTAATGGCCACAGAAAACTAGCAAATGATGAACCTAACAGGGGTGAAGAATCTGCACACTTGAGACTGCATGGCTCACATACAGCCCTCTGACTGACTCTAAGTTTTACAGAACAAATCCTTTTATTAAGGGGATTTATTCTGTGAAGTTTGCATTCAGTCAAAGGGCACACTTGAGGGACCTCAAGGGTCACATGTGGCCCTGAGGCCACAAGTTCCCCACCTTTGGTAGTCTGAGGAAAGTCCTATAGGTCATATCAATAGACTGATATAGAATTACCAAATCTCCAAATGGTAAATGATCTTAGAGGTTATCTGTTCTTATTTGACTAGGAACCTCTCATGCCCATCATTTGAGGAATGGCTGAACAAGTTGCATTATTATACTATAAGAAAGGATGAAGAGGATGGTTTTAGAAATTTTCCTTATATGTAAAATGGGGATAATAATGGCAGCTACTTCCCACAGTTATTGTGATGATAAAATGATATGATATTTGTAAAGTAATTTGCAAACCTCAAAGCATTATGGAAATTATAATTATTATTAGCTGCTGTACCACATAGCCAAAAAGATGAAGAAGAGAAAGAAATAGGAAACTTGATCAATACATATTTGAAAAATCTGACATTCTATTCAAGGTTCAACACTTGTGAATTTCTCTTCCCTCACAAATCTGCCAGATGGAGGGGAGGGGAAGATATCGTCTCAAATCTCTTCTTTGGGGCTAAGTTCAAAATTTCTTGTAATTTTGCAGCATATATCTTTGATTGTTTTATTCATCCACATTGTAGATATTGTGTATATTGTTATACTTCATTGTCCATCAGTTCATGTTAAATCTTTCTATGCTTCTCCGTGTCCATTCTAAGAAAATTTCAAATTGAACAAAAAGATCAGACTTGATTGGGATAATAGATTTAAAAGTTAGAGGGAACACTAGAAGCCAATGAGTTTTGTAAGTGGAGAAACTGAGGCTCAAAGATGTTTGAGGGACTTGCTGAGTATCACACAAATACTAAGTATCAAAGGTGGAATTCTTTTTACCCTTGAGTGTCATTTAAAATGTACCTTGTCTCTGTCATTTCCCCTCCATCTCCCCCATTCTAGAGGTGTATGCAAGACAGGAAAGGAATAAATGAAGAAAGGAAGATGAAGGATATTGATAAGGCCCACTAGAAACCTTTGCTCGGCCATAGGTAGCCTTTGGACCAGAGTCTGAAAACACTAAAAGTTGATTCCCAGGAATCTGTTTAAAGAAATGAACCAGTATTTCTGAGCACTAATTTATAAAGATTTATAAAGGTAGGTAATGTCACAGATATTTTCTAGAGTCTCTTTTCAAGAGAAATCTTGATCAGCTCCTGAGTGTTTAGGAAATATTTCTTTTTTTACCTTCTTAACAAACTTGCCTAGTATTTAAATTTTTGAATTCATCATACAATTTATCTGTATTTAATATGTTACCTTACAACTATAATTTTAATGCTAGATGAAGATCAAGGATTATTCCATAGTGAGGATGTTAGTTTGGGGGATATTATAAATTAGATGGGAAACTTCTCTCTGCCTTTTTACTGTATGTGACTTTGAGGCTGACATTATCATGAAATACAATAATTCTAGCAAGAAACAGGGCTATCCTATTCAAGGGTTCCATGGAATTTTTATTACAAATTTCACTTTTCAGAGTATTGAAGATGGGCTCTTCATCTGATGGAAAAGCTTGCTAGGCCTTTTTTTTTTCTCTTGAATTTTTCACAAAGTGCCTGAAATAAAATTAAATCAGATTCCTTCAATTAGTTGGCAGTAGCCATAAGGAAAAAAAAAAAAGAAGCAGCCTTCTTACTTTCTAACTTTAAAAGTTTTATTTGCAATGACACTTAAACTACAATGATTTAGAAAAGTGGGGGGAGAGGTGGGGGATTGATAATGTAACTTTTATTTCAGAAAAATGGTAGGTATTGGACTAGATGACCAGATGGGTCCCTTTCAACTCTTAGACAGTGTGATTATGTGACTTTGCATCAGAATTTAGCTCTGGGAACCATAAGAATTTTGAATTTCAGAATTTTGAAACTATGGATAGATAGATAGATAGATAGATAGATAGATAGATAGATAGATAGATAGATAGAAATAGAGAGACAGAGAGAGACAGAGACAGGGAGAGAGATGGGGAGAAAAACACACACATGAGAAAGGGGGAGAGAAAGAGAGAGAAGAGAGTATATAGAGAGAGGAGAGCGAGAGACAGAAAGACAGAGAGAGAGGGGGAGAGAAAGAGAGTGAGGGAGAAATGCAGATAGATGGAGAGAGAGAGGAGAGAAAGAGAGAGACAAAGAGAGAAGGAAGAGAGAGGAGAGAAAGAGGCAGAGGGAGAGGAAGGGAGGGGGAGAGAGAGAGAGAGAGAGAGAGAGAGAGAGAGAGAGAGAGAGAGAGAGAGAGAGAGAGAGAGAGAGAGAGTCTTTTCATCTTTCCATCACCTTTGAGGAGTATAGTCTTTGTAGTGGTGTATCACTGGGTCAAAGGCTATGCACAGTTTAGTAACCTTTTGGGGTATAGTTCCAAATGGCTTTCCAGAGGGATATATTACTTCACAGCTGTGCCAACAGTATATTCAAGTGCCTATTTTCCCACAGCCTCTCCAACATTTTTCATTTTCTTTGTCAGCTTTGGCAATCTGACAGATATGAAGCATAGGAGACATTTTATTCTCGGAGCCTAACTATGAAGTTGTGAAAAGTCTTTCTATCACAGACAGCCTTTATTAAAATATCAACCCTTCTCCATGCAGAGATACTCCCAAAAAATGTCACAAGATGCCAGATGCTGGGGAAATACACACACACACACACACACACACACACACACACACACACAGAGTCTCTCCTGCCTTTTCCCATATCAGAACACTCTCTTCAATTTGAGGTGAGCGGGAGCATCACCTGAATCTTATACACAATCCAAATGGTCTCAGGTAACAAAACTGGAAGAGTCTAACGAAATCTTTTGATTGGTCACATGTGGCACAGAAGGAAGAGTGTAATATTTGGAGTCAGGTGTCTTGAATTTAAATCTTAACTCTCCCATAAGGTCACCAAAATGACATTAAGCAAGTCATTTAATGTTTCTGGGCCTCAGTTACCTCCTCTATAAAATGAGTGAGTTGGACTAGAGGCCTTTAATCTCCTTTCTAGTTCAAAATGCATGATCTTATGGTCTTATAAACCCTTCTCCCTCAAATATGTGTGGATAGCACTGAGCCTTCAAAGCATCAGGAACTTCGGTATTGAACTAACCTATTGTATTCATGAACATGGTGCTAAACACTCTTCTTATAGTATTAATACTTCAAAGAATGACAGAATTCCAGAGATAGAAGAAACCTAGGAGACCATATGTGTCTGAACAGGATTCTTCTAACATCAGCCAGTAGACATCTAGCTTTCAGTGGTGCAAAGATGAAATGGACCCATGGGTTAGTGAAGTCAAAGATTAATTCCTTAAAGGTCAGGGTCCCACTCCCAGGCATCAGCTCATTAGCTACTGACACAATGCCAACAGTGTTGGGGACAGGGTCCCTGGAACAGTCAGTCACCCAATATGGTTAGAAGGGTCTCACTCTGGACAATTGGGCTTATATGAAGTCATAATTGCATAAAAGCAACTGTGTAGCACAGGAAAGGGCACTTCACCTGCAGTCTGGAAGATCTATGTTCAAATCTGACTTCAGATACTGATAGGTTGTGTGATCTTGGGCAAGTCACTTAACCTCTATTTGCCTCAATTAACATCTACCTCCTAGAGTGACTGTGAGTACAAAATGATATAATATTTGTAAAGCCATTTATAAACTTGAAATTTCTATGTGAATTTTTGTTATTATTAATTCTCTTTAAATTCTGGCTAGAACAAACCACAGCTACTACTGGAGCAGGAAGGCACTGATTGAATAAAACATGGAAGGCTATGGAGGAGCCTCAGAGGACCTTCCTCTGGTTATCATATGATCCTGAAGACGTGACCTTCTGAAGTCATCGAGTGGCACCTCAATCTCTGCGGGTGTTACTTAACTAATTTGGTAGTACTAAGAGCACATATAACACCAAATGAATTTCTAATCCATCTCCCAACAGGAAGGGGGAAAAACCTCCAATCCTGTCTTACCGTTGGAAAGGCTGCTTCCATGGGTGGTAATCAAAATGGCGGTGATTGGAGTACATGGACCATGTGAGGCCAGCCCAAATGACCAGCATGATAGTATATGACAAGATTATGCTTGAGCTTGATATGGTGTCAACAGTGAGAATTGACCCTGAGCTGATAGTTGATTGGTGAGGAGAAGACAGCACTAATACAAGGCAGCTCAGTGGTTAGTCATGGATAGTAGCTGGGTCTAGAGTTGGAAAGCCCTGAGCTCAAATCAAGCTTTAGACCCTTACTAGCTGTGTAATCCTGGGCAAGTCACTTAAACCTTTATTTGCCTCAGTTCCCTTTTCTGCAAAATTGCGATATGAATGGCATCTACCTCCTAGGGTTGTCGTGAGGACCAAATGAGATAATCATTATAGTGGTTGGCACAGTTCTGGCACAGAGTAAATGCTATATAAATGTCTTTAGCTACTATATTAGTAGTAGTAGTAGTAGTAGTAGTAGTAGTAGTAGTAGTAGTAGTAGTAGTAGTAGTAGTAGTAGTTACTAAAGAACCAGAGAATACTCAGACGTTGATAACCAGAGAATATCTTTAGGAATGGGTCACATAGAACAAGACTAACTCATGTCCACTAGGCCTCATCAAAAAGTCATGGGCCAAGCACTTCAGAAGCCAGACAAATACTGAGTCATATCCCTTGGAGGGACACAGAACTTCAGAACCAGAAGTCACTTTGGTAAGAGTGCTAAAAGAGTATTTCTGAAGGGTTGTAATCAGGAATGTGCTGGAGCCAACTCATACCGGTTTTCAAAAATTTTCAGTGGCAGCATTTCTCAGAAATTGACAAATGCTTCGAATCAAAACTTGATTTATCATTCTGTTAATTGTCTAGACTTAAGAAAGTGATGGATAAAATGTTTACAATGCAGATTAAATGTAAAAGTGTGCCTTGCTTACATTTCCCCATTGGAAAGCCAGTAGTTAACCGTTTATCAGCATACCCTCAGGCAAAATGATAATATTACTATGTCCCTGTCCTTTGACATGTAAAGTATTTTTATAACCTCGACTATTACTATTTCTACTCTTACACTTTATTCCCTTCCATGAGCCCTATGATACAGTTATAATGGCCTACTTGTTATTATACATACAGGATGATTTATCTCAGGTCTCTGTGCTATATTTATGTCTAAAATACACACAGAAGTGCTTGATCTACAGTTATTGATTGATTAATGAGGGACACGTGCATCCTGGGAACACTTAAGAAAGGTATAAGATGGTTTTACGCAAGTGTAGAGTTCACTAGACTGGCATGAAGAAGGGGAAGCAATGTCAGGTTGGGAAGATACTGCAAGTCTTTAGGAAATTTGCTTTTGCCCTGTCAACCTTTTCTTGATGTTTTCCTTCAATTTATAAGACCCAATGCAGTTGGGATAATGTGGATTGAGGATATAGCATATCTTTGCTCTTCTAGGAAGCAATTACCAAATACATAGCACTGCAGAATACTTAAGGATTTAATATTAGCTCCCAAGGGGATGTTCTACATTTGAGTGAATGACAGAAGTTGTATCCATGTCATGGAGCACCATATTGGGCCATGGCAGTTAGTACTCAAAGCCAACCAATCCACAGTTATGAAAGCTATTACCTCATCTAAGAAAAGGAAGCAAGGAAGGAGGGAAGTAATGAGGTGATGGGACCTGGATCCTGAATTTTCCCATACATTTCAGTAGCCCAGATCACTGATGCCTCCACCCCAAGGAATCTGGCCAGCCCAGCTAACTTTGATTACTTATTTAACCTACTTGATCCTCCTTAATCCCATCCAGACCTTTTCATTGTCCTTTTGGTATATAAATATCAGTCTCACCCCTATTAAATCATCTTCATCTTCATCCTCATCTTCATCCTCTCCCTCTCCCTCCCCCTCTCCAAAGGAAATTTTGATGGCCGAAAGCTACCTAGTTAACTTGGGATTTCTGGTCAGATTTCTTTCTCAAAGACCAAGCCTTCAAACCATTTTACTCTGGATTTCACAGACTGGACAACAATAGGTCCCTGCCTAAGTACCACCTACAGGTTACTTTTGGACCCTCCTGGTTCAGAGTGCACGTCAATAGTAACTGTTTCTCTTTTGGCCAGCAGCCCAGAGGGTCTTCCTCTCCCAGTTTAATTTTTTTTTTTTGTTAATGGGGGCATCCATTGACTCACATCTTTAAGAGGGCTGTTCACTGAATGGGCCTTGCCTCACTCAAAGTGAGAACCTTTAAAAACCTTAGCCTAAAAGTACCATGGTCTCCCATTGCATCCTGAGCCATCTCCAATCATCTTGATGAATATCTGGCCACTAGACTCAGATGGCTCTGCAGGAGAAATTGAGGCTGATGATCTTGCATAGTCCTCCCTCTGTCATATCAAAATCAACTGCAAGCCATGTCACCATCTCCCTGATGTCATGGTCCTCTTCAAGATCAGGTCAAACACAAATTGTAGATTCCCTAAGAATCTCCCAGGCTTCTATTAAAATAAACCTTACCACCTTAACTGAAAGAAGGCTTGAGTGCTTGAATTCCTCCTAGGCAGACTCACCCTGTACCCTGACATTTCAGGGTTTCCAGCTCCCTAAACCACATCAGAGGGAGAGAGGGAGAATGTTGTTGGCCTTTATTCTTGAAGAGGACTGATATCATCAGGGATGTGATGGCATGATGCACAAGTGAATGGGATGTAAGTGAGGGAGCACTATATAAAGCCACCCACCTCATTCTAAACTCTAGAACTATCCAGGCCCAGTGACAAGATATAGATCAGGATGACTGGAGATGGCCCCAGATGCAGTGAGAGACCTTGTTTTTATTTTTTTCAACTAAAGCCTTTCTCAGTTCTCAATTTGATTGGGGCAACTCTCATCTGGTGATTAAGGCTAGTTAAGAAACCAGGAAAAGAGTAACTTCTTCTACCAAGTTAAAAAAAAAAATCAATCCAGGAGGGGAAGACCCTCAGGGTTTCTGGCCAAAAGAGAAACGGTTGCTATTTACATTCACTCTGAACCATCAGGGCCCAAACTATAACCAGGTGGAGATTGGGCTGAGACCAATTGTTGGCCAATCAATGAGAACCACAGTGATTTGGGTTTAAGGCTTGGTCTTCAAGAAAGAAATCTAAGCCAGAAACCCCAAGATATCTTGTGAGGTTTCAAGCAATCACAATGTACATTCCTTTGGGTAGAGCACCTGTATGTAAGGGTAGCCTATGTGGAAAGGGGAGAATATAGGAGAGGAGGTGATGAGGAAATAAGGGGAGGAAAGAGAGGGGAGGAAGTGCATATGGTGTGCCTGGCATTTTGTTAAGTCCTAGGGATACAAATATATGTAACAAGAAAAATGGTCCTTGCTCTCAAGGAGTTTATATTCTAATACACAAAAGAAAGTTGAAAAAGAGGAGGGGAAATGAAGGTGCCCAGCACAAGAGAATAATTTTAAAGTCCAGAAATGGAGGAATTACACTGAGGAATGAAGGTAGGCTGACTTGGACCGCTTCACAAAATGGAAGTTCCAAGGTGAACTCACCAATGGAAAAAAGGGAGCAGATTTTCTGGAGGGATATTCCAGGGTAAACAGGCCATGGGAGGTGTAGGATGTTCCAGGCTAATAATTTTGAATCCCCCAAAATCAGGAATAGGGCTAAGAGAGAATCTGCACCAAGACAGTGGAAATGTGAAATTGAGGAAATAGGTGCAAGAGATACAGACATTATTAATGGATCCGATATGAAGAAATTAAGGAACAGGGAAGAACCAAAGATAACTCCAAGGCTTTGAACTAGAATGACTCTGAGAATGAAATACCCTAGTCAGAAATGGGAAAGTTCAGAGGAGGGGAGGGTGGAAGAGGGAAGCCTTCCTTGATTAGACTTTATCCCCTCAAATGAAAGTGATTTCTCCTTCCTCGGATTTCCCATAGTACTTGATTTGGACATCTACTCTACACTTATTGTGGCCTGTCTTATACTGTCATTATTTATATACATCGTCTGTCCCCATTAGATTGTAATCAACATCAGAGTCTTATTTCGGTCTCAAATCCTCAGCCTCTAGCACAACTTGTACATAGTAGGCATTTAATAAATGTTTGCCAAATTCCATTGAATTGAATGTACAGATGTAATAAAGGCAAACAAATTTCAAATGGCCAAGGTAAATTGTCAGGAAGTTGAAGGATATATGATTACCAAGGAAAGAAAAGTGGTGATTGACTATGAATGACAGAGATGAAGTAGTAAACAAAGAAAGGTGATAAATAAAGGCAAGAGAGGGGAGAGGATAAGGGAAGGAATTGAAGTAATGGAGACAAGTTTTAGTGGAAGTTTAAGAAAAATATTTTAAAAAAGGAAACATTCATAGAAAATTATACTGAGAAGAAATGGGAAAAGTATAAAGAAAAGATGCTTCAGGATGTCATTTTAAGTGAGATAAAGATGGCAGAAGGAAATAAATGGGACTATAATCTATGACCGTAATCTCTTTTTATTCAATGGAAAATTCTGTTTCAGTGGCTTAATAGTGGTTTGGCTGCCATTAATTAAAAACCCTGGAAAATTTTCCTGGCTCCAGGTCAGAAAGGAAGGGTCATTTTAATCCCTTTGGAATTCAGCAGATCACCCTTGTTTTCTTGGTGTGCTCTGCCCCCTCCCCCAAGAAGTCAATAGGTTTGGAAATGTTTATATCTATCCACTTACTTAAATGAGACTTGGGAAATTCACATTTTTCCATTAGCGGACAATGAACACCACTTAGTGCCTTTGAGACTTTCCTAGGCTCTGCAGAATCTCCATGCTCCTGCTCCTTTAGATTTCAATCACCACAAATCTCTCTCTGCTGTTTGCTCCCCTTCATGATAGCAGCTGATATGTATGCTTGGGAAGAAGACACATTAACCTTTTAATGGCAGACTGTCCACTAAGTGGGACAGCTAGGTAGTGCTTTGAATAGAGCACTGGACCTGGAATCAAGAAGTCTCATCTTCATGAGTTCAAATCTGACCTCAGACACTTACTAGATGTATGACCTTGGGCAAGTCACTTAACCCTAGTTGTCTCAGTTTCCTCATTTGTAAACTGAACTGGAGTGGAAAAAAGCAAACCACTCCAGTATCTGCCAAGAAAATCCCAAAATGGGGCAGGAAGAGTCAGACATTACTGAAATGACTCAACGGCAGCAGAAACAACAACTAAGTACCTTCATGGTGCAATGGGAAGGATGCTGGCTCTGGAATCAGAAGAACTGGATTCAAATCCCAGCCCTGCCACTTACTTCCTTGACCAACTCATTGAACCTTGTGGGGTTTGCTTCCTTACCTTCAATGAGAAGGGTTTGGATTAGAAGACTGTTTTCATCTTTCCCAACTTCAAATTGAGGAAATGAGACAAAAACTGACAGGACAAAACAAGCAAACAAATAAATGAAAGGTTTAGCATACAGCAAAAGGGATTTAGGTTAGATTACAGGAAACTCCTTTATTCTTGTAAAGATGTTCTTTAAAATTTATGTAATTCTAGCATAGTTTATTAAAGAAGTGGGGGATTCCCTCTTGTAGATCTTTAAAATTCTCATTTATCCAACATGACAGTGTGATCCTACATTTATCACAGAAATTTCCCAATAGTAAAGGGTACCTATTGGTAGAATTTAAAGCCTTGCCTGTTAGTTTTCTTAGCTGGCAGTGACCTCTTTACAGTTAGAAGGATCCCCAACATTCTTAGGGGAAGGATTGCAGCTAGAAGTGGGGTCAGCTCCCCCATTCTGAAAAGGGACTTACTTCACTGACAACACCCCATTCTCCAATCACTCAGTGACCTCATTCACCAATTTTGTCACTCTCTTCTCCCAGAGTTGACAAAGCTTCATTCTTGAGATCTCATTCCTTCTGCACTGATGATCTTTGTATAATTTTAGCCCATGAGATTCTACTTAGCCTTTTTTTCTTTCCCTAAATTTCAAATCCATGTCTTACTTGGTCTTATTTTCCTCTTCTTTTCTATCACAAGGGTCCTATAATTTCTACCCCATCTTCCTTATTGCTGAGAATCAAATTATGAGTCCCCCTTCATTTGCTCCTCTGCATTTTAAAATTATTATTCTGCTAAGTCAAGAAATCACAAGCTGCTTAACTAATCCTAATTTTATTGTGAGTAATAGGGATGTCTTATATAGTTATTTAATATCTTTTGGGGGGAGTGATCTTTTGCTGTTTTTGTTTTAGTATAAAGTACCTCTGAAAAAGTTGATTAAAAAAGATCTTCCTCACCCATTAATGGGCCTGAGAAGATTTGTAGGAAGGCCCACACCTTTTCTTAATGAGGCTTTGGTTCTCAAGGGTTGTGATGCCCTCTGACTCTAAAAAGTGTGTTAAGACCCTGAGGTGCAGTTTTACTTTGTGCCTTAGTTTTTGGAAGAAACTTTGTGTGTCAGCTGAGACTCTGGGAAGCTGCTAAGGGGGCCCCCAGCTTTGAAAACCCAGATTTTGGTGCTTCTCTCTCTGGTAACTGTGTAGGTATACTCAGGCAGTTGCATCTGTCTGTTGATTTGTGATGTATTATTGCTTACTATCAGACAGTTTGGAAGTTCTGTCTCTTGATTTAGATTTCTCTGTATTTTCTCTGAAATTCAGAGTGCTGACTTGTTCCCCTGAACTAAATGTATGACACATATGCTTGATTAAACTGATTGTTGAGCTCTCAAAATTTGCCTTTCCTTTTATAAATGCAGATCTACAAACCTGTGATAGCAGGTCCCTTTATGTATGTTGGGGTACTTACTGATATGGGGGTGGTAGGGGAGAGAAGCTATGTGGTGCAATAGACAGAGTATTCAACCTGGAGTCAGGATGATTCACCTTCCTGAGTTCAAATCTGACCTCAGACTCTTACTAGCTATGTGACCCTGGATAAGTCACTTAATTCTGATGGTCTCATTTTCCTCATTTGTAAAAATGAGCTAAAGAAGGAAATGACAAATCATTCCAGTATCTTTGCCAAGAAAACCCCAAATAGGGTTATGAAGAGTCAAAGTATGACTTTTTCAACAACAGAAAATATTTCTTTTGTTTTTCAAAGTGCTAAGATATTAACTCATTTTATCCTTGCAATCTTGTGAAGGAAGAATTGATATGAGTGATCAGTATTTTTATCTGTTCAATGAGCAAGCTTCTGTCTTTGGAGAGAGGTAGGACCAGAGGTATGGAATACTGTATGTGCTATGATATAGAGTTGGAATACTTTTCTTCATATTTTTTCCTTGTTCCAAAGGGAAAAAAGAAATTGTGTTCATCCTTTATTGCCTAAGAAGACCATACCATTAGAGAAATGATGACGTGACTTGCACTTGACTTTGTTTTGAGGGAGGGAAGGCTGTGCAGGTGACCAGACTCACTTCTCCTCCAGAGCCATCTGAATCCAGTGACCTGATATTCCTCAGGATGACTGGAGATGACCCAGGATGCATTGGGAGACCTTGGGCCCTTTAGGCCAAGGTCTTTGCAGGTACTCTCTTAGGGTAAGACAACTCCCCATTCATTGAATAGACCTGTTTAAGAAGTAGCCAGGGCATGGCACCTTTAAAGAGGTCAAGTAAAAGAAAGAAATCGGGCTGGGTGGGAAACAGCAACAGTTAGTACCGATAATCACTGTAAAGCTAGGAGGGTCCATAGGAGCCCTTAGGCAGGGGCCCATTGGAATCCCAGTTTCAGAGTACAGTAGATCTTTGTGATTTCAAGTTTAGTGCTCAATTCAGGAGGAAGGCCAGGCCAGGCAAGGCAAGGCAAGGCCAGGCAGGGCAAAGAAGTTAAGGAGGAAAGAAAGAGGGAGAAACAAACAAATGGATAATCCCATCCTCATATGACATAATCCTCTGGATGCTCCTCTGAAGCATCTCTCTGGATACTCTCCAGGTTATTAGAGACAGCTAGATGATTCAGTGGATAACCCTCGGACCTGGAGTCCCAAAGATTTAAATTCAAATATAGCCCCAGTTACTTCCTAATTATGTGACCTTCAGTTTCCTCATCTCTAAAATAAGGACTTATAGTAGTAGAGCACAGAGGAATGAGGTGACCTGCCCATGCATATGACAGGGACAACTCTTGACTTCAGGTCTTTCTGACTCTAAGGCTGACTCCCTACCCACTATGTAATACTACCATGTGCACAAAGATGACTATCAAAACAAAACAAAAACCCTTAGATCCTTCCACAAAGAACCTTAAAATAATCCCAGATTCCCTCCTCTGCCCTGACTGCAAACAATTCTCAAATTATATTACTTAATTCCAAATTACACCCCACATAGTCACCCCCAAAGAAATAGCACCTGAGACTTTCTGCCTTTGCTGTCCTCCCCACCCTCCCCTTGGTCTAAGTCTTACCTTGTTGGCTTCAAAGACACCTTCTATGTCAGTTATCAATGGGTGACTGTAACCAGGTACATTCAATTTAAATTTAATGCTATGAGGCCTGTGTATCACCAAGCACAGAACTCTGGTAATTGGCAACCTGGGAAACGTTAAGAAAAAGCCTGCAATGACCCACTGGGCCTCAGTTGTACTGCCCTTCTCCTAATTCAGAACCAATACAAACCAATTCCAGTTGTATGGAGAAAGGTATAGAAAGGGACCCTTCTAAGCACACAGAGCAAAGGGACTTCTCATTGTGGCTACCCATGATTGCCCGGTTGAAATAAGCCCCAAGGCATTCTGGGGAGCAAAATTCAAAAGTCTCTGAAATCTGATTATTATCATTTCCAGTATCATTTTTTTCTTTCTCAAAATTTGTCTTTAGTTTTGTAAAGAAAATGAGTTATGATCAATTGTGATCAAGAGTTTTTTAGGCAAGTTTGTATCCAAGGATATGGCCAATCACTATAATAATGACGACAGCTAGCATTTCCATAATGTCTTAAGATTTACAAAGTGCTTTGATCATGTTGCCTCATTTGAGACTCACAACAACCCAGTGAGGGTGGTGTCATTATTATTACCATTTTACAGAGGGGAAACTGAGGCCAAGGGAGGTTAAATTTCTTGCCCAGGATCACAGAGCTAGTTAAGCATCTGAAGGAAGATTTGAACTCAGGCCTTTCTAACTCGAAGTCTTAGCACTCTGTTTCCTAATGATGCCCAACTGCCATCGATAGGTCCAAGTTGTGTGTGAGTATGCCTATGATTCTATGGACACCACTGTGGGTAGCTGAAGAAGGGATTTAGGTTAAATGTGCAGAAAAAATTAATATGAAAATACAAGTGGACATCAAGATTGAAAGTAGACCAGGGTCCTGAATCCTCAACTATGAAACCACACATTTTTACATGTGGTATTGTCCAGGGGTTTTTCGGTCACGTCTGACTTTTTGGGATCCTCCTTGAGATTTTCTTGGCTACAGTGCTGGAGGAGTTTGCCATTCCTTTCTCCAGTTCATTTTCCAGATGAGAAATCTGAGGCAAACAGGGTTAAGGGACTTGCCCAGGATCCACAGTTAATATCTAAGGCCATATTTGAACTCAGGAAAATGAGTCTTCTTGACTCCAGACTTCGCACTCTATCTACTGTATCATCTAGATGCCCTAAACATATTTAGGTTGCAATCATATTAGTATGACCCTACTGCACTGAAACTTGCTTACACTGAAATTTCTATGCCTTTTCTTGAGTCTGAATGTATAGTATCAAACTTGAACGGAAACATGGGTAATGATCAGGAGCATATTTCAGATTAGGAAACAAATGCCAGTGTAATACAAAAGGAAAAAAGCACACTGGTTTTGGAGTCAGAGGATCTGGGCTCAAATTCTACCTCTGACATAAATGACTCTTATCCTTGTCCTCCCTGGATCAATTTTCTCATCTGTAAAATGGGGAGGAGGTATTCTTGATGACCTCTAAGGTCCCCTCCAGCTCTTGTTCCCTGACCTTGCAATCCTATGATTTGCCAAGAATTACCTAGCTAATAAACACAGGAGACAGGATTTAAACCCAGGTATTCTTGACTCCACATGAAGTACTCCATCTATTTCACCACACTGGAGAAGGAGCATTTATTAAAGGTATACTACGTACCAAGCAACCAGGTGGTGCAGTGGATAGAGTGCTGGCTGGAGTCAGACTCATCTTCCTAAGTTCAAATCCAGCCTCAGACACGTACTAGCTGTGTGACCCTAGGCAAGTCACTGAACCCTGTTTACTTCAGTTTCCTCATCTGTAAAATGAGCTGGAGAAGGAAATAACAAACCACTCCAGCATCTTTGCCAAGAAAACCCCAAATAGGGTCACAGAGAGTCAGACATGACTGAATAATAACATGCACTAAGCACTTCAGAAATGTTATCTCATTTGATCCTCAAAACTCTGGTTGGTAAATGCTATTATTATTCCCATTAATTGAGGCTAAATAACTTGCCCAGAGCTGCACAACTAACAAATATCTGAGGCTGGATCTGAACTCAGGTCTTCTTGACTCCAGGTCAAGTGCTCCATCCACTGGGCCACCTACCTGTCTCACTATAAAAAGTTATATTCTGGGGAAGACTCAGCTTTCATTTATTTAGAAAAAAAAATGACATTATTTGATGAAACAAACAGAAATCCTAATATTTAGATTCAGAGCATAATCCATCATATTGGAAAAAATCTTCATTTTCACCCTAACTAAATGTTAGGAGAAGGTGAGCCCATTTCATTGATGAAAAGTTGAGCCATGGGAAGGTCTTAATATTTAGAGCAACCTTAGAGATGTCCAACCCTTTCATTTTATGAAAGATAAAACCAAGACCCAAAGTGGTTTTATGTGATTAGCAAACGTCAATCAGAATTGAAAGCCTGGGTCTCTGACTCCAAACTTGAGGCTCATTCCCTCTTACCATGCTATTATTTGATTGTAAATCATCCTAAGGTTACATCTGTAAGCCCACGTTACTCTTTCTCCTCTACTCTGTGGTCCAGATGAATTTGCCTTCTCTCTGTTCCTTACTCACAGTGGTCCATCTCCCACCTCACTGTCTTTGCACTGGCCATTTGTATTATTGCGTTATCTATCCCCCATGACTGGCGAATATTCTCTTTTTACCGCTGCCTCCTAGAGACTTTCTCCTCTTTTATGATATAACTCATCTTCTGTGTGAAGACTTTCCTGATTGCCCCCAATAGCTGGTACTCCCTCTCTCAAACTACTTTGTATTTAATTATTTTTTCATATATTTGCTATTATTCCCTTTTTATTTTTTTCTTTATAAGTTTTTGTATTTCTTTGTTATGGCTCCTATTGGAATATAAATTCCTCTTGAATAGGCATTGTTTCATGTATGTATTTACTGTCCTTAGGGGATATCAGGCAAGGGCCAGGCATATAGGAAATGTTCATTGATTGATTCCAACCCACAAAGTCAGAATCACAGTTCCTTACAGCTCAGAGAGACCTCTGAGATCATACAGTACAGTCTCTCAGTTTTACAGATTAGAAGCCTGAGACCTGTCCAAAGTCACACAGCTACACAGTGACAAGCTTCAAACCAAATGAGGAACCTTCTGTTTCAGAGCTCTTTTTCCTGAGTCATACACCTATAGTCAACAACCATTGATTAAGTTCCTGTTATATGTCAGGCATGTGCTAAGTGCTGCAGATACAAATAAATGGACAGATTGTCTTTGTTCTTAAGAAGTTTACAAACTAATGGGAGAAGATAATATCCTCCCTGAAAATGTGTGCATGTAAAGTTGATAGCATATTTCATCTTCATTCTTTTGGACTAGGGCTTTGTCATTGCGTTGATCAGATAAAGTCTTTGAAGACAAGCCCAGTCAACAAGACACTGTACTAAGGGGTGATGATATAAATAAAGATAAAATTTCGATACAGTAAAAAGATAGGTCCCACTCTCAAGGACTTGACATTCTAATGGAAAAGACAACAAATAAAAGGGAGCTAAACACTGGGTGGGACGGTTGACAGTCTGGAGCATGAAGTATGGCTGGTCTTGGTCCTTCCTCAAAATGGTTGGAAGAGTCGCCCGGTGAGAAAGAGTCACCAGGAGCAGAAGGAGAATGGAGTTGAGACTGCTTTCAAAGCTATTTTTCTCTATAATGTTATTATCATTGTATAAATTGTTCTCAATCTGTTCATTTTGCTCTGCATCAGTTTGTACAAATCTTCCCAATTTCCTTTAAAACTGTCCATTTTTTCATTTCTTATGGTACATTACTATTTAAATGCATTCATGTGCCACAATTTGTTTAGCTACCTCTCAGTAGAAGAGTAGTTCCTTAGTTCCTGATGTTGGGCTATTACAAAAAGACCTACTATAAATATATTTTGTATATATAGATACTTTTCTTTTTTCTTTAATATATTTGCAGGATAGGCTTAGAAGTGCATAAAGCTATTTTACATTTACATTACAAAAGCTATGCATAGTTTAATAACTATTTTGGCATTGTTCCAAATTTCCAGAATGACTAGATAAATTCATAGTTCTACCAATAGTACACTAGCATGCCTATTTCTCCCTCCAACAATTGTCCTTTTCTTTTGTCATCTTTTTCAGACTTGTAAGTATGAAGTAAAATCTTAAGTTTGCTATTAATTTTAATTTTCCTAATTATTAGTGACAGAGCATTACTTTCATGTAGTTATTGTTAGCTTAGATTTCTGTCTTTGAAAACTTCCTGTTCATATCTTTGACAATTTGTTTATCTATTAGGGGAATAGCTCTTTATCTTATAAATTACAATCTTGTTTTGTCTTATTTGTCTCTTTATCACAGAAACTTGTCAAGAACATTTCCCCAATGTATTCATTTCCCTTATAATTATAATTACATTAGTTTTTTTGTGCAAAGATTTTTAAATTAATATAATTAAAATTGTTCATTTAGGCTTGTAGGATTTTTCTATCACTTGTTTAATCCTGAATTCTTCTCCTATCCATAGATCTAAATGGTAATTTCTTCCTTCATCCTCTAAATTATTTATGTTATGAACTTTTACACTGAAGTCAAGTATCCACTTGGAGCTTAACTTCGTCAGAGGTGTAAAGTGTAGGTCTAAACCTAATTTCTGCAGACTGCCATCTATTTTTCTCAGCAGCTGCTGAATAATAGGTTTCTGGATTTATCAAAGACTCTGTTTCTGTTTTTGTTTGCTCCATAAGTTGCATATCTAATATTTTCCTCTGATTGATTTCTCTATTTTTTAACTAGTTACCCAATTATTTAAATGTAATTGTTTTATAGTTGTTTGAGAAATTATATTGATAGACTCTTTTCCCAGGTTTTTTCATTATTGTCATTAGATTTCTTGATCTTTTCTTCCTCTCTGTGAATAATATTATTCTTTTTCTAGCTCCATAAAAATATTCCTTACATAGTTTGATACAGCACTGAGTTAGGTACATTTATTTTGGTTCTGTTGTCTTAGTTTATATTGACTCTACCTATTTGTGAAAAATTAGCGTTTCCTCAATACTGAAATATGTCTTTATTTCTATAACTCTTGTTTTAAACAAGTATTTAAAACACTCTTGTTTAATGGGTGGATTTATAGTTCCTAGGAACATCTTAGTAGTAACGTTCTTAAATATTTTATAGCTTCTATAGTTATTTGAATGAAATTCTCTTTCTAGTTCTTCCTGTTGGGTTTTGTAGGTTATACAGAGAAAGGTGTCATTTACATGCACTTAGTTTATATCCTCCATGTTTATTGAATTTATTTTCAATTACTGTTTTTGTTCACTCTTTAGGGTTTTCTAAGTGAGTCATTATATTATCATCAGGCAGCTAAGTACTGTAGTTGAGTACAGAACTGGCCTTGGTTTTAGGAAGATCTGAGTTAAAATCCTGCCTTAGGCACTTACTAGATATGTGACTACAGGCAAGTCATTTAATCTATTTGTGGCTTTGTTTCCTCATCTGTAAAACAGAGATGATAAGCCCATTGTGGAAACTCAATGAAAAAGTCTTTGTAAAGCACATTACAAACCTTAAATACACAAACTGTATAAATTCTTACATTAGGAAAATATTTATGACAACTTTCTCTGATAAAGAGGCAAATGAAACAAATAAGGAACTAACTGTAATTTATAAGATAAAGAACTATTCCCTCAATGGATAAACAAATGGTCAAAGACAGGAGCCAGAAGTTTTCTAAGGAAGAAATCTAAGCTATCAAAAGTATTAGTTGTTTATGTTTTTGCCTATGTTTATTCTCTTGATTTTGTTTTCTTATCTTATTGCTCAAGCAGGCGTTTTTAGCACCTGTTAAATAGTAACCATGATAATGAGCATCACTATCTTTGCTTTGTTCCAGTTGCAATCATTTAGGTCAGAGGTAATAAAGTCCTAGAGTAGGGTTGTGGCTGTGTGAGGAGAAGGAAGGGGTCACATACCAGAGATGCTGTGGAGGTAGAAAAAGTAAGATTCATCAACTGACTGGATATATGGGATGAAGGAAAGCGAGGCAAAGATAGTGTCAAAATTAAGAATTTGAGAGATTGAAAGGTGATGCTTATAAGAGGAATATGGAATTTTGGAAGAGAGTTGGGTTCAAAGGAAAATATATTAAGTGTGAGATATCTCCAAGATATGTAGCCAATGTGCAGTTGGTAGTGAAGAGCTAAGGCTTAGAGGGACAACTTGGAGTCACCTATAGATAAAATAAACCCATAAGAGCTGGTAAGGTTAGAGAGAGTGGGAGCAAGAAAGGGAGAAGGAGGGGCAAGGAAGTAAAGGAGAAGAAGATCCAGGACAGAACCTTGGGGAACACCCACAGTTTGGAGGTATGATATGGATGATGAACCAATGAGGAAGACTTGGAAAGGGGATGTCAGACAGATAGGAGTAATATCAAGAAAGAGTTGTCATGAAAAAACCTAGAGAGGACAGAATTTATAGTAGGAGGTGGTCCATGGTGTCAGATACAGCAGCTAAGTCAAAGAAGATTAAGACAGAAAAGACCATCAGATTTGACAATTAATCATTGGTAATTTTGGAGAGGGTCATTTGAGTTGAGTAATGAGGTTGGAAGCCAAATTACAAAAGGTTTAGAAGAGAATGAAAGGAAAAGGAATCTAAGTAACAATTGTTTTTTTCTAGGAGTTTGCCTAAGAACTGAAAGAGCAATATAAGATTCTAGCTTGCAGAATTCGAAGGGTGAAATTAAAAGTTTTATAGATTAGGAACACTTGGTCACGCTGGAAAGCAGAATTTGAAAGAACCAGTGGGGACTGGTTGAATATTCAAGAAAAAGAGGAAATAATTGAGAGATCCTATCTGTTGAAAAGGACAAGAGGGGAGGGGATTAAGAACATATATAGAAAGTTTGGCTTTGCAAGGAGAATTGCATACTAATAACAAAATAATAAATATTGACCAATAAAAAAAACATTAAATTCATTAGAGATATATAAAATGAAGGGCATATGAGACTGTAGAGGCAATGTCTTTACCAGTGTGGACAATTAGAGAAAGTTTCATGGAGAATGATAATTTTAACAGATAGCACTTATATACATACCATTTTAATGTTTACAAAGCACTTTACAGATATCTTCTTTTATTCTCACAACATTCCTAGGAACTAGGTGCTATTATTACCCCATTTTACAGGTGAAGAAACTGAGGCTGACAGAAGTTAAGTAAGGTAATACAGTTTTTAAATGTCTGAGATTGGATTTGAACTCAGGTCTTCTTGATTCCAGTTCCAGTACTCTAGTTACTGTGCCATCTGGCTACTTCAAGAAAAGGGGGCTGAATGAATTGATGCTGAGTAAAATGAGCAGAACCAGGAGAATATTATAGACAGTAACAGCCACAGTGTGCGAGGACTGTTCTGATAGACTTAGCCCTTCACAGCAATGCAAGGACCTAAAACCATTCCCAAAGGACTCTTGAGGCAAAATGCCATCCACATCAGAGAAAGAACTATGGATCAGAAGACAGAATGAAGCAGGCTATTTTTCTTGTGTTACGTTTTATTTTGGTTTGATTTTCCTCATGGTTTCTCTCATTAGTTTTAATTCTTCTATGCAACATGAAGTAATAGCTATGCAGGGTCCTTCTTGTTGGTAGGAGAGATTCTGAAGAAGGAAGAAGCCAGATCAGTCCATAAGCAAGCATTTATTGGTTGGAAATGTCTTGGCCTCACATTTGAAATAATGGTTTTCTTCATATTCTATCTAGCTTAGAATGAATTTTTACAAGTGAGAGGACGCCTGGTCACTTTAGTTCTGTCAAAGACAGCGATCCCTCTACTGTCTTAAAGTATGGAATTTTGCATTTACTTGGGGAAAACAATTAATACAATACTATAGCCAGCTATCTCCTGTCATCTGCTGGGGATTTTATGGTTGCCCAGGCTGCTACACTTGGAGCTAAGCCACAGAACTTCCACAGCTAGCTCTGCAAAACTGCACCCAAGGAAAAGGAGAAATTTTATTGGCCAGGAAGGACTAAAATCTTACCTAAGGAAAAAAAAAAGAAATTGAATGCTCCTCCATCTAGGAGGTAAGAGAAAACTTGGAAATAGGCCTTAAGTAAGATACTCTTTTGAGTTCTTGATATGAAAATGTGCCTTGATTCCTCGGTGTTATTAGTCCTGGACTCTATGCACTGCACCACAATTTTAAGAGAAGGTTGTATTCATTTTAAGCAGTGTCTAACTCAACTAGTAGCCACACATCAGGATCCCTGCTGGCTGAATATTGACTTAGAAAACCACATATTAGCATCACACATATGCATTTTAATCTAGATTCAGGAGTATTATGGAATGGGACCCATTGGCCAAGTGTTTGACACCTGTGCTCTGAAGAATATTCCACGAGACTCCTGGTCAATTTTACTCTAGCAAAAGTTCAGTTTATTCTAGTAATCTGATTGACTAAAAACCTACTATGTGCCCAGCACTGTGCTAAGTGCTGGCAATAAGAATATGAACAGAAAGAAAGATTATCCTTGCCCTCAGAAAGCTTATATTCTACTGGGAGGAAAATAGAATGTAAAAAAGCTGAAAAGAAAGGTGAGGGGACACTGGAAAAGTAGTCTCAACCGGCCAGAAGTGGGGGAAGAATCGTGGACCACTAGGGATTTTAAGAGAGCATGTTTGCTTAGCATTAGTGTTTCCTCAAATGGAGATTCGCGGGGGGAAATCACCAATCCGAGAAGGGGCAGTTGGAGTAGAGGGATTGCTTCATGAGACTAAATGGGATTAATTGTGTGACTCTGCTAACAACCACAGCAACTATTCCCATTTCTTCAGCACGTTACCATTTGTAAAGCAATTCCCCACAACAACCCTGTGACATTGGTAGTGAAATTATTATTTACACCCCCATTTTACTAATGAAGAAGCTGGCACTCAGAAAAATTACCTGGCTTTTCCCAAGATCAAACCTGAGTAAGGCTTTGCACACCATCTCCCATACTGCCTCTCTGCAAAGTGGAGTAGAATGAGTATTTCCTTCTCCAAGACTTGGTTTCCTCATCTGTAACCCAAATCTGCTTGGAAACTGGAAATTATTCAACCCATAGCCAGCTCCGACTCACCGAATCTCAGAATAGATCTTTCATAGGCAAAGTGCCAACTCTCCTGGTTTAAGCAGCAAAGATGTTGCTAAAATAAGTCTATTTTACCCGAAGGTCTTAGTGTCTTGTACAGTTGGATTTCTGGGAACAGTGAAAGTGCATCGGGAGATAAGCAGGAAGCACCTTCATCTGCTGGGGATAAACACTGAGACAAAGTCTAGGGCTCTAAACTGGCCAGGTGCACAAGGCGAGATTTACAGCTGGTGCAGTCAGGTTCGTTTTAAACCCTAAGCAGAAGTGTTATGCTTGGAGCCCTCTGGGCTGCTAGTAGAGTGGATGGCAATCCCTGCAGTCTTATCACACTCTGGTTTGCTGAGAGGCTGATGTTTTTATGTGTTTTATGGGCTCCTTGGTTTTGTTTGGCGTTGTTATTTTTGTACTATGCGCTGCTTTTGTAATTGCGTAGGAATGGCTGGCTAGGTAGTTAGTGGACAGGTTTCCTAGGAAGAAAAAGACAGATAAAATAGCTCCTCGACTTTGCAATCAAGCCAGATGTTGTAGTCCATTATTTAAGGATATGGAGAAAGAAATCAGCTAAAGAGAAAGTGAGCAAGTGGTCCACAGCGATGTTCATGTTCTGCTTTCCATAAGTGACAAGTGACGTAAGCCTTCTCTAAGAAGCAAGGCATTTAAAAAAAATTGTTTATTTCAAAAAATTATCAGGTGGTAGACTGGTTGCCATTCTGTATTAACACAACAGAGTAGCGAGGATATACATATATATTTATATTTATCATATTTTTTTCTCTATGTTCTTCTGAAAAGGCTTGGGTTGATTAATATTTTCCGCTGTCCGGTAACCATGGCAATAGGGTCAGCAGATATAATACTTAATTTAATCTTCCAACTGCCTCAGTGTGCATCACCGGTGTCCCGAATAATAGAAAGCCATTTGCTTCTCTCTCTCTCTCTCTCTCTCTCTCTCTCTCTCTCTCTCTCTCTCTCTCTCTCTCTCTCTCTCTCTCTCTCTCCACCTCTCTCCTTTTCTCTCCTTCTCTCTCCACCTCTCTGTCTCTACCTCTCTCTGTGTGCCTGCCTCTCACCCTCATTTTGTTGCTTCATATATTATTATCTTTGCCAGTGGCTCCCTCACATGACCCAAAAGGAATAAACATTTTTCCCCATTCAGTAGATGCAGTTAAAATAAATTCCTCCTTGACCCCCCCCAAGCTAATTCTCCCCCCCCAACCACAACCCAACAGTCCTCTCCCCCCCCACCCCCACCCCCCACCAACCAACACTCCAGCAGCCAATCTCCACGGAATGACAGGAAACGTGGGAAGATCCTGCTAGCTTTCATAGCAGCACTGTAAGGTTTATGAAACACACTCTTCGGCCAAATGAACCCATGCGGATTTTCCTCTCCGTCGCAGACCCCAGGCGATTGGCTGAGAGTGACTTGATGCCCTGTTTTGCACTCCAGGTGGGTTAAGTACATTGCTTTGTCTTCATTTGGCCCAGATCCCTTGTGTTATCTCTCTTTATTTTCTTTCTTTTCCCTGCCTTCTCTTTCTCTCTGATAATTATCTATTTTTTTCCTTCCTGAAACTACCATGTTTTTTGCACACACCCGATATTTGGTTGGTTCTGAAAAAATGGAGGGATTGGGTTTTGTAGCCCAGGTAGACTTTTTCTTAGGAGCATGAGAAGAAAAGTACGTATCCAAGAGATAAAGGGTGTGGATCTAGAAAAAAAGAAATTGTATGTTCATATAAATATACGTGTTTGTACATACATATATACACATAAATACATACACACACATACAGAACACAATATACGCATTCATATATAGCATGTAGTTTAAGTATATATATATATATATATATATATATATATATATATATACCTGCATACATTTGTATATGTTTCTTCCCACTTTCAAAAAAATTAATGTGAATTCCTTGATTTAAATCCACTTATTCCTTTTATCAACCACCCTTTGGCCATACATTCCATAACATCAAAAATGGAGATATTAGCCCGTATGGAAATGATAATTTTCCCCCCAAAGCTGGAGGAAATTTGAAAAGGAGAAAAAAAGAAACTCTTGGAGTATGAACTATAAGAGAACAGTAGCAAGCATTTTTCTAATTCTGTTTATTTATTAATCAGCTTTTTATTAATCCTGTCATTGAATAAAAAAGCAGCTTGTTTTCCATCTGCCACCCCCTTCTTCTCCTTTTTTTCTTTTCTTTTTCTTTTTTCTTAAATAAAGGACAGTTTCCAGAGAAGAGCAGTATTTATTGTTCAAATAAATGAAAAAAAATGAGCAATTACTTCTCCCATTTCTTCCTATGAAAAGAGTAAACCTTTTCCCCCTCATTCCCTTAGGATAGAAAGAATCTATTATTTCTTTTTCTCACCCATTTTGAAAAATAAAAACCAAAAAAAATTCGCCCAAATCTCCAGATGGATTGGCATTGGCCTGGAATGGACCACTGGAGTCATGATGCTTTCACAAGATGGAGAAATATTTCCCAGTGTTCCTTGCTGCAGATGCACTGCTTTTTCCATACTAGTCCTTTGAGTACACTTCCTTCCTCATATATAATTGTTTCTTTCTCTTCCCACTTTGGCCTTTTAGGAAATAGTGGACTGTATGTCCAGTCAAACCTTGACTATGTTTTATACTAACATGTTCATAGGAGTGAGTGACCAGGAAGTAGAATGGTGAATGTCAAACTCTCAGCCTCAAAGGATAGGGAATAATTTGGAACTTCGCAAATCACTAGACATAGGGATTAGAGTGGACAGACAAAGACATGTGTTTATGAGATGTCCTGGACAAAGCTGTGTGACATTTCATTGGCAAATCCCTGGATGTGAAAAGTTTTGACTTAAAACAAAGCCCATGCTGGTAAATGCTTTTGAGTCAGGGGCAAATGAAAATAGTTTGTTATGCCCCATCCTCCCCTACCCCCAGACATAGGTGCACATAGATCATTATCATTGAAATCTTTTAGTTAAACCTCATGCTAGACATAGGCCCTCCATGGTCACCTGCAGAAGGAGATACATGTGGGTGTCTGTATGTGGCTACAAATGATTACGATGACCACACACACCTACCACTAAAATGAACCTATGAGCACATGTGCCTGGGACCCCAACAGACTCCTTCATTCAATAAATAGTTATTAAGTGTTTGCTGTGTACAGAGCAACCCTTCCATTGTGGTTATACAGACATTGCTACCCTCATTTTAAGGATGCGCAGTACAGCTGTGATCAGAACATCCCTAGAGAAAGCTGGGGAGGGGACAGACCTGGGTGAAAGCAATATGAAGGTCTATGCCGAGAAAGTCTCTTCCCATGGAGCAATATAACACGACAGGCAAGCAGGTTATGAACAGTATTTGTCATGGGACACAAGACTGATGGGCCAATGAGTTTAATCATCGAGCAAGTGCAATACTCCTCTAGGTGTCTGCAGTGCCTTATTGGCACAAGAAACAAGACTTATCAAAGAAAATCAAGACAAAGGCTTTATGCATTTACTGGGTCTCTTTCTTAACGGCCCACCAGAAAACTCCATTTGTATTAAAATTGTCCACCAATATATCTGTATATCTGACTCATTTTTCTTTTTCATTTTTTCTTTCTCCATTTCTTCCTTCTTTCTTTTCCCCTCCCTCCTTCCCCTTTTCTTCCTCTTCTCCCTCCCTCCCTTATTTTTCTTCCTTTTCCTCCCTTCCATCCTTTTTCCTTCCTTTCTTCCCTTTCCCTTCCTTCCTTTCTTCTTTTCTTCTTTCTTCCTTTTTTCCTTTCTGTGTTCTTCCCTCCCCATCTCTTTTTTTTATCTTTCTCAAGCAAAGATTTTTTTTTTTTTTTTGGTATATGCTCAACCACTTTTCAATGAATTTGCCTCCTGTTGAAAAGACACCACACTAAGAGAGAAACTGCTGCTCATGGGAGTCACCGTTTATCAAATAAACAATGGGCTTTTTGTTTAAAAAAAAGTGAAAAGAAAGAAAATTCATCAATGACCTCAAACCATTTCTTTGAATGTTCCCTCCTCTCACTCCCCAAAGGAAATGAGAGACCCTGGGCCCAGTGCTTCTTGATCACCTTAGAATGAGAGAGACTGGACGAACCCATCAGGTAAAGCACAGGGGAATAGAAACCCAGAACTGTTTCTCCAGAACATGGGAAAGATGTCAATTCTCTGAACTTCAGCCACTTCCACACAGTGGTTTCCTTTCAAATTTCTTTTAATTTTTCTAATTAATTTTGAGAGCTCTTTGAGACATTTTCCATTTTGTTCACAGTTTGAGTTCTGCTCCGAGGTGTGCTCAAATAAATGCTGTGGTGTCTTTAGAGGAATTCTTTTCATTTAATGGATCCTTCGAAAGGGACTCATATTCATGTTCAATTTAGATGCTTGATCTGATTGTCAGTTTCAATCCAGAGATGGCTTTGATTATCGACGGCTAGCTATAAATCACAGGCACTCAGAATACAGTTTCAAAGAAAGGGGAGGAAGTTCTCTAGTTGAATGCTTGAGAATAGGAGAACCCAGACTGGCTAAAATTCTTCCCGATAGTCTTGGGCTACATCCATTCCTCAAGATGCTTGAATGTTATCTTGTTGTTTCTTGTAAGGCAACACATTGTTGAATAGATTTCCATGTTGAATTTTTTGAATCACCTCTAATTTTTGCCATATGCCAAATTTTGTGGTGACTTGTGTTGTTTTGAGTTTAATGTTATTATTGCTATTTGTAACTTGTCACCCCTCCCCTATAAGAATTTAATCCTTATTTCTTGAAGTTTCTTTCTTTCCAAATTTAATGTGGAATAGTCAATTACTTGCCAAGCTGTGGGTTCTTCTCCCTCTGTGTTTGTGCACCATATGGATATTTTTACCACAACATGAGGATATAACAAAGAATTTTAACTGTTTTCTTTAAAGTGCGGGAACCAATATTCCATAGTGTGAAATACACAAAGGGCCTCCCACACTTCTGAGCATTTCTGTCAGTCAGAAGCCACCTGTTAAGAAGGAGCCAAATAGAAAGTGGCAGCTTGTCATCAACTTCCCAAACCATAGCACACTAATTAACTCATACCACTACATACAAATTTATTTGCAATCTGAATGGAGAAGCATATCTTGCTGCTACTGCCATCCCTCTAGCACCAATTAGGTGAATGAAACAAGGACTGATGCTTCCTCTCTTTGGAGGAGGTCGCAGGTGTTAAGTCACTAGGCAGGAGTCAAGCAGTTACACTTCCACTCTTAAATGCTATATATTTCCACTTGCCATTGGAAGGTGGGTAGCCCTGCTATAGTCTATTATCCAAGACCTTCCAAATCCCTAAGCACTATTCCTTTGAAAGCTGGTATGGAATTAAGAGGACTGAGATCCCTAACATCATCAGGTGTCATTCACCAATGGCAGAGTACCATACTGGTATGGGCTGCTATCAGAATGGGAAGTGATTTTGGCTAGAGTTTAGTGCCAAGGAAGGGCATTCCTCAGCCCAGCATATGACCTTGTCTCTATGGCTTGACAACCAAATAGCCAATTGTTGAGTTAATATGTATGCATCTAACACCTAAGAATCATATTATACCACAGAGATTCTTAACCCTTTTCTCTCTTATAAATTCTTTGGCAGTCTGGTAAAACCAATGACCTAGTTCTTAGAATAATGTTCTTAAAAGAATTAAATGAATAGAATAACAAAGGAAACCAAATAATGATGGATGTTTTTCCCCATTTGAATTCATTGGCTTCTTGAAATTTATCTGTGGACCCTGATATAGAATAATAAATGAGAGTGAAAAGGGACCCAAGAAATCATCTCATTTAGAAATGAGAAAACTGAGACCCAGAAAAGTAAAGGAATTTGTCCAGTGAATTAGTGTTAGATTGAGAACTAGAATGAATGCTAAAGCATATATTAAGTACCTACTATGTGCCAAGTACTATGCTAAGTGCTAGGGCTTCAAATTGAGGAAGTGCCCTGTTCTCAAGGAATGTGCCTTCAACTTGGGGAAGGTAACACATAAAAGAAATTTCAACTGCAGAGCATATAGGAAGTCCCAGAAGTCTTGATGGGTATCATCAAGATATCATCTTGATGAGTCAACAGCTGCCAAGTCCTGCAGGGCTCATAGTAAGTCTGATGTGCCTGGGGTCTACAGGGTATCAAAGTTAGGCAGATGATGGTAAGATCTTCCATCCCCCCAGAAGGAATAAAGCTGGTTATCCTCATCTCATCCAAGTTATGTGAGTCATTAGGAGCCCCAATGAGATCTAAGCAGCCCAGTCCAGGAGAGACTCCCAGACCAGCACTTTCACCATGTACATTCCACATTTCTTTCAAGGAACATGGCCCTACATTGTGTATAATGTCAGTTTTCATTGAAAAGATTAACTCTTTTAGTATTTAGGAAGAGATCTGTAGACCTTGATGAATATGGATATTTTGTATTTGGGGAGATATTGCCAAAAAAATATTCTTCAAGATGGGAAGAAGAGTTTCCCATTTTTGACTCCTAAAACTAGCTAAGAAATGAAATGAAATCCTTCAGACTCCATCATGCATGTGGAAGACATTCATATAAAAGTCTAGGTTTAATTTCAATATTGATTGCCATCAGTATTGCAAAGATATATCATTTAAAAAAGCAAAAAGTGGGTTGTGAATAGTTTTGCTATTGAGATGATCATAAGGTACTACAGAACAGGAGCTCAACAAATATAACATTTAGTGATAGGGTGAATTGATTTGGAGAATAGAGTTGTTGATTCATTTTAGATGTGTCTGACTCTTTGTGACACCACTTGGGGTTTTCTTGGCAGAGATATTAGAGTGGTTTGGATTTTTTTCCCAAGCTCATTTTACTGATGAGGAAACTGAGGCAAACAGGGTTAAGTGACTTGCCCAAAGTCACATAGTTATTAAGTGTCTGAAGTTATATTTGGACTCAGGAAGATGAGTCTTCCTAATTCCATGCCGGGCACTCTACCTGCTGCAGCACCACCTAGCTGCCCCTGGGGAACAGGCACCAGTTAGAGAGTGTTGGGGGTTCAGTGTGGTTAAGCTGTACAATATTTAGATGTTTGGTTTTTGTCTTTTAAAGATTTTTTTTAAATGATTCTAAATTTTAAAAGTATTCACCAAACCTCATGTGACCTCATGGTCATCCTCTTTACCAGCTACCATAAGAAGATATTCATTTCTCTTTCCTTAGGGTTGACAGGCCCTGTTCCTTTACCCTTCATGGTGAGATAAAGAAAAGCAAGACACTAGCTGTCATGGCTTTCTCTTTTCAGAAGAGACTAAGGAATGGGCAATGTTGAACACTACCTTGCTTTTTACCAAGTCATCTCATAAGACAGAGAAAAAGGCAAAGCCACTGGCTATCATAGTAGCCTACTCCTGACCCCTCAGCAGGCAGATAACAGAACCTTTTAGGTCATAACTTAGTCCCTTAAAATAAAACCGCATACACATATGTACATGCACACTCACACATACATGCATTCACACACATACACACACATGCAACTCATCCAGATTGCAAAATACTGAAAAATTGAAAATGTCTCTCTTTGTTTGCTGGGGATGGGGAGGAGGAGAGAGAATGGAAGGGGGGCTGGTGGAGCTAGAGGCTATGATGTTAGGGCGCTGTCTCTGTTCATTGGGAGTTTATGAATGCAGCGATGTATTTGAGAATTTACAGGCTATCACAGTTCCATAAATCAGCAATGTGTGCTCAGTGTGTGATAGTCTGCAAATTCTAAACTAATATGTTGCTCCCTTTCCATGTAGCATCATATTTATGTTGTGCTTCCATAAATTGTATCCTAAGCTGTTGCCGCACAGACATGGTCGGGGTGACATAACTAACAATAAGAGGGCAATAAAAATTAAAATGCAAGAAAACGAAATGAAATAAAAATTCATGTGATGTGGTGTTTAACGTTGCTTATTTCAGCAACGGGCATCAATAAAAGCATCCTGGGTCTACATTCCCATTTTCAGCAGTCAAATTTCCAAGCCATTTCATTGTCTTTGAAGTTTCAAAAAACACCCAGCAAACGCAGACTCCTCCCATTTAGGAGCTGCTGAATGGGATGGGGTCAGCATTGATGCTGGGAGCTGGAATCTTTGAGTCTTAGCACGTTCAAAGAGAAAAATCAGTCACCTGGAACTGATTTCCTATGTTCTGGGCATTGTACTAAGGACCCGTGACTCAGTGACAAAAGTGAGAGCTCCTGCCTTCCCTCAGGAAGTTTACATTTTATTAGAGAAGACAATGTGCCCAAATATAAGTATATGGAGAATACAGGCAAAATATTGGTAGAATAGTTTGGGGAAGGGTAAGAAAAGCTTCATTAAAGAATATCTCCTGAGCTAAGTTTTGAAGGAATCACAGGATTTCAAGGATGAAGGTAAGGGAGAAGCTTGCAACGGGATGATTACTTCTGCAGATGTGGCTTGTTACTGGAGCTATGAGAAGTGTGCTGCCATTCTTGGGAGTCTGATTTCTAGTGGGTAGAGAAAGGGATAAGGGTAGACTTGGGACTCCAAACTCATACCTCATGACCTTTAATACAGGAATTCAACCATTTCTTGCCTTGTTGAACAAACTGGAAGTCGATGTATCTCAGCCGTTTAGGTTCAGCCTGGCCGTTTTCATCTTAGAGATATTAGGATGGTTCATAGTCAGAGTTTGCTTTATAGGACAGCAAACCTGGAGCAGATTAGAGTGTACAGTATAGGATAATGAACTAAGGGGTTATGTTGTTGTTAGAGAGGAGTGATTTTAAAAGGGGACAAACTCTGCTCCCGCCCCCCAATCAGAAAACCTTCCCTTAAGTTCAGGCTTTTTTTTAGGGGGTGTGTGTGTGTGTGTGTGTGTGTGTGTGTGTGTATGTGTGTGTGTGTTCCAATTTCAAGTTGTTTATTCCATTGGAAAACAGATTGTAACATCAGGTTATGCAACCGACAAAGGAATAAGAGGTGATATTTTCACATGCCAACAGAAAAGCTGCCAAGAAGTCATAAGTATCAATCCATCATAATTATCAGAAACAATGTCCCCTAAAGAAGTAGAAAGAGCTAGCCAATATGCAGACACATACGCTTAATAAATTCCCTCCCAGACTGGCTTTTTCCTCTCCTTCCCCGGCAAACGCCGGAATTGTTTATACAAAAGAGAAATGATGAGAGGTGGACCATAACGCCACGGATTTTTCTGGCTTTAGTCATTCCCGTAGGTCGGCAGACAGAGTTTGTGCCAGCTTCACAGACGGTCTCCTGAAGACGTAGGTCGTCTCCTTCTGGAGCCCTGGGTTTAATATACATGAGAGATGAATTACAGTAGTAATAATTATTTTGAAACCTTGACAATAACAGGCCTGTCAGAAAGGAAGAGATTAGGGCTTGGGGGATAGAGATGGGGAGCGTGGAGAGCGGAGGAGATGAAGCCTCGATTTAGCAGAATGACTAAGACTGTTCAAACCTTTGTAACACACAGAAGGACACAGTTGTGCGCCGTTCTTTTTGGATTTCTCCTCTGGCTTCATGAGCTGCGAGAGAACCCTCAGAGGCAGCTAGCCCTTCCATCCTGTATGTAGCTCTTTGCTTTACGTAAACCAGCTAGCAAACCACTCCATTAGTATTGATGTAGACATTACCACAAATCGCCACTCAGGGACCAGAAAGAATTGACTAGTCTCAGGTCCAATACCCATAACTTGATCAGACACAAAGTTTAAGTACACTCACAGGCTGATGGCACTAGCCTCTGCTTCTCAGGGTTGGGACTTCTGCTGGAAGCTAAGGAGACCCTGAAGGGAAACCTAAGGGGGAAAAAAAGACAGATCTGGAGTTGTTATTGGTTTTGAAATGGAGAATTGGCTAAATTTGAAAGAAGCAAGGCACTCTCACTATTGAAGAGGGGACTTCCCTACCCACTGTACAGGGTTTGTTCCCTCTCAGTCCTCCTTGGTTGGAATATACTTGATAAAACTCATTAATTCAACTTTTTTAACCTCCTTTTCAGCAGTGCTGAGATGTGGGAATCTCAGTTTTGGATCACATGGAAGATGACTGAACTTTCTGCTCAGAAAAGTCTCCCCTAGACAGGGGTCATCTCTGTGCACATCTGTCCATCACATTGCTAGAGATCCAGGAACAATCTTTTCTGAATTAATTGTCTTCTGGGTAGCCTGGAAATTGCCTGGGTAGGGTTGGTGGAAAAGCTTGGCGCTTGATGACAATGGACGCCTCCAAGTCCAGTCCACTGTGTCGGTATGGTCAGACCTCTGGACCTTGGGAGGCCTTGGAAGTCCCCGTGGCCAGAAAACTCCCTCCTTATGTGAGGAGAACCTGGGTTAACTTGCTGATAGGCCTGCGCTTTTAGTCTCCTTTCTGACTGGATTCAATTACTCCATTAACTCTTTCTGTCTCCCTAAGATCAGGCGTTTCTCTTTCCCTCTCACCATCTGGGTCTGGAGAGTTTTATTGTTTGTCGTTTCAAGCATTAAGACCTTGTCCTAAGCATTGCAAAATAGAGGAAAGTAAGATTAGAGTCTGCCTGGTTGGCTTTTGGGCCTATGGCCATGGAAGCATCTTTTAGAGAGACTAGTGAGACTTAGGATTCTCTTGCAATTAGCAATAACTGTATGAGAAACAGATAAACCAAGGATCTGAGGCATTTGACCAGTAGAATTGAATCTTTGGGAACAAGATAAACCCAGGGTATCACATCTGGTACTAAGGGTATTTATGCTTAGCCCCTAGTGAGCAAGAAAAATAATTAATCCAAATTAAAATAGGAAAATATGAGTGAGGCCTTTCCTTGTCTCCCGGTTAGGCTTTACGACTAGAAAATGCTGCCTCTGAGTTTCCTCCCTGCATCAATGAAATCACAGTTCCAGAAAGGAAGGGTCCAATAATGTATGCTTGTGTTCTAAAGTCTCCTTCCCCAACCCCAACAGTGAGCTGCTTGGGTTCCCATTGGGTGTCCCATGCCTCTCTCTCCATCCTTTCAAATGTATTTGTCTTTGAAAAAATTTTCCATTCTGCATGGCTGCCCCTGGTGTCAAAAGTGCTAGTTATTGCTTTGCTTTTTTGATTAGACTTAGAGACTAAAGTAGCTTACTGTCAAAGGTAAATTTAAAAGGGAAGAAAACATATTGAACCATAGAATCATAGCCTTCTGTCACACTGGTAAAATTTCATTAAATCAGGAAAAATACTATACATCTTAAAGAATATCTCATTCATTCAGCCCAGAAAATTAGATGCTTATGCTTGGAGGCTTCAAAGAAGTTTTGAAGATTTTTGTCAGAATAACTTAATCTCGTAGGTGTAGAAGGAGAACCTGGGTTCATTGAGCTTCAAAGAAAGATTTGGTAGAAATAGTAGGTGAAATTCACCCTAATGATGTGACCATTCTGAGTGATAACCTGTCTGAGCAGCTAGGTGGTGCAGTGGATAGAGCACCAGTGCAGGAGTCAGGAGGACCTGAGTTCAGATCTCACACTCACTAGCTGTGTGACCTTGGGCAAGTCACTTAACCCCAACCGTCTCATCCTAGGTCATCTCCAGTCATCCTGATGAATATCTGGTCACTGGATTCAGATGGCTCTGGAGGAGAAGTGAGGCTGGTGACGTGCACAGCCCTCCCTCACTCTAAAAAAAAAAAGCATAGTCAAGTGCAAGTCATGTCATCATTTCTCTGACGGCATGGTCTTTTTTGGCAACAAAGGATGAACACACACAACCTGTCTGATTCCCACTTTCCTATCTGTGAAATGGAAATAATAGTACTTGCTCTGCCTGCCTCCTAAGCTTGTTGTAGAGAAAGCTTAAAGTGTCTACATCAGTGTACATTGAGCCTTGAAAGAAGGGTCAGAGTTAAACAACAGTCAAGAGGTAATAGTAAGAGCTTCTATTTCTAGGGTGTTTTAAACTTTGCCACGTTCTTTCATCAGAATAGTCCTGGGGGAGGCAATGATATACTGCTATTCTCCTTTTACAGATGAGAAAACTGAGGTAAAAGTTAAGTGCTTGGTTCAAGGTCACTTAGCTGATAAGTTTCAGAGTTTGGGTTTGAATTCATGTCCCCTAAAGCCAAGACCAGTGCTCTTGGAACCATTCTACCTCACTGCTCCCCGACTCCTCTCCTCTTCTGTGTAGACTATTAATATTTGCTGAGATTTTCCCCCTACCACAACTCCGTGCAATATATTCTTATCCACTAATTCCTGCCCTTTGTTAAAACTCACTGATACAGAGAGTGAGAGGTGGGAACATTGGAGTTCTTTCACCTCAACTCAACTAGCTTGGGGACTATTGTGCAAAGCAGATAGCTGTGACAAGGGCGGACATAGAGACAATGATGGTTTGATTGAGTCACGGAGCCCAGGCAATGCCAACTCTCCCAAGGGCCAGTGGACCAGTGGAGTCCTGGGGGCAAGATGAGCATGACAAAGAAATCTAGTCCTATAGCATAGAGGAGAGGCTAGAGCAGGGGTGGGGAACCTGTGACCTCAAGGACGGATGTGGCTGTCTAGTGGGGTCCTTTATTTGGATTCAGACAAGGTGCCACACTTGAGGACCTAGAGGGCCACATGTGGCCTCAAGGCCTCAGTTTCCCCACTCCTGGGCTAGAACCAAGGAGAAATGAAGCTTGAGGACAAAGCAAGACCTTGCTTTGGTGTGGTGATTCATATGGACTGGGCAGGTCTGGGGTGGAGAGCAAGAGTCTACTTTCTGGTGACAAAAAGATTCTTTCTCTTCCTGGAGGGGAGGGAAGCTTAATCCCTATAAGTCTGAAGTGATGGTAGAAATTCCTAAGAAAGTTAAGCTTCACCAGAGGTGGGTTACTTGGCTTCCTAGCAAAATCAAGTTCTTTACCCACATTTTGTGGGGCAAGTTCCAACACCAGGGTGGCCCTCAGAATAAGATGCTGGAAGAGGTGGGAACCACTAAAGTGAAAAATATTATTGTCTCTCCGTTATTGTTTATATGCAATAAACTTGGAAGTCTGATGCTTGCCTGGAATTTGAGAGTTCTTGGGGGGAGCAGGGGATGTCTAGAAATAAGTCAAATTAAGAGGCTCCAAGAAAACCCTGCCCCTTCGTGGAAACTGTTTCATGCCTGAGAAGCCCTTGAGATTGAACTCCAATTGTGTGAACCCAGCATTTGGATAACAGGTTATTAGTTTCATTAGAAACTGTCAGAGCCCCAGGTGACCTATATCTATACTGTCTTCTTTACAAAGGGTTTTCTGTACATCCTAATAGGGCAATGTATTTACAAAAATTCTCAAAAACTGAATTCTGGACAGAATTCCCTAGATTAGCTAATAAGGGTACTCACAGTCATCTAACTGATTTCTTCTTTCATTCTGTGGGCATGCATAATGTGGGCATGTACAGGGCCTCTGTTTGGCTCTGGGGCATATGCCTACCCTAATAAGTTTTGTTTTTAGTTTTTCTTTGTTAATTTTCCGAGTACCTAAAAGTAATTTTCAGTTTTCTCCTCTCCCTTTCTGGTAGACTAAGTTGGCAAGGTCCTTTGTGACCTGGTTTCTCACTGTGTTTCAGACTAGATGAAAAAACTGCTCATTTTTCCTTATGGAAAATACAATTTTGATTTGCCCATGTAGATAGGTGGTGGCATCTTTCTCAACAGGCAAACACAGAAGGATCTTACACCTTTGGTGTTTTAACAATGAGCTGTTTCACCAAATGTATGAATTCAGTAAAAAAAACTAGATAAGTTTCTGCTTAGATAGAGGAAGGTAAAGAAAAGGCATTTCATTTCAATTTTTCTTTTGTAATTGGGAAAATTCTGCTACTAAAGTAAGAAGACTGAAACAAGGAGATTTGAAATTTAATTGCAGGTTAAAAGCTTGTTTCATTTTTAAAAAATTAACGGTACATGAGGAATGGAAGAACCAGGAACTCCTAAAGGATAGAAGCCTGCCCTCTACCCCCCAGACCAAGTTACCCGCTTGGCTGGCAAGTCCGCCCCAAGCTGACCATTTGTCTTTCCCTACCCATGGCACCACACAAAAGCCTGATCTCATCCCAGCGTCATCTGATATTCTGATGACCCATCTGGTCACCAGTAGTCAAGCTCTTGGGGATATGGAATTAGACCATCTCGAGGGAAGGCCCAGGGCTAAAGACTCCAGACCTTTTCGACTTGAGTTTGTGACATAATGCTCATGATTGGAGGTGAATGGGCTTGGAACCTGATGTGTTCAGGGATTCAAGTTAACCCATAGACCCTCAAATATTTAAGAGGAAGAGAAAGAGGGGAAAGAGGTGGAAGATAAAGGCAAATTACGAGATAGTAGATAGATACTCTCTCAGCCTTAGGTAAATTTTGGAAAGTAAGATCCTAAAAAAGAGCATCCTCTCTCCGACATCAACTCTGACATCGTTCCTATCTGCCCATGACACAAGGCCAGCTCTGTCCACCCTCATATTCTAATCTTACTAACTGAAACCCAGATCAAGGAGCTTGGAAAAAGGGGGTCTCCACTGCCATTCCATATGTTGTCCTGCAAACCTGACATTCTATGAAAAAAAAGTCCATCATCAGTCTAGCTGGGGGGGATTGAGACTGTTTTCTTATTACTAAATAGCAAAGTATTAACAGCACAATGTAGAAATAAAAAAAAAAGGCGAGGGGTAGAGGGTGGGGGGAGGGAAGGAAAGAAAAGACAGACGCCTGCTCTTTTCTTCTTGGTATTATTATTTGTGACAAAGCCCTCGGTCCATTTTTCTTCATAATTTGCAGGACTCCTAATGCGAACAGTACCTCCCAATTACCATGGCTGCCAAAGGCTAATTTGGTTACCCTCAGGATCCACAATAGAGAAACTGTGTCGGGCCTTTGTAGATATTTGCATACTATACATACCAGGAATGTAAAACAGCTGCCTGGCCCCTATTCCACTATCATGGCAATTATGGGTCATTAGTTTTTTTTTTCTTTCTTTCTTTCTCCCTTTTTTTCTTGTTCTCATCTTCCAGACTCCAGTAGACAGTGGTAGGCAGCTGATGTGTTTGCAGAGACAGAAGCAATGAGAAAGGGGAGCTGCCGGGTCCTATTTGTTAAGAGTCAGGGGCTGACAAACTACCACTTGAATAGGGTTAGCACAGCCCTGCTCTTTTATTTCTTGATTACCTCCCCCTTTCCTTTCTTTCTTTTCTCCCCACTCTTCCCCCCCACCCCCAGCATTGCCCTCCCTTCTCTTTTGGGAAGCCTCTGGGGGAAGCATTTGTGACCAGGCCCTGCACGTGTGGATGGATGGATGGATGGATGTGTGTGGATGTACTTTGTCCTGGTTACTAAGGGGATTCGAGCAGGAATCGTGCCTGGCTGGGGGTAGGGGAGTGGGGGTGAATTCTTGGGCTCAGAGCTAAGGCGTGTGCCGGCACTTGGCTCACTTGGCTCCTGTCTGTGTTCGGCCTCCTCCCCAGACACCCTCAAAGAGCTTGGACTCCAAACTTCCCCTGCCAGGCCTGAGGCCCCAAGCCAAGCTAAATAGAGAAGGAAGGGGGGGAGCGCATTTTATTTTAAGTTTTTGAATTGATTTTGAAACCTTGGGATGATAAGCAAGAAGGAATGAATCTGTCTCTCTCTTTCCCCCTTTCCCTCTCTTTTTCTCCTCTCTGTCTTCTCACTCTATTTCTTTTTCCTCTTTCTCTGTCTTTCTGTCTCTCTCCCTCTCTCCTTTCTTCTCCTCTTTTCTCTGTCTCTTTCTCCCTTTCCCTCTCTCTATTTTTCTCCTCTCTATCTTCTCACTCTATCTCTTTTTTCCTCCTCTTTCTCTCTCTCCCTCCTTTTTTCTCCTTCGCTGTTTCTCTCTCTCTTTTTCTCTCTCCTTTTCCCTCTCTCCTCTCTTTTTCTCCCTCTCTTTCTCCTTCCTCTTCCTCCTCCCTCTCAGTCTCCCTTCCCAGCTCTCTTCTTTCTCTCTCTCTTCCTCTATCTTTCTCTCTCTCTTTCTTTCTCCCTCTCTGTTCTCCCCTTTTCTCTTCTTCCCTTTTTTCTCTTCCTTCTCTCTGTCTCTCTCTGATCTGTCCCTCTTTCTCTCCTCCCTTCTTCTTTTCTTTTTCTCCTCTCTCTTTCTCTCTTTCCCTCTCTGTCATATACCTCTTTCTCTCTCTCCTTCCTTTCTTTTCCTCCTCTCTCTGCCTCCCTGCCTAGCTCTTTCTTTCTCTCTGTCTTCCTCTCTCTTTCTCTCTTTCCTTCTCTCTGTCCTCCCTCTTTCTCTCTTCTTATTTTTCCTTTTTATGCCCACTGTCTCCCTCACTCCCTCCCCATCTTATTCTCTTTCTGTCTCTCTTTTCTCTCTTTTGAAAAATGTGTTGTGTCTTGCGGTAGTTAATGGGAAGTTATGGTTTTGAATATAATTTTTTTTCCTTCAAGCTGCTAATTTTATTGACAATATAGATAGATTGAAAGACCCAAAGCTTTTGTGTTGTTTTGTTAAAGCAAATAAGCAAAGCACAAATGTAAATTACATCTCCAGGTTCACATTAGAGGTTTGCAAATAATACTGAGCTAATGGTTATTGCAAAGGAAAATAGCGGTGGGATCAATATTCTATACAGTAGAAGGCGATACCTCTCTCTCTTTTAATCACCTCATTGCAGAAATGGCATTGAAATTTGAAATCTCATTTTCTCCATTTGTACAAATTGAACATAAATCACTGGGAGTGAGGGGAGGTGGCAGGCAGCTTCGCTCTTTGTGGGATTGCATTACTAATTAGTGTTGGGATAGAGGAGTAGAGAGAGCCTGGGAGGGGCTGCACTGACCTGCTTGGCCAGATGCAGGTGGATCTCCAAGCGCTAGAGACTTAGAGAGAGGGCTTTCTGCCCTGCTGCTTCAGGATAAAATAGACCTGAAGTTCACCTTACCAGAGAGAGAAAACAAAGGGCCAGAAGGGACCTAAGATCCTAAATGCTCTGCTTGACAAAAAAGAAGAAAAGGTTCCTTAACTCCTGCTTCAGTTTTCTTGGTGTTGTAAGAACCAAGAGAAGGTCCATCACTATGGTGAGCCACTAGATCACCACCTTCCTGGGCTTTCCTTCCTTTTGTTCATACGTCTGAAGTTTTTCAACAGTAGGTGTGGCTCCTGCCTAAGTAGCTCCATCAAGGCTAGGGCCTCCACACACTTGCTTATGTTCTATTACATACACACACACAAACATACACACACACATGCACACCCATTAACACATTCCCTCATCTACTTCATCTGGGGCCCACATGCTCTCTCATTTACACACAGAGCAGGTATTGTTTTTACATGGGAAACCAGTGGCAGTCTCCAAACCAGAGTAATTTGCCAAGGTCAAAACCTGGAATAATTGAGCAGCCTCAGAATACGTAACTCACCCTTGCAAATGGCTACTTGCCCACTCATCTGGAGTCAGTAACTATTTCTGCTAGATGGGTAATGTAGAACATTGAGTTCATTTAGCTGACTACCCTGAGGGCAGAGTGAGCTGATAAAATGCTCATATTTATTTGAAGGACTGTGTTCACCTAACGGGTCAACCTATATTCTCTCTCTCTCTCTCTCTCTCTCTCTCTCTCTCTCTCTCTCTCTCTCTCTCTCTCTCTCTCTCTCTCTCTCTCGTTATCTGTTCCTTTCTGTCTCTGTTCCATTTTCTCTCTATGTCTCTCTGTCTTTATATGACTCTCTCTCTCTCTGTGTCTTTCTGCCTGCCTGCCTGTCTCTCTCTCTGCTTCTCTCTTTCTCTCTTTGTCCAGACTTGTGATTTCATCAATATACACCAGCAGCTCTTTTTTTAACTTATAGTCTTCAAGAGCTGCCTGGGGAAATGAGAGAAGTTATATGACTTACCCAAGATCATCCAGTTAATATGTGTCAGAGTCAGGGCTTGAACAAAAGTCTTTGCAACTCCCAAAAGACTGGGCCTCTATCCACTATACATACTGATCTATGTTAGGATAATAAAATAACGTATTTGCCCCCAAAGGGCCTTGTTGTCTTTTTTTTTCAAAGAAATGTCAGGATATAAATTTAACGATAGCCACAAAACACCAATGAATTATAATGTAAGCCCTAGAAGGAACCAAATATTCACTTTGACTGGGGCCTGCTTGAAAAAGTCTTGCAGGATATTCAGTATGATAGGGAAAAGATATCCTTTTTGGCCAGCAGTTATTCCACTCAGAAAGGATTTGAGGCATATTCTTTGCCCATATTTGAGATTTGCACCAACCAAGCAGTACACCACACCTAGACAGAGTAGATGATGGCAGTAGGTTGATTCCAAAGGATGCTGAGAGATAGCTCACTTTCCTCTTCCTACAACTCTTTCCCCGACCTGGTTGGAAATGCTGTGAAACTCCCAGAGAGTTATCCACACGTTGGCATATGTCCATCCCTTTCCTCCATTCTCAGTGGTTGCACTAGGCGTTAAAAATAGGGGAGGTTAAGGGAAAACCTGGAAACAAGGTTCATTACCGAAGGTTTTTCTCATCCATTTCAATAGATGAAAGCAAAGAAAATAAAGCAAAACCCATCCAAACAGTAAGCAGGTGGTGACTGCTAATAGAGAAGAAATAAAAACCTTTTAGAAATCAGACTAGACTACAAAAAACACTGACAAAGTGGAATGAAAGTTTTGAACAATCGGTTCAAAAAGAAAGGTGTTTGAAATAAACCCTTAAAAACATTTCAAATGCTGAATAAAAAAAAGAGAGAGAAGCAGCTTTAGAAATCTGAAGCCAGGATGACTTAGTCTAGAGAGAGGCCTTTTTTTATTCAACTTTAAAAAATACCTAATGAGTCCTCTGAGGCTCTGGGGCTTAGCGGACTGACAAGTAGGATGGGCGTTAACCATCCGCTGGCTGACCTGACTTCTTTTCTCAGCTCCATCATTGACCCTTTGGATGACCTTGGGCTCTTAACCTCCCTGTGCCTCTATTTCCCCAGCTATAAACTGAGGTTACTAATAGGGATGTCCTATCAACCTCCCACATCCCTCAGGGAGAGGGATGAGATAATGGACCAGAGTCTACTAATAAGGATTATCATTCTTTTAGACCTTCAGAGTGCCACCTTGAGATCTGAAAACCCTCTGCCCCACCCCTTCACCCCCAGGTCCAATCAAGAATTTTCCTACTAGCCTGGCAGGAACCATGCACTTAGGGGTTGGGGCATTTCATAGTATGATCATTCCTTTCAGGGGCATTTTTGACCATCTGTCTGTCTTGCCAAATGCCTTGAAGAGTTCACATAAGAGTTGAAAAAAAGGATACATGGGAGTGTTGTAATGAGGGGTTGTGCTCGAATGGAGAGGAAGGAGATATGTTACAATGGCAGAGAGAATGAGAGAGAGGAGAGAGAAAGAAAGACAAAAAAGAGAGAGGGGGAGAGAAGATGAGAGAGAGAGAGAGAGAGAGAGAGAGAGAGAGAGAGAGAGAGAGAGGGAGAGGAGAGGGAGAACAGCATAGCAGGAATGGAAATTATCCAGGAAGAGAGGAAGTAGACAAATATAGTAAGAAACCCAAGAGCAGTGGCCCAGAGGGATGCCATAGAGAGGAGATGGCGTACTTCCAGACCAATGGGAATTGAAGTCTAAGTAGCCCAGACACAGAAAAAGAAAGAGAGACTTAAAGAGAAAGAGGAAAGATCAAAGTGAAACAGGAATAAAAGATTCAAGGAGAAGGAGAAAGGAGAACCATTAGACACCTGTGATGGTCTCCCTTTCCCAATACAGAAGATGAAAACCTGTTTGGAAACCACAGAGTGGTGCAGTGGAAAGAGTTCTGGACTTAAAGTCAGAAGACCTGAGTTCAAATTCTGCCTCTCTTATTCCGTTTTAACCTGGGCAGATCATAATGTGTCTGGACCTCTGTTTCCTTGACTGTAAAATGAGGAGTTGAATTAGATGACCTCAAAGCTCCCTTCCATCTCCAATGCATTGCATGCTCTTCTTATTGCACAGAGGAATATGTCTCCCCCAACCCCCACTACCCCAAACTCTACCAAATGAACTAGCATCCTGAGATTTTGCGCAGCCCATTTTAAGGATATTGCCCTGTGCTGGCCAAATGAGGTCATTTATTAAAATAAAGAGTTAGTTCAGCATTTAAGAGTGAATCATTTGCTTCTTTCACCAGGGGCGCGTGGCCGTTTGCCATTATGGTGCTTTGAAGTCCTCTGAGGAAAAAATACTGCTAAAACAAGACACCTGGTTTTGCTGTGTTTGGTTCTTAATTGCATTCTAAAGGCAATAACGGGGTTCCTAAAGAGCGATTCATTATGCTACCAAGGTGGAGTTTTAAGCTGCTGTCTAATCTTTAGTCTCATTGTAGACAATGGAGAAGGACCCTTCAGGAGTGCTAGGCTATTGCATGGGCTGACCTCCCAAGGTGTTTTTGTGAAAGAATCCTAATACAACATAGAAAGTAATTCTGCATTTGGGTATCAAGCAAGCAGACTAGGGTAGGAGGTTGGAAGGGGAGTGGAGCAACAAATAGGGTGGTGGCTCTGTTCCATGTTGAGATATCTTGAGAACTTTTAGGTGGATACTTCCTTTCTCTGTGCCTCAGTTTCCTTATCTGTAGAACAAAGAGATTGAGCTAGATGATTTCTGAGGTCCTTTCTAGCTCTAGGTCTATGATCTATGATATGGGATTAGATGGTCTCTTCCTGTCTATTTCAAATTATTGACATCTTCATGGAGTGGTTGAGAAGGAACATTTTGGAGAGTCAATAGTACTGCGGAAAGTGGAGTTGTTGGTTTTGATTTTGGTGGTGTTGCTGTCATTTTCAACCCAGCACCAAATAAGAGACCTGTCCCACAGGAGGTCCTAAATAAGTGCATGTTGGTTGGGAATTTATATTCATATTTATAATAATAATAATAATAGTTGTAATTGTGTAGAAAAATAATTTCTCTTGTTGTTTGATAGAATTTGGATAAAACAGACCTGGGACAAATCTTTTATATTCAATATTATTTTGTATTTAATGATACTGTTTTTGTTATCACTTTGTTCTTATCCTTTTATTTTATGTTCTTCAGATAGAAATCATAAAGGTGCAAGTTGCTATTCTTTCACTATTCTTTTATGTTTAATATTCTTTGGACTAGTATACCTAAGGATGAAACAACTACTTTTTGTGGCTGAACAAAAGCATTCAGATGCAGGTTCAATCTTCAGTCTCATGGAAAGACTCCTCTGATAAAACTCTAGTAGTAGTCAGACTGTAGGGATGCCATGCCTCTCATCCAATGCGGTTGGTCATTCATTTAAGTTATGTCTGATCCTTCATGAACCCATTTGGGGTTTTCTTGGCAGATACTGGAGTGGTTTGCTCATTTGACAGATGAGGAAACTGAGGCAACCAAGGTTCAATTACTTGCCTGGGGTCACACAGCTAATAAGTGTGTGAGGTTGAATTTGAACTGAGGTCCTCTTGACTCTACCCAGCACTGTTTCCACTGCTTCACCTATCTGCCCCCTCATCCAGCAGCTCCATGAGTTTAGTTCCTCTCTTAGATCTCTACATTTTGAAAGCTTTTCATGCCATAGAACTTGGAAATTATGAGTATTTGTTATGGTGATATATTAAAAACATTTTTCTTACATTTTGATGGATCAGTGTTGTGTTTGTGATTGTGAAAAGCATACAGTATGTGATAATATTCAAGTTCCTGCATTTTATTGGTTGATTTTTCTTCAAGATGGTTTGAAGTTAGTGTTTTGTGGTATAGGGAGCAGGGGACACTTATCCTCTGTCAGTCCATGAAAGACAACAAGTTTCTATGGGTAATTCTAGCCACCAGGTCATGTCTGTCTAGATATTCAATAGGTACTAAATCTTTAAAGTCTCCAGTGATATAATGTAACATTTTCTTGAACAATCCACATTGATAACCAAGTCTGGGCTTCTTAAGGATGATTCTCCTGTATGTCATTTCTGGTGGCAATGACGGAGTCCTGAAATACCATTGTATACCCTTCTGTTTCCACAAACAAATCCATTCGGCACAGCCAATATTTCTTGCTTATTGTGATCATGTAAATGTCACCCAAGGAGGGTGGATATTCTTGGATACTAGCTGTTTCATAATCCCCATCTGAAGGTAAACCACTTTCAGTTAAATTCAGCAAATCAAATAAAGTGTCCCTCTTGTCAAACTATGCTATTTCTCGGTGAAGTGATGTTTACTTGCTCCTAAAGTATTTCTGTATAGTTTGGATCTGTTTATCATGGGCTCTGGAATGGCTATCAGTCTTCTTCCTCACTTTTGGAGAAGTATTCATATCTTTATGGCTTCCTTAAATGTGATGATCTCTGTGTTTCTTTAATATTATATGGAGTTTTTGCTAGGATATTATCTAAATATGTTATTGTCTATTTCATACAACCAAAAGTGCACATTAGTACTGGTATTGTGTAGGTGTTAATTGCTTTGAATGTGTTCTTATGAAGCATCATTGATTTCTGGGGGCCATGAAGTCTCTTAACATATTTAGCCTTACCTTTCTTTTTGATATGTCTTGCCTAGAGGATGCCAAAGTATTTATAGCTATTGTCCTCATCTCTTGGTTCAATTTGACCATGCTTAAAACCTTTGGTCTTTGTCCTTTTTTTTTGTACTTTAAGAATTTTATATATGTGGTATCCAAATGACCTTTTGATATCATTAGAAAAAGAATAAGATCCCATAAGAGATGAAGGACATTATTGCTACTTGTATCCAAGTCATCAAATTCAAGCGGAACTTTTCAGAATTCATCTCCTTTCTAAATCATTTGAGATGTTCGGTTTGTATTTGTCACACTCTTTATCATTAGGTATAATTTCTGGACTTGGAATTAAGTAAAGGTTTTCAATTACTTCAGGTTCCCATTTTTTTTCCATATTCAGAGTTTAATAACCCATTGATTTCATCAAATCTAAGTACAGGAGTGAAATTCTGTTTTTGTTTTATGATTGCCTTGTACTAATCAGCAATATGTTGTTATATGACTTGGAGTTGAGAGTATCATTGAACAAAAAGTAGTATGAAGTCCTTATTTATGATGGGCAGATTTGTTTCCAATTTCGTTATGATATAGATCTGGTATATAATGCAAATACACATGTCCTTAGTTTGTTCCTTGGCGAACACATGGGTTGTCCATTTTAGTGGTCAGTTTCACCTGTATTAAGGATTTCCAGCAGGCTGAAGGCTGTGTTTTTGATTTGTTCTGGCAGATCATGCCTTCTTGGGGTACCACTTTCCTTTGGGTCAAACTGATCATCATGGCAATTCTGAGTAGGGCTAACTTGCAACCTATATCACCTTATCCATTTTTTGAAGCTTAGAAACAGTTCCATCCCATTTGTAAGGATGCTAATCCAATCATATTGATAACTGGAATTCAGCTGGCCACTATTTCAGGTTAGCTGTCGTCTGCTTCCATTCCATTGTCACAGGGCAGCTACCAGAGCAGTCTCAGGTCTCAAGAAGATCCAGCTATGTACTACCTTCCTTAATATTCTCCTTCTTTAATAGAAAGAATCATGAGTTGGACTTTGAGGGAGCTACCTTTATCATCATAAACTGCCATTCATGAAAACAAATAGCAATAGGGTTTAGACCTGTGATTTCATGGCATAGGGAATTCCCAAAGAAAGAAACTTTACCAAGACAGGTCAGTACCTTCTCTGCAATATGGAATGTTGCCTAGAGTATTGAGAGGTTCAGTGAGTTACTTATGATAGATAACACAATCAATATGTATTAGAGGCAGCACTTGAACCCATGGCCAAACTTTAGTACATCTGACTCTTCATCAGCTATGCCATTTTATCCAGTACCTCTGTTTGTAAGAAACCCAGGAGGAAAAAAAACAGTCAAATTTTATTTTGTTTTAGAGTTTAAGGCAACAAAGTCTTGGTACACCCTCGGCAATTTTACCAAATTGCATTATAATATTTGCTGTTTATGGGACATCCAGAATCTGTTAAATCTGATATTTGGGCAATGAATTCAGCAATAAATTCCCATTTCAGGGATGTAACAGAGACACCAAGATATTTAACTGTCTTGATTAAGAGCACACAATTCATCAATGGATAAAGTCAGAAATGGAATTATTTGATTCCAGTTGACTTCTAATATGTTGTAATTTATTGATGACAAGATAAGATAATCCCATCTGAGAAAATCACCATTATTCTGAGTTACTAGTCAGAGTTTACATATTGATGCTACACTTTGATCCTCATTTCCTCATCTTTAAAATGGGCACAACTGACTAAGAAATTATAAGAAATTAGCTTTGCAAATAATGTGAGTTATCATTAGCTCTCATTTTCCCCTTTTCCCTTCATACTCTCCCCTTCATGTTCAGGTCACCCTTAAAGGATCCTCACACTTAACTACTCCTAGTTGTTCTCTGCTGGAGTCCCAACCAAGGCTAACTCTCAGTAAATAGGTGCTTCCCATTTCCAATGGGGACCATCCCACTGTCTTACTTTTTACTCCTCCCTCTCTTCCCCATGCCCTCGGGCATTCAGGGTCAAGAATGAAAATGTCGTTGTTATTATTCAATTGTTTTAATCATGTCCAACACTTTGTGATGCCATTTGTGATTTTCTTGGCAAAGATACTAGTTTGCTATTTCCTTCTCCAGTTCATTTTACAGATGAGGAAACTGAGGCAAACAGGGTTAAGTGACTTACACAGGGTCACACAGCTGGTAAATGTCTGAGGCCAGATTTGAACTCAAGAGAATGAGTCTTCCAGACTCTAGGTTCAACAGTCTATCTATCCATTTTACCACTTAGCTGCCCCATGGCAATGAAATGGAAGTAGATGACAGCTAAAATCTGAGAGTCTTTGATTTTGTAAAAACTTCCCCCTTGGACTAGTGATAGTGATGGAAAGTGTGTACTTTCATTGGAGTGGGTTTTCTGACCTCAACCACAGGATTTTGTGACATCTTCAAAATGCCATATGGGGAGGGAATAAAGGCACAGTAGTAGGTAGAGCTGTCCCAGGTCCTAGTCCCTCTTCAACCTATGACTTCATATTTTGGCATCTTAAGTCAACATGATAGATAGAAAGATAGATAGATAGATAGATAGATAGATAGATAGATAGATAGATAGATAGATAGATAGATAGATAGATGGATGGATGGATGGATGGGTGGATGGATGGATGGATGGATGGATGGATGGATGGATGGATGGATGGATGGATGGATGGAAAAATGGGTGGATGGATAGATGCATAGATAAATGAATGGATAGCTAGATGAACAGATAGATAGATGGATAGACAGATATATAGATAGAACACAGATAGCATAGCTCCATGTTAAATGCTGGGAATACAAACACAAGCAATACAATCCCAGGCAACAAAGGAAGCTGAAAAGTGGTTCGGGGATAGGTAAGGAATAGAGACAAGGTATGAAAGTTCAGAAAATTAGGAATGGAGTTTGGCTGACTTGGGTTTGTCCTCTCATGGGCGTTTCAAAGGAGGGGATCCTCTACAAATCTCATATTTAGATAATGCTTTAAAGCTTAAAATAGTCCCCCTCACTCCTCTGCCCAAGAAGGAGGATACATACATAGCTAGTGAATTATTTTGTTATTCTCATTGAAGAGACTGAAGTTCACAGAACCTTGTCAACACAGCTAGTATGTGAGTGAATTATACCTCTGTAACCTGGGATTGATGTGGGGCTCTCTCCTTATTGTCAGGGTCCAATGCCCTACACCTGTGTGAGGGATGGGGTGGGGTTGTAACAGTCTCCTACCAATGGACTTGGGCACTGGGGCTACACTTCAAATTCATGTCTTCTGGCTCTAATTCCAATGCACTTTAAAAGTAAGATGGCATCTGTATTAGTTTGTATCTTCTGATATCCTGTTTTATACTTATTTTGTTCTGTCATAGAAAAGAACAAGGGACCGAGAAGCAGGAAATGCAAGATCGAGTCTTGATCCTACTATTAGTTGACTGTCTCTTGGACAAGTTATTTTGCTCCTCTGGGTCTCATTTTCCTTATTTCTAAAATAATAATGTTAGTGACTGAACTGGGAAATCTGTATACATTGATGAGGAAGTTGGTGTTAGAACAGTGTGGGATGGAAGAAGTAGCATACCACTTGGTCAATCTACAGACAGAATAGGGCAAAGTAATGGAGTACCTGGGATCTCTTTTCCTAGAATCCAAGCCCTATTGACTTGGACAAAATAAACCAACCAAACAAACAAAAAGCAGTGAGGACTGCTTACTCTCCAGACTGAGGTCCTTTTCTCAACTCTCACATGATATAATTCTGTGATATGTGTGTTCATTAACTTTGTAGATGATACAAAGCTGGAACAGTCAACCCAGTAACATCTAATCTAAAATGATCTGGACAGGCTAGGATGTTAGGTTGAATCTAAAAAAAAATCTGTGGAGAGTCAGGATTGCAGCCTAGAGGGGAATGCAGAGGTGGTTGGCCTGGGCCTCCTCTATAAAATGTAGGTTCTAGGAGGAACCAGATAATCAGAAAGAGAAGCCCCCAGGATGGAAGGTATTTCTAATGTAAGTAGTCCAAGGGGTGAACTGAGTTTCCAAGGTGAAGAGATTCCTTTGACTTAACTCTATCCATTCAGGTCAAGCACTACAGATAAATAAGCTGGGTCCAGAACTGAACAGGAGGGAGAAAATTGCCTGGTTCACAATTGGGAAATTGAAGAGGAAGATGTCAGGTTCTCTTCGGACACACAAAACACCTCTTTCTTTTAACATCAGTATTCTGGTGGTGCCATACAGCTTGGTTACAAAGTGTGGAACACCAACAAGCTCCAAAGAACTGAAAACTGTAGGTTATGTATAATGAAGAGATTCACAGAGTCAGCATGAGTAGACTGTAGCATATTTCCAACAATAACTTATGTGCAAGAAGTAGCATAAAAAATATCATTGGGCAAATGTCTGAGTAGAGGAGGCTGGCCAGTTATATAGTTAGAATGAGGGTTGACTTAGGCCAAGAAACTTGGGATGCACCTGCCCCCCCAGCATCATTTTGATCTTTATTTAGTTCCAACAAAATTTGTAGCATGACTCATAATAAGCAAGCAAACATTTCTTGCAAAGAATGAATAATGTTTTGCATATATATATATATATATATGAAATACATATACTTTTTTAAAGATGTATGATATATGTAGACAATATTGTGCTTGATAAATTACAATTTGAAGGTAGTACTAAATTCCTAGCAGTATTTTTTTTCTTTTTTTGCCATCATATAACTTGGGTTTTTCTTAAGCCAACCAATACCAGCAATACAGCTACTGCCGTACTTGGGACATTTTTTTGTCATTAAAATGGGATCTTCAAATTCAAAAAAGCTTGGAATCCATTGACCCAGAAGAAGGTCTTCAAGCAGTTTAGGTAGAGGCTCTTTGGAGGATTCATGGACATCAATACTGGATTTAAAGGCAGAGGCCTTGGGTTCACATCCCATCCCTACAAGTCATTTAAATTTTCTGCTATTCAGTTTCCTCATCAATTAAATGATGACCTCAACATCCCCTCTGGTTCTAAATCTATGATTCTCCTGTCTTCACCAATGGAAAAGGCATCTACATCGTCAAGATTACTGTTTCATTGGAATAGTACCAAAGTATGAAACTGAACCTTAGGATTTCCCTCTAGAAGGGCAAGGGGATTCTATTTGCCTTTCTTGGGTTTTCATGGTACCCTTCATCTGCTTTATCCTTCTATTCCCATTTTTCTGACACCATCATGGCTCAGGACTTGACTTATCAGCTCTCTCCCCATCCCTCCCACCAGATCTTCCTTCTCTTTTCATTGTTTTGAGGTTTGGAGCCTCCTGGAATTCTTTCTGTCCTTGAAGCAGAAGCCAAATCAGTAAGTATTTATGAAGCATTTATGTTGTGCCAAGCCCTGAGAATACAAATATAAGCAGAAAGAAAGACAGTCCTTGACCTCAAGAAGATTCCATTCTAGTAAGAAAGACAACACATTAAAGGAGGCTGAAATGAAGTGAAGGGGAACCAAGAAGATGAAAGTGCCCTGTAAGGAGAGACATGGTACAAAGTACTATAGAGAGTTATGAATGTAGCATGTGTGGGTGTGTTGGGAGTGGGGATAGGGGATGAAGACATGGTTGACTTGGACATCTTTAAAATGGAGCTTCTGGGAAGAATCAGGCAATCAGAAGCAGAAGCCAGAGGGCGCCACAGTGCACAGGAAGCTGAACCTGGAGTCAAGAAGTCCTAAGTTCAAATCCAGCCCTAGACACTTACTAGCAGTATGACCTTGGCCAAATCACTTAACCTGTTTCCTCAACTATAAAATGGGGTTAATAACTTCCCTTGTGAGAACATTTTAAGGATAAAATGAGATAAAGCAGTGCCTGGCACATAGTAAGCCCAAGTTCAATATTTGTCATCATTATGATGGGGCAACCCAAAAAGCTAGCATGATCTTGGGCTGCATGGTTTCCACAAAAAGGAGTATAATAATTCTCCTTATTTTGAATAGATTCTGAGCTTTTATGAGGAGAGGTATCCAAGTCAGAAAGAAGAATATGAAAAGTTAGCTAGTATAGGGACATTAAATTTTCTCCTGAAAAGACTAGAGTAGAACCCTAGGGCCTTTAGGGAAGAGCAGTTGGTCTACTTTTTGCACAAAAGATTCAAGAAAGCTCATTTACTTCTCATAGATAAAGGTAGACTGACTTCACCCATGTTAAACATCCTCCCTGCTGTAGGAATTTAATCCTAACTCATTTTTGCCATAGGGTTATTAAGTCACAAAGTGATAGAATGGGCAGGGGGGGAAGTTAATGATTATTCCATCTATCTCAATTTTACATTTGAGGAAACTGTATCCCAGACAGGAGAAATGACTTGTCCTCATAGTCATTCTGGTCATAAATTGTAGGGCTAGGAATCAATCCCAGGTTATGTGACTTCCAAACTACTGTTGTTTCCATTAGACTTTATTGGGTTGTCCATTACACCTCTATCCCTATATTCCAAATGAAAGAGTGGAATCAGCTGCCATCCATTTTATAAGACCATTATCCCTGTAGATCTGAGAAGGTCTCCATTGTTTGCTAACAATTGTCTAGGCAGTTGTGTTAAAATAGGTTCTTTATTGATTCCCATTTAAGCACAGGCCTTGGAATTCCATGTTATCTGAAGTGGCAGAGGAGATAGGAGAACTATGGGGAAGGGAGTTCTCAGTGACTATTCATATAAATAGCCCATTCCAATGAAAAGAAGGTAGGTGGCGCCATAGTGGATAGAGTGCTGGACTTGGAGAGGACATGGAGTTCCAATCCAACCTCAGACACTTACTAGCTGTATAACCCTGGGCAAGTCACTTAATTTTTTTTAGTCTCAGTTTCCTCCGCTATAAATAGAGATAATATTAATGATATTGGGGATATTAATATAATTAATATAATAATAATGTGGATAATAATATTACATATCACACATTATTATGTTATATATAATATATATGATAACAGTATAATACAAAATAATAACAGTATTTATTATTTATTATATATATAATAAAATATAAAATTTATTATTTATTATATATATAAAATAAAAATAGCAGTAGGGTTGGTGTGAGGATCAAATGAGATATTTGTATTGAACTTAACACGATGCCCAACACATGGTAAATGTTATACAAATGTTTTCTGCTATTGTTTTAGGGTTTATCAGTAGTCCCATTTTCCACTCTTATAGGATTGTGTACAGACAGCCTAGCAGTCAGACTCCAAGCAACATGAAATGGGCATCCGTGTCTTATCTGGCATTTCATAAAACAGAACTAACTCAACATAGCTGCTGAAGCAGAGCATGGGGGTGAAGTAGCTGTTTTTTCTTGTTCTAAATCCCCAAGGGCAACCAAGACTCCTAAATGGGGTTGAAAATTGTAGGTTGTGATAACACATCTCGTTATCAGTTTTCCTTTGATGAATTCTCAAGTAAATGTGATTAGTAGTTAAGTGCTACATAATAAATTAGTCTATGTTGGTTTTAAAAATTGTAGAAAACCACACACATAGACACACACAAAGCTGCAAAGTACAGCTGTGATAGAGTGGAGAGAATCCTGGGTTATTTGAAGTCAGGAGATCTTTGTCCGAGTCTAGGCCTTGACGTTATTCACTGAGCTGTATGGCTAGCTATTTGGGCAAACCACTTCATGCATTTTAGCCTCAGTTTTCTTGGATGCTGAATTACCCTGTGCTACTTTTTCAGGGGCCCTCTTTTCATTCTTTCCTTTCTCATTTGGTGATCTCATCATATCCCGTGGAATCAATGATAGCTCTGTGTAGATGACCCCCATATTTGTAAATTGTCTTTCCAGAGTTCTTTTCTTTCCAGAGTTCTATTTATTCTACACCAGCTGGACACTGAACATTTCAAAATGGATGTCTTATACGCATCTCAAACTCAACATATCCAATACTGAACTTATCTTTTCCTCAACACCCATTACTGTGGATGGTGCTGCTAGCTCTCCAATTAGCTAGGTTAGCAACCTAGTGTAATGCATTACTCTCACTCCTTTGTACATCCAATCAGATGCTAAATTTTGTGTTTTCTATCTCTATAACATCTTTCACATGTGGCTCCTTCTCTCCATTTTCACAGCTACTGTCCTATTTCAGGTCTCCCTTACCTATTGCAGTGGACTCCTATTTGGATTGTCTGCTTCAAATTTCCCCACTTTCAATCCATCATCCATACCGCCATAAAAGTGGTTTTTCTAAAGCAGAAGTTATATCACTCCACTACTCAGGAAACTCCAGGGACTCTCATTACTTCTAGGCTCAAATATAAACTCTTCCATCTGACATTTTGTTGTCATTGAGTTGTTTTTTTCAGCTGTGTCTGACTGTTTATAATCCCATTTGGGGTTTTCTTAGCAGAGATACTGGAGTGGTTTGCCATTTTCTTCTCCAGCTCATTTTACAGATGAGGAAACTGAGGCAAATAGGGTTAAGTGACTTGTCCAGGGTTACATAGCTAGGAAGTGTCTGAGATTGGATTTGAACTCAAGAATATAGGAATTTTTGGCTGCAGATTCAGGGCTCTGTGCACGAAGGTGCCGCCTAGCTACCCATTTAAAGTTCTTCAAAACCTGGCTCCTTCCTATCTCTTCAATTGCCTTATAAAGTACTCTTCTCTCTCATGGCATCCCTTCCTAATGTCATGGTCCTATTTGAAAACAAAGGATAAACAACACTGAAGTACTCTCAGAGCTCTCATCCAGGACTTCTTGGTAATTAATTGGTTACTCATTAACTATAAATACTATTAACATAGAAGATTTGTTAAGCTCAGACTGCACTATATTATCTGTGATAACCAATTGAGAGTCCATCCATGTGCACAATGGCATCCTCCATCTCTGCACCTTTGCATGGGCTATTCCTCATGCCTATTCTAGCCATTCCACTTTCTTTCCATCTCTTAGAGTTCTTGATTTCCTTAAAAACTTCTCTCAAGTTACACTTGCCCCATGAAGCCCTCACCTTCCATTCCCACCAGCTGCAATGGCTCTCCTGTCCCAGACTATCTTGGATTTTTTTTTTGTATATATATATATATATATATATATATATATATATATGTGTGTGTGTGTGTGTGTGTGTGTGTGTGTGTGTGTGTGTGTGTGTACTCTGTGAAAACAAGGGCCATTTCATTTTTGTCTTTGCGGCCTTGTTACTGGCACAGTGTAGGTTTTTAATAAACATTCATTGTTGGATTGATCTGTACAATGGAGAGAACACTTTTTGTTATTTTTCTTTCAGGGAGATTGTGAGACTCAAATGAGATGGTGTTGTTGGTAAGAAATTTAAAGATTCACACAAATATAAACTTTTACTATTGTCTTTGTTTGGTCTTTTCAGTTGTGCCTGACTCTATGACCCCCCCACTCAAGGTTTGTCTTGGTAGAGATACTGGGTTGGTTTTCCTTTTCTTTATCCAGCTCATTTTATACATGAGGAAACTGAGGCAAACAGGGTTGAGTGACTTATCCAGGGTCTGATGGCTAGGTAGTATCTGAGGCTGGGTTTGAACTCAGGAAGATAAGTCTTCCTGATTTCAAAACCAGTGTTCTATCCACTGTGCAACCTAGCTGCCCTTTATCATTATTAGACAGTCAATAAACACACATTAAGTGCCTACTTTGTGCCAGGCATTGTGCTAAAGGCTAGGGATGTGAAGAAAGGCAAAAACATGGTCATATCCTCAAGAAATTCACAATCTAATGGGGGAGACAACCAGAAATACAAGATATGCCTTCTTATCTCCATTTCCTGGCTTTCTTCTAAACTGAGCACAAGTCACACCTTCTATAGGAGGCGTTTCCAACTCCCTTCTTCCTCCTCCTTTCTTTTGAGATTACTTTCCTACAGATAGAGCTGGAAGGAAACTTAGAGGTCATCCATTCTAATCTCATTTTACCACTGAGCAAACTGAGACACAGAAAGGTAAAGTTATTCACTCAGGATCACATGGGTAGTGAGTAAAGTGATCTCCAAAGTCCCAACTGGCTGTGAGATTCATCGACACTGGTTTGGAACCAATATATGACCTCCTCCCTCTTCGCTCTCTCCCCAAATCCCCCAAAAAAGAAAAGTAAAAAGACCATGTTTCAAGAAATAGACTGGTTCCCAAAGGATATCTATCCATGTTGAGCAATAGAGAAACGATCTCAGTTTGTCAGCACCCCATGTAGGGAATTAGACACACATCTTCTATGTTAATGATACTTTCACTTTTAATTTCCTGTGTGCCACGTTGAAAATGTATCTGTTGAAAGCAGAATTTCATTCCATCCAACTGTCTCATTAAGTGAAGACATTGAGGTTGTACCTGTCACAACAAGATTCTGTAAACTCATTTAGGACTATAATTTGGAGGGGAGCAAAGAGGACTGTTCCATGGAAGCTCATAACCATTTGCTCAGTCATCATAATTGCCATTAGTAATTGGTTACTCATTAACACTAAGTATTAATTATTAATAAAGAGTATTTATTAAACATTGGCAGTCTGGTATATTATCTGCTACAGCCAATTCAAGTTGAAATCATGCCCACTGCTTAGTGGATTGACAAGCTAAACTGAAAGATAGACAGGTACCTCCAAGGGGAAGGAAACTACTCAAAGGAAGGTGATGCCCACAAGGAGAAAACAGTGTTTGTCTCTAGACAGGTTGGGTCTGCTCTTAAGATTTGGTGTCTTACTAAAACATCAATAAGAATAATAACTTATTTTATAATGAAGAATTATATAATGAAATTATTGTAATTTACACAGGATTTTAAGCTTTACAAAATGCTTTACTTGTTAGCTCTTTTGTCCTCAACAACTCTGTGAAGTAAGTATTAGGAGTATCCCCATTTTACAGATGAGAAAACAGAGAAGTTAAGTGATTTATCCAGTGTTACCCAGTGTCTAAGGTAGAATTTGAACTCAGGTTCTCTCGATTCCAAGTTTCACACCACATGGAAATAGCTGAACTTCAGATATTTTAAATAAAATAAAGTTAATATTATCGATTCTTTCAATGAATTTGAAGCTTAATCAGTATTTTGGGACAGCTGGTTGGCACAGTGAATAGAATGTCTGGACTGAAGTCAAGAAGACTCAGCTTCCTGAGTTCAAATCTGGCCTCAGACAGATGTGTGACCCTGGACAAGTCATTAACCCTGTTTGCCTCACTCCCCTCATCTGTAAAAAGAGCTAGAGAAGGAAATGGCAAACCACTCCAGAATCTTTGCAAAAAACACCAACCAAATGGGATCATGAAGAATCAGACATGACTGAAACCACTAAATGATAACGACAAAATTGGCAGTGATTTAAATAGTTTAATTTCGTATCTCCAATGCTTCTTTCCTGATTTTGGAATCTGTTCCCTTTTGGGGACCTTCTCCTCCATTTTTGAATTTGGCCTTCCTAGAAAGTCAGGGCTTAAATGCAAAGTAGCATTCCAGGTTGGAGAGGGAGCATCTCATTGTGGAATCCCCAGGCTCAAGCTGGCTCCCCTGCCCTGTACTCTCATGCTTGGCAGCCCCATTTACTGAGAGCTGCCATCTTTCCTCTCTTCTGTAGCTGAAATTACCTGCACTGCATGTTATCCACTCAGGACCGAGTACCCAAGGTTGACAAGGTGTCAGTTAGCTAATCTGATCAACTATTTTCGGCTTTTGTGCTAATGGGAGAGGGTTGGAGGGCCTCCTCCTGCTCGCGGGTAATATATGTACATTTTAACAGTGGCCTTCCAGAGATAATGTGCCTCCTGAGGTCAATACTATGGCAGGCCAACAGGGGAGACCAGGGTCAGCCTCCTGATGAAATGAAGTAGGCCAGAATTCACTGAAAGCCTCTGGGATGCTGTCAATTGGCTGCACCAACGTAGCTAGGCATCATTCAAGATGGTTAGACTGGGACGCTTATTAAGAACCTAGTATGTGCAGTTGTTACCGTTCAGTCACTCAGTCATGTCCGACTCTTCCAGCTGGCCTAATTATGTGGGAGTCACTGCATGGGAACCAACGCATTCTTAAAACATGGGCTTACAGACAGGCAAGAAAATGATGGATGGCCTTTGAATGTCAGCAGTGTCGTGTGGTGTCTTTGGATAGCAAAACCATCAGTAGACAGATCATGAACCTCTCCAGAGTACAATAGTCAGGGTCTATGAGTCCAAATATCCCTTTCAGACACATAGGCAGTCTGCTGCTAATTGTCACCTTAGATCTACCCCGCATCTTATCCTTAGAAGAAAATAGTGCATACATTGCTTGATTTGGAGTCAGGAAGACCAAAATTCAAATCCTACCCGAGACACTTAGTAGCTACGTGTCTCTGAGAAAATCACTTAACTTCTATCAGACTCAGTTTCCTCATCTGTAAAATGGGGATAGTAATAGCTTGAAGGGTTCTTATGGGGAATGAATGAAATTATAATATGCAGAGAGGTTTTCCAGTGTTAAAGTTCTAATGTAAATCTTACTTTTTAGGTCACATGGTTATCCCCACCCCACCACCCCAATCCTAGAATGCCTTCTCTCCTCCCCTCTGCACAACTGACTTCCTTCAGTATTCGGCTCAAATTCTGTCTTCTGCAGGAGGCTTTTCCCAGTCTCTCCCAAGTCCATGTACACCTTGTATGTATATTATTTGGATGCTATGGCTGCCATTGTATTGTGAGCTCTTTGAGGCCAAGAATTGTTCTTCTTTTCTTATTCATGTAACTGGTGCTTAGCATAGTGCCCTGACACATAGTCAGTGCTTCATAAATTCATTTGTCACTACTGTTGTTGAGGTCAAGGGCTATGTTTTTGCTTCATTGTACCCCAGTGGCCAGTATAAGAGTAAATGCTTAATAAATATTTGTTGACTGCCTGACATGGGATATGACTCAGTCTCTATAAACCATGGGTGAGTGTTGAGAAGACTTTTCTGAAAGCTCAATTTCTGAAGCTGTTTCAGTATCTAGGCTTCTGGAGTTTCTGCTATTCACCTTGACTGGTGGTGGAGCTTCTGTTAAGTCTTGTGAGGAAGATAGGACTTAAAAACAGAGAGGGGAAAGTAGCATTCCAGGCTGGAGAGTGGACATGGAGGCAGACATTTGCTTACTATTTCAGCAAAGACCTTGCATAGAACATTTTGATGAGAGTGAAGCATTTAAAAAATAAAAGGGGAGGGGATACATCCAAGAGGATGTATCTAAGCTACCTATGTGGCTAAGGCTGATGGATGACTTGAGCTCAGGAGTCCTGAGCTGCTGTAGGATTAGCCTATTGGGTATCTGCACTCACTGTTTGGCATCAAAATGGTGAGTGCCTTGGAGTAGGGAGACAGAGGCACTAGGCTGAGTAAGGTCCAAGCCAGAAATGAGGCAAGTTTAAAAAGCTTCTGTGCAATCATTAATGGAATTGGGCCTATGAGAGTATGCTGTACTTCTAGCCTGGGTTAAATAGTCTCAAAACAAACACGCACACATGGACAAACACAGAAGATAGTTACAGATGGTGGCTGGGGCTGGATTACAAAGGGTCTTGAATAATAGGCCAAGGACTTTGGAATTTACTCAATAGACCAAGCCAAGCCAGTAAAGGATTCAGAGTGGAATTGTTTCCATTTTGTGACCATAAATGCATATTTATGAATTAAACTAGTGATGTCAAACTCAATAGACATGGGGTTCGCTAACTGTGGATATATAAAGATCCCTGTGGGTTTACATTGACTTATTTTTGTATTTTTATTTATTTTGTTAAATATTTCCCAATTACATTTTAATCTGCTTCAGGAAGCACTCAGGAGTACTGTGGGTTGTGTTTGACACATCTGGATTAGACTTTCATCTTGCTCACTCCATCTACTGTTTTCCAATCTTTATCTTTCTTGCCTTTTGCCTATTGAGGACTTTTCCTCCCCTTTTTACATGGAATAGAATTCACAGAAGTCATGGCTGAATTGTACAAGTATCACTTTGGGGAAAGTCATCACTGAAATTGGGTATCAGAGTGGACTTCAAGGGTTGATTCTGCTATGCATTCTACTTGTGGCTGGGGTTCAAGAAGAGTCATGAAGGGTAGACTCTAGACACCTGAAGATGAAGAAGATCCCATTACCAACTTGTAGTTGGGTACATTGGCAAGCCTCAAAATTCATCCTCTGGTTGTCTGAAATGGATGCTCTAAAAGCAGTAGGGACTTCATATCCATTGGGCCATGCTAATGACCCAAGAGAGTGGAGAGAGCTCTGGCTCCTTGACATTCTCACTCATGAAGAAGTAGGATACCCAGTATATAGAGAAAGATCATTTCTGAGTGCTCTTTTATCTCTTAGACTTCTCAGGTTTTTTGATAGAATCATAGATTTGAAGCAAAAAGGGACCATCTAGTCCAACTCCTTCATTTTACAGATGGGGAAACTGAGCCCCGCAGAGATAAAATGACTTGCCCAAAGTCACTCACATAGCCAAGGCAGAACTGGGGTTCTAACCTAGTACCTCTGTCTCCAGATCCAGTGGAGCACCATGCTGTCCAGTTCTACATCTCAAATTGCCTTTTGTCTCATCATGGCATAGGAGGCAGTGATGAGAAATTACTAGTAATGCAGAGAATTGAAATCAGGGAAACATGATTAATAATTATACATATGCGTTTTATAAATGCTGCAACCATCTCCACTCTGCTCCTGTCTATGTAGTGAACGCTCATCCAGCTCAAACTCTGTGTGTATGTTTATTTTTTTTTCCTAACAGCCTCTTGGAACCTGTTTCTGTCATTTTAATGTCCTTTAATTTCTTTCCTCTGTCAAAGAGGGAGCCCACACCCAAGTACCCAGATTTGGTAGTCATCCCTGACCTCATCTTGCAGAAAACTCTACGAAAAATGACCAAGATGTAGCTTTGGGTGCTTGGGGAAGGTACTTGGAAAAGGAAGTTTTCCATTTAGACAAAGGGAAGATGGGAAGAAGAGGGGGACCCAGAAGCAGGTCGGGTCCTAAGTGAGTCCCTGAGCCCCCTTGGCGTGACTCTTCCAAAGCACAGCTGTGACATTAGCAGACAGACATTGGAAGCATCATCATAATTCTGCAGATAAAAGCAGCCCCTTCTTCAGACAATTATAGTAAAATTGAAGCTCTCCTCCAAGAGAAACACATGCCCTTGTTGTGGGTTTTTTTTCCCTCTTTTCCCCCCTTTATTTTATTCTTTATGAGCAAATTGGTTTTTCAGGGCTATAGAAAGAGGCGATTGGAAGCTTAAATCCTGCCTGTCTGCCCAGGGGTGGGATTCGCAGGGTTAGACATGTAACATCTGAAGGCTGATTTTTTTTTAAATTGATATCCAAGAATAAAAGAGAGAATAGTAGGAGAAGCTGATCAGGAATGAATAAAGTCTCCTTTTAAGCTGAAATAACCCCCCTCCCCCCCATCTTCCCTCCAGAAAAGCCGGACTGTAATTGCTTGCAATCACTCGGCACAAATTGTCTCCTTGTATTTGCTTTTTAATTTTGTATAATCTGGTCCATTTCGCTCTCTCTGCCTTTGAGCTTAACCTCTCTCTCTCTCTCCCTTTCTGTCGCTTCCTCTCACTCGTTCTCTCTTTCTCTCTCCCTTTAATTCTTCAGTGGTGTTTTTTTTTTAAATTGTAATAATTCCCAATGATATTTGATGGTTTTTTACTAAGCAAAGGCATTTAAAGGGGAAAAAAATAAAGGGAGATTGAATAGATATGGGCTGCATCTATTTAAATGTTCATTTCAGTTTTTGAAGTATTATTTATTTTAATGTGTTAATATTTTTTCTTGAGATACTCAGGGTATTTTAATAAATAAGTACACTAACCACACAGTAAGCCAAGAGAGAAGTTGCTTTTGTGCCTGGTGGGGAGGAGAGATCATTTCCCAGAATAACTGAGGGCTGTTTTCTTTTCTTCATTGAATGTGTGTCTGTTTGCTAGCTCACAGTACCTTTCCACTCACCATCCTTATAAAGGTCCCTCCCTTCTCCTATTAGACTTACTCTGGCATCTTTCCTCCACCCCTGACCTAATTCTCATCAGTTTGGTTCTTTCTAATTTTTGAGTCTCTAAGCTCTTTATGTGAGATCTTTGAGTCAAGTAACAAAGACTTCAATTGATACGGTTTCTGTCCAAATTTCCTAAATTCTGGTTAGGTCAGGGCTTTGGAGTAAGGAGAGAATCACAGGGAAAGTTCCTAGTGGGGAAAACAGGTAAACAACAGGTGTATATGTAAGGAAGAAGGGAAAGAAATATAGCATGAGGTAGTTTATCTATAGTGCAGTCTTTTCATGTCTATGGTGCCTGTTATCATAAGACCTAAGCCTTCAAACAAGAAATTAGCCTTCACTAGAAAGAAAAGAGTGTCTAGGTCAAGAATGAAAGATTAGGTTCAGAGCAATGGGAATGATCCTAAGTAGAAAAAGAATAACTAAGAGGAAGACATGAAATGGGGTAGGGATGCAAGTTTTCATAGAGGTCCAGTTGTCCAAACCAGACATTAAAATCAAAATGAATCCGATGTGAAGTCAGTATGAGTTTGTCACAAAGAAAACAATTCAGGCAGGCCTGTGCTATTTGGTGGTTGTCATTATATATACATGCATGTGTATATTTTTATTTCAGTCATTTTTTTCAGTTGTTTCTGGTTCTTTGTGACCTCATTTGGAGTTTTCTTGACAAAGATACTGGAGTACTTTGCTGTTTCCTTCTCCAACTCATTTGACAGTTTAGGAAACTGAGGCAAACAGGGTTAAGTGACTTGCCCAGGTTCACACAGCTAGTAAGTATCTGAGGTAAGATCTGGACTCAGGAAGGACTTCAGGACTGGCATTCTGTCCACCGTGCCACTTGGCTGCCCATGCATATATGTATATATATATATATATATATATATATATATATATATATATATATATATATATATATATATATATGTAGGTGTATATATGTAAGTGTACATATATACACCTACGTATATATGTGTGTATATATTGTATATTACTGCAGCTTAAATTTGTGTGTATGTATTTGTATAATACTGCAGCTTAAATTTCATTATATCTATTTGTGTGTGTATGTGTTTGTGTGTATGTTCAATTCAGGAAGACTTACTATTCTGTGCTATTATTTTGTGGAATTTATTTCTCTGAACCTAGGATCCTATTTCCCAGAAATAACAAAGCTAGACAAAACTCTTGAAGATGCTAAGATTTTATAGGAACTATCTCATTTTTGTATTAAGTTCATTCAAAGCAAATGGGGTGGCTTTTGGGGCACCTCCATGTTGTGCATACTGTAATAAAGAAAATGTTTGTTTTAGAAAAGGGTGGCAGGTTGTTCTGGGAAGATTGACAAATTGCAGAAGAAGACACATCAGCAGCAAGTTATTTGAACTCCACGTCACAGGGGAAAGCAGTCTGATGTTGCTTCCCATGATTCAATGAACAAGGCTCTTAAGATTGCAATACCATCTTCCCACAGATAGTGACAGAAAGCCAGTTCTGAAACTGCAGCCGGTTAGAGATGTTGTCATCTACAACCACTAACATGAGCTGTTTTCACCTCCAAGAATCTCAAGACATCATCGCATTAAAATTGATGTTTGGGGCTTTTTTTAGTAGATTTTCTGTGTTACCTACACTTGCAACTATATAACCTTTTCCACATAAAACATTAAACTAACTTTTCTCTTCTTTTCATTATTATCACCCAGAACACATAAAATATCCCACAAATTCAGCTTTTGTTTTCAAGTAGTTATCAGTGTAAACAGGTGAGATACCAAAAAGTTAAGATAGTACAAAAATCAGATGGCCCAGTCCTTTGGACAAACTTAAAAGTAGCACCCAGAGCCTCCCTAATGGGCCCCCTTCCCTTCTTCCACCCCACCCCTCATTCCTACTCCCAGGGTAGAGGTATTCAAGGGGTAATCGTTTCTCTCATTCTCTACCTCATAAGCCCCCATTACCACTGAACCTCCCCAAGGGAGGCCAAATGAAACACACTAAATGAAAGGACATTTCCTTAGAATAAAATGTAAGGTAAATAAAAAGAAATTAAATCCTTAAACCCAGAAGCAAACACTCTCAGCCCCATTTCCCCAAACCACCACCTTCTAAGCAGTTAGGGTCTGAAATTCTAGAGACCACTCCTCACCCTTCTGCCCCTCCAATTTTCCACACAATGAAAGAGAGGACAGACACTTTAACTCACAGTCCTGATGTTGAAGACTAGCATTAGAGTCTCTCTGCAGGTGACTTTCCTCATCTGTCTTTCTGCAGCTATGTAAGGCAAACTTGGATCTTCAAGATGGCAACCACAAGGGCATTGAAATCATGCAGTGTCTTCCCCAGCAAATGAATGTAGACTTATGGGCAAAAATATTCATAGTAGTATAGTATAGTTTGGGTCCTCCAAGCAGTGGAAAGTATAAACAAAAGCTTAAAGTAGGGAAAACATAAAATGTGTGTTGGTACCCCAAGTTGGCCAATTGGCCATAGAACATGGAACAGAATAGTATAGAAACAGGTTGGAACGGTTGAATGGACCCAGACTGTCTGAATTCCATGCTATGAAGCTCACGTTTTACTCTGGGGAGGGAGGAAGAAGGGGAGAGCAGGGTATTCCATTGAAAACTGGGGTTCTTTGGAAATGAATGAAAGATTCAGTAACTAGAATTAGGATAAGGCAGTAATTTGATCATCAGACACACAGGGCAAGAGTTCCAATGAGTAGACCTCAGGTCAAGTAGGTAGTAGTAACACTTGAGCTACCTTGACTATGGATCTGTGAATCATTGTTTTTCTTTTTCTGGACCTCCTTGGCCCTGGAGGCAGGGATGGAACTTTCCCCCCACATTCTGAAGACTGGCTGGATTTGGGAGCCAGGCACCAAGATGGCTACCATACAACATGTGTGCTTGTCTTTTCAGCTTTTTAGGTCTGAGAACGTGAGTACTTGCTTGTCTGGCAAGCAGGTATAGAGTCTATTGAGTGGAGGCCTTGGAGTCAGGAAATCCTGAATTCAAATCCTTCACCAGCTGCACCATCCTAGGCAAGTAGCTTAACCTCAACTTCAGGTCTTTCAAATCAATTTCCTTATCTATAAAATGAAGATGATAATAGTACCTATTTCACAGGGTTATTATGAGGCTAGAATGAGGTAACGTACATGTTTCGTGAAATTTAGAGTGATACATAAATATTTCTTGTCACTCAGTTGTTTCAGTTGGGTCCAACTTTTCATGACCCCATTTGGGGTTTTCTTGATAGAGATACTGGAGTGGTTTGCCATTTTCTTCTCCAGCTCATTTGATAGATGAGGAAGTGAGACAAGCTGGGTTAAATGACTTGCCCAGGGTCACATAGCTGGGAAGTATCTGTAAATGTTAGGTATTTTTGTTAAAACAAAGTCAATGAAAATTATTATCACTCAAACTATATGCGCCTTGCACATAATAGGCAGTTGAAAAATATTTGTTGGAGGAAGGAAGGAAGGAAGGAAGGAAGGAAGGAAGGAAGGAAGGAAGGAAGGAAGGAAGGAAGGAAGGAAGGAAGGGAAAGAAAGGAAGAAAGAGAAAGGAAGGAAGGAAGGAAGGAAGGAAGGAAGGAAGGAAGGAAGGAAGGAAGGAAGGAAGGAAGGAAGGAAGGAAGGAAGGAAGGGAAAGAAAGGAAGGAAGGAAAATCCAAATAATTTCTTGATTAGGACTCTCCTAATCAAGGAGGATAGTAGGGTAATGAAATGAAGCAGTGACCTTCAAATCAGCTCTCCATTAATTTTGATTTTGTAAGAGATTTTGTGCTTTCAGCCTCAGCCTATAGAAAACAAAATGGAGAATAAATATCACAGTGACAACAACTACAAAGTTGCTTCATGAATAGTACTTGCTTTCACCATATCTGACTGTAACCCTTTTTAGAAGTGTATGGCTATTGGCCAAGCCAATTCATTCAACAATCTCTGGGGCAAAGCAGTAAGTGTCCTGTGTGAGGGAAAGTAGGGTTTGCCAAGGCATTATCAAAGATATTTTCTGCTGGGTAGACTCTCTCTGGGATGTTAGCTTGTTTTACGCTTGCTTCTTTGTGTCATATGAAAGATGGTGTTTAGTACTCTCATGGGCCCTTGCCATTCCATACAAGATGATATAGAAATAACTAATATAGGATTTGTTTTTGGAAATTAAACTAATTTCTGAATTTTTTTCTCCAATTGAAAATGTATCTTTTCTTCCTAGGGTCTCAAAAAAAGACCAAGATCTGCTATAGGGTTTGCCCTTCTTTGGGCCCCACTGGACTGTTTCCCAAGTAAGTAATACCGAGGGATGTTTGACTGTTCTCAAGTGAAAGGATCTAGATCGTGGAGAAGAATCTTCCATTGACTTCCTCCTTCAGAGGGCTACTATAGCACCATTCCTCTCACTTTCTGGAGCTCTTCAGAGAACAGCAGTCTTGATCTCTGCCCTCTTTGTTTCTCTGGTAAGTGATGCCACTCTCTTCTTTGCTGTCCTGAATCTGGAAAACTGATAGGTCAGGAGCAAATTGCCAATTGGCTGAGAGTAGTAAACCCTAGAGGGAAGAGTTCAAATCCCCTTCCAATCCAAGCAAAATAGTTCTTCAGATTTGGCCCCCTTATCTTTCCAAAGTCACCGAGATTCATTCTTGATAAATAAACAGGCACCACTTCTTAGCAAACAAACATTGGCGGGGGGTGGGGGGGGGAGAATGTGCGTGAAAAAATGTAATATAAAAAAGAAAATTACATGTGTATTTTCTTCTGACACAGTTTTAAAGGCTGTTTGTAGCTGATTTACAATGCTTATACTATTCAGTTTTTCATTTGAAATTCTAATAAGTCCTTTGAATGGGTTGGCGCTTGCCAGAAAGTGGAAGGAATGAAATGTCTCCATTGAATTGTTGTCTTTTTTAGCGACTTGATTTTTAACATCCTCAATCTTCCTTTGGTGGCCCTTTCCCATCCATGGAATTTCCTGATTTGATATTACCACTCCATTGAAACAGGTGTGAGAAGAATTCCTGGGCTGCCCTTCACGCCTGGTGCTTATGTGTGTGCCTGTGTGTGTCTGTGTGGCTGTTACATAATGCTTTAATTCTTTACTTCCTTCTTTCTACTGTTGAGGACAATGAGGATGGTATCTTTTGTTTATGGAACACTCTAGAACTTTCTAAACTTGCTCATATCCATTATGCTGTTTGATGCTCACAATTCTAGGGCATAGGCAAAGCAGTTATTACTATCCCCTTTTTGTAAATTAGGAAACTGAGTCTGGATCAATTAAGTGCTGAACCTTGAGGCTATTTAAGTGGCAGAATCAGGATAAGAATATGGATCTCAGGGGGATCTTTGTTGCATATCACTGTTCTTAAGACTCAAAGACACTGGTTGAAAACTCACTGCCATTTTCTCGTAGTAGTAGTAGTAGTAGTAGTAGTAGTAGTAGTAGTAGTAGTACTAATAGTAGTAGTAACAGTAGTAGTGATAGTAGTAGTATTAGTAGAGGTGGTGATAATAATCTCACTATAGTGCTTGCAAAGTACCTTACAGATATTACCTCATTTAAACTGGCATTATGTATACATCTGTTCCAAAGGCAGAACATTATTCTTAGCTAAGAGCTGATGGAGTAATCCAGGACTGTAGAAATTTTATCTTTGTCAACAAGTGATAGACCAACTATTGATGTTGCTCTTATTTCTGCAAAAAAAAAAATACAACTATCACAACAGACAACAAAGTATCATGGTGGGGAGGAAAAATATGCTTGAAACTGAATGGAATAAACCATCATTTGAATGCCATGTATGAAGCAAATAATTCCCCCTCCCCACCCATGAAAAATATAGTTCTAATTGAATCTGAATCTAATAAGGAAAAATGAAGGATCTAGTTTTCTCTTTAAATTAATTTCATAAAACTATTTTTGTTGTCTTAATATGGGAGGGGAAAAGAAAAGGAGTAAAGATCTAAACATGTCGGGTAGCAAAGTTTCAGTGAGGAAATTCCATCTATCACTGCACATCAGCCAGAATTTTGTAACTTAATAGTCTTACAGGACTGTCTGGGGGTCTGGGAGATTGACTTGCCTAGGGTCAAATAGCCAATATGTTGGCTGGATTTGAATGTGCGTCTTCCTGATTCTGAGGCTGACCCCCTCTCTGCTATCCCATGCTGCCTTTCCTACAAGTTCACATTTATGCAGAACTTTAAGATTTGCTAAACATTTTGTGTACCTTATATCTTTTGTTACTCAAGACAACCTGGAAAATTGGGCACTTTTATTACAGTTGAGGTTAAGTGACTTCCTGAGGGTCCTCCAAGTGTGATTCAAATTCAGGTCTTCCTAACTCCAACTCTTTATTAACTCTGTCACCTTGATGCCCAAAATCTTGTATTCAGTCAAATCTGACTCTTCATGACCTCATTTGGGGTTTTCTTGCAAAGATACTGGAGTAGTTTGCTATCTCCTCCATCTCATTTTACAGATAAAGAAACTGAGGCAAACAGAATTAAGTGACTTGACCAGTATCACACAGCTTGGAAGTGTCTGAGGCCAGATCTGAACTCACAGAGATGAGTTTTCCTGACTCCAGACTTGGGGCTCTATCCACTGTGCCCCACTTAAAATTTCATTATAGCAGTTGTAGCAGCATATTTCTGCCTTCCAGGATTCAGTGACCAGATGATGCCATGCCACCACAGTAAGTACAGACATGTCCTCAGAGACCAACAGTGGGTTTGTCGCTCCCCATGTGGAAATGTGAAATGGTAGCCAGTGGCTGGAAGGCAGAGCTTCCATGCAGGAAACCTTGATGTAGGAAAAGAAGTCTCAGTCCTTCCCATTTCTAACCCCAATGCTGTCTTCCTTTGAGCTAAGGTGAGACTTTAGCTAGGTGTCTGCCACTCACTGAGGGAAATAGATCAAAGTACCTCACCAGCTTTTATTCTATTTAATTGGTCTTCCATCTAGTGCATGAGTTGGAATTTTTTTTTCCAGGGTCTACATTTGGAAAGCTAGCAGAATATGCCATTCCAAGCCAACATGCATTGGCTAATTGGGGAGAGATTTATGGCTGTTTCTTTGTTAAACCACAGCTCTGTTGGGAGGCAAGATTTCTAGTACTTGAACAAGTTGGGGGAATCTTTTCAATTCCTGTACATTAGACTTTTCAGTGTCTTTCAACTACCTAGAAAAGTTCATTATATTTTTAATATGATTTTAAAAATTAAAATAAAATAATGATTTGATATACAGACATTGATGAAAGATGTGTTTTTAAAGCAGTAAATTAAAATCTCATTAATATTTCAGTGAGAATATTTTGTACTTATCTGTTTCATCTCTATTTTTGACCTATGGCTTGGAGTTCACAGCATGAAGGAGATGGTGAAATCTGTTCACCATAAAATGTTAATTATAAGTAAATTACAGCACAAACGTTCAATCAGCCACATTAATTCTACATAAAGTGAATTATTGTAGCAGAAAATTTTAAAATGTGACTGAATTTTGTAATCTTCAGCCCCCATTTTCTACCTTTCTTGCCAGTGCAAGTCTCGGGTGTTTATCCCAGGCATCTCTGAACTCTTTGTGTGGTATGGAGCTCCTTCCACTTAGTATGTTTTAAAAATTCAGAAGTACAGTATGAGCCATTTATATGCATCTCCCGCCTTCTCAGTTGATTCTTAATTGCACAAAACTCCCTTTGCCCCATGGCAAATTGTAATGGAAGTTTGAACCAGTCAGACTTCCTACGTCTCTAAAACACTAAGTCAAGAAGGCTTTAACTCAGTTGTCTAACAAACAGAAAAACATGGTTCAGGGTGAATAGGGTAAATGAGCTGTTTCAAGTAGCTGAGAGAATCTCTATTGGGACTCTGAGGAGAGTTTGAGGGGGTGTAAATTGGAGAGATGAGAAATGGAAAGGGCCCCCTGTGTTATCTTACTCAGCCTTCCTTTGGGGCAAACAGCAGCACAAGGCACTCCCCTAATGTGTTTTCTGGGTCTTTGCCCAGGCTGAATTATGTGATCAACAGAGGGAGTTGATACCCACCGTCATCCCGATCCCTTAGTCCCTTATCTTCTTATCTTAGGATGCCCTTGGCAAAGGAAGGGTTAATGGACAGCCTGCATTTGAAGCCAAGTTTAGGATAAAATAGTATGAAAAGGAAAGGACATTCCCTCTAGTTGGTTTTGTGTTTTGGTCATTTCTGAGCTATTTACTCATCTTGTTGTCTAAAGTGTAGGATAGCTTTTACTCATTTCTCTTCTTTCTGATTACCAAGGACTCACAGTTTTGGTTTATCCATTATGAATATCAAGCAGACATGGTTTTTCGTTTGGTCAGTTGGTAGAGTTATGAGGAACACATGAGGTCGTTTCCTTCCAAAAGAAGCAAATCTATTCTCAGTCCCCATATTAACAAAAAATACCCAAAAACACCAACTAAAATCAAATCCATTCTTCAACTAGCTTTTGGACAGTGGAATTCTCTAGAGCCTAGCTTTGTAGGAACTTGGGAGTTAATTAACTTTCACTCTGCTTTATAATTCTTAAATGTGGACCCAAAGAAATGATGAAGCACAAGATCTCCATTCCAGAAGAAGGTATGTTTCATCTGAAATGGTGTCACCCCATAATGGTTCATTTTTCTTGCCGCGTATAATCTGGATGTCCAAACTTTGGGACATGGTAGCTATGGAGAAGACATCGTTTTGGAAATCTTGATTTCTCTGTGCTCCTGGCATGTTGAAAAATGGAGATAATGCATTCATAGCCAACAACCAGCATGAAGGTAAAAACCATTGGAGGGAAGGGGAAAAATCTGCTGAAAACTAAGTACAGGTAGCTCATCCTGTCAACCTTGTTAATTGTTCACTAGTAGCAAAGCTACAATGATTCCCTGAATAGGAATGCTCCTATGTATTTGTTTCATAATTAGAAATAGGTATGTTGCTTGCTATTAGCAAGATCTTTAATCCAGTGACAAGATACCATTAGGCACCGGACACAGGGGAAGTCACTGATTCCAGTTAGGTACAAGATTATGTAAACCACCCAGAAAATCCTTTGGTATATAACCTATGGTGCTTGTACTTCCTGTGTGTGTGTGATTTATATAATGTGCTCCCATTCTTCACAGGAGAGAACTAAGAACTAATTGAGGTGGCCTGAAAGCCCCTGGGAACCTCAAATAGAGTCCTTTGGGGAAGGAAAAGTCACTCTTCCAAGAAAGTTTAGAAAGAAAGCTAGATTGGGAATGAGAAAATAGATCACGCTAACCAAGTACAGAGTCAGTTTTCCCCTCTTCCACTCCCTCTCCCTTTCTGTCTCCCTCTCTGGCATTCTCTCTCTCTCTCTCTCCCTCCCTCTCTCTCTCTCTCTCTCTCTCTCTCTCTCTCTCTCTCTCTCTCCCTCTCTCTCTCTCTCTTCCCCCCTCTCTCTTTCTCCCTCTCTCTCTCACTCTCTCTCTCTCTCTCTCTCTCTTCTCTCTCTCTCTCTCTCTCTCTCTCTCTCTCTCTCTCTCTCTCTCTCTCTCTCTCTCTCTCTCTCCCTCTCTCTCTCTCTCTCTCCCCCCTCTCTTTCTCCTCTCTCTCTCTCTCCCTCTCTCTCTCTCTCCCTCCCTCCTCCTCCCCCTCCTCTTTCTCTTTGCCCTTCCTCCCTTTCTTCCTCCTCACCCCTAATCTACCCCTACTCTCTTTCTCCATCACACATCCATTCACTTAGAATTAGAATAGAAGGACTGATAGAGAATTCCCCCTCCTGAGAAAACCATCAAATGAATTTTTCCTAAAGGGAGAGTATTTAAGTAATAAAATTTTGTCTTCTGTTCAGATCCCAAATCCAAATCACAGAAGATTTTGAGACAGTTATGGAACTTTCAGTCATCTAATCCAAACACATATAACAGACCCAACAAGTAGTCATTCAGTGTCTTCTTGAAGATTTCCACAATGAGGGAAATACTTCAACCCTCTAGACAGATACTTTTGATCAGCTCTTATAATTAAGAATTTTCTCCTAACTTCATGACTAAATTGACTTCTTTGCAACTTTCGCCTCCTGTTATGGCCAAAAAGCCTCAGTCCTCCTCCACTTCACATATTTAAACACAGCTATCTTGTCTCCCCTAGTCTTCTTCTGTCCAAGCTAAACATGTCCATTTCTTTCCATGAGTCCTCACATGCCAAGAACTCATAACCCTTCACTGTCCTGGTTTCTTTTCTCTGGACTTCTAAGAGAATGGGCTAGAACTCAAATTTTAACAAAGACTTAATCCCTGATCTTATGACAAAGGCAGTATCGATCAGCTCTTTGCTATTCTTACATCTTAGACCTCAAGCCATTTAAAACATAGCCCAACTAATAACCTTTTCTTCAGGAACACCTACAACTCAAAAGATGCAGAGAAAAAAACTACCAATGTAACCAGATGGATTCTTTCAGAGTCACATTTCTCTGAAACATAGGTCTCTCCTAGCTATCTAGTTGTCATCTTTCCAATATATTCACATCTATAACTATGATATAAAGACTGATTTAGAGAAGCTAGCCCAGAAGCCCCAGTTATCCCCCTACCTTTATGTGCTGCCTAAATGGGACAGAGGCTAATGACCTTGTTAAGGCTATTAGAAACATATGCTGGGGGGAGGAGCCAAGATGGCAGAGTAGAAAGACTCACGTATGCTAGCTCCGAACCCACAGCCCATAAATTTCCTGTAAAAAGAACTCCCCACAAATTCTGGAGCACTGCAAGCCATGCAGAAACATAGCGGAAGAGATTTCCATTCCAGAGAGCCCTGGAAAGCCATCCCCAGGGGTCCGTCACACTCCGGACGCAGAGCCTACCCCTGCGCTGCCCTGGCCATGTGGCTGCAGAAGAGCAGATCCAAGCAGGGTTCAGGGACGGAATCTCTGGCGGCCCAGAAGGTCCCTCCACCCACAGGCACTACAGGTCAGTGAGAGAGACGTCTGGGCTGGCCAAGAGGGGAGCGGGGTGTCTCCATGGGCCCCCTCAGGAGGCAGTGGTGGAGGCAGCGGCAGAGGCAGCAGCAGCAGCCCGGGACTGCAGGCAGGAGCTCCATTACCGAAGGTCTCTGCATAAACCCCCTGAGGGAACTGAACCTGGGAGGTGGCCCTGCCCCTATCCAAGCACCAGAACTTAAGCTCACATTGAATAGCAGCTGCTCCCTCCACGGAAAGCCCTGAGGCTGGGAAGCAGCATTTGAATCTCAGACCCCAAGCACTAGCTGGGCAGATCTAGGTGGGGGTGGAGAGGAATCTCAGAAGTCAAGTAACTGGCTGGGAAAATGCCCAGAAAAAGGAAGCAAAATAAGACCATAGAGAGCTACTTTCTTGGGGAAGAAATGTTCCTTCATCCTTTCATTTCTGATGAGGAAATACAATGCTTGCCATCAGGGAAAGACGTGGAGGTCAGGGCCTCTCTATCCCAGACATCCAAGGTGGATGTCTGGTGGGCTCAGGCCATGGAAGAGTTCAAAAAGGATTTTGAAAATCAAGTTAGAGAGGTGGAGGAAAAACTGGGAAGAGAAATGAGAGAGATGCAAGAAAAGCATGAAAAATGGGTCAATACCTTGGTAAAGGAGACCCAAAAACATGCTGAAGAAAATAACACCTTGATAAATAGGCTAACTCAGTTGGCAAAAGAGTTTCAAAAAGCCAATGAGCAGAAGAATGCTTTCAAAAGCAGAATTAGCCAAATGGAAAAAGAGGTTCAAAAGCTCACTGAAGAAAATAGTTCTCTCAAAATTAGAATGGAAGAGATGGAGGCTAATGACTTTCTAAGAAACCAAGACATCATAAAACAAAACCAAAAGAATGAAAAAATGGAAGAGAATGTGAAATATCTCATTGGAAAAACCACTGACCTGGAAAATAGATCCAGGAGAGACAATTTAAAAATTATGGGACTACCTGAAAGCCATGATCAAAAAAAGAGCCTAGACATCATCTTTCATGAAATTATCAAGGAAAACTGCCCTGATATCCTAGAACCAGAGGGCAAAATAAGTATTGAAGGAACCCATTGATCACCACCTGAAAGAGATCCAAAAAGAGAAACTCCTAGGAATATTGTGGCCAAATTCCAGAATTCCCAGGTCAAGGAGAAAATCTTGCAAGCAGCTAGAAAGAAACAATTCCAGTATTGTGGAAATACAATCAGGATAACACAAGATCTAGCAGCTTCTACATTAAGGGATCGAAGGGCGTGCAATAGGATATTCCAGAAGTCAAAGGAACTAGGACTCAAACCAAGAATCACCTACCCAGCAAAACTAAGTATAATACTTCAGGGGAAAATATGGTCTTTCAATGAAACAGAGGACTTTCAATCATTCTTGATGAAAAGACCAGAGCTGAAAAGAAAATTTGACTTTCAAACACAAGAATGAGAAGAAGCATGAAAAAGTAAACAGCAAAGAGAGGTCATAAGGGACTTACCAAAGGTGAACTGTTTACATTCCTACATGGAAAGACAATATTTGTACCTCTTAAAACTTTTCAGTATCTGGGTAGTTGGTGGGACTATACACACACATACACACACATGTATACACACATGTACACATGTGCGTGCACACACAAATACACACATGCACACACACACAGAGAGCACAGAGTGAATTGAATAGGATGGGATCATATCTTAAAAGAAATTAAGGTCAATGGTGAGAGAGAAATGTAGTGGGAGGAGAGAGAGTGAAATGGAATGGGGTAAATTATATCTCATTCAAGAGGCAAGCAGGAGAGTTTTTAGTGGAGGGAAAAAGAGGAGAGCTGAGAGAAAAACATGAAGTTTACCCTCATCACATTCGACTAAAGGAAGGAATAAAATGCACACTTATTTTGGTATGAAAACCTATCTTACAGTACAGGAAAGTGGTGGAGAAAGAGATAAGCAGGGAGAGAGGGATGATGGAAGGGAGGGCAATGGGAGAAGGGAGCAATTTGAAGTCAACACTGGGGGAGGGCCAGGATCAAAAGACAGAATGGAAACAATGAGGGGCAGAATAGGATGGAGAGAAATACAGTTGGTATTTACAGAACACAACTATTATCGAAGTCATTTGCAAAACTACACAGATAGGGCCTATATTGAATTGCCTGCCTTCCCAAAGGGAATGGGTGGGGGCAGAGGGATGGGGAGAATTTGGAACTCAAAGTTTTAGGAACAACTGTTGAGTATTGTTGTTGCTACTAGGAAATAAGAAATACAGTTAATGGGGAATAGAAAGTCATCTGGCCCTACAGGACAAAAGAGAAGATGGGAACAAGAGAAGGGAGGGATGATAGAAGAGAGGGCAGATTGGTGATAGGGGAAATTAGAATGCTTGGTATATTGGGGTGTGGGGAGGGGAGAAATGGGGAGAAAATTTGGAACCCAAAATTTTGTGAAAATGAATGTAAAAAGTTAAATAAATTTATATTAAAAAAAGAAACATGTTTTTTCCCTGTTCCTATAGCAAAACTTCTGGCTTTGATGGCTCTCACTGTGACTGTGGGCATCCTGGGTGTGATAATAAGGTTGGAGGTAGAGGCAATGAGATATGCACTAAAAAGCAGAGGCTAGCCTTGAGGTTGTCAGCAGTGAGACCAAAGGGAGAGACTTCCTGGAGAAGCCTCATGGAGTATCCCATTACAAGAAAACTCCGAGTGGGGATTTAAAAGTGACACCGAGAGTAATTTTAACAGTAGTAATTCCTATTTTTTTTCCTACAGGAGTGGAAGGGGATAATGGAGGTGAAGAACTCTGATTTCATGAGTATAGGAAATTCCTACAGTAGAATCACCTTCCACAAATACAGATAAGCAGCATCTTGTCTGTGATCCCTGGTCTTAAAAGTGTTCCTGGGACACAAAAAGGTTGAGAAGAACTCACCCATAGTCATACAACTGGAATAAGGGACTTGAAGCAGGAATTGCTCCTAGGGCTTCTGGATTTGAAGACAAGCATCTTATTTTCTGCTCCCTTTTTTTCCTCTCATAAATTATTTGTTGCCAAATATGTGAAGCCTATTGATTTTTCCTCTTATTTTGGTAAAATCTTGGAGTCTGTTTGGAGTCTCCTCTCTCCCCAATCAACCATCTCTACCATGTCCTGTTGATTATAGTTCTAAAACTCTTGTCTACATTTGCTTTGGTTCGTTCACATGACTACTACCCTAGTTCAGGTTCTCCTCTTCTCTCTCATCTCAATGAAGTCTCGGGGCTGATGTCTCTACACCAGCTTTACCATGGTTGTCTCATAAATCGTCTTCCTTCCAAATTCTTCCTTCTTTATCCACCCTTAATGCAATAGCCAAAATGAATTGTCCTGTTGTAAGGGTCTGACCATCTCATTCATATGATTGAAAGAGATTTACCGCTACCTCGATAATAAAATGCAAATCCATTGACCTTGTATTTAAGGCCCTATACGATCCAGCTCCAGCCAATCTCCCTACTTTATTCATGTATTACTCCCATTCAAGCTCCATTTCCCAGCAAATTAGATGACTTCCTAAACTAGGTATACCGTTTCCTATTCCTGTGCCTTTTCACCAACTTCATCTCATCATTTCCTGTACCTAGAGCCCATTCTGGTTAAGAATTTGTATCTTCATTCACATTCTCTTTCAGGGCCCACTTCATCAATGAAACCTTCCTTGCTTCCTTCTTGAGTAATGCTGGTACCGAGTCTCTTCTTTGCTCTCCTCACACCCAGCCCTGTTTCAGACTTATCTGTGGATATTCCTACTCAGTACAGTGTAAGCTCCTTGGGTACAGGAATTGCTTTGGCTTTGGTTTTTATTCCCAGCATTATAGTTGTAACCAAAATTCCCATCACTGGGAGAAAATTCAGGCCAGGACCAGGTAGATAAAGGGATGACAACACAGGCTAGCCCCCCAGAAGAAATAATACAATTATGGACATAATGGTACCAATGGAGAAGTAGCCTGTTGCCTCTCCTTCCTCTCCCTGCCTTCACTGGACCCACTCTTGATCTGTCCTAGGATTTTTCTTTACCCTCAAACATTTTACTAGAGGGCTACAAAGTATGGAGACTAAGAGGAGCAGGGCTACCTGACACTCCAGGGAAGCAGTGGACACTGAGATGTCAACATTAGAATCAAAGGCTCAGTTATAGCTCCTAGTTACAGCTCTGGCCAACACCCAACAAAGTCCCTTCTACAACACTTGTATGTGTTCATCCTTCGTTGCTGAAGAAGACCATGCCATCAGAGAAATAATGACATGACTTGTACTTGACTTTGTCTTGAGTGAGGGAGGGCTTGCATTGAATTGAATTGCAAATGCAGAGCAGCCTTCCTGTTGCCCAGTGGATTTCCTAAGATTTCTGGGTTAGGGACTCAAGCCAAGAAAATATGTCAGCTTCACTCCGTAACTGTAACCTAGGCCCCAGGTACAAGGGCTAGAGATGCATCAGTGTGACTGGCATCTATCTATACTAATTTAGAGCTTTGGGATTGATTATGTGACATGAGAGACACTGACACAGGACCGCCTAGAGGGGCATGCCTATATTAGAGAAGATGATGTGCTCTATAAGTAAAGCAGAATTGAAGTAGCTCAAAAGAAACAAGAGATGTGCAAATTCAGGTGTGCAAATGTTCCCATGCAGTATTTGTGCCTAACCTGTGGCAGATCATTTTGAGCTTGTATTGGTCTGATAAGCCACAGTTCAATATACTGTAACTCTAACATAGTGATGAATGGAGGACAATAACCATCACTCATTTAATAAACCTTATTCATCAGATATTCAACCAATCAAATAAAAGGCCTTTTATCAAGCATTTCTTATGTTCCAGGCACTGTCCTAAGTGCTGAGGATACAAAGCAAGGCAAAGAAACAATACCCATCCCAAATGGAATTTTATTTCCTTTTTCATGCCTAGAAATCCCTTACTTCATCTCCTCACTCCTCATTGTTGCCAAATTGCAGATGGCAGCAGTATACACTGTATGACCTTCTATGGACTGCCTGATTTACTGGCATCTAACAAAACTGAACTGAAGCATTGTTTCCCTATCAATATTTGGTTTCTGTGTCAAGGATCAGCTCTTCCCATTAGTTGAATTTAGAGTCTTTGCTCTGGTCTCTCAGATAAGCCATTCCATTTAAAATCCATGAAACCAAGCAGAAGGCTGAAGCAGGAAAAATTGAAATGCTTTTTTAAAAAAATAATAATCAAAAGAAATGGGCAGAAATGGCAATCCTAACACATATATTAAGGGAAGAGAAATCCCACTTTAAAGGGGATGAGAAGTGGAATTTCCAATTTGCTAATGGCCAGAGTTACTAATCTGCAAATGTATGCCAGTATTGGTGAGTCTTCTTTTAACAGGCAGAAATAACCTTGGGGATTAAAATGTCTGAGAGGCAGAGTTAGGAATCTGGTGTCATTAAAAATATAGGTACATCAGGTCCGAAACAGACCAGATCAATCAAATAAACCATGAGCTAGAAGATGGGTATTTGAGAAAAAAAAATGAAGACATATCTTGTACCAGAGTTGGGTCTAGGCAAAACTATGGAGACAGGAACCAAAATCTTATTTTTCTACTTCTGTCCTGATTTCTGTGCCCTCTCTGTCCCATCTTGGACCTCTCAGATCTTCTTCTTGACCCTCCTGTCTGGGAATAAAGTGTTCTAAAGTCTTACACTTCTCAAAAAGTTCATTTTTAAGGAGGACTAGGAAGGAAAATGATTCACCCGAAGGAATGGTTTTGTAATAGTATTAACTTTAGAGATAAGGCATTTGGGGTCAAGAGGGCCTTCTCAACCAGATGACCATCAGTTCTTGACATTGAGAAAGGAGATTGACTCCACTTGATACAATCTCCTCCTGTCCTCATCTCCTGCTTTATTTGTTAAAGGTGGTATGCCAGTAATAGTGAGAGAATTAGTGTTATAAAGACCTTGGTTCAAGCCTTACCTTTGACACATATGGGCTGTGTAACCCCTAGAAAAGTCACTTAACTCTCACGGTTCTAGGTAACTCTCTGACATTATAAGCTGCAGATCTCAAAGTCAAGCAGGTGGTAGAGTGAATTTGTAGAGTAGATTTGGAGTCAGAAAAAACTGAATTCAGATACTGCCTCACATACTTACTAGCTATGTGACCCTGGGCAAATCCTCTAACTTTTGTCAGCCTCCAGTTGTTCCATCTGTAAAACAGGGTAATAATAGCCCCTTCCTCACAGGGTTGTAATGAGGACTAAATGAAAGGACCTATGAAACGGACTTTGCAACTGTTAAAGTAGGTTATATAATGCTAGTTTTCATTATCTGCATGGGTAAAGGGAGTTTTCCTTGCCAAAGGAAAACTGTACCATTGAAATCACAGGTCCATACCTCCTTTCCCACCAGAAAAAAAATTGTTTTAACTTTACCCTCAAAATTTAATTTAATTGCTGTCAAAATCAGGTGATTTTTGGTATTTGTAGATGTTTTGTTTGGTTTTTAGAAGCCCTGGGAGAATTATTTTGGTGATGTAACCAGTGAACCCATGTGAGTGTTTGGTGAAGAAAGAAATACATCCAGTATCCCAGTTCAGAAGGGTAGGGATGCTGTGGAAAGAGTTCATGGGAGGAAATTACAGTAGAGTTATTGAATCAAGTTTTTGATACTTGAAGGAAGAGAGAGCATTTAAGATGGCATTCCTCCTTCTTTACTGAGAATACTAAATAGGTTTTTTTTTTTTTGTTTAAAACTTTTGCCTGTGCCCTCCTTCATATGTCTGAAATATTCCTTACTTTGTGGTATTTATTAACACTTGTCAACTCCAGCATGGATTCCTTCTATGGTCAAGACCAACTTCCTGGCTTCATATTTCAAGAGGCATTTCCATATCTTTCTAGGATACATGAGTGGGGGGGGCAGGGTACTGAGATGATAGAGCCTAAACATGGTTGTTGCTAATGAGAAATAGATTACTATAGCAACAATGACAGATGTCCTCTACTTTGTGTTGGTTGTCTTCCTGTTTCATCTACAGAAATAGAAAGGTGACCCAGAAGACATTAGCATCTGCCAAATTGAATGCTTGCTTTCTCGTCTTCATGAAATCAGTCAATAAATATTTATTAAATGCCTACTATGTGCCAGGCATTGTGCCAAGTTCTGGGGATACAAAAAGAGCCTCCTCAAAGCTATTTGTCAGTTTCATGGAAGATGTCCTAGATTCCAGGATAGTTGCAGATGGAGGATTTCTGAATAAGGAGATCCTAGGACCAAATGCTCATGTTCCCAAATACTTCAGGGCTAATTGCATTGAGACTCTGAAACTTCCTCAGAGAAATCCACAGCAATATGAAAAAGATTGGTTGGACCATCCACCCTGGAAAAATAGAAATAATAATAGCTAATACATGTATTGTGCTTTAAAGTGTGCCCAATGTATTCTTCACATTATCTCATTTGATTCTCACTACAATCTAGGTAGACTCAGAGGATCCAGAGATTAAGGGGCTGAAAATTAGAAGAGGAAGTAATTGACTCCAGCCCCTGAATTTTACAAGTGAGGAAAGCAATAAAGGTTAAAATGGCATGTCTGGTGTTATTTATACCTATTGTAATCAACAAAAGGTTGCATCCATGGCCACATAATCAGTAAGTATAGAGAGCTTTACATTGAGTACCCTCTAGGGTATGCCATAGTGCACAAAGCACCAGACCCAAAATCAGGAAGACCTTGACTCAAATATAACCTGAAATACTTACTAGGTGTGTGACCCTGGGCAAGTCATTTCACCTCTGTCAGCCTCAGTTTCCTCATCTGTAAAATGGGGATCAGAGTAGAAACTACCTCCCAGAGTTGTTGTGGGGATCAGTGAGATAATAATTATAAAGTACTTGGTACAATACCTGACACAAAGTAAGTGCTGTGTAATTGCTAATTATTATTTGTAAAAGCATTTAACACAATTCCTAATAATAAGCACCATATACATGTTAGTTGTGGTTTTTGTTCATTGCTGGGCAATGTCTTATGCCTCCCCTTCTCCCAAAGTTACCAGGAATATCTGCTGCCAAACCATATGCTCATTTTCTTATCTCTATAAAAAGCTTTATGTGGATCTAAGTATGCAGTGCATGAGAGCATCCTTAATGAAAACATGGGAAGAAAACAATTAAGCTTTCACGGAGAATCCTGTTTTTATAGTCTCAGAATTGATCCATGCATTCCATTCTTCCACTTACATATGTGACCTGGACAAGAGCTGTTGAGAAGGCCAACGAGCTGGGTGCAGAATGGAGCAAAAGGAGAAGACTGTGCTGGATAGCATTGGGAAACTGGACATGATGATTCCAGGTTCATCCCACTGCAATAACTTGTCTTTTCTACCGATTTTCTAATGGCTACATGGTAGCCATTTAAAAAAGAATGAGTGAAATGTTTAACTTAAATCTGATTAAATAAAATGAGTTGAGAGCCACAATTACAATGCACTAAGGACAAGCTCTCTACAGATGAGACTCAGCTACTTATTTAATTAGTGATTATAGAATAAGTTATATGTCTAGTAAATATACTTTAAACATGTGGATTTTAAACATGAATTGGAAGTTAAAAACCTGAATAAATAAATGAACAAACAAGAAATAAACAAATAAATATAAACTCCAAAATTTGAGCTCAACTTTAGAGAGAGGGGAAGATTCTATCAACAAATAAGTAACTGACAAGATTCTATCAACAAATAGATAACTGACAAGATTCTATCAACAAATAGGTAACTGACAAGATTCTATCAACAAATAGGTAACTGACATGAAATATGTTTGGGGAAAGTCTCCCAAAGGCCATGTGATTCAGTGCTGCCTCTTCTCCTCAGATTCCTCCACTAAGTTCTCTTTGGTCAGGCACACATTCTTCTCTCCAAGTTTATGACTTCTATCATAGTCCCCAGAACCTCAGAAGCACTAAAAATACAAATAACCTAAAGAACAATGAAAAGATGCCAATCCCTTTTAGCTTTTCAACTAAGAATAACAAACATAAATTACTTTAGGGAGGATATGTATTCAGGTGAATTGGTCATGCCATGAGAATGAGAGAAGACCAGGTGGTAGCCTGATAGCTGTAGGAGAGTGAAAGAATAAAAGACCTCTAGTGTGTTGGATAGATTGTCTGTAATGGATTTATGGGAAAACATAGATGAGAATCAATCAAAATGAGATTATATTGGAGTTGCTATCTACACTCATGAAAGGGGTACTTTCATGGGGTGAAAATATCAACCCTTCACTTAGAATGATCATTGAGGTTATTCTCCTTTATTTCCATTGACCCTCTATTTCCAAAGACTTTCCTGTCTAGAAGGAATACAATGATGTAGGTTTTGGAGGAGATGTGATTTTGACTCACTCAAAAACTTTATGATTTGGAAGTTAGTTTATAACCTTGGACCCATGTTCACTTACCTATATAGATTTTTCAGCAAATTGGATAGAGCATAGTGAAGAGGTTCCATTTTGTATGAACATGGTACATGGGCCTTTCTATGAAAACAAAAATGAAACACAAGTTCACCTTCATTAGAATAAAGAGAAAATGATTGCTTTTGAATATAACAAAACCAGTAAATACAAAATGAGGAGTAAACAACTCTTCTTCATGTGGGATGTAGTATCTTATCACATTTGAGAATCTGATCTACTTTCAAAGTATCCAACACAGAGGATGGAGATGAAGATGTGGGGAACTTGAAAGGAAGGCTAACTTGTACACTTCATTACATACAGCAGTAACATTTGGTTTTGCCTTTCTTTGTATACCTGATACTTAGCAATAAGCCTGGCATGCGGCAAGTGATTCATAAAATCTTGCTTGCTGTGTCAGTCAGCACCTGACTGTGATTGACCTTTTCCCCTTTAAATCTCTTGCTATTTTATTTTCTTTATTGTTCAAGAAAAGGTAATGTAGAAAATAAGGTAATTTTAGGTAATTCAGAAAAAACCTGCCTTTCAATACAAGCATATATTCTCAATGCAATAAACTGCAGCCTTAGCTTGATATTCCAAGCCCTCTAAAATGTTATTCCAGCCTACATTTCTGACCATTTAATGATAATAATTATGATAAGGAGAAGGGTAGCCAGCATTTATGTAGTTCTTTAAGGTTTGCAAAACCTTTCAAAAATGGTATCTCATTTTATCTTTAAAATAGTCCTGGAAGGGAAGCTACTATTATTGCATAACAGTAGCTTATTAATTATTATAAGTAGTTTATTAGCATTTATGTAGTTCTTTAAGGTTTGCAAAACCTTTCAAAAATGATATCTCATTTTATCCTTATAATAGTCCTGGAAGGGAAGCTACTATTATTATATAACAGTAGCTTATTAATTATTAGTAGTTTATTAACAGTTAATTATAATTTAATTATATATCACATAAATAATAAAATATGAAATAAAAATGAAGTATATAGTAAATATATATTTATATGTAATATATAATTAATAATATAATTAATTATAATACTATTATTATCTTCATTCTGTAGATAAGGAATTTGAGGCAGACTTGCCCATGGTCTCACAGCTGGTGAGATTGAATTTAAATTTAGGTCTTTTGTCTCCAGATCTGGTGTTCTATCTCCTGGGCCACCCAAGCTGCCTCATATTCCAATTTATTCCCCTTCATATACTTTGTGTTTCAGCTCTCCCTCAGTCATCCCCCATATGATATTGTATATGCCCCTCTTATCCCCATTCGGATTGTGAAGGTAAGGCAGGTGAATATCTGCCTATTGAAACTCCACCTACTAAAACACATATTATCTTCCCAGGAAGCTTTACCGATCCAGACATTGTTCTCCAATCCCCTCACCCCTCACCAGAAGTAATCTCTCTTTCCTAAGAACTCCCATAGCATTCTCTTTGCCTCTTGCTAATGAACTTCAGATCTATTTTTATTATAATTATTTGAATTTGAATCATCTCCCCTACTAGATGATAAGCCCCTTGAATGAATGAACTGTGTTTCATTGATCTTTGTATTTTCCTGAGTGCCTCTTTTGGTGCCTTGCATGTCATAGGCACTCAACAAATGTTGACTGAATTAATTAAATGGATGAGATGACTAATTGGTGACTTGATTTGCCAAGTGTATGAAGGAGTTTTTGAGGGAGATTTTGATCAGTTGCTCTCCATGGAAGAAAATGGATTTCCATTAGCAAGAGAGGTTTTGGCAAGCTTTTAAAAAAAGATTTTTTTTTTTAAATAGATAAAACACTGGGATGTGATGCTGAGGGAAGATTCCTGGAAATATTCAGAAAATAATGAGAATTGTCAGTCCTTACTATTTAGGCAACAACCTGTTTATAGAGAGAAATCTAGAGAAAAGGATCAAAATCCTTTCTGTTCTTCCTAGCCAACAATCACAATTTCCCTCTTCTTACAGTAAAATTGCACATGAACAAAAACATTTTCTTCCTCCTTCCAATCAACTAACCATGACTTTTGGTAAATAGCTTAGTCACCAAACATAAGCATCATATAACTAAATATTTGATTTACACTTACCTATAAATCTTGCAATTTTGTTTCATGTTCTCTTTTTATTTTGTCCCTACAAAAAGCAAAACCTGTCTCAAGATCTACCTCCAAATTTATAGTTCTTTTTTCTTTCATGTTAGTCTTTCCTCCAGACCAAGACTCTTAGAATGATTTGTCTGTTCTTACTATGGCTAGCTCCTTGTGTTTTCTCTCCAAGACTGCTAAAGACATTTCTAACCAAACCCACAAGCCAATTCTCTCTCCTCATTGGACTTACCCTGCCTATTGAATCTGTCAACATTGACTGTATTTTCAATATAATGATTCCTGGTATCGTCTTCTAAGGCATAATTCTCAATGGAACCTTCTGGCATTCATCTAGTGCTTTTACTTAACTTCTCTTCCATTCAATACCTACTAACTGTTATGTTCCAAGATTGACACTTTAACCCTTTGCTCTTGCCCCTAACATCTCCCCTAAGGGATCTCATAGATCTTTTGACTTGAAAGACACCTTAGAGATCATCTAGTATAATACTCTAATAGTATTTTATCAATGAAGAAACTATAAGGCCTAAAGCTTCTTCTTTTACATATGATCAGATGGTAAATAAGATAGGGTCTGAAAATAGGATTTAGATTCCTAGACCAAAGCATAAAATGCAGTAATCACAAGTTCTCAGCTGTTGATGGTATACACCGGACAGGGATTGGTAAAAATGCAATTATGTGGAATTAAAAAAAATTATCAAAATTGGTTTTTAAAACAAAAAAGGATGGGAACAGAAAATTGCCTGCGTACATCCACCATCATAGACACCACTGAGAGTAGCTAAAATTTAGAAAGAAGGAAAAAAGTAGAGAGACCCAGTATATCCCTGGGAATGAAACTGAAGAAAGAAGCTAATGATAAAGCTCACATACTCAGCTGTTTATGCAAAAAGGTACTATATATACATACATACACACATATACATACATACATATACACACATATATGAATATACACAAACATACATATACATAGTCATGAATGTGTATATACACATATTGTACATATATACACATGAATATGTACACAGGCATATGTGTGTATACATGTTTGCTTTTATGTATGTATACATATGTGCATGTGTATGCACATGTATGTATGCATATACACATACAGAAAGAGAATATAATCACATGAGGAAATACAGGAACCAGACTGGGGGAAGAGATTGGAAGGAGGAGCATGCATTTGTCTGAAAATCAAGGGAGGCATAAACAGAAATAATACTAAAATATAAAGACTAGAATTTACAATAGATTACATGGGTAGGGATCTTGGGAAAATATTACAAATGGAACACAGAGGCAGGATGTAGTAGTGATGAGATATTTAAGCCATCTAGATATCTTCTAAAGAGCTCTTGTTTCTTTCTGTCTCTCTCTGTCCTCTGTTTCTGTTTCTCTTTCTCTCTATGTCTGTCTGTCTGTCTATCAGTCATTAATAACATACTGGCTGATCTTAATGAAAATTCCATCCTTGAAAAGGTAGAGGGACCAATGAGAACAGCTTCTTTTCTAGACTTGATTCTTACCAAAAGGAAGAAACTGGTTTTTAGAGTTAAAATGATTGGAACCGTGGAGGAATGTGATCAACTTCAGTTTAGAATGTATGCTAGAGGAGAGGAACATCAAATTAAGTCAAGTCACCAAGCATTTATTAAGTGCTTGCTATATGCCAGACATGGTAGTACTAGAAGTGAAAAACAGAAGCAAAAAAGAAGAACATTTCTGTCCTTTGGGAGCTTTTGTTTAAATAGGGGAAAATAATACCTGAAACAAAGCTGAAAGGAGGGGGCAGGGCAGAGCAAGAGGGAAAAGAGAGTCTGGACCAGAGCAGGGAAAGGAAAGAAAGAGTAAGCCTGGCTGGCCTGGGCTCTTCCTCAAAATGAAAGTACCTAGAGGAGTTGATTCATCAGATGAAAGGAGAAGGGGTCTTCAGAGTGGAGAGATTTGCCAGGGTAAGAAAGCTGCTGCAACATCAAGATGAAGACATCTATCCACCAAGACCGCTGGGGATTTTAAGAATGAACTTCTGAAGACATAGATGGACATCATTCCAATGAGAAAGAATAGAAGCTATCTTAAGAGATACCTGCGATCAAAGTTCCTGCCCAGTTTATAATTTTAAAATAGAACTATAGAAGATGGAAGAAAGGGCAGAAAATAGAAGATCAACTCAAAAGTGTGGGATGGTCTGGTGGGAATGAGTAGTGCCATGAATACTCAAGATCAGAATGAGACAAGGCTGGAAAAATGATAGTGAGAAAAAGTGTTGTTGTCATTTTCTTTTTTTACCATGTGAGAGAAAGGAGAAGGCTTAAAAAAGGGATGGGACCACCTCTCATTGGGTATAAGAAAATGGCAGTGAATGCTGGCAAGAAGGCATAACTACTCATAACTACTCTCGTGTAGAGAACATTGATCTGTGTCCTGGAAAAAAGTCGTGCAAAATAGCCTGATAGGGAATCACAACCAAAATCAAAGAAAATCATAACATAGCCCCTAGTTGCCTTTGATGAGGTCAAGTTGAACTACATCCCAAGGTACTGAAAGAAATTATACATACATAAACATATACATACACATATGTGTGTACATACATATGTGTGTATATGTAATTACGGACCCATTTCAGCCATCTTGGAAAAATCCCAGAAACTGGAGAGCAGGATTGAAGAAGGGCAAAATTTTGCCCAATTTTCCAAAAAGGGGAAAACTTCCAACTCTAGATCAGTGAATTTTATATCGACTCCAGGCAGGATTCTAGATCATATCATTAAAGGGATAGTTAACAAACATCTAGAAAAAAGAAGCAGTAATCACCAAGGACCCTGATAGCTTCACTAAGAATAGATTGGGCCAGCTCAACATATAATTTCCCTTTTTAGCAGGATTATTAGGCTCAGAGATCACAAGAACGATATAGATGAAGCATATCTACCTTTTTAGCAAAGGATTTATGTTGTTTTCCTATTCAGGATGGGAATATGGTCTGAACAACAGTGCGATTAGTTGGATTGAAAATGAGTTAATTGTTTAAAACCAAAAAGTGGTCATGTCAACTATGTCAACTTAGAAGAGGTCTCTGGTCCAATTCTCTAAAAGTCTATAGCTGACCCTTTGTTATTAAACGCTTTTTGTCGGTTATTTGGATTAAAGAATAAATGGTGTTCATGTCAGACTTGCAGAAGTCACAAAACTGGGAGAGATTGCTAACACATTAGATCAGACTTAGCCAGCTGTGGCTCCTCTGCTAACTCTGTCTTACTGTGGTCTGGAAACTAAGAATGGTTTTGTAGTGATAGTCTAATAACACTTCCACAAGATGCCAGAGTTGAAATTCAAAATGATCTTGACTGACAAGAGCTTTGAACTGAATGAAAAATGGATAATTTAATGGGAACAAATGTAAAGTCTTACCTTCAGGTACAAAAATTCAATTTCACAAGTGGAAAATAAGAGAGGAATGGCTAATAAAGAGTTCATCTAAAGACTATCTGGTTGTTTTAGGGGACTACAAAGCCAATATTTTTAAATGTCATTTAACAACTAAAAATGCTATTATTTTAGGCTTACATAAAGGAGATCATCTCTAGAGCATTGTGTTCAGTGCCTGGCACCATGTTTCAAGAAGAATGTTGATAGAGAGTATTCAGAAAAAGGTGATACCTGAAAAACAGAGATGATTTTTATAGAGAAAAGAGAATTTTCAGACTGAAAGAATAGCCTGAAAATAGGAATGGAATAATGCAAATGGAAGGGACAAGGAGATTGTGATTCTGAAAGTAAGGTAGTGAGTAGTAGGAAATAAAGTAATGTAGATGGTTTGGAGTTTGATTATATGCGCTCCAAATGTTTGGGAAAAAAGTTTGAACTTGATACTGGCATAGGAAGTTATTCTATGTTCTTGAGAAAAGATGTGACATGATAAAAAGCATTATTCTAAAACAGGAGCTCAACTTAAGTTTCAAGAACTTATTTTTCAAAATATTTTGATAACTGTATTTCACTATAATTGGTTTCTTTATAATTCTATGTGGGGTTTTTTTTACACATTTAAAAACATTATTCAGAAAAAGGGTCCATAGTTTTTATCCATCTGCCAAAGGGATCCATTATATACAAAAGAGTTATGAACCCTTGGTCTAAAAAGATTAGTGCGGCAGCATTATACAGAATTTAAATTAAGCAATTCAATAAACACTTATTCTGTTTCTGCTATATGTGAATTCCAGTTTTAGGTTAGGGATACAGACAAAACCCAAAAACAATAGTTTCCTCCCTCAAAAAAACTTGCATTCTACTGGGATGATGGAGGGGAGGAAGACATCGTGCACACACATTAAAAGTGGTACTTTCTATAAACCTCCACAGACAAATGAGATAGTTCCCTGGAAGAAAGAGGCTGACTATTGAGATGTTCAAGGTTGGAATGGAGAGAGACCACCAGAAAGCAGAGTAGAGACTCTTTATTGGAGCAGAAAACAATTGGGTGCCCCCAGAGTTGGCCAGTTCCAGTTCCAAAGCTATCTGTCCATGGCAGACAAGTAGGACTGTATGTATCTGCCCGCTTGGACTAGGGGCCTGATGGGTATTAGATTAACTGGTCTTGCTTCACACCCTCAGATTAATAGCACTGTGGCTGAGGAGTTCTTTCTTTTCTCTCTGTCACATTTATTATACCTACACTGTCCCAGGCACTCAGGTAAGAGTTAAGGGGAGACAAAGAATAATTCTTCCCTCTCACAGAGCTCACAATCTAACTGAGGAGATACCATTAAATAACAAACAAGATATATGCCAGATAATCCAGAAATAATCGAGGCCCTAGCACTAAGGGGGACCAGGAAGGCATTCTTGTAGAAGGGGAGATTTTAGCTGGGACATGAAGAACGTATGGGAAGGAAGGAGGCAGAGGTAACGAGAGAGAACCTTCTAGGCTGGGGGCAATCAGTGAAAATGATGGAATATGAATACTGGAGGGTCTTGAGTTCTTCTTTCAGACTACGTGTGGCTCAGATAGAGGCTTAGAATGGATCCTCCAAAGAAGCAGGGTCCCATTCCTCTCTCTACTATATTTTCCTAGGTGTCAGAATTCCTAGATAATAATCTACTTGTGATACAAAGTCATCATTAAGAAGTAAAGTCTTTAGGGCCCAGACTCACCTTACAGCAATAAGAATGGAAAGGTAAGGGGTGAATCCAAGAGTATTTCAGAAAGAAGAATAAGATTTCATCAGAAAATGACTTAAAAAATGATATGGAAGAATTGAAAATGGAGGATTTATAGCCTAGGAGATGGCAAAAAAATCATGAATTTTATTATTTCCATGTCAGTATTTGCTCATCAAGCATCAGTTTTTTCACACCCTTTCACCTGGTGATCTCATTGTATCCAGCGAATTTAAATGTCACTGAATATTTAGATGGCTCCCAAATCCATTTTCTACTCTTATTTTCCTGCTCAATTCCAGTCCTGATTCATCAGGTGCCTACTGGGCATCTCCTTCTTGATATAGAATATAATTTCAAAACGAGGGACTATTTGGTCTTCAGTTTCATATCCGTGGCACCTAGCATAGCATCTTAAACAGTAGGCACTTAATAAATGTTCATTCAACTGAATTGAATTCTCCTTAGATGCTGAGAGAAGTATGAAATTGGTTCTTGAAAACAAATAGATTAGTTCAATTTTGAGTGACATAACAGTGAAAATATCCTGTAGAAATTTTGAAATATGAACCCAGCTGTGAAGTCAGAGCTAAAAGTTATGAGCTATCTTCAGAGAAATCTCACCTTTGCATTTGTTGTTATCTGAGTTGTTTCAGTTCATGTCTTACTCTCCATGACCCCATTTAGGGTTTCCTTGACAAATACCACAGTGGTTTGCCATTTCCTTCTCCAGTTCATTTTATATATGAGAAAACTGAGGCAAACAGGGTTAAGTGACTTACCCAGGATCATAGTAAGTTTATGAGTCCAGATTTGGATTCTAGGCCCAGAGCTCTATTTACTGTGCCACCTAGCTGCCCAATTGCCATGGAAAACTGAGAGATCTTTCTCCTGATCTGGATTCCCTGTATCTGTCCACATTTTCCATTACAAACTGTAGCTTTATCCAACCTTGCCACATTTGTGATACAGGACAGATATGGTGTCCGGTCAATTGCCAAGTTATGCTGCTTTGTTTATTATGGCATCTGATGGATCCACCCCTTTGTTACTAATCTCTACATTTTATCTGGTTCCTGGTTATTTCATTCCTAAAATCTGCCTCTTTTGCCTTCTTGCCCTCAGGATAGATTTGTCAAATGTTGGATGGAACTAGACTGGTATTTAGTCCAATGTCATTTTCTAAAGAGGGAAAGTGAGACCCAGAGAGACTAAGTTGACTTTCCTGAGTTTCCATAGCCAGATCTTTCTCTATGTTGGTCAATCCTTACCACTTGCCCTCATCATTTTTTCTTAGACACCACAGTATGCCTTCCTTGGGCCTCTACAGAAGCTCCTAATTGTCCTTCATATCAAATCAAGACCCTAGCTTATGACCCTAAAACAGCCAGCTATTTACACAAAGAGATATGGGTCCCATGACTCTGTGAAGTTGCATTATCTAGGAAATTTCAGTTTTGAAAGCAACAGGCCATGACAACTCTGGTTGTTGCTGCTGTTTTCTTGATCAACAGAGGAGATTAAAAGTACATACACAACCAATGCGTTGCTCATTTCCTAAAAGCCAGAAACATTAAGGTCATGGCTTCCTAAAAAGTCAAGTGTGTTTTCAAAATCGTCCAGGGGGAATAATTTCACAACAGATTCCTTTTCAGCTAAAGGATGACAAATATAATGAGTTCCAAAGAATATAAGAAGGATTTAAGATTTCCTAAGTACTGAGAATTTTTGTTGTGAGAGCTCCCTCTCCCTAAAGTGTTGTTGTTTTTTAATCATTTCCAGTTGTGATTGACTCTTTGTGACCCCATCTGGAGTTTCCTTGGCAAAGATACTGGAGCACTTTGCCATTTCCTTCTCCAGTTCATTTTACAGATGAGGAAACTGAGGCATACAGCATTAAGTGACTTGCCCAGGGTCACACAACTAGTAAGTATCTGAGTCAGATTTGAACTTGTCTTCCTGACTCCAGGTCCAGTGATCTATCTACTGTGCCACCCAGATACACAACAAAAAAGTAGATCAGTCCTAAAGGGGTTTCCCAAGATACAAGATAAAACTTATGTGTCTGGCCAAGTGTCAACCTCTAAGGGTCAGAGATAGAATTTGACCTCAGGATCCTGACTTCAGACTTGGCACTTTAAAGTGTTACATAAATCTTTATTACTATTAGTATTATTATTTTATTACTGATGAAGAAAGAATGTGTGAATCTATATAACATTAACTAGTTTGTTTATTACAATAAATGCTAGGAGTACACTAAAGTATATATTTGTAATGTATATATCATATATAAACATTTATAACATAGATAAGTATACACACATTATATATATATATATATATATATATATATAATCGTATATACACACATGTACATGCACATATACATATGCCTGGGTTCAAAAACTACCTCTAATTCTATAGCTATATGACCAAGAGGAAATCATTTCTCTTCCCTGAACTCCAATTTCCTCATATATAAAATGGTGATAATAATACCTATATTACTTATTTCCCATGGCTATGCTAAGGTTCAAATAAATTATATATATATATTATTATTAAAAACTTGATATTCATAGTCACTTTTCATCACTATGTATTTTCTCAATCAGGGGACACTCACGGATCTTTTCTATCATGTAGGGGATCAAGAGAGAGTCTATGACATTTTTTAATGTTCAAAAGGGATCCTTATGCTCAACAATGTTGGGAACCACTGGTCAAAGGGACCTCTCCCTCTTCTGAATTCCTCTAATATTTTCTTCTTATGCCATTCATTCAGTACTTATGTGCCTACTTTATTTTTTTCTTTACAAACCTCCTGTCTTCCAATGCAATCTGTAAGCCCCTTGAGGGGAAACACCAACCAATTTTTTTTTTCATGTTCAATGAACACGTGTGATTGATGATTGGTTGAACAGATTTCTTTCAGAAAATCTCATGGCATGTAACTTTCTGAAGTTTCTAATGAAAGTGATGTCTGGCATTCCTGCTGCTGATCAGATCTCTTTATATAAAGGGTGGGAAAGGGTACGTATAAAAATAATTCTGCAGATTGACATTAATAATTGTAATTATTATACCCTGTATTTATAAAAATGTTTCTCTTTCTTTAAGGAGTTCACAGACATTTGCAAGCAGTGGTCCTTATCCTGCTGCTAAGGAGAAAGTAAATTGCTTATCTTTTAGAAGAGAATTAACTCTTTCAGGGCACTGGGGTATCATTTAGTAAATGAGTACGATTCTAAATGGCACTCCAGATACCTAAAGATAACCCAAATGAATCTTGAAAATGAGTATATACCCAGTGCTTAAAAGAAATCAGGGCATGTCTAAAGGAAATCAGTCAACAGACCTAAAAGAAATTTAATTTACGCTATCTCTTGTCTCTAATACTTTTTGTCAGTTTTCATGGATATCTGTTCAGGGTTGCCAGAATATATTTGTGAAAGGCTGATGATTGTGATCTCTTAATCTGCTGTACTGTGGGAGCAATAAAAGAAGGGACAGCCAGCTCAAAAAAGAAGGGAGTGGCATTTCTAAATGAGGTTGGTGCCAACCAAATTGAATTGAGGGGGAGTTAATTATTTTGAAGACCACTCCAAAGGCTGGTCATAATGATTCCTTTATGCCCTGGAGAGTCCATTCACCATAAACACGGTGGTTTACTTCATGCTCTAAGTTGGAATTGAATCAACTTGGTGAATTTCTTCCCCATCTTTATGAAGATACAGTAGGTAGAGGGCCATGATTTAGAACCAACAAGATTTCTTCCATCACACAGGTATCACATCATAAACTTTCTGAGAGCAAGGATTTGTTTTTAGAGTTTTTTTTTTTAAATCTTTATATTCCCAGTACCTAGCAGAGGGACCTATACATGGGCAAGAGTGTTATAAAGGTTTACTGAACTAAATGATGTATCAGATAATGAGATATTCCTAATTAAGGGAGGGAGGGAAGAAAGGAAGGAGGAAATGAAGGGCAAGAGTAAGGAAAACAAGCATTTATTAAATGTTTACTATGTGCCAGGAATTGTGCTAAACATGGGAAATACCAAATACAAAATGAGTTTCTGATCTTGACAAGCTTACCTTCTAATATAAGACATCAAAAATATTTTCCATGATGGGAACTGAGGGGTATACTTTGTCAGTTGGTAGTGATTTGAGAGGAACTGTACAGGCAAGCTTGGAAACAGTACTTTTCTGTTTGTTTCCCTGCATGGTCCCTTGAATCTTGTTTTAAAAGTCACTATTCTCTTGAAATTTAGACCATATTAAACTCAACATTTTTTTATTTTAATTAAAAGTTTATTCAGTGATTTAGATACTATATATATATATATATATATACATACATATATACATATATATTAGATACCTCACACATATATTGGTAGTCTGTTGAATGTTTATGTGAATTCTCCCTTTGCCCTATTAAAACCTCATTACTCTCTAAGACCTTCAAGTTACATAAAATGAGATAGATTTTGGAAACTTAGAGGCAGCTGAGTGACTTCTGATTTGTTCTATTGGGCAGTTCATTGGAGGATCAGACTGGCTGCTGAAAAGGAACATGGTAGTGCCGAAGGTGCTTGAAGTTCCTTTGTGTGAAGTCAGTGCCATTTGGAAGAATCTCCTTGAGTAATGTGTATCCCTCTTATCCCTGCTTTTCTACCAGAGGCACAAGAACCCATCTCTGGTGTAGACTGGCCTTCCTGAGTTCCATTTCCTTCCTATTCCTTCTGCCCTTCTAGCACTGTGTTTCCAGGGGCCTCTTTACATAGACCCTGAGCTTTTCATGGTAAATATGCCAGCTAAGTCTAATTTCTGCAATCCACACACCTCTGAGCCCCTCAAACTCCAAGGAACAGCTTCAAAGAAGATAATCAGCAGGCTTCTGAAAAGAGATCAAGAAATTCAGCAAAACATCTTGGGAAGGGGGGGGGGGGGAGGGAAAGGGAGCTGTATACGCTAACAGCCTTCGTTTTCCAGTAAGCAGCGTCACTGGCAACAGAAATAAACACTAATGGGGAAAGTGTGTATCAGTCTAATTGTGTAATTGCAGGTTGCTTTCTGTTGTGCGTGCAGAGATAGAAGGTGCATCAGAGGGGTAACACTGGAGGTTTCCTGTATGCATCCATATATGTGGGAATATTGAGTTTGAGCATGGGTGTAATCAATTATATTGGGCTGGAGAATGAGAACATCTCTTTTAAATACTCAACACCCTGAGTTGTTTTTTTTTTGTATTTCTACTGAAGAAACTTATCTGGAAGGACCAACAGAAAGAAGGCCAGTTGCCACATTGCTGAACAAAACTGCCAGGAGGAGCGGAGAGAAGGCTCTCTCTCTCATTCGTCTCCCTGGCGGCCCTTTTAATATTCCAAACTGCCTTTAATCATCCTGTAGTGGGTTAAACTTAGGAGCCAGGTCAGCAATCCCTTCTGCTGACTGACTGTTCTAACTTTCCAGCAATTAATGAATCTGATGGGCCTTCGCCCTACCCCTCTGCTGACACCAGGCCCTAAGAGACCTTTCCATGGAAGAGAGAGCTGGATACAGTTAATTTCCTTCAGTTTGGGGAGGAGGGGAAATACCTCCAAGGACTGAGTCCTACAGAGGTAGGAAACTAGGCTGCTTGTCTTATTCTCAGCTCCTTTTGTTGGCACTTTCTGAATCTTCTGGAATTTTACTGGGAAGTTTTATGGAGAGTTTTTTCAGATATTTACAGATATAATTCTCTTTTCAAACTCTATCCCCAGGTACTCTTCCCTAGTAATAAAGGAAAACACTTCAGCAAAAGCACATGGCCCAGTCACAACAGGCACGATTCCACACCCGCTGTTCTCCTATCTCTCTCAACAAAGTGATGGTACACTTACTTATTGACCTGCTCAATGGAATGGTACAAGGTTGGGAACCATGTCCCCAAGGCCACATGTGATGACCCTCTAGAGTGTCTTCACCTGAATCTAAACTTCACCTTTGGATTCAAAAGGCCACACTTGAGGACCTACAGGGTCACATGTGACCTAGAGGCCACAGGTTCCAGATTTGTTCTGTGAAGTTTGGATTCAGTCAAAGGGCAGCACTTGGAGACTTAAGAGGGCCACATGTGGCCTTAAGGCCACAGGTTCCTTGCCCTTGGAGTAGGTAGAGAGCTGGGCCTAGGGTCAGGAAGAGCTGAGTTCAAATCCAGCCTCAGACATTTACTAGCTATGTGACCATAGGCAAATCACTTCACCCTGTTTGCCTCAGTTTCCCTATCTGTAAAATGAGCGGGAGAAGAAAATGTCAAACCACTCCAGTATCTTTGCCAAGAAAACCCCACATGGGGTCATGAAGAGACAGACACAATCAAAAAATGCCTGGAGTTCAACACTAATAAGCTCCTTTGCAGCTCTCTGCTACCTGGCCTGGCCCTTCTTATCTCTCTAGTCATCTTCTACTTTACTCTCCAGTGTAAACTCTAGATTCCAGGTACCTTTCTACTTCTGCTCCTTGAATATGGCGGTCCTTCTCCCGGCTCGGTCTCATGCTTCTGCACTGTCTATTGCCATTGCCTAGAACTCTCCACCACCTCACCTCCACCTGGCACAATCCCCAGGATCTTTTGAATCTGAACTTAAATGTCATGTTCCGCACGAAGTCTTTCTTGCTTCTGCCCCAGCTACTAAGATTTTGCCTTTTAAGGTTACCTGCCTTTTAAATTCTTTGTATCTTGTACTCTTTGACTTTCCCATTTGAATAAGAGCTCCCTGAGAGCAGGGACTGTAACCAGTCTTTGTGTCTTTTAGGTTTAGCACAGTGCCTGACACGTAGTATTCACTTAAAAAAAAATCTTGTAGACTCATTGCTACCCCTCCCTGCCAAAGTGCTGCTGTGACTATGTTGCTATGGGTGAAGTTTTTCCTTCTATCAGGCTGGAGGATTGGCCTAGCTGTGGGATTTTTGATTCAAAAGTCAGAAATGTCTTAGTCACTTTTCTCTCAGAATTCCAAATTGTTTGCCAGATTTAGTAGCTTAATCTGCGGTGATTTTCAGTGTCTCTGTCTTGCCTGTATCTAATCCTGAGCATTTGTAGCTCTTCTGTTAGTGGTGTTGATTTTTTTTAAAGGAAACACAACGTTTTCATCTTTTCAGTATCTGATTCTCAGCATTTCTGGACTTTCTGTTAGTGGTGCTGATTTTTTGAGGGGAGGCAGGGAGGAAAAGGAAACACACCCACTCTAAGTGGACAGGTGGGAGGTGGAAAGTTCTGTGAAACTGAATTTTAACTGTATGTGTTCAAATAATTAAATACGGCATTCTCAATCTCAGTTTTTCAATAGGAAGTTGTAGATATAGAAAGTAGCTAAAGAGGTATTGTAGTTTTCGTTTGTTTGTTCATTTTATTTTATTGAGAGGGGGCAGTATTTTTTGAGACCACACCTGAGATTTCATTGGCAACCGTGTAACACAGAGGATGGACCTGGAATCAAGAAGACCTGAGTTAAAAGTCATCCTCACTAGCCAAGTTATCCACACTTAAGAACCTAGAAGGCCATATGTGTCCTCAAGGCCACAGGTTTCCACCCTTGTCTTAACCCCTCTCAGCCTCAATATTCTCATCTATTAAATGGAGATTATATAATATCTCCTTCCTCCCTGGGTTGTTATGAGAATAAAATGAACTCACATAAGTGCCATATAAATTCTATTCATTATTATTTTCTTGGTGTGGGGAACTCCAGAAAAGGAAATTCCTCCCACCAATGCCAATAGACTAGACACCCATTCTACAACCTTGTAGTCTTACAGAGTTGCCCAGGGACAATGACAGATTAATAGATTTGTCACACAACCAATCTGGATCAGAAGTGCTACATGGCCCTGGGTATTCTGGACTCTCTCCCTTACTTTTCACCATCTCTCAACTTAGGAGTTTAGGATACCAAAATTCAAATTTACATTTGCTCAAAAGTCTAACTAACCATGGTGATTATTTTGGGAGTGGCCACTCTACTTGATCACCCTCTAAGGAGGTTAGTCAGTGTGTTCATCCTTCATTGCTGAAGAAGACCATGCCATCAGAGAAACGATGACCTGACTTGCACTTGACTTTGTCTTGAGTTAGGGAGGGCTGTGCAGTTCACCAGCCTCACTTCTCCTCCAAAGTCATCTGAATTCAGTGACCAGATATCCATAAGGATGACTGGAGATGACCCAGAATGAGGCAATTGGGTTTAAGTGACTTGCCCAAGGTCACACAGCTAGTAAGAGTCAAGTGTCTGAGGTGAGATTTGAACTCAGATCCTCCTAACTCCTGCACTGGTGCTTTATCCACTGCACCACCTAGCTGCCCCAATAGTTAAAGCTATATATATTTTTTTCCAGTAGCAATACATGACTGTGAGAGTATGCAGGGTTTGAAGATGGGAAGGTCTGGATTCAAATCCTATTTCTAATACTTGCTAGCTGTGGGACCCTAGACAAGTCACTTGTCCTCTCAGCTTCAGTTTCCTCATCTGTAAAATAAAGCTAATAATACCTAGGGTAACTACTCCACCTGGTTGTTAGGGGACTTAAAGGAAAAGACATAAGACAAGTGTTTTTCAAATGTTAAAACACTCTAAAAAATTCACATAGGCATTTATTATATCTAATTAATACTTTTGTTTTTTAACCTAGAGGCATAATGAGGCACCAAGGAGGTGAACTGGGTAGAGTGAACTTGGAGCATAAAGATTTATGTATAAATCCTGCCTCAGACATTTACTAACTGGATGACTCTCAGCAATCATTTAACCTGAGTGTGCCTCAGTTTCCTGATCTTTAAAATGAGCCTAACTCCCAGGCTCACTGTGAGGATAAAATGAGCTATAATAGATGCAAAGTGTTTTATAAGCTTCAAAGTGTAAAGAATTATCAACTATTATCATTATTAACAGTGATTTTTTAAAAATGCTGATTTCCATTCAAGCTGAAGGCAATGGGAAGATGGTTAGATTTTATTATTTTTCTACCAATATAAAAAAAAAACTAATCATTTCTAGAATGGAGAATAAGCCTGGAAAAGAGTCCTGATTATTTCTTTCATCCAACTATCTGCATTTTGTTATTTGCTTCCCACTCTCTTGCTTTTTTTCTTTCATTATTTTTGCCCCTTGGTTCAAATGGTCAGGGCTGCATTTGAGCTATTACTAGTTCATAATGATTGATGTATTTGCTATTGCAATCACTGCACGAGCGGAATCTGCCTCTGCTTGAGAAAAGCCAGTGTTTGTTCTCCAATATTTGTTGCTAACCTGACAAAATTATAATGGCAGCAAGCCATAGTCTATACTCATTCTGTTGACGGATTTGGGTTCATTGGGAATTGGGGCTTGGTGGGCATTTCCAGATTAGGCAAATCTACTGATGGCACATTCAACCTCCTTCCTCCCCCCACCTTCAGACAGAAGATTAATGTTCTCCAGACCTAGGTCTGTCAGTTACTGGGTATAGGGCACCCCTGAACCACTTATTATCAAAACCAGGCTTTGATGGAAGTCTGTCAATAAAAAAAGAGAAATCAAACATTGACAACTGGGCATTTGTGATAGGCAGAAGAAAAGGACAGGTCTAACCTTCAACTTTCCTTGATCCATCAGCACTGCTATGCCCTCTGATTTAATAAAACAGCATAATGTTGAGGTAGTTTGCAGTGGAGTATGCAAAGAATGCGCTGGTAATGTCTGCAGATGCTTAATGATAAATTAGATCTTGTTATTGTATGTGCAAAAATGTGCTAATGTGACATTGCACGCCTAGACAATGGCCTTCCATTGCAATCTCATGCTTCACATTTTTTTCCAACTCAATAATACTTATTTTCCATCCTCTAGTCTATGTAAAATATAATTGCAGTAGGTAATATATCATTTTTCAAGAGGTCACTGATCTGATAACCTCAGCTTATCAGGAACATAGAGAAGAATCAAAAAAGGTAAGGAAAGAAGAACTAGAAACAGTTAAATTGATACAAAGTCAAAGAAGAGGGAATTTGAGAAAACTTTGCAAAAATATTTGACATTTAGAAAGTGCCTTAAGGTTTGCCTATTTTTATATAAATTATCTCATCTGATCCTCACAACAGCCTTGTAGGGAAAGGTGCTACTAATATCTCTATTTTACAGATGAGGAAACTGAGGCACAAGGGGGATTAAGAGACCTGTCCAGGGTCTCCCAGCATCTGAGGCAGGATTTGAATGAACACATCTCTTCTGACTCAAAGTTCCATGTTCATACTGGCTCAAGAACTGAGAGCTCATCAAGTCATCCATCACTAAAAGTCTATTTTTATTAGAGTCAGAAACCTAATGAGATTAGTATCTAAATCTCCAAGGTTAAATAGGAATATACTGGGGGCAGAGACACAATGAGACAAGATAGGGAAGGTTATGTTCAAAGTGAAAATGCAGTAGAAAGAAGGAATAGTTGAAAATCTGACCAATAGGGTACAATTAGAAAACTAAACATTAGATAGATACAAGAACTCAAATAGAATATCACTCTGGGGCCATTTAGCTAAGGGACAAAAGCCATCAATGTTTCAATAGCTGCAAAGGACAACATTGTAACCTTGTTGCTGTTCAGTTGTTTCAGTTATATACAACTCTTCATAACCCCATTTGGAGTTTTCTTGGCAAAGATACTGGAATGGTTTGCCATTTCCTTCTCCAGGTCCCCAATTAACTCATTCTAGGTCATCTCCAGTCATCCTGATGAATATCTGGTCACTGGATTCAGATGGCTCTGGAAGAGAAGTGAGGTTGGTGACCAGCACACCCTCCCTCACTCAAAACAAAGTCAAGTGCAAGTCATGTCATTATTTCTCTGATGGCATGGTCTTCTTTGGCAATGAAGGATACACACACACACACACACACACACACGCACTGGAATGGTTTGCCATTTCCTTCTCCAGGTCATTTTACAGATGGGGAAACTGAGGCATAGGTTAAGTGACTTGTCCGGAGTCACACAGCTAGTAAATCTGAGCCTGGATGTGAACTCAGGTCTTCCTGACTCCAGGCATGGCACTCTATCCACTGTACCACCTAGCCACAACACTGTAATAGACTACAGTAATTATTATTAACAATAATATTACTACTAGTAAGTAGCATTTATATGTCTTTAAGATTTGAAAAGTCCTTTAAAAATATTATCTCATATAATAGTCACAAGAGCCTTGTGAGGTAGGCTCTATTACCTCCATATTGTATGTAAGGAAACAGACAGATGTTAAGCAACTTGCCTAGGGTCTCAGGTAAGTGAATTTGAATTCAGGTCTTTCTGAATATAAGCTGAGCACTCGATCCACTATACCACCTAGTTGCCTCTGCAAGAAAAGGTTAAATTATATCCAAGATAATTCTACTTAGGAATGCAAAAATTACACAATATAGTATTATTTATAAAGATCTCCGTCCAAAATGTACGCAACTTAAAGGGAAAGGGGTAAGCTTCCATCATCTAGAAAATTCACTTATAGAGAATAATACCTTATTTCCAAACTTTATCAGGTAAATGGAGAATTACTATGTTTAATACCTTTTCAATCCTAGAGTCAAATGTTAATTTTTTATTCTCCTTCTCATTTGTTTGTGTACATCCTATTTCTGTGAGGTTGTAAAGTTACAATTACAATAGGAGTAAACATCAGTAAATTAATTACAACAGGAATAACTTCAATAAAATGTTTTTAAATCAATAAAAAAATTTTTGAAAAACCATTTATTGGGAGTTTACTACTTGTGAGATACTGAGCAGGCAAAAAGAAAAATGTCCCTACCTGTAAGGAGTTTCCATTCTGCCTGGAGAAATTACCTGTGTACATATGAACATATACAATTTTCTTTAATATAAATTTATTTATTTAACTTTTTAAATTCATTTTCACAAAATTTTGGGTTCCAAATTTTCTCCCCATTTATCCCCTCTCCCCACCCCAATACACCGAGCAATCTAATTTTCCCTATCACCAATCTGCCCTCTCTTCAATCCTCCCTCCCTTCTCTTGTCCCCATCTTCTCCTTTGTCCTGTAGGGCCAGATGACTTTCTGTTCCCCATTACCTGTATTTCTTATTTCCTAGTAGCAACAACAATACTAAACAGTTGTTCCTAAAACTTTGAGTTCCAAATTCTCCCTATCCCTCTGCCCCCACCCATTCCCTTTGGGAAGGCAGGCAATTCAATATAGGCCATATCTGTGTAGTTTTGCAAATGACTTCCATAATAGTCGTGTTGTGTAAGACTAACTATATTTCCCTCCATCCTATCCTGCCCCCCATTGTTTCTATTCTGTCTTTTGATCCTGTCCCTCCCCAAGAGTGTTGACTTCAAATTGCTCCCTCCTCCCATTGCCCTGCCTTCCATCATCCCCACCACCCTGCTTATCTCCTTCTCCCCCACTTTCCTGTACTGTAAGATAGGTTTTCATACCAAAATAAGTGTGCATTTTATTCCTTCCTTTAGTCGAATGTGATGAGAGTAAACTTCATGTTTTTTTTCTCAGCTCTCCTCTTTTTCCCTCCACTAAAAAGTCTCCTGCTTGCCTCTTGAATGAGATATAATTTACCCCATTCCAATTCACCCTCTCTCCTCCCACTACATTTCTCTCTCACCATTGACCTTAATTTCTTTTAAGATATGATCCCATCCTATTCAATTCACTCTGTGCTCTCTGTGTGTGCGTGCATATGTGTATGTGTGTGTGCACATGCACATGTGTACATGTGTGTGTGCATGTGTGTGTGTATGTGTGTGTGTAGTCCCACCAACTACCCAGATAGTGAAAAGTTTTAAGAGTTACAAATATTGTCTTTCCATGTATGAATGTAAACAGTTCACCTTTAGTAAGTCCCTTATGACCTCTCTTTGCTGTTTACCTTTTCATGCTTCTTCTCATATTTGTGTTTGAAAGTCAAATTTTCTTTTCAGCTCTGGTCTTTTCATCAAGAATGATTGAAAGTCCTCTGTTTCACTGAAAGACCATATTTTCCCCTGAAGTATTATACTTAGTTTTGCTGGGTAGGTGATTCTTGGTTTGAGTCCTAGCTCCTTTGACTTCTGGAATATCCTATTGCACGCCCTTCGATCCCTTAATGTAGAAGCTGCTAGATCTTGTGTTATCCTGATTGTATTTCCACAATACTGGAATTGTTTCTTTCTAGCTGCTTGCAAGATTTTCTCCTTGACCTGGGAATTCTGGAATTTGACCACAATGTTCCTAGGAGTTTCTCTTTTTGGATCTCTTTCAGGCGGTGATTGAAGGGTTCCTTCAATACTTATTTTGCCCTCTGGTTCTAGGATATCAGGGCAGTTTTCCTTGATAATTTCATGAAAGATGATATCTAGGCTCTTTTTTTGATCATGGCTTTCAGGTAGTCCCATAATTTTTAAATTGTCTCTCCTGGATCTATTTTCCAGGTCAGTTGTTTTTCCAATGAGATATTTCACATTCTCTTCCATTTTTTCATTCTTTTGGTTTTGTTTTATGATGTCTCGGTTTCTCAGAAAGTCATTAGCCTCCATCTCTTCCATTCTAATTTTGAGAGAACTATTTTCTTCAGTGAGCTTTTGAACCTCTTTTTCCATTTGGCTAATTCTGCTTTTGAAAGCATTCTTCTCCTCATTGGCTTTTTGAACCCCTTTTGCCAATTGAGTAAGCCTATTTTTCAAGGTGTTGTTTTCTTCAACATTTTTTTGGGTCTCCTTTAACAAGGTATTGACCCATTGTTCATGCTTTTCTTGCATCTCATTTCTCTTCCCAGTTTTTCCTCCACCTGTCTAACTTGCTTTTCAAAATCTTTTTTGAGCTCTTCCATGGCCTGAGCCCATTGGATATCTATTTTGGATGTTTGGGATACAGAGGCCTTGGCTTCTATGTCTGTCCCTGATGGTAAGCATTGTACTTCCTCATCAGAAATGAAAGGAGGAAACATCGGTTCCCCAAGAAAGTAGCTTTCTATGGTCTTATTTTTCTTCCCTTTTCTGGACATTTTCCCAGCCAGTTACTTGACTTCTGAGATTCCTCTCCACCCCCACCTAGATCTGCCCAGCTAGTGCTTGGGGTCTGAGATTCAAATGCTGCCTCCCAGCCTCAGGGGTTTCAGCGGTGGGCACGGCTGCTATTCAATGTGAGCTTAAGTTCTGGTGCTCAGGTCGGGGCAGGGCCACCTCCCAGGTTCAGTTCCCTCAGGGGGTTTATGCAGAAACCTTCAGTAATGTAGAGTAGCTCCAGTCTGCTCCGGGAGTCCCAGGCTGCTGCTGCCTCTGCCACCGCCTCCCGAGGGGGCCCAAGCCGCAGAGACACCCCGCTCCCCTCTTGGCCAGCCTAGAAGTCTCTCTCACTGACCTGTAGCGCCTGTGGGTGGAGGGACCTTCCCGGCCACCAGAGATTCTGTCCCTGAAGCCTGCTTGGATCTGCTCCTCTCCGGGCCCCACGGCCAGGGCAGCTCAGGGGTGGGCTCCGCTGTCCGGTGTGCGACGTACCTTTGGGGTTGGTTTTTCAGGGCTCTCCGGAAGGGAAATCTCCTCCACTGTGTTGCTGTGCGGCTTGCACTGCTCCAGAATTTGTGGGGAGTTCTTTTTACAGGAAATTTATGGGCTGTGAGTTCGGAGCTAGCATACAGTGAGTCTTTCTACTCCGCCAACTTGGCTCCTCCCCTCTGAGCATATACAGTTTTTAAACACAATAGAAAATATAAATATTAGCTCACTGGGGAGAGGAAGGGCAATAGCATAGGGGAAGCAGGAAAAGTTTCACATAGGATACAGTGTTGCTCAAACTGAGTTTTGAGGGAAACAAGTGATTTTCAGAGAGAGATTGTACATTCTAGACATGGTAACAACCAAGGCAAAGGCAAGTGTTGAGATGCTGTGTAGAAGCAGCAAATGTCTGCCCTTTTTGTTAAGGAACATTGAGATGGTGGATGAGGTGAGAGTAGTAAATCTGTACCAGCCACCATCATTTAATGGCTACTGCCTTCACCAATGGAAGTCACAACCATTTTCTGACTTCCCAGAGGGTGTCTGAGTATTGGCGCACCCAAAATATGCAGCATCCTATGGCCAGCCTGTTGTTCAGCCTCTCTAGATGTGGCCAACCTGGTGCTTGGTCAACAAGCATCTGATACTGAAGGTTTTCTACCTTGTTGGAACTTGCCTCAAGTCATGCTGTGCTGGCCTGGTCTTTAAGAAGCCAAGGTCAACTACATGCCATGATGAGATGTTGAATATTAGAAGAAGAGATTGAGATTGTGTGTAATTGTCTAAAAGTTTGGGCAAACCTCCTCTGAGTCCAAGGAAAACAGTAAGCCAAACTGAGTGTTTAAGTGGATCAGCTGGAAATTTCATCAAAATGATTGATTCCCTCAGTCTCATGTGGAGGTAGCCTGAGTGACTGATCCAAACCCTGACATGCCTCCTCCCCTCCCCCCACCAAACCCTTTCAGTTCTCTAGACAAATGAGAAATAAAACCCCAGGCTCCCAGTTGTCTGGGGTATTCCAAGGGTCAGCAAATTAAAGCCAAGGGCTAAAGCTACTGCCACCATACAGTAAGGTAAGAATGTATTTTATGTTTTTAAATACAATAAAACTTTATTTAAAAAATGTAAAAACCATGTTTAGCTCTTGACCTGTCCAGGCAGCTGGCAGAATTTGGTCAGCATTTGGCCAGCAGTTTGCTGACCCCCGTTTTACGGGCTCTGATTGCTTCCACAAACACATCAGCAAAAAATTATGAAACCTTTATTGAGTTGAGACAGCATAAGATAAAGTAAATTACCACTGACCCAGTGAATTTGAGTATTAGCTATTGTACAATGTGATTTCATTGATATGGGGAACTTTCATGGATAAAACTCCAACGTCAAGGCAGACCTCTTGTTCTGCAATTTCTCTCCTCAGAGACTTATCTCTGGGCACATAGAGGCTGAGACTTGTATAGCATCATATAGCCAGTATTTATCAGAGGCAAGACTTAAACCCTGATCTTTCTGTACTCTGAGACTGGTTCTCTATCCATTACAACATGTTGACTCTCATCTGAGGGTACTGAGCTAGATAATTCAGATTTGGTGCAATCTCTTTGTCATAATTGTGTGAGTAATTTAAACAAATGAAAATGACTTTTGGATTAGCCAGATAATTGGGACCATGTAGGCCTATTCCTTTCTGACAGTATTTTTAGTAAGGTAGCCTTAATGAGATGCACTAATTAGTACTTTGGCACTGTGGTTCAGTGACATTTGATTCTTCAGAGGAATGGCACAGACCTCCCATTCACCTTTGATTTCAATCAATCCATCTGGTATTTACTAAGTGCCCCAAGAGTGGGGCAGGAGAGGAGTAGATCATTCAATTTGTCGAAACACATATTCTCAATATTATGATGAGAAGACAGGGGAGGCTGACTGTATTTTGTCAACCTGCAAGTTCATGATCGATCAGCAAATAGATAGGCCTGCCCCATGTTATGAATGAAATGGTGTGGGTTTTGGTTTGGTTTTTTTTCTATTTATTGACAGTTGATAACTACTGGCCATTGGTCCTGATAGAGTTACAGAGGTCAGGTCAAGTCAGGTCAAAGACACAGGGGAAACCTTTGTCTCTTAGAATAGGTTCTCCTCTGAGATGGGTAGAGGAGGGTCAATAAGACAGCCACCTGTAGGCTCCAGCATGATTATTTCTTTTCCCTCTGGCTGTGCCTTGACATGACCTCAAAGCAATTGTGTCCTGTGCTACTCAGACACTGATTACATCCCCAAAAGTTGACCTTTGAACTCCCACAGGTGACTTGGGAAGCCGGATTTAAAGACTCAGAAACAACTCATAGGTCTGGGGCTAGCCATGAGATTCCCTCTGAATGCTTCTGAATAGGGCCAAAATATAAAAGGAAGGGTTTCAACTCTGTCAAATACAAAGAGTTTTGGACAAACAAAAGATGTTCCCAAAGGGAAATACTGTCTGTCTGTTTGTCTCTCCATCCCATCTCTCTCTCTCTCTCTCTCTCTCTCTCTCTCTCTGTCTCTCCACCTCATCTCTCTCTGTCTCTTTCTCTGCCTCTTTCTCTGTCTCTCTACTTCATCTCTCTCTGTCCCATCTCTCTCTCTGTCTCATCTCTCTGTCTCTTTCCTTGACTGTCTACCTCCCCACCCCCTGCCCCGTTCTCTCTCTCTCTCTCTCTCTCTCTCTCTCTCTCTCTCTCTCTCTCTCTCTCTCTCTCTCTCTCTCTCTCTCTCTCTCTCTCTCTCTCTCTCTCTCTCCCCTCTCTCTCTCCCTTTTCTACCATTCTCCTGGGAGGTCTGGTCCTCCCTCACAGAAGTTTAATTAAAAGACTCTCTGAATGCCTCTCTAACTGGGATGGGCCTCCATCACCATGAGGGGCCTTATCGAGTGGATTTGAAAACATACAAAGGATAGGCCTTGTTCCTAGTAAATGTCATTTGGTTTCCATATCACTGCCTCACTGGGGGGAGTGTGAGCTTTATACCATTGTCTACCTGGAATATGCAAATGGTATTCAAATTTGGTTCCAGTGTACTGGCTGCTTGCATATACCCCACAGCTGCCCTCCAGCAAGTGACTAATGGGAACATGTGTTCTTTCTATTTTTATAAGGCACAGAGAACAAGGAGAAAGGAGGGCTGAGCTTGTGGGGTTTGAAATCTCTTTTTTTCCTGGGATATTTTGCTGTCTATAATGACAGTAATACCCACTGGCAGATGCGTGGCAGAAAGTCTGACCTGCCTCCTTGCTCTCTCTGCTGGGGCCCAGAGCTGTGACAACTGACCCTGTCAACGTTCACCATCTAAAATGGGCGGTGTCTGGGGGCAGACAAGGCCCATGAGGCTTCCTCTACCCCTGCCCGCTTGTGGTAGCTGGCATGGATGCCACTGTGTCAGGAGGACCTGCTGAAACTGGGTGAACTTTGAGTCAGCTTAATCCAGTGGTGAGCTGAGGGCTGGAGAAGAGAGGAAGCTAATTAACCAACCTCCATCTGCATTTTTTTATAATTAGGTAAAATCCTGTTTGAAGGAACCAATTGCAGGGATGCCATGGTAGTTGGGGAGGCTAGAGGCTGGTTGAAATAGAACAATTCCTCCTGGTACCTCAAATCTCAGGAGAGATTCCAGACCTCCCCAGACTCCATCTAGCATTTTTTTCAGCAAGAACATTGGCATTGGGGTCAGAAAACTTAGGTTCAAGTTTTCATGACGTTGAGCACAAAACCTCTCCAATCTCAGTTTCATTTTGTATCTGTAAAACATTCTATTCTGCTACCTGCCAGCCTAGTTTGTTGCAAGGAAATTACTTTATAAAGAGCTACACAGGGTGTCCTAAGTCTTCATGAGGTTTTCAGCTTTCAGAGAGTAATAACTGCACTAAAGACGTTTGGAACACACTGCATTTAGATGTGACCTATTGTCATGATTGTCCTGCCAGACTGTGCCAAGTACAGCAGGAGGGTTCAGGTGGCCCTTATTAATAAAAACATATTTTCTATTGTTTAGTTTCCCTTGTTGACTTCAGTGGAAAGCTAGGGAAGGGGTCTCTAAATTTTGATTGCTTCTACTGGTCATAGTGCAGGGTACAGTTCCATATAGGCTGAAGCACCTTCTAGTTTGTCAGTGGATGGGGTCAGAAAGCAGGAGTTGCTTTTGTAATGAAATGGTCTTTAATCACAAGACATCAGGTCTTGATACTCTAGAGTTCAAAGGGAAAAGATCAAGCAGTTGCCCTATTCTGATAGAGATTATATGAAGGCAAACAGGTAGATATCTATTCCATTAAAAAAAACAAACCTCTCCTTACTTAGGTCCTTCCCACAAAAAGAAAAATTTAATTCTCTAGTCATTTACAATGCTCTGATAGAAAATAAGGGGATATTTGTAGAAGGGTGGGGAGTTTGGAAGAAAGGAAAAGAAAGAAGTCGTTCAGAAAGAAACACAGACCTGATGAAAATTTATTAATAAAGCTTACAAAGAAATAAGCAGTTCTATCAGGAATGATAGAAGGGTGGAGATGATAGTGAAATGTAAAAACTTCTGAGAGTATCCCTCTTATCAGTGTCCTGGAAATCTCTCCTCTAACACATTCATGACCACCTCCACCCTGGGCCAGCCTTAAGAAATGAAGAAAATGAGTAGCCAAGAAAACACTGGATACCAGAAGAATGAGACTGGTGAAGAAGAAAAACAGGTCAATTATAGTGAAAACTGAGAGTTTCTCTACAACAATGACCCAGCTAGATACTCTTGCCCTCCAAAAGAGGCAAGACTTTGTCCAGCCCTGGGAGTTGGAAAGAGTAGAGGATAGGCATCATGATCTGGTGGTGGGGGCACAGTAGCACCCTGCCTTTTGAAGGGAAAGAATCGGCAGTGACTACATATTCAATAAGGACACCATAGGAAAATCACCAGAGCAGATAACTAAGACAGACAAAAGTTGATTGAGGAGGAAGAATAGAAATGAAAATTCCAAAAAAAGATCAGTCTCAGGGACAAGTAATTTGCAACAAAGGAAACTGACTCAAAGTCTTCTGAGGAAGATGAAGATATCCCATTAAATTCTCCAAGGTCCTGCAAAATGATACTGGAGTAACTCCAAGACCCTTTAGAATAGTTTAGCAAAGCAATCAAAGAATTAAAAATAAATTGGGAAAATGAAATGTCCCAAAGATATTAGGACTGAAGTTAGAAGTCTTTAGGAAGATACCAGCAAGTCTACCTAGAGATTAGTGAATTTGGAACAAAAGGCAGAGATACGCTCTATAACGATAGACTCTCTGAAAAAGAAAATGACAGAATGTTAGAATGAATAATGAAATGAGATAATCTAAGGATTAAATGACTTCAATAAATGTATCATGATAAAAGTAAGCCTAATACCATAGTCTGTATAGAAAAATTGCCCAGAAATATTAGAAACTGACATCAAAGATAAACTTGAGATAATCCACAGAACAATAACAAAAAGAAATCTGACTTTTAAATCACCAAGAGAGTAGTACTAACGTAGTCAAATTTTAGAATTATGGAATCAAAAAAGTAATATTTTAGTCAGAAAGAAATACCTCAGATTCCATGGGAATTAAATCAGACTACCAATGAATTATTCTGTGGTTCTGAGAAATAAAAGGGAAAATTGCAATCATATTACAATGGTAGAGGAAATGAATCAGTATTTATGTTTTATTTTTAAAGTCATAGCAATTTTATAATAAGAAAAGGAAAAAGAAATCTAAAAATATAACTGGTCAATATCTTTCTCTAACCAACAAAACATAAAATAATAAAGTCATATTTACAATAACCTTATAAAAAGTAAACACTTTTTGATGAAAAGAAGAAATAAATGAGTAGCTATACCCTGCTGTTATAAATAGTTAAAAATATATTTATATATAATTGTCTAGTAAAATTCAGGAGTGGGGAACATGCGGCCTTGAGGGCACATGTGGTTCTCTAGGCCTTCAAGTATGGCTTTTGATTGAATCCAAATTTAACAGAAGAAGTTTTTTTTATTATTTTATAATACCTCTACTGTCTTTATCCAGTAATGTACACAATGTATATTTCCATATTCTGTTTAATTGTGTCCATTAATTCTCCCATGATGTTTCAATACTTCAACATAACTTTTAGACTGGATTATACAGACTCACTGCTCAGCCTCTCAAAGCTCCCACAATCACCTTGTAGTTGTGTATTCTGTACCCCTCATGGGCCATATTCTAGCAAACCATCTTTTTTTGTTGTTTGGTTTGCCAGCTTTTGTTGTTTCAAAAGCAAGGTATCTGTTTTAAAAGTAAACCTCAGTCTTTGATATGACTATTAGGTTCTTCTGAGCTATAATTACAAAGTCTGATCCTAGTCTATGAACAGTTGGATTCACTTATCTCTAGTACTCTTCTTGACTTTACACATCTTTTTCTTTTTTTGTCTTTTTTAAAATTTATTTTTAGATTTCCACGTTCATTTCCACAAAATTTTGAGTTTCAATTTTTCTCCCCATCTCTCCCTTCCCCCTACCCCATAACACCTTGCATTCTGATTACCCCTTCCCTCAATGTGCCCTCCCTTCCATCACACCCCACCCTTCCCTTATCCCCATCTTCTTTCTTTTCTTGTAGGGCAAGACAGATTTCTATACCCCATTACTTATATTTCTTCTTTCCCAGTTATGTGCAATAACAATTCTCAACATTTGTTTCTAATACTTTGAATTCCAACTTCTCTCCCTCCCTCCCTCCCCACCTATCCCCACTGAGAAGGCAAGCAATTCAATAGAGGCTATATATGTGTTGTTTTGCAAAAGACTTCCATAATAGTCATGTTGTGTAAGACTAACTATATTTCTCTCCATCCTACCCTGTCTCCCATTTATTCTAATCTCTCACTTTGACTTTGTTTCTCCCCAAAAGTGTTTACTTCTAGCTACTCCCTTCTCCCATTTGCCCTCCCTTCCATCATCCCCCTCACCCTACTTGCCACCTTCTCCCCTACTTTCCTATAGTGTAAGATAGATTTTCATACCAAATTGAGTGAGCATGTTATTCCCTCGTTAAACCATATGTGAAGAGAGTAAGCTTCACTTTTCCTCTCACCTCCTCCCTTTTCTCCTCCATTGAAAAAGATTTTTCTTATCTCTTTTATGAGTGATAATTTGCCCCATTCCATTTCCCCCTTTCTCCTCCCAATATATTCTTCTCTCATCCCTTAATTTTATTCTTTATAGATATCATCCCTTCTGATTCAGCTTAACCTGTACTTTCTGTCTATGTGTTTGTGTATGTGTGTGTATGTGTGTGTGCATGTGTGTATAATCCCTCCATCTACCCAAATACTGAGAAAAGTCTCAAGAGTTACAAATATTATCTTTCCATGTAGGAATGTAAACAGTTCAACTTTAAAAAGTCCTTTATGATTCTTTTTCCTGTTTACCTTTTCATGATTCTCTTGATCCTTGTGTTTGAAAGGCAAATTTTCCATTCAACTCTGGTCTTTTCATCAAGAATGCTTGAAAATCCTCTACATCATTGAATGACCATTTTTTCCCCTGAAGTATTATACTCAGTTTTTCTGGGTAGGTGATTCTTGGTTTTAATCTCATTTCCTTTGACTCCTGGAATATCTTATTCCAAGCCCTTTGATCCCTTAATGTAGAAGCTACCAGATCCTGTGTTATCCTGATTGTATTTCCACAATACTCAGATTGTTTCTTTCTAGTTGCCTGCTATATTTTCTCCTTGACTTGGGAACTCTGAAATATGGCTACAATATTCCTAGGAGTTTTTCTTTTCAGGTCTCTTTCAGGAGGTGATCAGTGGATTCTTTCAATATTTATTTTGCCCTCTGGCTCTAGAATATCAGGGCAGTTTTCCTTGGTAATTTTATGAAAGATGATGTCTAGGCTCTTTTATTGATCATGGTTTTCAGGTAGTATTATAATTTTTAATTTGTCTCTCCTTGATCTATTTTCCAAGTCAGTTGTTTTTCCAATGAGATATTTCACATTACCTTCTATTTTTTCATTCTTTTGGTTTTGTTTTGTAATATATTGGTTTCTCATAAAGTCATTAACTTTCCACTCTCATTTTTAAAGAACTATTTTCCATTTGGCTAATTCTGCTTTTTAAAGCCTTCTTCTCCTCATTAGCTTTTTAGACCTCTTTTTCCAATTGAGTTAGCCTCTTTTTAAAGGTGTTATTTTCTTCAGTATTTTTTTGGATCTCCTTTAGTAAGCTGTTGACTCACTTTTCAAGCTCTTCCATGGCCTAACACCATTGCATATTTATTTTGGAGGTACTTGTTGCAGAAGCCTTGACTTCCTCTGACAGTGTGCATTGTTCTTCCTCATCTGAAAGGATGGAAGGAAATACCTGTTCACCAAGAAAGTGACCTTCTATAGTCTTACTTTTTTGGGCATTTCCCAGTCAGTTACTTGACTTCTGAATCCTTTGTCAAGAGGAGGGTCCTAGTGCTCTTCCTCCCCCCAGGACTGTGCTTAGGGCTGATATTCAGATCAGCTGCTAAGTTCCCCCAGGGGCTTTAGGTGGAGTGCTTCACAAATGGACACTGCCACTACCCTGCTGCCACCTGGGACCAATGCTGCGGGGAGGAGGGGACCCTGCTCCCCTCTCACCCAGTTGGGAAAGCCCTCTCACTGACCTTTGAAGCTTTCTTTGGCGCTTGTGAGTTGAGGGAATCTAAGACCCTCCACTGCTGCTGGGGATTCTGTTTTGAGGCCTATTCCAGTCCTGTTCCTTCCTGTGCCATGTGGTCGGTGCTGGGCTCTACTCCATGTCCCATGCAATAGACCTTTCCTGTCAGCCTTCCAGTTTACTTTTGGCTGGAAATCTCTTTCACTCTGTTGTTCTGTGGCTTCTACTGCTCTAGCTTTTGTTGAGAATCATTTTTTACAGGTATTTTATGGGATATTGGGGAAGAGCTACAGTATGTGCATCTTTCTACTCTGCCATCTTTGCTCCCCCCCCGCTCCAAATCAGTATTTAGGGTAGAGTTTCCTCTCGCATTAAAAAATTAATATTATATTTGGTAGAATAATACAGATGAATGCCTCTTGGTGGGTAGAGCAAGAAGAGGGTAGAACAAGTGTTTTTACAAGACCAACTCTCTCAAACTCACCTTATAGAACACTTCCCAGTAACTCCATTGAGAATTATCATTTCTGGGAATATATTCTAGAGAATCCTAAAAGAGGTTTGTAACAAGAAAGAGAGTAGAAGAGTGAAAATACTTTATGAAAAATAGCATTAATATCACTGGAAAAGATTAATGAATGAACTGGGGAGTAGGGAGGATCAGGTTCCATTATGCTTCTAAACTGGAAAAGAGAAGCATTAAAGAAAAGTGGAATAGAGAATATTAACATGATTAGGGTTTTTTGGAAAGAGGAGATAGAGTTCAGACTACAGAAAATAGGAATACTGACTTAAAAGGAAAAGGTATGGGTGTGTATGTGTGTACCTACAGATGTATGGAAAAAGATATAACCTTAGTTATAATGCTAAAAGTAAATGAGTTAAATTTCCCACTTCAAAAAATAGTGTTGGATAAGAAAACACAATTCAATAATTAGTTGATTACAAGAAACACATCTAAAATTGATAGACATATATAAAGTGAAAATGGTGGAATAGGACATAATCCATTCTACTTCAAGTACCACTAAGAATGAAGGAGTTTCTATTATGACTATAGCAAAAATGGGTAAAGTCAAGCGAGGCAAACAGGGAAAATGCATTATGCTTAAATGTACTATAGATAATTTTAAAAAGAACAATTTTAAGTACATAGTAATAAATAGCATAACAGCTTAAATTCTTAAAAGTCAAGCAAAATATAAAAAGAAGCAACACATTATTAATAAGTCTTTAATATTCCTCTCCTAGAAGCAATTGATAACTTCAACAAGGCAGGAGGATACAAATTAAAATTTTAAATCATTAGCATTCCCATATGTTAATAACAAAAACTGGGGAGGAATGATAAAAGGTATTGTATTCTAAAAATCTAAAAAAAATACATAAAACATCTGAGAGTTAACCCACTAAGACACTCAAGATTTATAAAAGGTAAACTCTCTGAGGGGAGGGAGCATTCAGTTTTTGTCTTTGTAACCCATACCTAACACAGTGCATGATCCATAGTATTTGTTTAACCAACTGACTGACTAATATGAATAAAACTATAAAACACTCTTTACAGAAATAAAGGGAGATAGAGGGACATTCATTGTTCATAGTTGGGTCATGTCAATATAGTAAAAATGACAATACCATCAAAATTAATATAGCTTTAGTGCTATGTCAATCAAATTACTGAGAGAATACTTTTGAGAAGTAGATGAAATTTTTAAAAAATGGATCACAAATAGTCTAGAATGTCATGGGGAATAAAATGAGAAAAAGTTAGAAAGAAAGAGGCAAATTAATTACCAGACCTCAAACTATATTACAAAGAAGTAACCATAAAAAACTTTTTTTTAATATTGGTTAAAATTCTGAATGTCACACCAATGGAACAAACTAAAAAAAAACAGAAGCAGCTATCTAAAGCAATAGTCCTAAGTCTGATAAACTCAAGAATATAAATTGTTAGAGGAGAGAGGTCTTTTTTAACAAAAAATAGCAACATTAAACTTAAACTAATATCTTTTACCATATACTTTACCACAAAAACTCAAAAAGTATATGTGAACTGGAAAAGGTTAAGCAATAAAAATGTAGAAGAGAATGAAGTCACTTATACAACAAGGGCAAGGGGGAGAATTTTTAAGTAAATAAAGGATAATGGAGAACAAAAAGATAAAACACACAATTTTGACTAAATAGAATTAAAAAGTTCTTCCACGAAGAAAATGATTGAACACTGAATTAGAAAATAAATAGTAGAGTAAAAATATCTGCATATGATACTAATGACAAAAGTCTACTATTCCAAATATTCAAGAAATTAAAATAAATACATAATACCAAGAACTATTCTCTAACAGAAAATCAAAGATACGAATAGTTTTCGAAAGAAGAATGGCGAACTCAAAATGAACCTCTGAAAACATGTTCCAAATCACTAATAGTGAGAAAAAGGCAAATTAGAACAGATCTGAGGTTTCACCTCATGCCACGCAAATTGGCAATGATGACAGAAGATGAGAAAGGTCGACTCTAGAAGAAATACAATATAGTCAGCCCTCAGAGGGCCAAGTGAAGTAAATTTCTTACTGTTTACTAAGCATAAAGAGCCCATCTGGGTAACTGAAGCCAAAAGGAACCCACTCTCTCAAGTAATTTTTTGGCCTTCTTTATCTTAAAAATTGCCACAATTTCCTAGTTCTCTCTGCTTGCATGGGATCATTCAAAGTCTGTCCTTCATTACACGCTAAAGTAGGTATAATTTGTGACCCACTAAATCAGCCATTTAAATAGGAGTTGGACTCAGGTAAAAAGTAAACAAAGCCTTCAGATATATAGATAACTGATGATCCACAGGGACTCATGGGAAAAATAGAAAGTCAAAACATGTTGGAAATGCCTGATTTGGGGTCACACTATAATCTCATTCATGTTTTTAGGTAGTTCGAATAAGTATAAGTCACTTTTTGATTCCCATGATCACTCTTTGGTGTCTGTAGAACACTGAATCCCTCTTGTGATCCAGTCTCAGAAGTTTAAATGGAGAGTCTATTTATTATGTTTGGGAGAAATTCTATGCATCCTAAATCAGATGGCTTTTAATGATACCCCTCCTCCTTTTTTTTTAATTTGGGAGGCTGTGAGGATCAGAGAGGGAAGTGATGGGTAGGGTTGGGAATTGCTTCTAATGGAGATGACCTCACATCTGTTCTAACCTTGCTTGTGGGCTCTGGTGACTCTTCTCTAGACTTGGGGAAACTTGGACATCTACATCCTTTTCTCCATCTCAGACAGTCATGGTAGTTCTGGTTAGAGGGGGTGGGAGGGGAGAGATACATTTATGTGTCAAGAAGCCTGCCCCATAGCTGGTCTAGTTGTTTATCAGACAGGGAGCATTACCAGGGTGTTTCCTTCTGCTATTAATAAGATTGTCAGCACTCCTTCCTGTTCTGAATAGTGGAGGAGAGCGATTAAGGCTGCCAGAATGAGAAGCTCACTCTTTTTAATTAGCCCTAATGCAGTGAAGGTTGTTTTCTTGCTCTGGCAGAGGGGAATAGTAATTAATATGGTGAGGAGACAGACGGAGAGTTCAAGGCCAGCATGTGTGCCCCTGACCCAGAGGTCACCAGGGAAGGGGGGTTGTGGGCAGAGGGCGCTCACATCTATAGGCCAGAGAAGACAATAGCCTAGTTCCCACAGGGTCGGACAAAGGCCCGGCTGTACTTCTCAAATCTCATCTCGCAACTGCCACATTATAGATAAATTCTGTTCTCCTGCTACCTAAAGTGACTGGCTTTCCTGACCTCCAATTTCGGTGTTTTTTTGTGTTCATAATGAACGACTTTCTTCACACTTACACTTCTAAACGCAGCCCTAAGGTCCCTTTGCTTCTTGACTTCGGCATGTGTGACTCCTATTAAGGCTAATGGGTGCTGGGTTTGTAAGCTTAACTAGCAGGGAATAGGCTCTTTAGTACCTTCACCTTAAAGATTGCAAAGCATCATGGGGACCTGGGGCTCTAGACCTAGTGGAGTTTTCCCCCAGCTCAAGAAACAGACCCAGGAAGAGGCAGCTTAATTGGAAGAGAAAAGAGACTGTCTCCCAGACCTGACGTGCTCTTCCTCTTCATCTGTTCCTCCAAATGCCTCATTTCCCCAATTGCTCAGTGGCTACTTCTTATGAGAAGTAGTCTTTTAACATATAGGTCCATAGATTTAGAGCTACAAAGAATGTTAGATATCATCTAGTTCAATGTCCTCATCTAACAGGCCTACAGAGGTGGAAAACCTACAGGTAATAAGTGGCAAAGCTAGAATTCAAACCCAGGTCCTTTAGTTCCAATCTCAGGTCTTTCTCCATTGTACTGCGATGCCTTCTTGTATCCCTACATGACGGGACATAGTCCACTCTAAAGAAATTGAATATTGGATAATGCATAAATGGTGAATCGAATGTACTTCTGCATGTGATGAAGGCAGACTATGAATCATGTCTGCCCGCTCCCCTTCCCAGATCAGCCAAGGAATTGTCCAAGAATATTCTTCCCACTGTACCAGACAATGTCTAATAATGGTGAATGGAAGCTCAAATATTTCTTTCCACATAATTGTGCGCAAAACACCCTCTCCCTCGATTCCAAAGCAGGAACCCAGTCGGATTTCTTTTTGTCCTTCTCAATAAGAATCTCTCTCTCTCTGCACTTTTGAGAGTGGGAATTGTATTCGAGAGTGATGTCTTCTTGAATGATAGAGAGATATGAAGTCACTGCCCATAAAAGAGAACATTTAGGACCTGAATCACCTCTCCCCTAATTTGAGATTTTGATCCCGCTTGAGATGATTTGGTTTTCTGAAGATTCCATCAGTTTGTCCTTTTCCCTTCTCTGAAAAACAAATAAATTTGGTGTTCCTTCTTAACTCTTTCAGGCCAACACTGATGTCATGAGTGCCGGCCATGAATCATGGCTCAGGCGACGTTTTAAAAATAACATTGGCAGGACTGCGAATGCAGGCCAGACACCCAGGCACAATAGCAGGATACCGTAAATTAAGCTATAAGTCTAATCAGAATAATAAACATTGTGACGTCTTTATGCCCATAGAAGAAAGGGACGAGAAAGGACTCAACCTTGGCCAGTCTGAGATTTCATAAATAATGAATACTGTTGGTTTCTGGAGTTGTGTGGAGAATATTTGAGGTAGGCAGTGACCTTTCACCTCAAATTTTTGCATATTGCAGGAAAAAACAAACCTGATATTTTCTTCGCTATGGGACAACACAGCTATGACCTGCTATTTCACTGGTATAAAGAACTCCCAGGAAAACAACTCTGTTTACTAATGCAGTTTAGCACCCCCTTTGTAACTTCAGGTCTTAGAGAATTGTCTGGGACAATGAATGATTAACTGATTTATCTAGGATGACATAGCCAGTATACGGGATAGGTAAGACTCAGATCTATCTTCCTAATTCTAAAGTCAGTTCATGACTAACTCTAGCGTGCTGCTTCTCCTTCCTCACTATATTCCGGTTAATATGAGTCTCATAAGTCATTGGCATCTTTGAAAATAAAAGATAATGTTGTAATAGTGGACTGACCTTTAGTCAGGAAGAGCTGAGGTCATCTCAGCTCTGATACTACCTAGGTGACATAGGGAAAGGTCATTTATCTTTTCCATGCCTCCAAGAAATTCTTGAATACACTAAATTTCAGACATGTTGTCAGTAGGCATCTATGGAGGAATTCGACACCAGGAATTTCCCTTCGGCAATAAAATTACAGATCACGACTGAAAAACAGAGATTTGGGGATGCCAACATGTCTCTCCATCAATGCAGACACACAGGTTTAGTGTAAAACTTTCATGTCCAGAAGTTGTTATTCATAACCATTTGCATTTTTACATACATACATATAGGTCAACATTTGGGCTCACAATTGGAAGGTTTTGATTTGCAGTCACAATATTGTCATCTCCTCTGACTAGAAAAGACCCTTACCTTCTTGGTACACTCCATTCATAGTAGATAGTGTACCAGACTTGGGAGGCATGGAGAGTTGAGTTCAAACCCTGCCTCAGATAATTCCCAAAATGTATGGCTTTGGGTGTCAAGTAAACTTTTTTTAGCCTCAATTTCCTCAGCTATAAAATGGGAATAGTAAAATTCATCTTGCTCAAAGGATTCTCATAAAGATCAACTAAGATAACATATCAAATGAGATAATATGTCAAATGCTCTACAAACTTTAAACAGTACATAAATTTTGTTATTATTAATAATGCTACCATCATCTTCCTCCCTGGTTTCCTTTGACTTTTCTCTTTACCTTCTTTTGCCCTTTTGCCTCTCTTACCTTGTTTCCCTGAATCTCCCTTTCCTTTGCTCTGGTGGACCATTCAGAAAGGAGCTAGGCTCCATCCGTCACATAAAAAGGTCAGAGGTTGCCTCTCACCACATACATATGCAGAAAGGGAACCCAATTGTGATTAATTGGCCCAGCCAGATTGCAGGCACAGTTAGCCAATTTGTCACAGGCTGGATCGCAGTCATCCCAATTGGGCTGCCTTTGGCCGATGCGCAGCCTGGAGGTACTGGCCAGCTGTTATTTGCCAGCTAGGATGCCTTGGTGTGTTGCCAGCCACAGGAAATGAATGCATTTTGGAAACCTATTACATAAGAGTTCTAAGTCAGATAAACAGACAAAAACAGAAAATGACAGAGACAGAGAGACAGGGACAGACAGAGACAGAGAAAGAGATAGAAGCAAAGATAGAGAGACATAGTCAGAGACAAAAAAAGAGAGATAAGGAGATGGAGAGAAGAGAATGGGGAAAGGGAAATAAAGGGAGGGGGAAATAATTAATAGTATCTTGGAAAAATATTTTCCTAAAACAGTCATTACAAAGGGATAGAAACAGACTGAAGTTTCTGTTGTTGCTTTCCAAGGAAGAGCAGAGCCAATGGAATGATTAGAGGGAGAGGGGCAGGGGCAGCAGAATTCCATAGGAAAGATTTCTATGAGCTCTCAGAATACTTTCCCTATCGGTCTGTGTTGCAATGTGGGCCCACAACATGGTGCCAAGACTATTTAGAAGCCTGCTATAGGTCTAGCATATAAAGACTTTGCCTATTCCTATATTTCAGAGAACTTTCCCATTCATGATTTCATATGGTTATCATAATAAGCCTCTGTAACAGTTAAGACAAATGTTGATTTCATGGCTTCATGGATGGAGAAATTGAGTCATGATTAAACCCAAGTAATTAGTCTTCTATGACATGATTATTGGTGGAGCCAGAGTTCTGGAAGCCCGGGTTCCTTACTTTCTGACCACACCAAAGAAACCCTCTAGATAATTTATCTCGGTCTTGTACCCTGCAGCTGGGAAGGAAAGCCAGTTGAGGAAGCTTGTCCATGGGATAATTTTCAGTCTGCCTTTTTCTGGGTACATGAATCTACTGACAAAGTACTCAGACCTGAGGACTGCTTAAAGAACTGAGCATCCCAAGACATAATAAGTGGGAACCATTGGTCATAATGGATAATATCCAGCATAGTAATTTTTAGCAACAAAATATGGAAAGTGATCAGAGTTCCATCTGAGTCAACATATCATAATATGGTATAATTAACAACAATGATGAAGTAATAACAAAACATTTTAAAGCTTTCAAAGAAACCTTCTTCATAGCAACCCTGGCAAATAGTCCAAATATAACCATCCCCATTTTACTTATGGGGAAACTGAGGCTCTGAAAAGTTGACTGACATACCCAAAGTCCAATAACCTGTAAGTGTCTAAAGTAAGATTGAAGCCCAGGTTTTCCTCAATTTAGATGTAGTGTTCTATCTAAGACATCACCCTGCCTCTTATGGTATAATAGATGGAGCTCTGAATTTAGAGCACATTCACACGTATGCATGTATGCACATGTGCGCACACACACATACACACACACTTTCTTGCTACTGATACATACCTGTAAACTACTTTGGAAAGCAAGACATAGGAAACAGCCAGCATGGGGATGGAGGAGTGTACTTACCCTGTTGATTAAAGTATTTCACTGACAATGGAAAGGAGGGGTGGAAGTTATATAATAATGGGCAGGACGTGTGACTGAATGGATGTAAGAGACAAGAGAAAGGGGGTCTCAAAGGATTGGGCCTTTCATGGGAAATAGTGTTGCCACTGACAGAGATAGAAGTTGGAAGCACATGTTGATTTCAGTGGGTATAACAATAGCTAGCATTTTAATAATATTTTAAAGGATAAACAGTTCTTTGTATATAGTATTTCACTTGAGCTTCATAACCCTGTGAAGGAAATGTGTTGTTATCCCCATTATACAGACAATAAAAGAGAGATGGAGAGGATGGGTATGATCACCAAGCTACTGTGTGTTGGAAATAAAATTACAAACCAAGTGTTCTCTTATTTCAAGATCATTCCAAAGTCATCTAAGACCACCACTCTTCATTAATCCAGAAGATGATTGGTGGGCTCAGTTTATGTCCTTACCTTTCTTTGTTTCTCAGTAAACACCTTTCCATCCAATGGGAACCCAGCTCCCAACTCTAACCTTAACTTCCCTCTAAATACACAACTTCCTTGGGACTAACTGAATAAAGTGAATATGGCACTGATTTTAGAAAGTCCTATGATGACAATCCACTGACAACAGGTTACAGCCCCGGATGTCATATGTAAAGACAAATATGAGTCTAACTCAAAAACAATTTTTAAGCTTTGATCTGTAATAAGGGTGATTTAAAAAAATCAGAGTTGACCTAATTGCTGTGTATAGCTAAGCTTTTTGCTAGCAGTCATTGTTGATACTGTAAATTATCTCATCCACTTCCCCAGATGGAAGAATGAAATGCTTGTGGAATGAATGAATTAATTGAATAAAGATTCCAAATAGAAACAAGGAATAAATGGAATGCCTGGGAATCAAAATGCATTGCCACTAAACTTTAGTAGAGAAAATTTATTTTTTTCATAGAAAATCTTCAGGTTGCAAGTTTCATTTCATCTCTGCTATTAATTCTGGAATTTGAAGGACTATTGCCTTTCTTCTCAGACTGCAATGGATTTGTCTGGTTGGTGGGATATGGGTTTGATTTCACTTGTGGCTTTTTCAGTGTTCAACAAAGATCCCATGTTCATGAGAGAAAATCATTGTAAACCATTTCCTCTAGTGATGACTTACCCTCGCCTAGGTGGGTTCTTTCACAGTCATGAGGATGGAAACCCATTCATCCACTCTGAGTCATGTTACCTTCATAGCTGCTACCACTCTTCTGCAGAAAACTGAGCAGTGGCAAGGAAACATATGTCACCAATGGTTGAAGTTGGGGGGCAAGAGTGGTCGGAAAAGGTGAAATGTTGACACTCTATCCATTAACCAACCTAAGGCATTTGGATTTGTGCCAGATCAGCAAACTCTAAATCAGTATATTTCAACTGGAGGATTTATGGCAGATCTACAAAGATGATAATTTATTTAAGCTCTCGTGCCTAGAATTTCTTGTCTTTTTTTTCCTGTTGATTTTTATTGGCACAGAATGTTTTACATTTACTTTTAAGCATATATCACCATGACAAGGATGCTTCGATGATGGCTATAAATGAAATATGTATCCTGAAGATATTTATGTAATTTAAAGAAATTATTTTTCAGGTTTTATCCAAAAGAACTTGTTCAGTTAGTGTCTTGCTAGTGCCTCATCATATTTTACTAATCAGATACTAATGCTGGAACTAGCACACATTACTTAAATACACTAAATATATGAAAATATAAATTGTATTTAAAAATATATCTCATGTAATAAATTATGTTCACTATGTTAAAATACCAATTTCTAGAGAAAATTGGTTTAAGAAAAATAGCTAATCATGGTACCCTGTGAAAACAGCACTTTTCTGGAATCATTTCATTCTCAAGTACAGGAGATTTGGGGGCTGTTTCATTCTGCATTCCATTATTTCCCTTTCCATTCATTTGCTGAACAATCATCTCCTAAAATATTGCACTTCTGCTGTGGTATCAACTGGCTTCTTTCCCAAAAAGATATAAATGATTTTTAATTGAATTAAGTTTAATTAGGTAAATTAACAGTTAAGCATATCATACATAAGCTTGTTCTGTTTATACTCCATTATCGAGATAATTTAGAGCCAAAGCAGAATGTGCATGACCAAAATTCCAATGCAAGAAGCAAGATTGCCTGGGGAGGAAGAAGGGGGAAAAGTAACGGTGGCTGGGTTAAATCTGAGTCGATAATTTATGCACCCGATTCATTACATGATTTGAGTTGTAGACAAAGCGCAGTTGATAGTCACAGAACATTCCTGAAAAAGAAGAAGCATTATTGCCAAGCAAAAGTGTGTGATAGATGGAAGCATTTCTTGTCCTTTTAATAGCCCCCTTTCTAGTTAAATACTGTCAAGTATTACTAACTCAGACCAACTGGGGCCTATTGCCTGGCTAAGGGATGGGTTTTTTTTTAAAGAAATACAATTTTATTACTTTCAAACAAAGTGTTGTCTAGTAAAGGATTTTGGCAAATCTGCTTTAATAAATAGGTGAAGATGAATTGCAATTTGTTTACTAATTACTTACATGAAAGGCAGGGGATATTGGAGAGTACTATTCCCAAACTGTACTATGGACCCTGGCTTTCTACATGCCATGAGTTCCATGAGAAAATTTCAAAGCTATTGGTACTTTACTTTTAATGTGAATAATAGGAAATTACATATATGGGTGTGTATGTATATACAGATATACATACGTATGTTTCTATGCAACACACATGATGTATGCATAATAAAGTATATAAATATATGTACATACATATATGGTGCCTGCATGTATGTACAGCTCTGTGTGCATATGTGTATAATATTTTTCATCAATTGGTGAAAAAACATTTGTTAAGATATCTATAAAGTGTTTTATGAAATTTAAAGCTCTATGCAGATGCTAATTATTTTTACTAATGCTGGTGATGATGATGCAATGTGATTACTGAGTGTTAGACATCATACTGAGCCAAGAAAGGTAGAACACAATACCTCATGCCCTCAAGGAGATCATATTCTAATGAGGGAGACAATATATAAATGATGAGATGCATCCAAGATATATAGAGAAGACAAAAGGGAAGAAAATGATATCTCAGGGGACTAGGAAAGGCTCATATAGACAGCGCATATGAGCTTAAGACATGTAGAAAGTCCAGGGTTCTACAAGGTGGGGGTGAGAAGAGAGTATATTCTAAGCATGAGGGAGAGAGGTGAGATATGTGAAATAAAGACAATAGACTGGTGCAGTTGGATCGTAGATTTTATGGAGGAGAATAAAATGTAAAACTGGAAAGTAGAATGAGTTTGATTTTTCTCTACTCTAAAAATTTCCCTGATCCCTATTTATTTGGGGCATTTGGGGGCATTCCATATCCCAAGCACCAGAAGATGTAGGTTCTGTTAACTTCATGTTCAAAAATATTCCATAGACAAATTTATTTGGTAAATGTTGTGATCGTGGTGTTTGCCAGGTATCCACCTGCCATGATTGAGATGTAGGAGGAGATGGCTTTTAAGGTCCCTTATAATATCTATGATTAGATATCCATGATATCTAAATATCTATGGGTCTTTCTAAAATTCTTGAAAATTTGTTCTTGTAAATATTTTAAAGATTCCTCCTTTTCAGTCTCTTTACAGTCTTGGTCCTCTTTATGAAGTCATTGAGTGGGAGCAAAGACGCCAACACTGTGTCTAATTTCTGAGAATTAATGTAGCTAAGTTTGGAAAAACTTGTCAACTGAAGTTTTGGAAAAGGCTCATCACCAGAAAGTATGAGATGAATTCTGAGGTCCTTCCAGCTCTGACATTTGTTGGGGAAGGGGCAAGACAAGTAGTGGAGATAATTCGTTAAATCATCTACCATGTGCATCCCAATACAAGTCATGGGATGAGGAATTCAGACATGGAATAACAGAAAGGTTTGATATATCAGAATAAACCAGCCAATACCTATGTGAGCTACATAGCTCTTTTATATAAGATCACCTTAGGCAAATCACTTGTCATCAGGGCCTCAGTTTCCAAAGGTAGCATAGAAAGAGAAAATGGACCCACATGTACAAAAATATTTATAGCAGCTTTTTCTGTGGTGGCAAAGAAAACTGAGAGCATTCCCATCCATTAGGGAATGGTTGAAAAAATTGTGGCATTTAGGTGCAATAAATACTATTTTATTGTCAGAAATGATGAAGATGATTTCAGAGAAACCTGAGAAGACTTGTATCAACCGATATAAGGTGACATAAACAAAACCAGGAGAACAATTTGAATAAAGTTTAAAGAAATCAACTGAGGGGCTTTGACTATTCTCACTTGCCCATCCCAGACACAAACATATGTCTTGGGACTAGCTATTTACCTCTTAACTAGGGTATTTAGTATCTCTAGACCTCAGTTTCCTTTTTTTATTAAAATAGGTTTGGAGTAGATGATCACCAATGGGCCTTTCTCTTGCCTGGAGCATAGAAAGTGCTTTAAAAATGTTTACTAAATAACCAGCTTCCAATTTATTACAAGTCAACAAGTATATATTAATGCTTACTATGTGCCAGTCACTGTGGGGATGCAAAGTATGAGCAAAAAGGAAGACCTCCCTTTATGGAGCTCACTTTCTAATGGGGAAGAAAATAAATAAAATGAAAGTCAAAAGCAGGGGTGGAGGTGGAGGAAAGGTACCTGCATGGAAGCATGGTGGTAAATTTGGAAAGACAGAAGCAAATATGGGAGAGGAAAGAAGGATCTAGAAAGAACTCATCAATGGAAAAATATCTAAAGAATATTCCAGGATTAAAAGACCATGGGGAAGGAAGGGTTTTGCAGAATAAGGAGGCCACAGGCATTGAGAGAATTTCCAGAATGAAAAGGCAAGTGAAGCATAGTGATAAATTCCCAAGAGTCAAAATCAGAGGTAGAAGAAAGGAGGATGACCCTTCCTCAAAATGGAGATGCTGGGAAGAAGTGTGTGCTCATCCCTCATCACCAAAGAAGACCATGCCATTAGAGAAATGATGACATGACTTGCACTTGACTTTGTTTTGAGTGAGGGAGGGTTGTGCAAGTCACCAGCCTCACTCCTCCTCCAGAGCCATCTGAATCCAGTGACCAGATATTCATCAGGATAACTAGAGATGACCCAGGATGAGTCTATTGGGGTTAAGTGACTTACCCAAGGTCACACAGCTAGTGAGTGTCAAGTGTCTGAGGTGAGATTTGAACTCAGGTCCTCCTGACTCCTGCTCTCTCCACTGCACCACCTAGCTGCCCCTTCTGGGAAGAACACATCAATGGGAGAAGAGGATAATGCCTCTGCCAACCAACTGCATTTAAGCAGATACTATTTGTTCCAACTACAAGTAGTCAGTTGACTTACAGATAGGTAATGTGGTTGGTTGGGGTACAGCTGACCCAGAGCAACAAATCAATGAGTCTGGTAGGAGGGGGAGGAAAGTTGTGGTGGTGGAGGAAGTCCAAACTTCCTCTCCTACTGATCTCCTACCGAATGCTTCTTCATAGCTAAAAGGTTGTCCCATTTTCACCGACACATAGTGCTGCGGACAATTTGTCCTCTGATTTCAAGTCAGTTGTTGCCAATTCAATCTATTTATTGTAGCATGAATAAAAAAGGTTAGTGTCCTTTCAGGCATGAATTATTTCCTAGCTCATTCCTGTTTCTTTACTTTTCCTCCCTTTCCCACTAGTGATGAAATGGAGAGCATAGGTTTCTGGTCTTTTTATGCCCTGCATCTGGGATGTATTGTGGAATACTGTTGAAGTTGTCCAAAAACGTGTCACCAGATTTTTGTTTATTCAAAAGTTGAAGTGAAGTTAAATCCCTTAAATTTGTAATGTCAGTTTGATGCCTATGTTAATCTTCCATGAGATTTTAGGATCTGGGATTGTGGGGGTGGTTTCATTCATGCAAAAATCCATAAAAGGATCTGGTGCCAAGTGTTGCTTTTGTTTCCCCCTTTCTGCTACAGAGGTCAGGGTGAGCATGCAACCATCTTTCCTGGAAGAAATGTGTATTTTCTGTGTTTTTTTTTTTAATGCACGCACACACATACACAGGAATTTGGATATTTTGCCAGCCAAATTTCCAGCATCTTGCTTTCAAATCTGCTTTTTTCATGATGTTGAAAATCAGTAACAACCCAATGGAGAAAGGAGAGAACTGTTTTGCATTTGGAAATACCAACAAAACCACAATCCCACTCCTTCTGGAAATTTATCACCAGTGTATATTGAAGCCTTGTATACATAAAGAAATGAAGGACTTGAGCTGCTTTTTGAGGGGATTCAACATCATTCACACACGTACACATACCAACTACTGCAATTCTTCCATGACAGACATGAATGCTTTTCAGTGATACACTTGATTGTTAGAAACTTCTTTGTGACAGAGGAAAAAAATAATGGAGACCTTTGTTGATGTTCAGTCATTTCAGACTCTTCCTCACTCCTTTTGGGGTTTTCTTGGAGATACTCAAGTGATTTTCCATTTCCTTCTTCAACTCATTTTATAGATGAGGAAACTGAGGCAAACAGGGTTAAGTGATTTGCCCAGGGTTACAAAGCTAGAATGTGTCTGAGACTGGATTTGAACTCAGGTCTTCCTGACTCCAGGTCTGGCGTTCTAATCTACCGTACCAGTTAGTTTTGGTATCACTTTAAGGATACAGATTACCCTCACTGTGGCACCTAAGCAGGGCATTTCTCCCTTCCTGTTAGGAGAGGTTGTCAGGTGTTCTATGGACTTCTTAGGCCATACAAGGATTACCTCTGTTACAGGATGTGCGCACTTATGGACCATGCAATCTCTCCCCTATTCTCAAGTGTGAACACCATGAAAGTCCCTAGCAGTGCAATCTTTCCCTGAACTAGTGCCTAGCCTAACCATCGGAGACAAACTCTAATTCCTCTGTGATTGTTGCAGGCAGCCCCAGGGCTAAGGGAACTCAAGCTCCCCCTAATGTTTTCTTGGTAACACTCCCTTTGGTCTCAGGCTTACAACCTTTGCTGTAGGTAGGTTCAGCACCCAGGTGCTGGCTGAGGCTAGGGCTGATTTTAATACTGTTGTTAATAAGCCCCCATCCAGTGTGCTCCCCAATAATTACCCTACAGAGATAATTAGCTTTTTGAAAATGTTCTCTTTGAGAGCAAAGGACGAACACAAAAATTTACTGAGCTAGAGTAAGAACAACCGGTACTATTAGAATAGCTCTCAAAAAGTCTGGGATAGACTCTCTCCCCTCACATACGCAGAGTCCCTTGGGAAAACATGCTAAAGTACATAAAGTAAAGGAGTAACCTGCAGCTTCCGCTTTCTGGAAATCTTTGTCTCTTTTCATAGAGCCTTTATGAAGTTCCCCTTGGCTGTAGCACTCTGATGGGTTTTAAGGGCCAGTGCCCTTGGAAGGTCTGTAACTGTCTTTTTTGTTTGTCTTTGGCTCCCAATAGAACGCAACCATCAACTCCTGTTCTGGGCACACTGCTACCAATATTTTCCCTTTCAAGTTAACAAGGTCATTATATGGTGGAGGAAGGGATGAGGGGGTTATTCAGAAATTAAGGCTCTCTCTCCCTTTCTTTTCCTTCTCCTCCTTCTTTCTTTTTCCTCTTCTTCTCTCTCTCTCTGTCTCTCTCTCTCTTTCTCTCTGTCTCTGTGTGTCTCTCTCTCTATGTCTCTCTGTCTCTCTCTGTCTCTGTCTCTCTCTCTGTCTCTCTCTCTCTCTCTCATCAGACTCTACAAAGCCAACATTCTATCTAACTATCTTTCTATCTATCCCTCAGCATTTATTATTATTCACCTACTCTGAGTCAAGCATGGTGCTGAGGATACAGAGGTCAAATGAAAACTCCATGCCCTCAAGAAGTGCACATTCAGATATTAGAAATGCTCCAATACAGAGACTTTGGGGCCATCACCACTCAGCCATGTTCCCTACATGAGTATTCCAATATTCTAGTAACCAATATTTGCAAGTCTGTGATAGTTAGACTTTGTTGGATAGTAAATGTGTTAAATGTCAGTAGTTTGGAACTCATCTCTGCTCTTTTCAGTGGGAATTTGAAAGCAGCTGGTAGACTCCATTTAGAAAAGTAATTTCCTGTTTTTGTTGTTGCCCAGTTGTTTCAGTTATGTCTGCTTCCTAGCGGTGTTATATAGGATATTACCAATCTCCCATGTCTTTCCTCCCTAACTCTCTGGGATGTTCCTCCTGTGGTCTGATATTATTGGAATTTTTCAGGGCAATCAGAACTAAATTCCTAAAAGGGAGGGGTGGGGAAGAAACTATTAGGGATATTTTTTTTTCTTTTCTTTTTTTTTTTTTAAAAAGAAAAAAAAGAAAAGGGGATAAAAGCAGGGAAAGAGAGAAAGAGTGGAGGAGGGAAATAATGTGAGACAAACTATAGGTAATTTCTCTAGACTACCTAGGAGGAGCTCTGAACAGAATGGTAGCAGCAGAAGAGGGGAATTGGAGGAGCAAGTCTGGAAATAGTCTATGAATCTTTTACAAGTACTAGCAATCCTGACATTAATAATACTTCCCACAACAAGGAAAACACCAGAGTGGAATAGTAAGGTTGGGGAGGAGAAATGAGGTCTTTTATCTTTGCCTTGATTGTAAAATTGATGAGTCAGCCCTTGGCTCCCCAAGGTTGAGGAATTCATAGTGTGTGTTTCCATTGTCTGTTTCATTACTTTGTGTCACGGACTTAATACCGATTTGAGGCCTAATGGCCGCAGAATTACAGTAAATGTGGGATATGGTTTTAAACTGGATGGTTTAGGAGCTAGAGTTTCATTCTTATCCTCTGTTTAAAGCTCATGGAATAGCCAGACCCTCAAGTCTAAAAATCCTTTTAATTCCTTCACAATCTCAGCCTGTTTCTGCTGAATTCTGGATCTGACTTTTATTAATGTTTTAAGCCTACAGTTAGAAGTTTATTCTACCTATCTCCCCAGATAATTTTTGGAATATAAGATATCTTTAAGGAAAAAAACAAGCATCTGGGAGACAAACTTCTTTGACTACCAAGAGATAGTTTGTCTCGAAAGAGGTAGCTAGCAAAGGTGAGCAGGGTAAGAGGAGATGATTCTCAGTCATCGCCATGATGGTATCAATAATTGAAATCTTTGTTGTTCATTTTTCAGTTTTGTCCACTCTTTATGACCCCATTTGGGGTTTTCTTGGTAAAGATACTGGAGGGGTTTATCATGTCCTTCTTGAGATGATTTTAGAGATGAGGAAACAAGGTTAAGTGACTTGCCCAGGGTCACACAACTGTAAATATCTGGGGCCAGATTTGAACTCATGAAGATGAGTCTTCTTGACTCCAGACCAGGTGCTCTATCCACTGTGCCACTTAGCTGCTTTTGTTAATGAGCATGGAAGCATTGACTCATTTCATTTATGACCTGGAGCAATTTGATTGTCCTTAGACCATCTGATGGTCCGCCTTCCTGTTCCTTTTTCCTTGATTAACTACAGATTAAGGACTAGAAGAGCTGGACTGGGTATCAAGAACCCTGGACCTCCAGGCTCTTCTAACTCTTTAATGCTGGACCAGATACATGCATGCAGAAAGAATATAGGATGAAGAGGGGTCAAATGAGCCTTTCCTTGAGAGAAAAGTTGTGACTTATCCATGTCATCATCGCTAAGGGTCATCCGGAAAGATCTGCAGATCTCCTCCTCAGCAGAACTGGCTTCACAGTTGATAAAGTGCTGGACCTAGAGACAGTCAGACACTGACTGGCCAGATGACCCTGGACAAGTCACTTAAACCTCTCTCAGTCTCAGTTTCCCCATCTGTAAAATGGGGATAATAATAGCACCCCCCCCATGGTTGTTGTGAGCACTGAATGAGGTAATATTTATTAAGTACTTTGCAGACCTTAAAGTGCTATGTAAATGGAAGCTATTAGCTCCTTCATGCACATCTATGATTTTTAATGGGTTAATATCCATCCAGCATGAAGCATAGTTCTCTATGGTCTCCACGACATGAAAGGTTGAGGTAATTACTTCCTTTTGCCCAAATGATCTAGCTAATTGCCTTTAACTTTCCTTATTATGTATCTGGCCACACAAGCCTGAAGCCCTTTGCAGCAGGCTAAAGCATAGAATTCCTTCCCCTGCGCAAGTGGGAGGCACATTTAACACCTGGAAGAAAGGCATAGATAGACAGACAGATAGATGACCTGGGGGTGTGGGTGTGGGTGTGTATGTATATGCATGCACGCATACATACACATCTGTGTGTATGTTTATATATATATATATTTATAAATGTGTATATGTTCATATGCACATGTATGTGTGTATGTGTTATATGTGTGTGTACATTGCAAAAGTCATTAGTGCATTAGAGCAGTTTCAAGCTATTAATCTCTGCATATGTGTGTGTGTATGTGTAAGTGTGTGTAAATACAGCACTGAAGTAGCACAAGTAATCCAGCTGGACTTGGGACAGGTAGAACCGGAATCAAATCCAGCTACAGACCCTTACCTAGCAGAGTGATGCTGGGCTGGTCCCTTGAGATCTTTGCATCGCCATTTCCCCATCTGTAAAGCAGGGATAATGATAGTACCTACCAAAATACGGTGTAGATCCAAAACATCTTGGTGAATATTAAATCAGCATATAAGCATTAGCACCTGTTATTATTTCTCCCCACAGCTGTGATCTCATTGTTTCTGTCATATGTTCATCATTTTCAAAGAGTACGGCCTCTAGGCAGCTGCCAGTGAGGAAACGCCCTCTATCAATGTCTGTTCACAATTATTGTGGAGTCCAGAATCTTCCATTTGCCTGGGACTGAGAAATTATGTGACTTGCTTAGGGTCATCTGGCCAATATGGATCAGACCTGGAGCAAAGTCTTCCTGACTCCTAAGCCACACCATCCCATAGATATTATTTCTTAAATTTATTTGTTCAATCAAGGTCAGTCTGGTCTTGTTTTAAGGGCTCTCCACTGCTTTTCTTTTCATTTTAAGTATATGTGCACAACAACAGTAACAGCTAGCATTTACACAGCACTTTAAGGTTTGTGGGGCAATAGGGTGGTTCCATAGTGCACTGAGCCCTGGGCCTGGATTCAGAAAGATTCATCTTTATGAGTTCTAATCCGGCCTTGGATACTTACTAGCTGGGTGACCCTGAGCAAGTCACTTAACCCTGTTTGCCTTGGTTTCATCATCTGTAAAATGAACCGGAGAAGAAAATCGCAAATGACTTCAGCATCTCTACCAAGAAACCCCCAAATGGAGTCATGGAGAGTCAGACGTGACCAAAATGACCAAACAACAAAAGCAAATTAAGATTTGCAAAGTGGTTTTAAAATATTACCTTATTTGGTCCTCATAACAACCCTGGGAGGTAGCTGCTGTTGCTCTAAGTTCTTCTAATAATTAAAATAGAGACCCTTGCCCAACAAACAAGCTGCTCTTCTGTACAGCTACCTTCTCATATGTGCTCATGGTATGTCACAAAACACCAAATGTGCTTTGGGAGTCTCCTAAACACCGGTGTAAGCTTGTTTCAGGAGTTGTGTTAACTTCCTCAGGCCACCAAAGTCATATTTGGCACAGAAGCAAAGACTTACTAGGTTTCTGCCACTTGGAACTAGAAAGGATCGCAGAGGTTAAATCCAACCCCTTGGATGAAGATACTGAACCCCAGGTGGGCCCAAGGTTATATAGTGAAGGGTGAGAGCGAGCTTTGACCCCAGGTCATCTAACTCTAACCTGAACTGTCTTTCTCATCATGCCATATCATGCTAAGGTCAGGATAAGTATGTAAACATATCATTGGGAAATTTTGCCTCAAAATATTGGGAGGTATTTACCCCAAGGTAAAGCTAGCCTTGTTATATCAGCCTTGTTAAGTTCAAATAGAAGTGGGGAAGGAGCCGGCACTAATTCTTACATAAGGATCCCTGCAGGCAGCATATTGACTTAGTTTAAGAACGTAATGTGATCTATGTTTTATTGTATTTTTATTTATTTTGTTAAATATTTCCCAATTATGTTTTAATTTGGTTCAGGGACACTTGGGAATATTACTGGCTGTGTGTTTGACATCTCTGATCTAGGTGAAAGGTTTATATAGGTAAGCCCCCTTTATATGCAATTAGGCAGCAGACATAATGGCAAGGAGGGTGGGGCATTGTATACATTGAATTGGTACAAGCTGAAATATATTTACCATTGACATATTAATATTTCAAAGATGTATTTATAAGGGCACGGGAATTAGAGACACAAAAGTTGTTAGAGATTATATATTAAAATAGCCTCGTTCTACAGATGAGGCAACTGAGGTTCCCAGTATTACAGTGGTTTGCCTAATGGAGCACGGAGTAAAGCAAAGCCAGAATTCTCACTGAAAATAAAATTTGGTCACAAGAAGGAACCTCACAGAGGTAATTAAAATCTTACCTTAGCAAACATTTTAAGGGATAAAATATTATGATAAAATATTCATAAAATGATCCAAATAGCTATTACCAGCATGTCAGGTAGCACTACAGAGGATAGATTGCTAGGCCTGGAGTCAGGAAGACTCCTCTTCCTGAATTCAAATCAAATTTCTGACACTAGCTGTGTGACCCTGGGCAAGTCACTGAACCCAGTTGCCTTGGTTTCTTCATCTGTAAAATGAACTGGAGAAGTAAATGACAAACCACTCCAGTATCCCCAAATGGGATCAACAAAGAGTCAGACATGACTAAAAATAATATTAAATACTATTAAAAGGTGAGGGCAAAGGACTCTAAAAGCATGACGTTGGATTTATTTGTCAACTGGTAAATTATTATAATCATTCCTTTCTTTTGCTCCAAGAGTTTTTGTATCAAACTTACTTGATTAGTGAAGTAAGTTAATGGCAACTAGGTACCTCAGTGGTTGGAGGGATAGGCCTGGGGTCAAGAAGACCTGAATTCAAATTCCACCTGAGAAACTTACAGTCTTGTTGACCCTCAGCAAGTCACTTAACTGCTCTCTGCCTCAGTTTCCTAATCCTTAAAATGGGGATAATATCCACATTCAGAGAAAAAATTTTGAAGTCTGAATGTACATGGAAGCATACAGTTTGCTGTCCATTTCTTTTGTTGTTTGGGGTTTTTTTCTTCTTTCTCATGGTTCCTCACATTAGTTTATGACCAATGTGAAAATATGTTTAATATGAATGTTTGAGTAGAGTATCTATATCAGATTAGGGGCTGTGAAATGAAAGGAGGGAGAAACTCAGAATCTTATGGAAGTGAATATTGAAAACTAGAAATAAATACATTATAAAAAGTTAAATAAAATGGAAATAATAGAACCTACCTCTGAGGATTGTTATGAAGCTTAAATAGATATTTGTAAAGTGCTTTGCAAACCTTAAAGTCTTACATGAACGCTAGCTATTATTATTTTTGTACCCTGGCATGTAGTAGGTACCTAATAAATGTTGAATTTTGATTGATTGATCAATATTGGTAAAAAAAAAAGTCATCACCCCAAAGTAGTAAGCAGTCTATGTACTACATTTTCCTGTTGGATACACAGTTAGTCATCTACAAACATTTGTTAAGTATTTAATATATGCCAGGCACTTTGCTAAGCCCTGGAGATAAAAAGAAATGACATTAGCTGCTGGGGTAGCAGGACAGGCCCCCTGCAAAAGATGGGATTTGAGCTTAATCTCAAAGTGAGTCAGGGAAGCTAAGGGATGGTGGTGAGGGGACAGACAGAGCCTTTCAGACATGAGGGACAGCCATTTCAAAGGCACCTAGAGGGGAGATGGAGCATCCTATGGGAGAAACAGCAATAAGGCCATTGTTGCTGGATTATAGTATATGTGAGTGGAGAGGATGGCATAAGGCCCAGAAAGTCAGGAGAGGGCCAAGTTTTGAGAGGCTTTAAAAGTCAAGGAGAGGATAGAGAGCTACTGGAGTTTATTAAGTAGTGGGTTGTCATGGATTGACCTGAGCTATAGGAAAAACACTTGGCCTCTGAGTGGAGCATCCATTGGAGTGGGGAGAGATGAGGTTGGTCAGCCAATGACAAGAGTCCAAGTGAGATGTGATGAGGATCTGGCATGGGTAGAGCAAAGGGGACTTATACCAAAGATGCTAAAGGTAAGTAAAAAGGACAAAATTGGACAATGGATTGGAAACGTGGAAGGAGTTCAAGTGAGGAGTTAAGGATGACATTGAGGTTGCCTTGAGAAATTCTTTCTTTTCTCTAAACCTCAGTTCATTTCCCTCTTGAGTCAGGATGGAGTGGTGCTAAGCTAACCCATCTCTAATGTCTCTCATGGTTCTGGAATCCTCTAATTCTGTGGGATTAAAAAGCCTGATTATCTGATTGGTAATATTTTTGGGGAGTCTTAGGTAGTGATCTCTATGTCCAAGGCAAGCAGGGGGATTTTAGGAGACTCTCAAAGACTGTGGGTATACTGTTGGGGAGGAAGTTTGTTGGAGACAGTAAAGCTGGGGAGAAAAAGCTCAACTGGTGTGTGTCTGCCTGGGGACAGAAAATGCCTCAAGATTCCTATGTTGCCTTTTTTTTTTTGACTGGACTTGTCATTTCATTAGGAACCAGCACTGGTCTTCTGCTCTATGATTTATAATAATAAAGATTTGCCTAAGTCAACAAGAGATAGTGAGTTGCCAAGGGACGCACAGCCAGAATGTATCCAAGGCCAGCATTTGATTGTCTTTCTGATCTTGGTTAGTAATAGCTAGCATTTATAGAGCTCTTTAAGGTTTGCAAACTACTTTACTAATATTACCTCATTTGATAGATGTTATTATTTATTATTATCCTAATTTTATAGATGAGGAAACTAAGGCAGACTGAGGTCATGTGACTTGCCTAGAGTTGCAATGTCAGCTGTCTTATATCACCTCACATTTTAATTAATTATTCTTACTTATTAGGTGATAAGAACAGTTGTTGGCTGCTATGGCAAAGCCTCCTGGCCTTGGATGATCTACATCTCTCCTTTCGCTTTTGTGGTTGTTTAGTCATTTCAGTTGTATCTGATTCTCTGTGACCTCATTTGGGGTTTTCAGAGATACTAGAGTGGTTTGTCATTTCTTTCTCCAGCTCGTTTTCCAAATGAGGAAACTGAGGCCAAAAGGGTGAAGTGACTTTCCCAGGATCACATAGGTAGTAAATGTCTGATGCCGAATTTGAACTCAAGTCTTCCTTACTACAAGCTTAGCAGTCTCTATCCATGGCATTATCTAGCTGCCCTTTTGCTTTGCTATAATACTTCTGAAATTAAGACTATCAACCTAATGGTGGCCAAAGAATACCAAGGACTCTTTGTGACCCCTGATTATGGGGTCATTGAATTTAGAACTGGATAAGGCCCTAGAGATTTAGGAAAGACCCTTAGACATCACCCTGCCTGTAATTTGTCCAGATACATTTATCATTTTTTATGGTTTCTTCTTTTTTTTTAACCTCTTCAAGATGTCCAGATTAGGTGTATATGAAGAGAGGACTCTGAATTATTCTTCTTATGAAGGGGAGAGGCAATGGGATCAGCTGTCTCAGACCTACCACCCCAGATGAGAAGTCTCCATTCATCTATAGTGGGCAACCTGAAATGTTCTGTTACTTCCTTCCTTGGGAAAGAAAGGGGTTGCGCATTTTAAATAAGAGAAGTACATGAGCTCCCTTAGTGCCTGTCTAAGATTGCCCCTGGTTTATCTGTAGGGACTATCTTTTCCCATCTGTCATATACCCAGGGCTGGGACATTCCTGGGTAGGAGAACTGTGGAAGTGAAGGCATAATAGGAGGACAATGAAACCATCCTCCATCAAATGGTGGAGGCTTACAAACTTGGTGGGATTTCAGAGGGTTTCCTCCCCATGGGTTCACTTGTTGTCTTCTCTCTAATGGTGGGCAGAGGCGCCTGGGCCAAGACAAGCTGTAGGGAGGAAATATCCCAAAATATTACACTTGCTTTAAGTTTCTTATATTTGCCATCCAATTCATGATCTCTGGTAATCTTTGACCAAAGAACTACTTGTCCTTGTTCCAAGGACTTTTATACATACATGCACACATGCATACACACAAACACATATAGATTTACTTCTTGTTGAGGAACAGTCCGTCAATAAGCATTTATTAAACTTCTACTGTGTGCCAGGCACTGTGCTTAATGCTGGGGACACAAAAAAAGACAACAGAGAGAGCCTGACCTCAGTGAGATCAAAATCTAGTTGGGGAAAATGACAAGCAAATATGTACAAAAAAAGTATCTGCAGGGTAAATTGTAAATCATCAACAGAAATAAAGCACTAGAATTAAGAGAGGTTAGGAAATGCTTTCTGTAAAAGGTGGGATTTTATATCTGAGACATGAAGGAAACCCGGAGACCAATGAAGCAGAGAAGAAGGAGAACATTCCAGGCATGGAGGACAGCCAGAGAAAATACCAGAATCAAGAAATGGTCTTGTTCATGGAACAGAAAGGACAATATCCCTGGATCAAAGAGTCTGTGGAGGAGAAGACTGGAAAGGTGGAGATGCCTGGTTATGAAGGGCTTTGAATGCCAGAGGATTTGGTATTTGATCTGGAATGTGATGGGGAGCCACTAGAGTTTATTAGAGTAGGAGGGTGACATGGTTGGACTTTTACTTTAGGAAAACCACTCTGGTGACTGAATCAGAGGATGGACTAGAGTGGGGAGAGACTTAAGGCAGGCAGACCCCCTAGCAGTTAGTGCAACAGTCCAGGTGTGAGGTGATGAGGGCTTAGACTAGGGTGAGGGCAGTATCAGAGGAGAGAAGGGGGCATACAGGAGAGATGTTGCAAAGGTACAATCAACAGGTCTTAGCACAGATGTGCCAGATGTGTCCTGCAACAGCTACCATATGGAAATCTTGCTCTACTATATACCTTGCATATATTATTTATCTGTTTATGTGTGTATATATGTATATGCACGTATGTATGTATATGTATATACATACACAATAGATAAATTGGAGGAAAGAGGGGGAGAGAAGAAGAAGAGGAAGAAGAAGAAGAAGAAGAAGAACAAGAAGAAGAAGAAGAACAAGAAGAAGAAGAAGAAGGAAGAGAAGGAGAAGGAGGAGAAGAAAGAGGGAGAGAGGGATTTATAACATGAAGAATCCCTTCCTGACTTACCTGTTTTTCAGAACTAGATGTCTTTATGCTAGCTGACACAGAGAACACCTGGTCCATCTGTGCCTCTACAAAACGTAAACATTTTGCCTAATCTGCGGACCATTCAGGGACTGTTATTCAATGGATCGCAGGTCTTTCATGCGTTTGTGCATGCCAGTGTTATCAGGCACAAACCGTAAACTGTTTCGGGACATTGGTTGAGTCATTCTTTACTTTCTTTCTTGTTGTCGAGTAATTTCAGTCCTGTCTGACACTTTGTGACTGCATTTGGGGTTTTCTTGGCAAAGATACCGGAGTGGTTTACCATTTCCTTCTCCAGCTCATTTTACAGATGAGGAAACTGATACAACAAGGGTTAAGTGACTTGCCCAGAGTCACCCAAGGAAGTTTCTGAGGCCAGATTTGAACTCAGGAAGAAGAGGATTTCTAACTCCAAGTCTGGCTCACTATCCACTCAGCCACCTGGCTGCCCACTTTCTCTGTTCTCCTAATCTAATGAGGGCATTATTTTTGACAATAACAAAACTATAGCAGGTAAAGTCCACCGTGAGAGTGAAGTCCTCATCTAATAAGTAAATTAATTCTTCCAGGGGAACTTAGTTCTCGAGGAGGTCAATTCCTAAGTGTGTCTCCATACAGTCCATTGAAATCAAAGTTGGAAAAAATATCTACAGTCATCCAGAATCTCTCCCCACTTTTTGGTCCCCATAATCCCTTATACAAATCATTATTGAAATAAGGGAAGGTTTTGGTTTGGGGTTGGGCTTTTTCCTTAGACCACCCTGTGCTGGACTCTCTAAGACTTGATTCGGTCCAGTCTAAATAAATCTCTACTACATATGTGTTCCTCACATAAAGATTGCTAGACCTAAATGTTCCTTTTCTTAATTCTGATTCAGTGTTGCTTTTTCTGGTCCCCTAGGGGGATAGTAAGATAACATATGGGCCCCAGATGACGCCACAGAATCCTTGCTTCTGAGCTCCAGTTGTATGAGGCCATGCAAAGTCCAGGAGCAGCAATCCTTCCTAGGCATGCCTAGAGCAACATCTGGCCAGTTAACTCAACCAGTACAGCAGGTACTAAGGGAAGCTCAGCAGCCGCTACTGTCACCCTTGACTACAGGAGGCTTAAAGGCTCTGAATTCATTCTAGATGCAGTCAGGGTTTCTAAAGCAAAACTCCTGCCTCCCCTGCACCCAACTCCCAAAGGACTGAGTATTGCCAACCCAAAGACACCAGTCACTTGCCTTCAATTAAACCGTACATCTCCTCCAGCTATTAGGATTCTGGATCATCTTTATTTCTTGGCCACAGCTAAAAAGAGGATGAACAGAAAGGGGGGAATGTGTCAATGAGGAACCAGTAGCAGTCACATCTGCTGCTGGTTAGGTTCATTTACATTCACTCAATTTTTTCTATAACCCCATTAGATTTAGGTTTCGGGATCTCATCGGGTGCATGGCTGGGCCCTGGTTGATTGTCTTCGTCTGGGACTCTCCCTATCCCTATCTTGCTGTAGGATTGCTTTCCCTTTACATCTATTTTTGATGGCGTCCACAACAATAGACTCATGTTTCCTCAGCATCTGCTGTGATGGAGCTTAATGTAGCCATGCCCACGGGGACTTGGAAAGAACAGCCATCCTCTTAGGTCCTAGGCCAAATTCCTTCACCCAAGCAGAAACATCAGTTACACTTGCTTTTACAATAGAGTTTCATTCTGCTCCCCTGGAGCCCCCTCTTCTTCTCCTCCTCCCCCCTCCATCCTTCCCTTGCTTTCCTGTGGCAGAGGTCTCCCATTTCATTCAGAAGACAGGGTGCACTATACTGTTCCTATTTGTTTTCCCCTCTTCCTGTGGGAATCAGAGGTTGGGGGAAGGAATTGATAAAAGCAAGCATTTTGCCATAAAAAGAAATGAAGAGGGCATTGGAAGGCCATCCAAACGATTCCCCAGGCTGTCTGTCTTTGAAAAGGGAATATCTGGCCAGGCCTACAGAACTCGCTGTCTCTGGAATTTACTTTATATTTTACTGTGTGCAGCACATCCTCGTGTATGAATTAAAGATTAAAGGCAACTTAACCTGCATTTTGCCATATATCTATATACAGGGGAGAGCATGTGTACGTGTCTATAAATGTATGTGATATCTTCATATATGGGTGTAGATGTAAGTGATGTCTATATATGTACTCTGCTAGCATGAACTCCTATTTGGCACCAAAAAGTCAGCCTGACTCCAGCCAGCCCTCCCAGGCTTACCATTCATTCCTCCCCTTCACACACTCTTTGGCTCAGCTGAGCTGACCATCTTTGCTGCTAGTTTCTTACCTGAGATGTTTGTCACCAACCACAGCCCCTTTGTGCTGTCCTGAATGCCTAGAGTGCCTTTCCTTTCTTACCTCCACCTATTACAATCTCTAGCTTCTCTTAAGAGGTTCAGCCCTTTATCCTTCCCTCTCCTCATTTTTAGTGCCACCCCTCTCAATGTTTGTTAGCCCCTACCCCCATTTAAGTGATGCAATAGATACAGTGCCAGAAATTAATATTGAGTTTAATGGGCCATGTATCGCTCTCATAATGTTGTAATGACTGCAAGTCATGAGATACCCTAATGGTCTAGGAGAGAGGCAGTGTAATATGGTGGGAAGAGCACTGGTTGCGAGGTCAAAGGATCTGAATTTAAATCTTACCTTGCTTACTATTTATGTAACCTTGGGCAAGTTAACTAACTTCCCTGGGGCTCCCTCTCTTTCATCTGTGGCATAGAGCAAAGGGGGTTTGAGGGTTGGACTAGGTAGAATCTGATGTCCCTTGCAACTCTAAATCTTTGATCCTATAGGCTAAAGACAAATAAATATGCAAGGAAGTAGCCCACAGTGGGCATGAGGAGGCTACCAGAGATTACAGCTAAGGAATTCCATGACTCGGGGTGTGAAGAAGGTGCCATGGATGGTCAGAGAAACATATGACTAATGACTAGTGACCTATAAAAAAACCATTAAATAGCCTATAAGCACCATTAATATTCATGAAATGTCAAGAAATCGAGAGGACAGTCCTCATCACTTTGGGTGGGTACCTATGACAGATTTGCAAGCTGAAATGGACAGCAGGTATATATGATGGACCAACATGGATAAGTAGAAATCTTCATCTTGGAGAGAGTGCCCACACTGTAGAGATTACAGACATATAGAAAGGTTACAGTACCATCAGCTTATCACTATTGTCCAAAAAGCCAAATAACGTAAATTCTTGCCCTTGGACTGTACTAGAAAATAAAATGATCATGGGAATTTGAACCAGTACTCTGTCCAAAGTAACATCACTAGAAATGGACTCACCAGAAGGAAAATGGTTAAAGCATGATCATCCTGGTAGATATAACCAAAAGAATGATGAGTTTGAAGTCAAAGGACCTGAGATTCTTTCACTTAAAATACCTGTGTGATGTTGAACAAGGCACTTCACTTCAGTAGGACTTAGTTTCCTCATCTATAAAATGGGGTAGGTAGCACTAGATAATTTCCAAGATCTCTTTTTAACTCTCTCACCTAATTCTATCTGGAGCCAAAGAAAAATTTAAAAATGCGACTGGGTCACCTTGGACACCATTTTCAAGCTCCAAGTGACTTTGCTTTCTCACCTTCTGCAAGGGGAATGAGGGTATTGTGCTAGAAAACCATTGCCCCACTGGGGCTTTGAGTGGGTATGCATTGGGCACTGGCTCTGAGTACTCCCTGGAAACCATGATCCTAAATGGAATTGTTTGTGTGGCACTTTCCAACTTCCCCTGGAGCCAAGAGAGAGAGATTTACATTTCTCTGTCAATGTGCAACAGGTCCCAGTCATTTCCTCTCCTTTCAAAAAGATTCCAAATGAACATAAATCTCACTCTGGCTCTGACAGCCCCCAGTCATCTGTTTACCAAAATAAACTTTAAGCATACATTGAAAAATAATTCCTAGTGAAATATGCATCCCTGTGGCATTCAAGCCTGGTATTTAATGCCTTTTTTATGGTTAATAATGCATCAAAAGCATTCCCAGTCTGAAGCTGTCATTACATCACATACATGATGTGCGAGGCCCATTTCAATGACTAAAAAACTTGGAGTCAGTTTTTTATTTTTTAAAAATACTAATATATAATTACAGTGGCCTGTTTCCCCATCTGTATTTCCTTTTAATAAGGCTGTGGCTTGATGAGATCAATCCATTATAAGTACCTACAGAGGTCCTTGGCTTATATAGATAAAAAGGCAGACTATAAAAACAACTGCAAAATACCTTCATTAGAACAGTGTTTGGGCTTGTAGAGCTCTCTACCTTTTTAAATTTTATTTTATGCTATTTTATTTTAATAAAAATCAACCAAGATCATAGAAGCACAGCAAAGTCTAGTTCCTAGTAGACTTGAAAAGTAGGAAATTATGTTAAGATCACAGTTTCAATTTCAATAGTTGGGCCTTTAAAAAAAAAAAAAACAGAAAGGGCCACTTCTTTTTTTCTTTTCTTTCTTTTTTTTTGTTAATTGCAAAATTTGCCTATAATCAAAGTGTGCTGGGGGTGGGAGGAGGGGCTCTGCTTATGTCTCTGACAAGTCAGAAACCTAGTACTAGGAAATATCTTACCTAGTATTAGAACCTATGAAGAATCCTTCTCACCCCATATCTATGATACCTAAAACTCGCATTCCTCAGAGACATTCACATGGATTAAGCAGTACCTTCGCAGCCTAGTTCTCAACCAAGCTGGGAATTTATTACTATCCAAAGGAGACTTTCTTGCCATCCTTGACTCATTGTTTCCATGGGTTGAATTCTGCCTAGGATCTACCTACACACATGTCTCTGCCTGCTAAATATTATTTGATGTTCTTTGAAGATTGATATATAGGGCAAAATTCTCCAAGATTGAAAAGGAAAACTGACCCAGGGTCAGTTATGATCTCTCTGTGTCTCTTTTTCTGTATCTCTCTGTGTCTTTATCTTTGTATCTCTCTGTGTCTCTGCCTTTCTCTGTTTCCTTCTCTCTCCTTCCTTCTGTCCCTTCTTCTCTCCTTCCCTCTCTCCCTTCCTCCTTCTCTCTCACCTAAGATTGTAGCCAAATGTGTGACTGGAGGACGAAGGTCCTTCTGGAATTATGGGCCGCTGGTTATTGTTCACTTTTTTCTTTTTTTCTTTTAATCCCAAGAAAACTTTCTGAACCACAGAAACAATACTGAATTCATGTACTCAGTTATGTTTGGAAGAAGCGGGGGTAGATCATCCACTCCTAGCGTAGGGTCAAGATAATCGAAATGAGCCCTGGGGCTCATGTCCCCCTGAGATTGCATCTCTTATCTTTTTCCCCCTTTGAGACTTGATAATAGTTTTATTTGACTACTTCTGGCAGAGTATTTGTGAGACTAAGCCCGTAAAGGCTGGAGCTAGGAGCTGGATGCCTCTTTTTTCTTCTCTGAGGTCTCTTAAGTCCTGAATTTGTGGGCTTTCCAACGGGACTCATACACTTCAAGTCCCATACAGTTTTTCTTGCATCCCTTCCTGTGAAGGAACATACAACACCAAAGCAAGGGGGGCGGTGTGCAATGCCCCCGGAGCCAGTACGTTTTTGGCAGCTTTGCTGGGTTGACTTATTCACCATTCATCTTTCGCTACCCCTACATCTTCAAGCTCGGTTTCCCGGCCCCCACCTCCCAACTGCTGCTGACAGGTCTCACAATCTCAAAGTGAATGCTGCTGATCTCCCCCTTTCAATGGCAGCTTAAGAAGTTGCCATGTGGTTGTGTTCTCCTTTGGACCCGTTTCATTTTTCTCCTTCCTCCCTCCCGCTTAGTGCAGTCCCTTTCTTGGTAGCCCTATTGTTTGGCTCCACGGTATTCTTAAAGTGTCAGACCAAATTTGTGTTTCCAGTACTTTTACCTTTTGCTTTTTGCCTTATTTTTTTTAATTGCCAGTGGCCCTAGTGACTCTAATTCCCATGGAAAACATAAATGCATCCACAGGAAAAGGCATATGCTGGGGAATGGAGATACTCACAGACAGAAGCCAGTGTTCGTGCTTGTGTGTACAGACACACTCTTGAACACACAAATGCATACCATAAAGCTGGCTAATGTTGATGCATCCAGGTCAAAAATGACAGGATATTGTGGGGGACCAGTCACTTAATGAACCCCTGCGGGACTAGACTTGGTTACTAACAATTTCTCTCCAACTCATCAGGCTAGAGAATCACAGCCTTCGATGCTTCACTCCATCAAGTCCCCACGTTGCCCCTTTCCCCTGCTCCACACAAATAAACCAATTACGGCAAAGGATATAAATTGGAACCCTTTCTGAAAATATTCCTTCAACCTTTTCTCCCCGCTCCTTTACACAACCCCAATCAGTGGACTCAACAGACCCTCTACACACATACACACACACACATACACACACACATACATACACACATGTAGACCCACACATGGCATACTTACAGATTTCCTGCTAGAGTATCTTATCACACTACCACCATCCATCCCACTAAGTGGTAATTTCAGAATTCAAGGTCACAATTTTTTTTTTAAATTTACACTAATTTTCTTTTTGTAAAACAAGCTAGGAGAGGGAAAGAAAATCCACTCCTACTCCATTATTGAACTTAGCTGACTGAAGCTCATACAATTGCTTTGTGATAGCACACTACTGGTAACTATAATCCTATTTACTCTACCAGATAGTTCACTGGGTCTAGAGTCAGGAAAACCTGAATTCAAAATAAGCCTCAGATACTTATTAGCTGTGTGACCTTGGGCAAGTCACTTAACTCCATTTGCTCTGTTTCCTTAGATGTAAAATTGAGATAACAACAGTACCTGCTTCTCAGAGTTGTTGTGAGGAGATAATATCAATAAAGCACTTAACACCCGTGTCTGGTACATAGTAGGTGCTTAAGAAATTCTGCTTGATTGATAAATCCTTATTATGTGTGTACACATGAAAAGACTCAACTTGATCTAGGATCTTATGGATCCTTTTGGATATTCCCTCCAAAATCATAGATAGCAACCCATCTATGCCTGCCCATCCTAATCAACTATTGCCCAAGATCTCCCATAAGTGGTCCACCTACTTTCTCTTTCCCACTTTTTCTTCACACGTTTCCCACTTTCTCTTCACATTTCAAGGATACCAGCACCCAGACTATCCATCTCTTATCCTTTGCTCTCCCTTTCTAACCAGCCTGTATTCCTTTTTGATCACATAGTTCTCTAATGATGTCCTTTGCTCCACTGTTGCAGTATGTTTGTTAGCCACAGAGCACTGATGTCTCCAAAGAACTAAGAATTCATATCTGAGAGAGCAACAGAAAAGTACATGGGGAATACAAACAGACCACAAAACGTAACATATGAAGAAGAACCCTAGTAAAGGATGTCATCAGAGAAATGGATGCATGCTCACATACACAAAAACTTGAATATAGAATTACGTTGTTCTAAATGACCATATAGATCACCTATCTAGTCCAAATATATTCTTTTGCAAATGAAGGAAACTATGAACTAGAGATGTGGCTCACCTTAGATCATATGAATGGCAAACCATGAATGCATGTCTTCTAATGTCAGGTTCCTTGTTCTTTCCAGTGCCTTATGCTACCTTCTTTACCAGGGTTCCTGTCTTAGGATACGAAGGAAACATATGTGTAGCAAGGGTGTAAGTTTGTGGGGCAGAGCCAAGACAGCAGAGCAGAAGCAGAGACTTGCTAGAGCTCTCCCCACTAACTCAGCCAAATACTTGTAAAAAATTACTCTAAACAAATTCTGGAGCTGTAGAACCCACAGAATGGCAGAGTGAAGCAAATATCCAGCCCAAGAAAGCCTGGAAGGTCAACAGGAAGTATCTATCACTCTTGGTTGGATGCAGAGCATAGTCCAGAGTGGGCTATGCTGTCACATATGGGACCTGAGTAGACTTCTGGGGGACTGAATCAGTAGCACCTGTGGCAGTTTCCAGACTTCTTGACTCCAAAATGTTGAGGATCAATTGGAAAGCCAGTGGAAAAAACCTATTTGAACCAGCATGAGAGAGTAGAGTGGTCCAATTCCAGCCCTAGGGCAGTGGTGGGGGTAGAGGAGCCTGCTATAGCCATAGCAGCAGCATGGTCAGTGTCAGTGGATGTTTCTGGAGTTCTAGGACCACAGAAAACTACCTAGACAAAGATCTCAAAATCAAGTAATTGACTGGGGAAATGAGCAAAAACAGAAAAAAAAATTATACTATGGAATCTTACTTTGGTGACAAAGAAGATCAAAACATACAGCTAGAGGGAAACAACACAGCCAAAGAATCCTCCATCAATATGAATTGGTCTCAGGCCATGGAAGAGCTCAAAAAGAATTTTGAAAATCAAGTAAGAAAAATAGACCAAAAGTTGGGAAGAGAAATGAGAGTGACACAAGAAAATCATGAAAAATGAGTCAACTGCTTGCAAAAGGGGACCCAAAAATGGTGAAGAAAATAACACCTTAAATAATAGACTAACCCAAATAGCAAAGAGATCCTAAAAGCCAATGAGGAGAAGAATGCCTTAAAAAGTAGAATTGGAAAAATGGAAAAGGAGGTCTTGAAGAAAATAATTCCTTCAAAATTAGAATGGAGCAGATGGAAGCTAATGACTCTATTAAAAATCAAGAAATTATAAAACAAAACAAAAAGAATGAAACAATAGAAGATAATGTAAAATACATTACTGGAAAAACAACTGACCTAGAAAATAGATCCAGAAGAGATAATTTGAAAATTATTGGACTACCTGAAAGCCATGATCAAAAAAAGAGCCTAGATATCATCTTTCAAGGAATTATCAAGGAAAACTGCCCTGATATTTAGAACCAGAGGGCAAAATAGATAGAATAAAAATAAACAATATATTTATATTATAATATATAACTATAATAAATAAAATAGAAAAATAGAATCCACTAATTGCCTCTTGAATGAGATCCCAAAAAGTAAACTCCTAGGAATACTGTAGTCAAATTCCAGAGCTCCCAAGTCAAGAAAAAAAATATCACAAGCAGCCAGAAAGAAGCAATTCAAGTATTGTGGAAACACAATCAGAATAACACAAGACCTAGCAACTTTTAAAATAAGGGATCACAGCACTTCGAATATGAAATTCCAGAGGTCAAAGGAGCTAGGATTAAAATCAAGAATCCCTATCCAGCAAAGATGAGTGTAATGCTTCAGTGGGAAAAAAATGGTCATTCAAGGAAATAGAAGACTTTCAAACATTCTTTTCAAAATCCTTTTTGAGCTCTTCCAAGGCCTGAGCCCACCCGACATCCCCCTGGGATGTCTGGAGTACCGAGGCCCCGCCCTCCACGTCTTTCCCTGATGGCAAGAATATGTCCTCGTCGTCAGATCCAAAAGTCAGGATCATTTGCATCTGTTCAAAAAAACTCTCTATAGTCTTATTTTTCTTCCCTTTTCTAGGCATTTTCCCAGCCAGTTACTTGATTTCTGAGATTCCTGTCCACCCCCGCCTAGATCCGCCCAGCTAGTGCTTGGGGTCTGAGATTCAAATGGGCTTTCCGCGGCAGGTGCCGCTGCTATTCAATGTGAGCTTTAGTTCTGGTGCTGGGGTGGGGGCAGGGCCACCTCCCAGGCTCAGTTCCCTCAGGGGCTTTATGCAGAGACCTTCAGTAATGGAGCGGGTAGAGGCAGGGCTGCCTCCCAGGCTCAGTTCCCTCAGGGGCTTTATGCAGAGACCTTCAGAAATGGAGTGGGTGGGGCAGGGCCGTCTCCCAGGCTCAGCTCCTTCAGATTGTTTATGCAGAGACTTTCAGTAATGAAGATTCTGCCTGCCTTCTCAGGGAGTCCCGGGCCGCTGCTGCCTCCACTGCCACCCCTGCCTCTGCCTCTGCCGCTTCCTCCCGAGGGGGTCTGAGCCACGGAGACACCCTGCTCCCCTCTCGGCCAGCCCAGGCGTGTCTCTCACTGACCTGTGGAGTCTGTGGGCAGAGGGACCTTCCAGGCTGCTGGAGGTTCTGTCCCCGAAGCCTGCTCGGATCAGCTTCTCTGGGGCCACGGCCAGGGCAGCGGTGGGGTGGGGTCCGCTTTCTGGGGCGCAACAGACCCTGGGGACCGCTCTCCAGGGCTCTCTGGAATGGAAATCTCTTCCACTATGTTTCTGCACAACCTGCAGTGATCCAGAACTTCTGGGGAGCTCTTCTTACATTAAATCTATGGGCTGTGGGTTCAGAGCTCGCATACATGCATCTTTGTACTCCGCCATCTTGACTCCGCCCCCACTTTCAAACATTCTTGATGAAAGAACCAAAAATAGAAAATTTGACTTTCATATATAAAAATCAAGAGAAGCATGAAAAGGTAAACAGGAAAGAGAAATCATAAGGGATTTACTAAAGTTGAACTGTTTACATTCATCTGATCATTTAATCTTTTCATCCTAAACTCTAGGGTAATGCAGGTACACATATATTTATTGCTTCATTATTAAATAAAATGTCAATATGTCTTATCAACTAAGCTCAGAGCTCCTATCATTTCATCAAATATCATTTATTTATTTATTAAACTGGAAATATCTCCTTTCTAAACAATAGTTACTCATATCTATCTATATATTAAAATCTTTTAATATTGTAGATTAAATATTAAAGTGACTGAATATACAATATAACAATGAAATTAATATTAAACAAAGATTGATGATTATCCATCTTGTTTTCACTTATGAGAACAATACAACATTCTCATGGTGATAGCAGAAGGTTTCTTACCTTCTGAGAACACAGTCTCATACTATATTCAGTATAACAAAGTCTCTTCCTAAGAATTTTCTTTACATATTTCACCAGATAAAAGTTAAAATAGTAACATTAAGAAAAACTCTCCTCCACTTTCTCTTTGTTTTCTCTCCAGGCATGAAAAGAAACATCTTTAGTTTCTCTCAAGCCATCACTGTTATTAGTCTATCCAAACTAATTGTTAAAACTGCCTTTTTCACAGCATTACATTTGGCTCTTAAAACTATGCCATCAGTAACTATAGCCTCTAGAGCAAAAGTTTTTGAAAAAGATATTATACATGTCATGGTAGATGACAGTACTTTAAGACATTCCCAGTATTTTCAGGCCTATCACATATCATCTAGACATAGTTAGTGATCATGCTTATTGAAGACAGTCAAATCTCATTCTGTAGGTTTGATGCTGGCATCCTATCTAATCCAGAGAATCAGTAGGATTTTGCTAATTACCTAGGCAGAACCATAAGTGCCAAAGACAAACCAAACATGATAGAGGAAAGGGTAGACAACTTTTCAGGAATCCATTTATTAAGGGAACTCAGATTTACTCATATTGCCTTATAAGGTATATCTTACTTGTGGAGATTATAATAAAACATGAAGGAAACTATACCCCTGAACATTGTGACTTGGTATACAAATACAAGTGAGAGAAAATGTGGTCAAATGACTGGACAATAGGTCTAAAAACCTGAAAGACATAGTTTCAAATCCTAATATATTTGACAACACCTATTCACAACACCTGAGAAAAATTACCTAACCTTTCAGAGTTCTAGGAAACTTCAAGACTCATAGGTTTCAAAGACGCCAACCTGCATTGGTGGATAGAATTGCTCCATATGTGAGTTCCTTGTCCCAATGAAATCACAGACATGCTCCCTATCTCTGTAAGTACAAGGAAATGTTGAAGATTGAATACTCTTGGGTTTTTGACACTCTGGGTTTTCAGGTCTGATTTTCAAACCAAATACCGATGTGTTCCATTAGCCAGATTGTGACCTGAGGCAATGGGAGAAAGCGAACAGTAGGCATTCAAAATGACAGAGAGCTTTCATTTGTGAATGCTGTCGGGGGAGGATGGAAATGGACCTATTTTCTGAGGCCAGGGCAATTTTGCAAACATTGCCCTGTATACAGACTGGCTTGGAATGGGCCCTGCCATTTCTGGGGAATGAAGGGTGATTGATGTCCCCTCATTACACTATTGTGGGAGATTATATTATGTAAAACTCTGAGGACAATTTCTGATTCTTTCCATACATTCAAAACTGGAAGAGGTGGAGATGAAAAGTAAGAGATGAATCTGACCAAGAATTATGCCGAAGTGATACAGGCTCATTTCTGGAGTAGTTACAAGAGCCAGAAAAGAGGCTTAGTTTCTATAGAGGATAATATTCCCATTGGAGAAGAATGTAAGGTGATAAATGGCTTTTGTGGTTAATTAAACAGGAAAGGAAAGGTGAGTCTGCAATACGCTAATGATATTCCATGTATAAGAACACTAACAAAAACCACTGTTAACCTAATCAAAGGACTTTTTCTTCTAATCCAAGACATGTAAAATTGACTACTATTTTATTTTTATAGTGAATAATCTATAGCAACAATTTTCAAAGTGTGGTTGAGGTGTCCTGGAAGCATCAAAGGGAGTCGCCAGAACCATTTTGGGGGGTCCACAAGGTCAAAACTATTTTCATAATAATACTAAGATTTTAATTTTTCATATTGTAAATATTAATGGCTATACCCCACATGGACAAAAGCTTTTTGAGGGATTCTCAATAATTTTTAATTCTTTCCATCACAGTATAGCTCTAGATAGTCTAGTCCTTTTAAACTTGAGATCTATGAACTCCGTAATAGGTCTGTGGATAGATTTCAAAGGGTCCATGAATTTGGTTTGAAAAAATAAGTCTTTATTTTCTCCAACCTCTAATTGAAATACATTATTTTAAATACTAAATATTAAAGTATATATATTATTCTAGATCAATTACTTTAAAACCTTATTCTGAAATCGATTGAGTAATCAATAAACATTTATTAAATTCCTACTATATACCAGGCATCATACTAAGCACTGGAAAAAAAATGTCCATAGGCTTCACCAAGCTGCCAAAAGGGTCCATGACACACAAAAATGTTAGGAATCTCTGCCCCAAAGCATGATGTGGGACACTGGAATCAAAGTCAAGAAATCTAGGTTTTAATCTTGACTCTCTCATGAGCCAGAAGACCTTGAGTAGACTCACTTAACCTCTTTAGATCTCTTTCCTCATCTGTAAAATCTAAATTTCAAATCTAGACTAAATGATCTTAGAGTGTCTTAGAATATGGAAGCTGGAAGCAACCTTGATGTTTACTTAGGTCAACACCTTCCTGTTTTTGTTTTTGAATGAACATCAAAACCCACAAAAGTTTCAATATATGAAGACAAAAAAACAAAAACAAGAATTGTAAATGAAATTGTATATTTGTTAGTATGGATTTTTTTTCTTAGTATATATTGAGTGTAACAAAGAAGTAACAAAATTGCCCTGGTTTTTAATCGTATCTGAATTTTTTGTGTTTTTTTAATATTTTAGTGATATTCTTTTCTTCTTTTTTTATGATTACTTACTAACTCCCACTTCCTTCCCCAGTAGAAAACATTAACCAAATATGATCCACTTTTGAAAATATATAATGCATTCTACACCTGTTGTCATCCCCTTTCTCTCAGAGATAGGAGGTCAGCTTCACTGGTCTTCTGAAATTGTCACTATTTTGACCAGATCTGTGAAATCTACCTGAGCTGTTCTCCTTTGCATTATTGCAGTCATTGTGTAAATTGTGTTTCTAGGTCCTTTTGTTGTCCAGATGAAGAACCCAGAAGCTGGGGGGTAAGGTGATTTATGACATATAAATTGTGTTTTTAATTATTGTCATTCAATTGTTTCAGTCATGTCTGACTCTCCGTGACCCTGTTTGAGGTTTACTTGGCAGAGTTATGGGAAAGGTTTACCATCTCTTTGTCCAGTTCATTTTACGGATGAGGAAACTGAGGCAAACAAGTTTAAGTGACTGGCCTAGAATCACACAGCTAGTGTCTGAGGCCAAATTTGAATTCTGTTTTTCCTGACTCCAGGCCTCGCACTCTATCTACTGTGACATCTAAATGTCTTCACAATATTTTCAATAGATTAGGGAAATTTATTTAAAGTAACATTGTGAATCATTTTGTAAAGGGAAGAGTATTTTCATAAAGTGAATAGCTCACTTTCTAATTTATACATTTTCTTTTGTAATTCCAGATTGTCCATATATTGGTTTTCCTTCAACATGGGTATTTCCATAATATACTCTCTCTTATTAGATATTTTAAAATTCCTTCTGGGATCAAGAGTTTGGATAACTGTAATTCTATGAATTATAATGATGTTATAACAATTTTGTCACATATGATTGTTGCATAATCTATAATTATATGTAATCTGTGTTATAACAATAATTCTGTGAATTAATTCTTTGATGGATGGGAAGCCATCACTGATGAAAAGGTGATGAAGTGGTCTTCTATGTAGCACGTTACATACATGTGTGAGTCTCTAGTTATGTGCATATATGTACTGCCTCACTCGCCACATCTTTAGGCTGACTCTCACTCCCTTTCCCTGTGCACTATTGATAAACCTATTATCCTCAGTGGTATTCAGACAGCTGTATCCTCTAAAAATCATAATTAGGTCAACGCTGGAGTTACACATTACTTGGGCACTGGAGCCTCCCATACAAACCGGCACTCAATTCCTGTTGGAGTCAGCATAAGGAAACCATTGCCCACTCAAGCGTACAGAGAGACAGGCTGAACGCTCTAGTGCATTCCAGCATGTCAATACCCCTGAATAAACTAATCAACCCATTTGCACCTTTATGAAAATGCATTTCAGAGTCAATGAAATCAATGTGGTGGAGGTAATTCGGGGGAAAGTTGGGTGTGAGAGGTGGAGGGAAGGAGAGAGAAAACGAAGTGTTATAAATAACATACCAGTCAAAGAATGCTTGTAGCAAGACCATAAAGATGGCATCTCCTTTTTCTTTTCCATCTTCAACTGAAAAGGAAGTGATTGGGGAAAACATTCCAATCAACTGATAAAAATGGATATTGGGTTTCTTGGTTATTCCCTTATTTTAATCTGGGGAAGTCAGCTGGTGGGTGGGTGGACCTTCCGGACTTAGGGACATGCATTCATGTGCCCAAAGCGACGTTTGAAAATTGGATACACTTTGAGATACTCCCTGGTGAAGTCTTTGAGCCTTTGTGATAACAGGTACCACTGCTTTATCACAAAATCGATATTGATATACCATGGAAAGCAGAATTTTCCACCATTTTTAATATGCATTTATTACATACATACACACAAACATACATGTATATACATGTATAATAAATATTTTATAAATTTATATTTATAGGTTTTATATATTTATACTTATTTATGTGTTTATAAATATTTACATTATATATGTATGCATATATTATATATTATAACATATAATATATATCATACACACATATATTATATGTGTGTAATATCATATATGTGTGTATATATACGTATATACATATATATGTGTGTATGTATTTCTCTTGCAACATCCTCTTGTTCCCTGGGTATACCTCCCTGAAAGAGAGAAAGCCGGTTAAGAAGTCACTGAAAAAGTTCAGGTAAAAGTTTTTAAAGCATGAATTAAAGAAGTATCAGTGAGAAGGGAAAAGCACAGAAGCACATTTAACAAGATTTATCAACTAATAGAATACTGGATCTAAGAAGAAGGCCAAAGGAGTAGTCATGGAAGACTGGGAAACTTCCAATCTAAGTAACTGGAAAGCTTTCAGCCTAAGTGACAAGGAGAATAAAAATGCCCTTACCAGAAACTGGGAAATCCAGAAAATGAGGTCATTTGGAAGGGGCTGGGGAGGTTGAGTCTCAGTGCTGACGGGGCATCCAGGTAGAAATACTCAGCAAGACATTGGAAATATGGAACTACTACTCAGAAGAGAGCTTAAGACTAAAGATGATTAATTCCTCAGGCAGTGAACTCTTTGAGAGTTGGGATCAAACTTGTTTTAGTTTGGTTTTTGCCTTTCTTTGTATTGCCAGTACTTGGAACATTGCCCTGAACATTAATAAGTGGTTAATAAATGCTTGTTGACTTGATCTGGAAGTAATAGGACTATAAGAGACCATGACTCATTGGGAAAAGAGTGAAGAGAGAGGAAAGGAGAAAGAAGGACAAAGTCGTAAGGATAACATGTTTGGAGGGCAGGAGACAGAAGCGAAAGTAGCAAGAATATTTCACCATCAGAGAAGCTACTGGCAACTGGATAGAATGCTGAACCAGGAACCAGGAAGACCTGAGTTTGAATCCCAACTCGGACAATTGACAGCTATGCGATGTTTGCTAAATCATTTAACTTTTCCAGGCCTTAGTTAGTTGTCCAGAAAATGATGAGTTGACCTTCATGATTCTAAGGTTCCTGTCTAGGTCTAAATCCATGATCTTCTGCATAGTGACAACTTTTAGTCTCACTTCACACTTAAATAGTGGAAAGAAAGATGTGTGATGAGGAGAACCTGAATTTTATTCCTGTCTCTGATGCCTTTAACCTATGTGGTGCTAGAGGGATCACTTAACCTCTTAGCCTCAGTTTCCTCATTCGTAAAATGGCTACAATAATACCAAGGGGCAGCTAGGTGGTGCAGTTGTTAGAGCATCAGTGCAAGAGTCAGGAGGACCTGAGTCCAAATCTCACCTTGGACACTTGACATTCACTAGCTGTGTGACCTTGGGCAAGTCACTTAACCCCAATTGCCTCATCCTGGGTCATTTCTAGTCATCCTGATGAATATCTGGTCATTGGATTCAGGTGGCTCTGGAGGAGAAGTGAGGCTGGTGACCTACACAGCCCTCCCTCACTCAAAACAAAGTCAAGTGCAAGTCATGTCATCATTTCTCTGATGGCCTGGTTTTCTTCGGCAATGAAGGATTGAACACACATGTACAACAGTACGACCTATAGTGAGGATCAAATATATGAAAGATAATTTGAAAACTTCCAAGCCATATGTAAGGGAAAGCTAGGTAACACAGTGGATAGAGTGGTGTGCTTGAAATCAGACACATCTTTATGAATTCAAATCTAGCCTCAGACACTTACTGGCCATGTGACCCTGGGCAAGTCACTTATGAGCTAGAGAAGGAAATGGCAAACCACCCCAGTATCTTTACGAAGAAAACCTCAAGTGGGGATTACAGTGTTGGACTTAACTAAAAAATGACTGAACAACTGAAAGTCCTAAATAAATATTAGTTATTATCACCCCCTTTCATGTGCTGTACACTTTTCTAATTCTATGTATTTACTTACACTATCTAAACACTCGAAATTTCCCTATAACGCTTCAAATCTCCACTTGTTATAGGAAACTACTGCCCTTCAAAGTACTCCTCATCTGTCTATTGATGGTATCTTCCTTTAACTGCCTCGCAGTCAGAAATGGACTTTCCCTTCTCAGAATTCTGAAAGTACTTTGTACCTTTTCACATACTTGTGGTCTATTATATACTATGGCCTGTGTGAACATCTTAGTTTTCTTATTAGTTTATAAGTTCCTTGAGGGCAGGGGCCATATGTAACTAATCTTTGCATGTCCTTTAGCACCTAACCCAGTGCTTGAAACCAGCATGCCTTTAATAAATATTTACTGGATGAATAAATGAATGAGTGTTTTAAAGAGGCATAAAAGGAGTTGTTAGAGAGAGAGAAAAATAAAAAGGAAAGCACAGCGTCACATGGACTGAGGGAAAAGAGGTTCAAGAAGGTAAGGGTCGTTGACAGTATCAAATGCTGTTGAGAGGTGGATAGTGAACAAAAAGGCCCTTGGAGATGATGAAAGAAGGCAGATTGCAGGGGTTTGAGAAGTAAATAACAAGGTAGAGGAATCCAGAGTAGATTATTCCTTGAAGATGTTTGCATAAGAAAGAAAAGAAAGAGATGTAGAGGAAAGCATTCCCTGTATCCCATCTACTCATTAGCAACAAAATGGAATATCCTATGACATTCATGTAATGTCTAGAGTTACCTTTTAGAGGTAGAGGCTGATATGTTGTAACATACTTCCTTGCCATGTACATATGTACAATATTCTCTCTCTCTCTCTCTCTCTCTCTCTCTCTCTCTCTCTCTCTCTCTCTCTCTCTCTCACACACACACACACACACACACACACACACACAAACATACACCCAAAGTATTCAAGTATTCATGATGATTGAAGATATGACTGAATGTTGGAAGCATGGATCCAGTAGGGTGGCCAATGAACATTTACCATGAGAGCCTCCCATAGGCTGGACATTCCAGGTGCAAGCCAGACCCCAGCAAAATTCCTATCCTCATGAAATTTTGCAGATCCTGATTCACTGTCCCTTAACTGCAGCTTGTTATTTCTGGCATTAGAGGCTAAAAAAAAAAATAGCTTCTGGGCATGTGACACTATTCACAGGCCTTTAATGTCAGAAATAATGATCATGTTAAATTGGAGCTCATTACGACGAAATGAGACCTCATTGAGTCCTCTTTTTGGGGGGTTGTTTAATGATTTTTCCTTTTTAATTTTTTTCTTACCTCCTCAGTAGCTCTGACTTGGTGCACTAGGGAAAGAAGCTAGTGTTTGGAGTGGTAAATTTTTAAATGATAAGAAATATATACCCTTTAACAATGCAAGGGAAATTCTCGTCATTTCATTGTTCTCATCAACCCTGTCTGTTCCTTTGTTACAGCCTCTCAGAGAAATGTCTTGAGCCCCTTAAGCCACTAATACCAGTTGCATTGAAGGCAGCCACAAAATATATTTAGGGCATTATTTCAAGCAGAGCTTTTCTCATAATGAACATGATAATTCCATTTCATGAGTTGGGGGTGGGGGGAGTTTAATTCAGAATATCTCCTTTCCCACTGTAGGACAGCTCTAATGAACTTCCTGCTCTATAATCATTGACCAAAGCACAGAGGATTTGGTGGTGTCTTTATTGTCATCAAATGAAGTCAGGGACTCATTTATTTGTGATGCTGGATTGGCTAAAGAGTGGTGAAGACATGCTTCTGATCCTCCAGAGTCTTACCATCTAACCCAGACACATTGATACTAACACAAAAGGTCAGAGTATGCCCATATGAACATGACAGCATCACACCAAGGCATACCTGGACAGGTATGCTGTCAATAACAAGTTAAAAGAAAGTCCATTTTTGAGAATGGAGCTCAAGGATGATTTGGAGAAAGTCACTATGACACATCCATAAGAAGGATACCATCAGTACAGAAAAAATAAAATTTCAGCCGTCTGTAAAGGATGGGAAGGAGGTCTCTTAGTAAATTCAGGGTGTTGTTTTGGAGGATGCTGTAAGCTCCAAATGGAAAAAAAATAAAGAGGCAGACTTGCATCTGTTTGGGGCAGTATCGTACAACAACTGATACATCTTAAAAACCTTAATAAATACTGATTATTTGGTTGATTAATTAATTAGCAAGTACCCCTTTTAGAGAATTCAGGCATGGTCAGGGCTCAGTAACGGGGAGCCCGAGGTAGCCAAGGGAACGGATCAACATATCAAGTGTTGGCCAGTGGAGAGGGCATTAAAAACTGACTTTGCTTCCTTGACAGTGTTGTTTAAGACCAAACTTGGATCTTTGCCTCTAAGTTGCCAGCCCATTTGGCCAGTGGTAGCAGTGGTGTTATTTTTGAACTTTCCATTAAAGAGATGATGAATTTATGACCAATGACCACAAAACACAGAGTACCAAAACTGGTGCTCTTTTTATTTTCTTCAAATCAAGGACTCATTTGCTCAAAGAATATGAAATTGGCAAGGTTAGGATATAGCTAAATGCAAATCAGTTGCAGTGTGCTTTGAAATCAGTTATTTTCCAATTTGTTTTACTTCAAAATACATTCTGGAGTCCTTACTTCTCCCCAATACTGTTTTTTGCTCTCAGACATGTTATGATACTTCTATCCCTTCAATTGCAATGCATCCATTTTGCACTGCCTAATGTGTTGAAGTAATAAGTCTCCCATTACCAGAAAACCTCCTAGCGCAGTCTTGTGAACACATGCACATTTTCTCGGGCAGCCAAATAGTACACCTGTACCTGCCTCCATTTTCTGCTCCTCAGAGTGTCCTCAACCACCATTTTGTCACATGCTAGGAGAGGGAAAAAACAGTCTTCTCATAGTCTCTCAGAAGTGTGTAGCGCTGATTTCTTCCATCTTCTCTAAATAGAGGTTTTTCTCCCCCTCCTACCAACTCAGCACCCAAGTGAGCGATGTGCGTGCCCTGCATTTGAAATCTGACCTCTCTCTCTCTCTCTCTCTCTCTCTCTCTCTCTCTCTCTCTCTCTCTCTCTCTCTCTCTCTCTCTCTGTGTCTCTCTCTCTCTCTGTCTTGCCTTTTTCTCTCCTCTCTTCAGCTTGGCAGAGCATCTAAAAATTAGTATTCCTTTATCTACTGGGAGATGACCTTTTACGCAAACGATAGGGCTGTCATAAGTGATTTCTGATATAGAAAATAGTTTCCTGTGTGTTCTGACACAATGCATACATTCATGTACCTAATAACAATATGTGTTTGCAGTATATGCACATGAAGATGCCTGTAGAAATATACATGTATGGGCATATGTGTATGAATATGTGTCAGTTATTATCAATGGGTTAAAAGCTGCCAATCATGAATAGACAAATACAATTTAAACCAAGATCTTTTTAAGTCAAATTCAAAGTATCTGGCAGGGGGGTGAGGATGGGGAGGTAGAAGACAAGAAAGTTGTCTGTAGGCTTTAGAGAAATTAATCACGATGCCCTCTTAAAGTCATGGCCATAGCCTTTAAGTAATTCTGTCCACAGATTTGGGGAGCAGGTGACAGTGAAAGGACTTTAATTCCCCAAGATGACATTTCATCATAGCATTCTGAATTTCAACCCTTTCCCTTATCAGATTTCTCTCTGCCTGATTCTCTCTAACACAGAACGTTATTTGCCCATCCTTTTTTTTGCTTCGAAATATTAATCTGTATTACTCCAGGATTCTGGAGCCAAAATGAAATGCCAACTTTCCAAAGAGCTAAGAGTGGAGCTAACAAACAAAGGGACATGAGGTAGCTGGAGATTGGCTCATTTGGTGCAAGCTTGTTGAAAGTATTGCCTGGTATTAATCTGTCTTATCATTAGGACCCAACCATGGCCTCTTTCAAACAATACATACCCCAAGTGTTTTTAATACGCTAAGAAAAAAACTCAGTCTGGACAATTGCATCTCATATGCTTTCAGATGTAATGGAAATATTTGGTGATATGCTGACCTGCTGAAGTTTCCCTCTGTTTTGTCAGTTAAGCAATAATCATGGAAGGCTAGATCTTTGAGTACAAAGAAGACTCTTTACTAACTGGCCCTTACCCAAGCTGCTGACAGAATTGATTCTGAAAGTATTCCTGCTTTATTTAGAGTAGCTTATTTATATGATCCCTACTAACATTGTTATCACTGACCAAATACCATCTGACCCTCACATCACAGAAGCGATATGATGACTGTTTTGTCCAAGTCAGGTCTTTCAGTTGATCTTCAGATATGGGAGATTTCCAAGCCCCAAATACCATCTGATAGTCATTCTTGCTTTCAGCATCAGTCTTAACACTCCCATCATTCCTTGGGAGGCAGTTGGTGGTACATAGGAAGAGAGGCTGACCTTGAAATCAGGAAAGACCTGAACTCAAATTCTCCCTTAGATACTTACTAACTGTGTGATCTTGGGAAAGTCACTTAACATGTCTGCTTCAGTTTCCTCATCTGTAGAACAAGGATACTAGGAGAACCTACCTCACTCTGCAAATCTTGAAGGGCTAGATAGATGCTGCCTGGTTTTCTCACTGTTTTCTTGTTTTTATTGTTCAGCTTTTCTGCTTCCCAAAGCTCTGATGGGCTTACTATTAAGAAAAAGAGGTAGCTACCCACATGCTGTTATGTTAGGGAGCTGGTAAGGTTTCTAGCCTCAAAACGTTCCCTCAATAACCTGCTTTCGGTGCCTGCACAATACCAGCATCATAGCTTCATCCTATGAAGTATCCCTGGGAGAGGTAACATATTAAGCTCTTCTTAGTCATCTGTACCTTACTGTGAGTGAATACATCAGGTCCTTTTTAACTAGAGACCTAGCAGAAAGCAGGTATGAAGATTTTGTTTGTTTTGTTTTGGTTTATGGCAGGCCATATAGAAGTAAATTAGGAGTTGAGTTGGTCTTCCTTCTCTCCATCCCTTCCAACAAATGTGTCTAAACTTTCTTCAGTCCTCTTGTTGTCATCAATATAGCTTTTTTTAAAAAAAATCCTTTTGTTTATCTTTGACATTCATCACCAACCTTAGTTCCTTGTGAATTTTAGTATTTCTGACACTATTTTTATAGAGCTATGTCACTGTACATACTACTCCCCAGTTACCCTCCCATGCTTCCATTTTCTGTTCATTTTTCTCTAAAATTTAAGTTGGTTGATGAGTTTCCTCTGCATCTACGTCAGTCTCCCATCTCTCTTAGGTTCCCCCCTTATGAAACTTTAAGCCATAGTATTCCACATATCCTTTCTCTAAACTCTCTGTTCTTTGATGTACATTGTACTATCCCTACTTTTCTCCATTTACTATAAACACAAGTGAAACAATCAGTTCTTCACAGAATTATTGCCATTTCGACTTTACCAACAGTTCTTCTTCATTGATCAGTAGTTCCTCAGCTCTATTCTTTGATCCTTTAAAGAATAAAACTGACTCCAGCTTAGGTTTATCAGCTCATTTGCTTTTAACAGAGAAAGAGCTCAAGAAAATGCCTGGAGAGTTGAAATCTACCCCTATTTGCGATTTCTTTCTCCAGTTCATCATCCATTTCCTTCTGCCTGGGTGGTTTGTAGTAGACTTGTAGTACAATATCATTTTTGTTTTTCTTTCTACTAATCCTGACCTAAGTTTTCTCCACTATTACTTCCTCCCTCCAGATTGTGAATTTTCTCCTAGGTGTGTATCTGCTTTATCTTTAGTGCTAACCCTTTTCTCCCTTTTTAAAACTCTGTAAATAATTAAGTTGCTCCTTTCCAACGTTGTCACAGCCTACCAAATCTCAGTGACAATTATTTACCTTGTTACAATAAGATCTCTGATTCATCTTATGACTCAATCATTTACCAAGCATTTAATGAATTCTTAATCTGTCCTAGGCACTATATTCAACTGATTTAGATGATGTAGACTTTGGAAAGTCAGAAGGATGAGCAGAAAGTCCAACTATCTGGCTATCATCTAATGCCTTGTTCCACACATGCACATGGCTTTTTTGAACATGAACTCAAAGAGATTTATTCATCTTCTGAACAAAATTTTTATTAAATAACTACTGCTTTCAAGAAATCATGAAGAAATCTACCTTCAAGGAGTTTACAGTCTAGTAGGAAGTTCATTGAATGTACATTGATATTTTCTTTAAAGTCTAATTCTTTTAAATTGTGAAAAAAGCAAGTTTTCCACCACATATAAAATAACCTGTGATACTAGATAGAAATCCTAGCCTAAAAAGTAAACAGTCTATTCTCCTTCAAGATAAATTTATTAGGAAAAGTCAGAAGATCATAAATTTTAAAACTAAAAGTGACTATCCACTCTGACCCTCTCTTTGGAGATCTTTTGAAGATACTGAGACCTACACAGGCTAAGTGATGAACCCAAAACTATGCACATTACCACAAGGCAATAGTAAGATTTGAATGCAGATCATCTCACCCCAAACCCAATATTCTCTTATAAGATCACGGATGTAGAAATAGAAGGGACAGGAAAGGTCATGTAGTCTAACCCCCTCATTTGACATATGAGGAAACTGAAACCAAAGGGACTTGTCATGAGTTGCACAGTTATCAATTGTCAGAGGCAAAATTTGTGTCCATGCCTTCCTGATTCCCAGACCATTACTCTATGTATTATACCATGTTGAGTCTCCAGAAATAAATTAATTAAATAGATTCCCTAGAAAGGCTTGACTTTCACATAGCATTCTAAGTTTGCAAAGCATTTGCCTTGTATTATTTTAAACTACCTCCATGAAACATGGGATGTACCATGGTGTGATTGCTATGACCAATCCAGTGACTTGGAATCTAGTTATCTTTACCTGCCCTTGCTAGATTTTTATACTGAAATGGGGTGGGGGGGGGGAATATCCCCCCCAAAGATAAGCTTTTAAGAAATCCACTCTCTGAAGATGCTGAGGTCCCAGCCTGGACCGGATTCAAGCTCATCCATCTATCTCCCAGAGCACTCAAGTTATTTTGCTCATTTTGCATTAAATGTCAGCCTGGCTGCTTTCCCCCAGCAGCTAAGAACTCCGTTTGTGTGTATTCTTTTACTTTTCTCCAGAGATCTTGACTACTGTATAGTAAGTTTTTCATTTTACATTTTAAAAAGCTGAGTCTCAGCACATGGCAGAGGAGCCATGAGTTACTGTGCCATTTTCTACTTTGCCTTAGGCTCCCCCAAACAGAGTTGGGGGATCAGGTCTTTACTGTAAGACAGCTCAGCTGCCAGGCTTGCTGCTTGGTGGGGCAGGCTTTGAAATCTCCCAGTCGCAGAGAGGCAAACTTTTCTTTCATTCTGGATACTTTTGTGTTTAAAATCTTAAGCTTCGTACATGCACATAGGAGAAGTAGCCCTGTCAGGTATCCCAGAGCCCCAAGGGGCTGGCAGCCATCATCTAGCCAATGTGACAAACATTTTTTCAAAAATCTTTAAGCCTACAGGATTTGCTTTGGTTCCACCAATGTTTTTGGACATTTATCCCTCCTCTTGTTTCTCTGTCTGTATCCTTATGACCCTCATGGCTAAATAAAAACAATAATGATAACTCACACTTATATAATACTTAAGATTTATAGAGCACATCACATACATTACTTCCTTTGATCCTTGTGGAAATTCTTTCATGGAAATGTGATCATTGTCTCTTTTTCACAGATGAGGAAGCTGAGGCTCTGAGTCATGATTTGGAAATGACAAGAGAAAGTTAGAAGGAAGTAACAAAAGCTGGATGGATCTGGAGTCCTGAAATCTGACCTCAAATCCCTTATCTCAGTCAGCTTGTTAGCTGGGTAACCCCAGGCAAATTACATGTCTTGTCTGAGCCTCAGTTTCCTTCTCCCAGGGTCTCCGTGAGAAGAAAATAGGATAATGTGTTTAAAGTGTTTTACAAACCTTCAAAAGAAATAAAATGCTTGCCATTATAGTTGCTAGCTTATAGCTACACGGCACTTTAAGGTTTGTGAAACCTTCAATAGACATAATCTCATTTGTTCATCATACTAACCCTGTGAGATGGGTGCTACTATTAAACCCATTTTACAGATGAGGAAGTTTAGCAGGCATCTGATAAGCCAACTCTTCCAAGTCTAGAACTCTGTCTACTCTGTCTCAGAATATATTATAGACTACAGAAAATTAGAAAATAAGAAGCAAAAGCAAGAGGAGGACAACTATCAAGTTAGAAAGTGAGCTGGATCTCTAGCCAGACATTTTTGGATTCTGTCCCAGCTCTGATACTAGCTAGGTGAGCTCCAAAATTTCCAGGCCTCAGTTTCCCCATCACTAAAATATGTGTTTGTGGGCAGATTGTGCTGCCACGGTCAGTGCTACATCGTACCAAGAGGTACTCATGAGAATAGCTAAACTAGCATGTGGTTGGTCCTAGCACAAGAGAGTGAATGGGGAAGCTGTCAGGTGGAAGAGATTTGCCTGAGCTGAGCACTCAAGGGACTCTCATGTTTAGAGATCAGGTTCCTACTTCCCTTTCAAAGGCAGAGATGGGAGAGCTCACCTGGAGAGCCCTGATGCTGCTCCCAAAATAATTGCCAACTTGCACAGGGAAAGTCTAGAGAAAATGATATCATCATCACCAAAAGTAAGACTGTGAAAAGGGTAAGGTACTAAAGGGGAGGCAAGCCCACCCTGGCAATAGGGATCCCTTCAAATCCTCTAGTCCTTCTCCTACCCCTAAGGGTTGAGCTTCTTGGCTTAAGAGTAGAGGAAGTTTAGTCAAGTGGTCCCAGCACATTTCATAGACAAGATGTCTTTAGAGTGCTAAAACAAAAATGGCAGACATTGGTTCTGAATGAACTCTGGTCCCAGATGGTTGTCCACAGTCCATATCATTACTGCCTTTCCTCTTTGACCTCTTTCTGTGGAAACAAAATGGCTTTCAATCTAGGACCCTGCTCCAAAGAGTGTGGGAAGATAGCAGATGCCTTCTAGTACTATTTCTCTCTGTGTTCAGCCCTAAAAGAAACCAACTGTGGGATTATTATATCATTGATAATAACAAACACTAAGTAGTAAGAGTGATAATAAAGTTGTTTAATATTAATAATAATAACAGCATTTATATAGCACTTTACAAATATTATCTCATTTTATCCTCACAAAACCCTGGGAGGATAGGTCCTTCAAAGACAGGAACACTAGCGTGTAAGATCATAGGCATTGCCCCAGGGTGGGAAATTTAGAAGACACAAAAATTTAGCACGTGTACTCTCTAGCAGAGTAGAAGCAGCTGAGAATAACACAAGCCCAGACCCTGAAAAGTGGCTCAGACACCAACCCTTCCCTCTCTACTTCTGTACCATAAGGAAATTCCCAACCTCCAGGTTTTATCCCATCTCCTTGCCAGAGTTTTCCCTTTCCTCCACTTTTTCAATCAATTAGTATTTATTAGGTGCCTATTATGTGTGCTAAGCATTGAGGATACAAAAAGAAGTAAAAGATAGTCCCTGCCCTCAAGAAACTTCCCATCTAAAAGCCAAACAATTTCTCTCTTACTTTTCCTCTGCAAAAAATCACATGCCTCACTTTACCTGATCCCCAGTGAAAGTGAATAATAACCCTGATGCTGCCACCCCAGTGAGACATTTCCAGTGAATTGATGATGTCTGAGGTTCTTTCTGACTCTGAGATTCTACCCCCTAAAACCACTAGAGTAACTAATTCTCCTTTCTGCATAATTGAATGTCTTAATTATATCTTACACTAATTTCACATCATTAATTTTACATTTAACAACCCATGTTGTTGACACTGCTTACTCCAGGCTTCAACATTGCTAGCTATGGTTCTGGAAAGAATGATGATTGTGGAGCCAGCCCATAGTGGAAGGTATCATGGTAGGAATTCAATTTAATGGAGACCCAAGAGCAACAATAGGTCTTAGATAAATAGTGAAGGGAGGAGAGAATTCCACATGAGGGGGACTATGGTATCAGCCAAAGCACTTGAAGAGAAATGAATGGCATGTTTAGAGGGCAGCTTGGCTGGAGTGCAAAGTTCATTGAGAGGAGAAGATGCCAATTGGGGCCAGACAATGGAATGATGTATATGGTGCTTAATAAGTTTGAACCAGATTCCATGAGCCATAGGATGCTATTAAAGACTTCCAGAGAGAATGGCATGTATAAAAGTAAAGTTCTAGAAAGAGTTATTACTCATCACATTATTTTAAAGATAAGGAAACTGAAATTCAGGGCAGCTAAGAGACTTTCCTGAGATCACATGGATAGCAAACATTAGAGATGGGCTATTATCTCAGGTTCCCTGACTCCAGAGTCATTGCTTTGCCAAACAGCTCCCTCTAATCTTGCACTCATATTTATGAAGGGAGAACTTAGGAAATGAGAATAGTTAATGGACTGTTGTAGTAGCCTAAGACACTAGGTGGTGTGGCCTTAGAACAGAATGGAAACAAAGAGATGCAGCTGAAAAGAAAAAAATAGACAGGGGTTAGTAAATGACAGGCTTACAGGACATCTGTCTTGTAAAGGATGATGTGCTTATTGCCAAGGACTAACCTAGCAAAATTTGGAGAGGCTGATCATCAGGCTGGTCATGGAGTGATGGATTTTTCAGTCATAGTAACTCTTCAAAAATATAGAAGGATTACAATCTGTATTTCTGGGGAGAGTAACCATTCTGATAAAATCATGGATCCTTAGAAAAATGGAAGGATTGAAATATTTTTTAAATAACTCTGGGGAATGTCTAGCAGAGACCTGGAAATGTGGAGATGGAACCTGCTAACGCCCCCACCTAGATGCCCCAGGATCACCTAGAACATCCTTCAGGGCTTCATGACTTCAGGGGTGTACGACTGTCTGCATGTGTCAGGATTGGAGATTTGGAAGTGGTTTGTGTAGAGATAAGAATGAATGAAATATCCAAGGGTAAGGGTAGGGTGAGAAGAACAGGAGTCCAAGGAATAAGTTTAAGTCACATTCACATTTAAGTGTAAGGAGACAGAGAAGTCTCTTTTATAACCCTCTCCAGTTTAATTGCTTCATTTTGCCATTAGAAGGTGTATAAATATTTTCACTCATTCTTCCCTAAGGTGATTTTTCTTCCATTAATTGTATCACTCAACTGATACTATAGATGTGAGTCATAGTGACAGAGTTCTTTCCCCATCAATGAGCAGTTCGCAAGATGGAAGAAAGGAATTGTAATGCTCTCATGTGGGTCACACCAGGGCTGCCCCCGAGGAAACTCTCTTGGAAGACTCATCCAATAAACAAAATGGGTAACCATTGCTTGTTCCACAATATGGGACTTACTGTACTGCTACTGAATCTCACATATGGTCCTTGCTTTCCATTTCTCTAGATGAGGTTCTTACTAATGGTATAATGAGATAGTGTAGCCAAAACCACCTCAACCCCTACCCAATGAGCCACTTCTTACCACAAATTTCAGATATCTAAGTGATGTAGTGGATAGAGCACTGAGAGAATCAGGAAGATTCAAGTTCAAATCCAGCACCAGACACTTCCTAGCTATGTGACCCTGGGTAAGTCACTCAACCTCTGTCTGCTTCAGTTTTCCTCATAAAACAGGGATGACAACAACATCTACCTTGTAGGATTGTTGCAGGAATTAAATGAGACAATATTTGCAAAGGTCTTAGCATAGTGTCTGGCACATCATCCTCTCCCCTTCCAGCTCTAAAAACCTTTGGCTTGTAGACAGTCAGACTCATTGGGTTTATCACATATAGGCACCAGGGTAGTGAGAATAAGAAACTGAAAGGTAGTCGGAGATTCGTTTCTTTCCAATGAAAGAAAATGAATCCTGAGTTTGTGGAAATCTCTAAGTCTCATAAGTCAGAGTCCCCAAGCAGAGGTCATTCTTAGCCTGCACAGAAGTTAAAAGTCTTAGGTCTAGCAGCATCTGAAGAAAAGAAAAATCCATATCCCTAGATGTTTCACTCATTAAACTCTGTGAAAGCAATTTGACAACATTTTGGATGTGTTTTGTCATTACAGGTGGTATTGGTGCACTGTTACTTATTTTAGCTAGGAAGAGGTGTGTGTATCCACATGTGTGTAAGTTGGTGTGTGTATAGGTGTGTATGTGTAAGTTTGTGTGTGTATTGTGCATGTGTAAGTTTGTATGTGTATCTATCTGTGCATGTATAAGTTTGTGTGTGTATATTTGTGCATGCATAAGTTTGTGTGTGCATGTGTGTACGTGTGTGCATATAAATTTTGTGTGTGTAGGTGTGCATGTGTAAGTTTCACATGTGTGTGTAGGTGTACATGTGTAATTTTTGTGTGTGTGCATGTGTGTGCATGTGTTCATGTGTTTGGGATGTAGATGACACTGGATCTATGAATTTATGGCTGAGTGTGAGTTCTATTGCAGGCTTCATCATGATTTTATCCTTAGAGCTAGTTCTACTGAGGAAATGTCTGGGTGCGGGGAGGGGAAAGGGGACCATGAGTCAGACTCATACAGGAATCCTATGAATTTCTCCTATATCCCTGGAACCTTTTATGGTGATATTTATCCCTGTCATCCACTCCCACCCCACCAAGTTCCTCCCCTACCTCACTCTCACAACTAATTCTGCTTGTAATACTTCCCAACAGTCAGGCATTCTAATAGCCAAAGAGAAACATTTCTGAATTTTACATTTTCTTCTCCTTGGACTTATAGGAACAAGTTATAATTCTAATTAAGCAACAACTTCATTATTTAGTGCAGGAAATAAAATATTTGAATTACTTTCAGCAAATTCCAGTTTAAATAAAATCAGGAAGATAATTACTTGAATATAAATTATTTACCAAATTAATTCTTTATTAGAATTTTGGAGGAATTCAAATATGTTTCTCTGGCAAGTGCTACATAACAAATTAATTGTGTAATTAGTAGTAAATGTGTCATTTTTATAATTTCTTACTTATAATAAGCATAACCCAACTATTCCGGCTTCGTATGTTCTTTGTAAACCCTTTATCTCCCTTGAAAAAAAAATCTCGTTTAAGAGATCACAGGGCTGATCTTTTAAACTGTTGTCAGTAGTTATGCAAAATCTTCACAAAAGTACTGGTGGGCAGACTACAGGGACCCCTCGACTTTAATCAGTCATGAGAGTAGGCAGGATTTAGAAGTCATTTCTCAACTAGGGATCACCTGCAGAAAATGAAAAGTCCCAGAGAAGACTGCTGAGTACAAAATGCCATTGTATACATAGACTCTTATGGACTCTGAAAAGCCCTTTGACTCCATGGAAATAGAAGCTATGTTGGAAGTGGAAAGAGCAGAAAAGCGTGTGTGACATGTGCATATGAACATAGTACTAGTGTTTAGCCTTGAAAAGAAAAGGGAAGAGAGCCAGAAATGGGGATCATTCCCCTTGAAATTCTTCACCCATTGGCCAGGGGAACCCTGAATAATAGGGGAAAGCTGTGTAGGTCAAGAGCAAAGATGGCCAACCGTCTAAAGTTTGCAGGTGACATTTACTTAAACGGACCAAACCATCCAATAAGTATCCAAGAACTGGAAAAAATCAGGAAAGTAGAAATTGTGTGACTAAAGCATATTTAATGCAAATGTGAGTTAAAGAATGCAGGTGATAATTCTATGGTAGGAATTGCTTTTAATGCATTGAACTATTCTACACCAAGTGTCATGGCATGATATGGGATGGAGGCCATAGGACACTGAGTTAGGAGTCCTGGTATGTAGCTGTAACTTAGCCACTAAGATTTTGAGCAAATAACTTTATATTTCTATACTTTAGTTTTCTCATTTATAAAACAAGAGGGATAGAATAAATTATTTCTAAATTTCTTTCATCTCTGGAGATCTCTGATTCTGAAGAAGGGAATGCTTACAAAAGGAGCTTTGCATTGGACCAAGAGTCAATCTCCAGAGGTTAAAGGTTAAATCTACAATTCTCAAAAGGATTTCAAACCATGAACAACCAAATTGTTCTAGATCAGTAATGATAAGAGAAACTCAAAGCACTATAACTCCGAGCTGTCACCTCACGTCTAGAAAATTGTCAGAAATGACAAAAGATGGCAGTAGTCAATGCTGGAGGGACTGCGGAAAGACAGACACACTATTAACATACTGGTGGTACAGATGTGAATTGGTCCAACTATTATGGAAAGCAATTTGGAATTTTGCAAACAAAGTGTGCAAATTTTAGAGTGACTAAAATGCTCATATTTTTGAACCTAGAAATGGAAGGAAGGAAGGAAGGAAGGAAGGAAGGAAGGAAGGAAGGAAGGAAGGAAGGAAGGAAGGAAGGACTGAGCAAAGAATGTATTTTATCCATAGGACATTTCAGTGAAAATGATAGTGTCGCTCTTGGTCTGTGTGGTCTGGGACAACTGAAAAAATGACAAAACATTTTGAAAACTGTCTTTTTGAGTGGTGGGATGTGTCTGGATTGGTATCTAAGGTTACAGAGAACAAAATATTTGATATTTCTCTAGAAATCCAAGGTTGTTCCTTGTTTAGCCTGGTAAAATATAGGGTCCTTGGCTACCGTATCATTTCAGCTTGGCCCTCTTTCCTTTTTTTACATACTTGCTAAACTAGCAGATAAGAGAATCTTATAGATGGAGTTTAGCAGGATTTTAGCATTTGATAAAGTATCTGATGTAATTGCTGTCAGAAAGATAAAGCAATGAGGTAGAGCACTACAACAGTGATGCCATTTGGAGCATGCATTTGGAGCCAATTGAATGGCTGAACTCAGAGTGGTCCTTAATATTTCCTTGTTATCTTTAGGAGGTCTCCAGTGGAGTTATCTTTGACTTCTCATTCTCCCTCGCTCTACTTCCCCCAGTCTAATCAGTTGCAAATCTTGTCAACACCACCTCCTCAATATCTCTGTCATCGATCCCGTTTTCTTCATTCATACCAAACACCCTATTCCAAGCTGTCATCTACTCTTAACCTGGACTGTTGCAATAGCCTAATAATTGTTCTTCCTGTATCTGATATCTCCCCTTCTGATAGATCCTCCAACAGTTCCCAAATTGTTATGCCAAAAGTGTTGCTCCTCCACTCAAGAAGTACCTTGAATGATTCTTTCAGAAAAAAGTGTGGGGGAGAAGAAGTATTAGGTTGTCTACTAAACTGAAGGTCTACGGAGCTACTGTGCTGACTTCATTATTGTGTGAGTGTGAAACTTGGACAGTCTAACCTCGCCATTTCCAGAAACTGAATTGCTTCCATTTGAAATGTCTTGGGAAAATTCTGAAGATCACCTGGCAGGGTAAGTTACTATACACTGAGGTTCTTTCTCAAACTAAACTGCCAAGCATTCAAACTCTATTTCTTTTTTTTTTTAATTAATTAATTAATTTATTTAACTTTTTACAATCATTTTCACAAAATTTTGGGTTCCAAATTTTCTCCCCTTTTAACCCCTCCCCCCACCCCAATACCCCAAGCAATCTAATTTTCCCTATCTCCAATCTGCCCTCTCTTCTGTCATCCCTCCCTTCTCTTGTCTCCATCTTCTCTTTTCTCCTGTAGGGCCAGATGACTTTCTATTCCTCATTAACTGTATGTCTTCTTTCCTAGTAGCAACAACAATGCTAAACAGTTGTTCCTAAAACTTGAGTTCCAAATTCTCCCCATCCCTCCCTCCCCACCCATTCCCTTTGGGAAGGAAGGCAACTCAATATAGGCCATATCTGTGTAATTTTGCAAATGTCTTCCCTGATAGTCGTGTTGTGTAAGACTAACTGAATTACCCTCCATCCTACCCTGCCCCTCATTGTTTCTCTTCTGTCTTTTGATCCTGTCCCTCCCCAAGTGTTAACTTCAAATTGCTCCCTCCTCTCTTTGCCCTCCCTTCCATCATCCCCCCCCTTGCTTATCTCCTTCTCCCCCACTTTCCTATACTGTAAGATAGGTTTTCATACCAAAATGAATGTGCATTTTATTCCTTCCTTTAGTCAAATGTGATGAGGGTAAACTAATTGTTTTTTGTTTTTTGTTTTCTCAGCTCTCCTCTTTTTCCCTCCACTAAGAAGTCTCCTACTTGTCTCTTAAATGACATATAATTACCCCATTCCATTTCACCCTCTTTCCTCCCAGTACATTTCTCTCTCACCATTTACCTTAATTTCTTTTAAGCTATGGTACCATCCTATTCAATTCACTCTGTGCTCTCTGTCTCTGTATGTGTGTGCATGTGTGTATGTGTGTGTGCGTGCATGCATGTACATGTGTGTGTGTGGTCCCACCAACTACCCAGATACTGAAAAGTTTTAAGAGTTACAAATATTGTCTTTCCATGTAGGAATGTAAACAGTTCACTTCTGGTAAGTCCCTTAAGACTTCTCTTTGCTGTTTACTTTTTCATGCTTCTTCTCATTCTTGTGTTTGAAAGTCAAATTTTCTTTTCAGCTCTGGTCTTTTCATCAAGAATGATTGAAAGTCCTCTGTTTCATTGAAAGACCATATTTTCCCTTGAAGTATTATACTCAGTTTAGCTGGGTAGGTGATTCTTGGTTTGAGTCCTAGTTCCTTTGACTTCTGGAATATCCTATTGCACGCCCTTCGATCCCTTAATGTAGAAGCTGCTAGATCTTGGGTTATCCTGATTGTATTTCCACAATACTGGAATTGTTTCTTTCTAGCTGCTTGCAAGATTTTCTCCTTGAGCTGGGAGTTCTGCAATTTGGCCACAATGTTCCTAGGAGTTTCTCTTTTTGGATCTCTTTCAGGTGGTGATTGATGGATTCTTTCAATACTTATTTTGCCCTCTGGTTCTAGAATGTCAGGGCAGTTTTCCTTGATAATTTCATAGAAGATGATATCTAGGCTCTTTTTTTGATCATGGCTTTTAGGTAGTCCCATAATTTTTAAATTGTCTCTCCTGGATCTATTTTCCAGGTCAGTTGTTTTTCCCATGAGATATTTCACATTCTCTTCCATTTTTTCATTCTTTTGGTTTTGTTTGGTGATTTCTTGGTTTCTCGTAAAGTCATTAGACTCCATCTGTTCCATTCTAATTTTGAGAGAACTATTCTCTTCAGTGAGCTTTTGAACCTCTTTTTCCATTTGGCTAATTCTGCTTTTGAAAGCATTCTTCTCCTCATTGGCTTTTTGAACCTCTTTTGCCAATTGAGTGAGCCTATTCTTCAAGGTGTTATTTTCTTCAGCATTTTTTTGGGTCTCTTTCACCAAGGTATTGACCCGTTTTTCATACTTTCCTTGCATCTCTCTCATTTCTCTTCCCAGTTTTTCCTCCACCTGTCTAATTTGCTTTCCAAAATCCTTTTTGAGCTCTTCCAAGGCCTGAGGCCACCCAACATCCCCCTGGGGTGTCTGGGGTGCTGAGGCCCCACCCTCCACGTCTTTCCCTGATGGCAAGAATATTTCCTCGTCCTCATCAGATCCGAATGTCGGGATCATTTGCGTTTGTTGGAAAAAACTCTCTATAGTCTTATTTTTCTTCCCTTTTCTAGGCATTTTCCCAGCCAGTTACTTGACTTCTGAGATTCCTGTCCACTCCCGCCTAGATCCGCCCAGCTAGTGCTTGGGGTCTGAGGTTCAAATGGGCTTTCCGCAGCAAGCTTTAGTTCTGGTGCTGGGGTGGGGGCAGGGCCGCCTCCCAGGCTCAGTTCCCTCAGGGGCTTTATGCAGAGGCCTTCAGTAAAAGAGCGGGGTGGGGCAGGGCCATCTCCTAGGCTCAGCTCCCTCAGGTTGTTTATGCAGAGATCTTCCGTAATGAGGATCCTGCTTGCTGCTGGGGGAGTCTTGGCCGCAGCCGCAGCTGCCTCCGCCTGCTCCACCGCCGCCCCCGTCTCTGCCACCGCCGCTTCCTCCCAAGGGGGCCCGAGTCACGGAGACACTCCCCTCCCCTTCTCCAGCCCAGCCTCTCTCACTGACCTGTAGCTTCTGTGGGCGGAGGGACTTTCCCGGCTGCCGGAGCTTCCGTCCCTGAAGCCTGCTCGAGTCAGCTTCTCTGGGGCCGCGGCCAGGGCAGCGCTGGGGTGGTGTCCACTTTCCGGGGCGCGACGGACCCTGGGGACGGGTCTCCAGGGCTCCCTGGAACGGAAATCTCTTCCACTCCGTTTCTGTACCCTTTTCAGTGGTCCAGAAGTTATGGGGGACTCTTTTTAAATTAATTCTATGGGCTGTGGTTTCGGAGCTCGTAAATGTACATCCTTCTACTCTGCCATCTTGGCTCCACCCCTCTCAAACTCTATTTCTGAGAGTGCAACTCTGATTGGCTGGTCATGCAGCCTGAATGCCAAATGTACATTTACCTAAAAGACTATTTTACTGAGAACTTGCAGAAAGCTAACACTCAGAGGTTAGAAAAAGTGGCACAAGGACATTCTCAATGTCTTCCTGAAGAACTTTACTATTGATTGTGAGATAAGGGAGATATTGGCACAGAATCACCCAGCATGACATATCCACATTAAAGAAAGCACTACGTCCTGTGGGCAAAGCAGAATCAATGCAGGGAATGTGAGATGTGCGCATCTAGAGACACCTCCACTCCAAATGTTTGGAGGGACTACTTGTAACTGAGTTCAGCCATTCAGTTGGCTCCAAATGCATGCTGTGGTAGAATCTGCCAAGCTCGTATTTGTCTGATGAGCCACAGTTGGACACACCATGACATTGTATAAATGATGAATAACAATAACCTTCAATAATACCCTCTTCCATTGACATCAAGTTGAAAAGCAAACTCTTCTGCTTACTAGTGTGCTTGACAATTTGGCTCTAGTCAATCCACCCAAATTAATTGCACATCATTTTCCCCACACACACACACCAATTATCATCTACCTCTGCCACTTTGAACCCCCTACTCCTTTAAAGGTTCAACACAAGTGCCACCTTCAAGAAATTTCTGATTTCCCCCAATAGCTAATAAATTCCATATCGTATATGTTCTTGTATAAATCTACTAAGTAGGGGTCAACATGTTCACAGATTAATACATGTAGGATCTGGATGGATGGATGTGCAAAATATACTAAATCCACCCAAACAAATGCTTGCTATTTGCTTAATTTGTTGAGTCCTCTCAGGGATTTGTACTTGTTCCTATGCTGGTTAATATTTTTATTGGTATTGTGAACAAATTTTAAATGACATACTTGTAAAATTTGCAGATGGCACAAATGTGGATGGGATAGCTAACACACTATTGAACAGAGGTAAGATCAAGAAAGATCTTGGCAGCCTAGAAAATTGTACATTTGAATCTAATCTTACTCGCTACAAATAAAATCTTCCACTTGGATTCAAAAAATCAGCTTCATAAGTGTAAGATGGGGTAGGCATGGTTTCACAGAAGTTTGAATGATAAAGATCTGGGAGTTTTAGTAGAGTGCAAGCTCAGGATGACTGCTATGACATGCTACGGCAGTCAAGAAAGGTACTTGAAAGACGTTAAGCGAGCAGAGTGTCCAGGCGTGAGAAGATATGGGACTATACCCATCACTGACTCAGTTGAAATCAAGTTGGCCAGAGAGCAGCCCAAACCAGATTAAAATGTAATTGGGATAGGTTTCACAAAATAAATACAACATGGATAATGTTAATTTGTGGTTTTCTAGTGTGCAGCGTTTAGTTTTCACTACCATATTTCAAGGAGAATATTAGTAAACTGTGGAGTATACAGAGGAGGGCAACAAAAGTGCTGATGGACTTTGACTCCATGCCATAGAAGGCTTAGCTGAAGGAATTAGAGATTCTTAGGAGAGAAGACTGGGGAGGGAGAGTGAGAGGAGGGAACATGTGATAATTGTCTCCCAAGAATGACTCTCAAGTGGAAGAGTATTACAGTTGCCCTCTTGGTCCCAGAGGACAGGGCCAAGGGGAATGGAAAAAAGTTCTGAAGAGGGAAGTTTAGGCTTGTGAGAAGGGGAAAAAAACAACTTCCTAACAACCAGAGTTTTCCAAAGGTTGAATGAGTTGCCTGAGGAGGTGGTGGTTTCCTTCACTCTGGAGGTCTTCATGCAAAGACCCAATGAATATATAACTGAGATGCTGGAGTGATTCTTGGGGGAAGGGAAGAGTAAGGTTTGGACTATATAGTCTCTGATAGACAACTCAGAGCTGCTGTGATTGTGTGACAAATTACTGTCATTGCTATGATCCTAAGAATGATCTCAGCAGAAATCTTTGGGGGAGAGAGGCAATCAGTTCTATTTATACCAGTTTCCATATTTAGCACATAGGCTGTTCAGTGTGCCAGCTACCACAACAAACACCTCCTATGTTTCCTATTTATGTTCACCCATCACCCAATTAACACCCCATAATGGCTACACACATGCCTAGGCTCCACCTTCCAAGCACAACCCTATAACTTTTAATTCTCTCCTTCACCTATGTTTCTACATAATAGGCCCTTAATTAATACTCTTATTCTGACAGAACCCAACCTGTTAAAAATCAAATGGCTTTGATGAGATGATACACAAAACCAATCAAATGTGGTCATGCCTTTGTTCACCAAAGCAGACACCCAGGTGAAAATGCAGATGAATTGCTGTTGTGCTAGACAGATTAAAGCAATCATTGTATAATTTGTTTTTTCTGTCCAGGTGAGGTATTTCCAAAGAATTACTGATGTTAGTTCTCCATCATAAGTAACTCTGGTCATTATTATTTACATGGTGACCAAGAGTGACAATGGTCATGGAGCTCAGTTGGAAACTTTAACCCTGAAGTAATCATTTAAGATACAGTAGAATTATTCTAAGATCATATACTTAGAGATGGAGACTTTGTAGATCATCCAGGCATTGAGATGGGAGAGATAAAGAGACTTTCCAATGGTCACATAACTAATAAATGTCAGAGGGAGAATCTGTGCTCAAGTTTTCCTGACTCCAGGTCTAATGCTTTAGCCAATGATATTTTTTACATCCACCTATAGAAAGGAACCTTCCCTAAATGTTACAGACTTGGAGCCATAGAAAATACTCAACTAGGAATGTATGGAGGGATTTCATGAGGGGAAATTTAAGATGTTTAGAATCATAGCACCTCTGGGTTGGAAGGGAACTTGGAGAGCATCTAGTTCAACACACACCCAAGCAGGAATCTTCTCTACAACACCCCTAAAAGGCCAGATGTGTCAAATTGGCCAGCCCAAACCTGATTAAAATGAAATTGAGATAAGTTTCACAAAATAAATCCAATATAGATAATGTTAATTTGTGGTTTTCTAAGTAATTACATGGCCTTCAGGTATCTGTTTCTATTTGAGTTTGACATCGCTGCTCAAACATATTAATCTGCACAGAGTATCTGCCCCCAAAGTAGATTGCAGGTATGACTTTATAGGCTTAAGAACATCAAAGTAGACCTTCTAGGTCAGCAGAATAGTCCAATTGGCCAAGATCTGCCTTATTTACAAGGGAAGTAGAATGTCGCTTCCATCTTATGGTATGAGGGGTGGTAGTATTAAAATTGTCTTGGAGAAGAGTAACAACACACGATCATTGCTTTGGACAAATAAATTAGAATAACTAACCAGTCCCTTATCAAGACTCTTGGTGACAATGTAAAAATGAATTAGGATAGAGGAAAGGGCCAGTAAAGGTTCAGTTCCCTGACTACAATGCCATACTGGGAATCCAGGGGATAATATAAGAGACTACTATCTCAGGGTGAAAGGAAAGCACTGCCTTGATGATGGCTAAACACTTTTCTTCCCCTATGATTCTATTTCAGATAGGGCTATGAGAAAACCTTTTACAGGTTTCCATGAGGTAGGACAATTAAGTTATAAGAGAAGTGACCAATAGGAGATTGTTTTCCATATGTGGTTTTGGAGGGTATATCCACCCTGTTAAAAAAGGGAAATTAGCTTAATAGCACCTCTCTTCCTAAGAGCTCCATGCACTCTCATATTTAATTTATAAGATTATACTTATTAGTGGTAAAATGTGTAGTAGATTCAAAAGACCTGATGTCTCTTCCTGGCTCTGATACTGATTGTGTATCCTTGAACAATTCTCACTGACTTCGGGGCCTCAGAATTATCACATGTAAAGTGATCCCCATCACCAAACAATTCATCATTTAGTGGCCAAACTTCAGGTGACATTTACTTAGACTATCCTTAAAATAACAAATACAATACTCAAAGCATATCCTTTCTGGTAGAAACTGAAAGAATATATGTATTCCACTGGTGTAGATTTCAAGAACCTTAGGGAAAGACATTTATACTTGCTTCCTCCAACTCCTCTCCTTTCACTTATTTCTCTCTCCAAAATCTATAAATTGCCATATTTGTAGTATTTGTTACCATAAACTACCTTCTTCTCTTGAGTGTTGTCTGTTCTCTGAGTTTTTGTGACACTAGTTTCTCCAGGTTCTCCTTCTATTTCTGTGACCACTCATGGGGCAGCTAGGTGGTGAGGTGGATAGAGCACCAGTGCAGGAGCCAAGAGGACCTGGGTTCAAATCTCACCTCAGATACTTGACACTCACTAGCTGTGTGACTTTGGGCAAGTCACTTAATCCCAGTTGCCTCAACCTGGGTCATCTCCAGTCATGCTGATGAATGTCTGGTCACTGGATTCAGATGGCTCTGGAGGAGAAATGAGGCTGGTGACCTGCACAGCCCTCCCTCACTAAAAAAAAAAAGGCAAATGCAAATCATGTCATTATTTCTGACATGGCATGGTCTTCTTCAGCAACGAAGGATGAACACACACAAAAAAAGACCACTCATTCTCATTATCTTTTACTGGCTCATCATTTGTATCACACTTTCTGATTCTAGGTCCACACCTAGGTTCTATTCTTGTCCCTCTTATCTATATGCTTTCCCTTGGTGACCTCAACAGCTCCCGTGAATTTAATTATCCTCTCTATTATTGGGAAATAATTCCCAAATCTATTATATCCAGCCTCAGTCACTCACCATTCCCACATCAGCAACTGCTTATTAGAAATTCCAAACTGAGCATCCTATAGTTCTCTCAGACTCAAGATATCCAAAACAAAACTCTTCCCTCCTAAATCTGACCCTTTCCCAAACATCTTCATTTCTGTCAAGGGCATCACCATCCTTCTAGTCTTCCTTGTTAATTTTTTTCCTGAATCCTCACTCTCCTCTACTCCACCTATCCAATTAATTGCCAAGTCTTTCCATTTCTACCTCTATGATGTAGAAAGGTATAAAAATACAAGATTCCTTGGTCTACTGATTGCTGAATACAAAAAACATTTGACTCCATAGTTCTTCAGTCTCTTTCTCACATTCATTAAGATCACTAAAGCTTTCTTAATAGATGCAGCCACATTGTCTTCCCCTTTCCATCCATTCCTGCTTATTTCTCTTTAGAAAGATCTGCAATGGTTTCCTATTGACTCCAGGACAAAATACAAACTCCTCAGATTGGTATTTCAAGAACTCCTTCCATACTATAGACCCTCACTGTCACTAACCTTGACATTTCATCTCCCATCTCCATACCTTTGTATAGGTTGTGCAATATAACTGGAATATAGTCACTCAGCATCATAATCTAAGAGGAGGAAGACCTGACAAAAGTCCTAGCCATAGCATCACTTGTAGGTAACATCCATAAAATGCTTTGGAAACTTCCAGTATGAGATCTCCCATGAGTTCTCCAAGCAACTACCCCATTCTATCTCTGAGGTGCTTCCCTGTCCCCTCAAATAGAAGTAGAAGAGACCTCCAAGGCCATCTAGTCCAAGACTTGCACAAATCAGCACACCTACTAATAGTCATCCAACTTTTGCTTGAGGAACTCCAGTAAAGAATTTTCTGACTCCTGGAACAATCCATTCCATCTTTGGAAAACATATCTCTATATCAAGCCTAATTTTTCCCTTCTACAACTTTTGCCCATTGCTCCTAGCTCTATCCACTAGAACCAAACAGAATAAGTCAAATATCTTTTCCACATGGCATACATTAATTCATTAATAATAATTAATAATAGTAAAATTATCATTATTTATGAACAAGTATTTAGATAACACTTTAAGGCTGGCAAAGTGCTTTACAAATATTATTTCATTTGATCCTTACAATAGCCCATAGGTGCTATTATTATCCCCATTTTATAGATGAAAAAACTGAGACAGGTTAAGTGGCTTGCTCAGAATCACACAACTAATAAATGTCTGAGAAACTTGAGTCCTCCTGACTCCAAATTCAATGTTCTAATCACTGTGCCAAATATTGGAAGATAGCTATTACACACCACCCCTACCTCACTCCCACCAGTCTTCTCTTCTCTATAGATTACAATATGTTCTTAAAGCTCTTTGACACTCTAGTCATTCTTCTCTAGATACTTTCCAACTTATTAATATTATGCCTCAAATTTGCCCTGAGCTAAACATAATACTCTGCACATGCCCTGACCACAGCAGGATTATCATATCCCCAATCCTCAACACTGCCTGGGCATGGGGCACATGTCTGACTTTGCTTTGCTCTGACCTCTGCCTCTCTAAATGCAGTCTGACATTACTTCATCTTCTTAGGTCATTATTATCTCATACTGTTAATTCCTATTGAGCTTGATATCTACCCAAACTCATAGACCTTTGCTTTTTTTTTTCCTGGTGAACTGCTATCTAATCATCTCTTATTCATGAGATTGATTTCTTGAGCCTATATAAATCTTTATATTTATTCTTATGAAATTTCATCCTGAGTTCAGTCCAACATTCTAGTCTTTTGAGGGTTTTTTAAGATTCTGTCATCCATTTCCTTTATTTGCCTCCCACTGCTTTGAGCCATCTGAAAATTTATTAAACATATCATCTATTCCTTTATCCACCTCACTGACAAAGAAATTATACTAGCCATGGTGTTCCTGGGAGCAAAAGGGAATTTCTGGAATGTAGGAATGATGTGATCATACCTGGGTTTTAGGAATCCTTAGAAATCCGCATTCTCAAAATCCAGTGGGCGTGTCAGACTACTCCCTGCTTTCCTCTCCTCTGTTACAGATTCTACAATGGAATGATCATTGACTGTCTCCCATGCCTAGAATTCTCCCCTTTTTCATATCCGCTTCTTTCAAGTCCCAGCTAAAACCTCCACCTTCTACAACATGCCTTCCCCAATCCACCTTACTCCTAGTGCCTTCTTTTCTGTCAATTGTCTCTGATTTGTCCTGTATATGGCTTATTTATCCAAGCTGTTTGCATGCTGTACCCCCCCCACCCTCTATTAAATTGTGAGCCCCTTGAGAGAAGGAACTGTCTTTTGCCTTTTTTCATATCCCCAGCAAGTAGCACAGTCCCTGGGACACAACAGATGATTAATAATTAATTAATGTTTATTAACTGACTTCCTCCCTCTTCCACCCCCACCCCAAGTTTCCCAGGATTTCCACCCCAGCAACCAGTTGTCGGGAAGAATCAGGTTCAGATAGAGCTTTCTCTACCTTCTGAATGAAGGAACTATCATTAAGATAGGTAAAAATTGAGTAGATGCTCTGATTTGGGCAGAAAAAGTGCTCCAGCATGTCTGACAATGGAATTTCTTCATTATGAAGGTATTATGATACCTACTTGTGAACCATTTTCTAAATTCCTTCTCTATTTCCTCTTCGTGTTTTGGTGATCTGTTGTATGCAGACCCTGTAGTATGCCTGTGATAGATAGATAGATAGACAGACAGACAGACAGGCAGATGGACAGATAGATGGATGGATGGATGGATGAATGGATTGATAGATGGATGATAGATGATAGATGGATATATGAATAGCTACATTGAGATAGATAGATGATATATGGAGATAGATAGGCTGTTGTACAACATATTTTTTTTACTTCTGTTGATTTTCACTCAAATGCTTTTTACCATGCCTTCTACCTCTGAATCCAGGATTTCCTCCCAGGGGTGTATACTGTTCATATGCAGTGCTCCTTCTCTCGGTCTTTTACATGTTCTATTTCTTTTCAATAAAGGATGTCCTTTCAGAGCCATACTTAAGTCATAGGTCCTATCCCACCAAATCTGTGTCTTATTTTGATTTTCAGTTCACCTTGTTTATTACCTGTACTTTTGCATGTATGTATAGACATGGGAAACGATGAATTTTATTTCTTGGTTTATTTCTCAGATGTAGTCTTCTGTGAATTTCTGAGAATCCACTGCTGCTCCCTGTGGCATCCAACTTTGTAGATATGCTTGGGCAGTTTTATCCTTCCTCTTTCCTTTTCCTCTTAAAGCATTTTTATTAGATTTACAAGACCCTAGCAGATATAGTCTTACCATCCCTTGCTAGGTATATTCCCCATCCTTGAACAAGAAAAAATTCACCATTATATATTTTGAGCCAAAGTCCAGAAATACAAATTCCCTTCTCAGACACCATATATTTAACCAACTCTTCACTTCCAAAACATAACTTTCTCTTATTGATGTCTTTGTCTTGGTTTGGGTAGTGATGCATTCAGCTCACTTCTAACTTCTATTACTCCCTGCCTCTTTATCCCCATTTATTAGAAAGCCATGTACCAAGCCCCAATATATAAAAGGGAATCTCCAAAGAGATGCTCAGAAGAGGTAATCATAGCAATCCTCACAGGAATAATCAAGCGGATGATGAGTGCTTATTGCCCAAATATGAAATGCAATTTGATGGACAGTCTTTTGAGTTAGTCCAGCCATACAATCAACTTAGATAGGCATTATATATGAACACCAAATATTCAAAGGGACTATCTGTGCCCAACCTGTGGTACAGCATTCTGAGCTCGTATTTGTTTGATCAGCCATAGTCGGACACACTGAAATTTCACTTTACAATGGGGATGTCATTTTGGTCTTCTTCAAAGATGAAGGACAGCAACCAACCAACCATATGAACAGTGAGGTGAAGTCAGAAATCTTTCAGATTAGGAAAATTAGAATAGCATGAATTCAACTTGGGAAACCATGCGACTCTTTCACTAATTCCCCCATGGGACAACGTAGTGATTCAGTGGCGAGAACACTGCTCCTAGAGTCAAGAAGGCCTGAATTCACATCTAGCCTTGGACTCTGTGTGACCCAGGGCAAGTCACTTAATCTCAGCCTGTAAAATGGAAATAACGATAGCACCTATTTCTCAGGGTTGCATGAAGATCAAATGAGCTAATATAAAGAACTTAGCACGGTGCCTGGCACACAGTAGGCATATAATAAATGCTTGTTTCCTTTATTCCACCCACCCACACCACTTCATTACGCAAGAGTCTATCTTTTCAACACAAATGATTCCCTTGTGATTTTATATCATTATTAATCTTAGAGCTCCACATTTTGAAGAATCAAAATGTAGGTGATCCAAAAGTCAATTGAGGATACAACTAGGTCATCCCAATAATAACTTGCCCCAAAAAATTGACATGGAAAAGAAATTCTCAGAAAATCTATTGGATTTTCACTTAATCTCCACCAAGCACTGGGTATACAAAGAAAGGAAAAAGCCGTCCTTGTTCTCAAGAGGATTATAATCTATTGGATTGTCAATTAATCTCCATCAATTGGAGTCAGGAAACTTGTTCAAATTTCATCTTAATTGCTTACTATCCATGTGACCCTGGGAAAGTCAACTCATCTCTCTCAGCCTTGGTTTCCATAACCATAAAATGAAGGGAGGAGACTGGATACCATGACTCTAAGGTCCTTCCAGCTCTCCATCTAAAATCTGATATAATGGAAATAATAATCCATGCACTTCTCTAGCTCATGAGCTTGCTGATAGGAAAGTGATTTGTAAGCCTTAAGGCTCTATACATGTAAGTTGTTTGTTGGTGTTGTGGTTGTTATATTCAATGCTATTACACAACCCTCTTCTCCCAACTCCCAAACCACTGCTCTTGCCATTAGATTAACTTGAAAACACTCAAGAGCAAATTCTTACAGAAGCTGGGTCTACGCCAAATATCCAGAAATGGTGTCCCTGGATAATGCCATTATGTCATTGTTTGACCGACTCCCAGAGGATAGTAAATAAAGCTACTAATAAGTGAAATGGGACATTTAAGCCTCTCAAGGCCCCTTATTCTAGTTCCACCCTCTTCTTTGTCTGATCTCAAATTTTCCCTTAAAGTCGGACTTTCTGTTTCAGATTCAGTTACCAAATTGCCTTTTGAGATTCTGTACCATCAGATCTGGAATGCTTTTCTTTCCTTTTGTTATTCCTTAATTTGCTTATGTACTGTATCAGAACAAGAATCATTTCCTTGTCCTCAGCAATGGTGACTTTCCTTCTTTCTACTCTGACTATTGCATATGCTGAATTATCTACATGCTTCCCCCCTCCATTAAACTGTGGTCTCCTTTAGTTCAGGAGCTATGTATTTGCCTTTCTTTGTCTTTCCAGTACTTAGAACAATGCCTAGCACACAGTAGGCACTTAACCAATGCTTGCTGACTGAATGTCGGAAGAGAAATGCTTTAAAGCAAACTTTGTATTAAGTATAATTTGACGTAGCAGAAAGTTCAGCTGAGTTCAGCTTCCTCTTCTGATACGTCCTGGCTGTATAACCCTAGGCAATTCCAGGAAATTCTCTTTTAAGTTGCAGAGAAGGTTCAGGCCTGAGAGGATCAGCAGTCTAACCCAGTTCTCTGTAACAATGAAATACCAGGTCTAGGCTCCATTTCATCCTTGTCTTCTAGCTCTTGTTGAATTGAATTGGAGTAGATCACAGTGTCATAGATTTAAAGCTGGGAGAGACCTTAGTCCAAACTCTTTATTTTACAAATGTGGAAATTGGGGCCTAAAGATAGGAAATCACTTGTCTAAGGTCACACAAGGAATACTTGCCAGAGCTGGGGATTGAACCCAGCTCATCTGACAACAAAATCAGCAGTCCATACAACCTTCCTGAGAGACAGGTTCACTAATACTTCTCCTACCTTCATCTATGCCAAACCAAAACACTTTAGAAAACACAAATCATGCCAACCTTCGTGTAATGTGATTTATTGCTACAACTTGAACTTCTCCTATAAGCTTTCCCTCCAGCTCACATGAGAGTGCCCAAGAAAATTTTGTCTCTTTGCAGTCATCTCTTTCTCTTGTCTATTCTACTCAGTGAAGAGAGGCAGTTGAAATATTTATAGAGTAAAGAAAGCCAAAGATGGTGCCACTTACCATATGATTGAAGAGAAGCAGGAAATTGAAGACGTCATTTGGTTTCTGTTGACTACATCAATGTATTTCCAGTAATTCTATTGAAAAGAGACATATTGGAAGGCTGTACCCTAAATACTTGCCAACATCCTTGTGTAGTTCAGCTTTCTGAAGGCCACAGATGGTGCCCATTCCTTGATTGGTTTATAATTGGAGCTTTGCATGAGCACTAAGGTGATTGCCATTCTGTGTTTGGAGAAAACAAGGGAGGACCTAAGTTGGAGAAACAGATGAGCGCTTATTACCCAAAAATAAGCTCCCTAGAAGCTGAAGAGTTTATTCAGGATGTTTGGTTATATGATGCCAGATCCTACATGTTAGAAAGATATTCCATGGTTGGGCACTAAATGGAGAGCAAATTAGCCATAATTCTTTTACTCATCCTTCAATGATTCATTCATTCGTACTTTCTGAGTACCTGCTATACGTTAGACTGCACAGGTAAACCAAAAAAATATGGTGTACTATAAAGAGCAATGAACTATGAATTAGTAACTTTGGGTTCTAATGCCAGCTCTGCTATTAACTTACCATAATTCCTTGGGCAAGCCATTTCCCCTTCAGTATCCTCCATTTTCCTCCTCCATAAAATGAAAAATGAGATTTCCTCTGATTTTAAAACTCTATAATTCTAAAGAAAGGACAGAACTTCGTTCTGGCCAACCCCCAAAGAAAGAGATCATGTGCCAGCCCCCCTGTTTCATTTCTCCTCTTTGGTTTGGTTTACGCATAAATCTATGTTTGTGGGAGAATGATGAACGTATACGCTACAAGACAATTCTAGTGGTTCTGTATAGCAATGCTGTAGGGAAAAGGAGGAGAAATGAAGGATAAAAAAAGAAGAGAAGGTGACTGGGAAATATTGGTAAGGCCAACTTAAATGTCACCAGTCTGATTATTTTAGGAAACTCTTTATAAGGAGATTTGGTGGATTTCAGTAAAGGTTTTCCTTCAGGACCAAGGGCTGATGCAATTCAATTCATTTCAGTTCACTTCAGTTCAACAAACATTGATTAAGTAAAAGGTCCTTCTCTAGGTTGAAGACAAAAATAAATCATCCCTCCCCTCCAGGCGTTTACACAGGAAGGATAGGACACATGCACAGATAAATATAATAAGACATAGGGAGTAAGCAGTAGAGCAAATAAGAGATCCAGATAAAGTGTTCTAGAATATTTGGTGAAAAAGGAGAACACAGTCTTTTAAAGACAAAGTCAAGGATAGCTACAGGAAGAAAGAAGGAGGGAGTCCCTGAGCTGAGCCTTTACAGAATAAAAGAATCCTGGGTTAGAAACACCTTTAGTGGCCATCTCTTACAAGTCACACCTATACAATACTCCCCTCTGCAGCATGCTTAACAAATGGTGACCCAGCTCTTAAAGATCTCTAATCAGGGAGAACCCATGCCACTCTAAGGCAGTCTATTCTACTTTTCTTTAGCTCTAATTATTAAGAATTTTCCCTCTGAAATCAATCCTCTTTGCAATTCCCATTCATTGTCTCCTGGTACCTCCCTCTGGGACCAAGCAGAAAAAAACCTTATTCCTTCTTTTACACAACAATCCTAATACTTGAAGACAGCTTTCATGTGCCTTCTAAGTCTTCTCTTCCCTCATCTCAATATTTCCAGTTTTCTCAACTAATCCTTACATGGTAGAAATTCCAGGTTCTGGGAATAACCCCCAAAGAAATATATCACATACCAGCCTCCTTCCGTCCTTTTTCCTCTTTGGCTTGATTTTCACAGAAGTCTATGTTTGTAGGGAAATGATGAACATTCATCAACCTAGTTACCCTCTTGTGGACACTTTCTAAGCCATCATTGACCAACCAGGAACTTGACGCAATAATAGTGAACAGGAAAGAATACAGTGAGAGGGAGTATTAGTTCTTTTTTCCTGGACTCTATGCCTGTTAATTAACATGAGAGCACATAATCTTTCTAGGCTGCCATATCATGCTGTCAACTTCTGCTGAATTTGTGGTCTGCTGAGACCCCTAGTTCTTTTTTTCTGAAGACTTCCTGGCCAGCCACAACTTCCCCATCAAGTACTTGTGAAGATTATTTTCTGAGTCTAAGTTTATCCCTATTATATTTGAACTTATTTCATTTGGTCTGATCTCATAGTCTATTCAGACCTTTCTGAGTCCAAACTGTGTCATCAGCATTTTAGCAATCCCTCCTTTGCAATTAGCATATTGGATAAACATACCACCCACATTTTAAGTCTAACCATCAATATAAATGTTCACAAGGCAAAGAGAAGCATAGAGACCTAGGGCACATCCCTGGAGACATCAATCAATGAATCAATCAATGGACAAGCATCGGGGATACAAAGAATAAGCAAAAACAGCACCTACCTTCAAGGAAACTAATGTTTTAGTGGACAGAGAATGGTACATGCAAGGTACATTTTAAAAGTAAACACACATCAGATTTAGAGTTCATAGCCCTAGCAGTTGGTGGCTGCAGAAAATGATACTTGAGCTGGGTTTGGAAGGAAGTCAAGGAGTCCAAGAGGCAGAGGGGAAGAGGGAGAGAATTCTAGACATCTATCATCAGGTGACATCTATCACAAAAGCGCAGAGACCAGAGATGGAGCGTGGCATTTGAGGAATAACGAATAGGCCAGTACAGCTGGGCCTTAAGATACATGGCAGGGAATAATGTATAAGAAAGCTGGAAAGACAAGAAAGACCAGGATGCGAAAAGCCTTAAATACCAAACAGAGCATTTTTGAGTTGCCTGTGGAAGTGATGGGAAATCGCTGAAATTTACTGAATAGAAGGGTGACATGGTCAGACCTGAACTTCAGGAAAAGCACTCGGACAGTTGAGTAGAAGGTAGACTAGTGGGAAGAGACTGGAGACAAGGAGACCAATTAAGAGCCTACAGCAAGAGTTCAGGTGAGAAGGGATGAGGGCCTAGGGTAGGGTGGTTGGTGGCTATGAGAGAGGAGAGAGACTGTGGAGATAGAAGTTATATCCTACCAAGATGACATTTCAAAAATATTTTGATAACTGTATTTGAATATAATTGGTTTCCTTTGTAATCCTGTATTTTATTTTATACTTTTAAGCATATTACACTAAAGGGGTGGGTGGGTTCCATAGACTTTATCAAATTGCCAAAGGAGTCCAAGACACAAAAAAATGGTGGAGGATTTTGCGAGAGATCAAAGTCAAATTCACTGGCCTATAGTTTGCAGACTTGCCTCTTTGAAAATCGAATTTGAGATCTTCTCTAATCCTGAGATAGCTGTCTTATTCTCCAGAGTCTTTCAGAAAATTGCTTTTATCAACTCAGAAGACATGACTGCCACTATGGAAGAAGTTTCTCTGAAACTCAGTGACTTGAACTCAAGGGTAGCTCTATACTATCTTACTATGTCCTTCTGTATTTTGGGTAGGAGCTTCCTATTTCTTGCTTTAAGGTTTGCAAAGAGATTTTCATATGCTCCTCACAACAACCCTGGGAGGTAGGAGCTACTATTATCCCCGTTTTCCAGGTGAGAAAAGTGGAGTAGATAAAGATCACATAGTATGTGTCTGAGAATGGATTTGAACCCAGATATTCCTAACACAAGGGTCAGGGTTCTATCCACTGAACCACCTGGCTACATCTACAATACTGAGATTCTCATGAGATAATGTATGCAAAGTGCTTTCCAAACCTTAAAGTGCTTTACAAATGTTCATTATGAGCACATTGGAGAGTTTCCTAGAACCCTGAGAATAGGCTTCCAGAAAGACTTGGGTTCAAGATTTGCCTCTGATACAAATCAGCTGTGTGACCCTGGGCAAGGGTCTTTACCTCTCAGGGCTCTAAGCAGCCTTCTGAGACTGTTAAGTTGCAGAAAAGGTATACAGTAACATTAGTGGGAGGAGTATCTTAACTCAGGAATTCCTTATGCCAGTGAAATCACAGGTTCAGTCTCTGTTTCTTTTATTATATTAGAGATCTAAGTGATGCCATGACTATGGCTGTGAACTCTATGTTACAAGGCACTGCTCTGTTCCCCAGCATTTGGGGAGAATCACAGAGAGAAAATGACCAGTTCTGTGCTGTTTATACCTGAAGCCGGCATGGGTGGCCCATTTAGGGCTCTCTGGGTTGAGGTGGAAGACAATTCACATTTACCCATGTGCCATCAAAACACTGATGAATGTGTGTCTGCAATTTCACATGAGTGTTAAGGTCAAGGAAGCATTGATTTCCACCCTCGAGTTGTGGTGGAAGCTGCTAATTTGATAAGACAGAACATTAAAGATTCAGTGTGGATGTGTATTGATCATGGGGCAGTTCTTGTTAGATGGGATTGTTTTAATGATCAAACAAGTATCGGCAAATAAATAAATAAATAAATAAATAAATAGATGAAGATCATTTACTGGGCCCTCTGAATAAACTCAAACTCTACTCAGGTTTAGGGGCTATGGGTGTGAGATGAGACTTCTCATTCCACCTACGTTTGGAGGGAGATGTTGATGAGCAATCAAAGCTCTCCTGCTGTCCCTTTCAATTAGATTGGTTAATGGAACCGATAAAGGGAGGAGTTCCTCCAGAAAGCTTCCAGAGTTACAGCCATGGTCCCTAAATGTCTCATCTTGGTTTTGTCTCACTTGGGTAAAGGATAACATGAGACAGCAGAGCTAAAAAGCCCATCCCTTTTTCTGTGTGAATGGATGGGGAGGGAGAGTGGACATGGCAGTCCAAAGAAGGAAGGAAAATGAGAGGAAATCTTATGGAATGCATGATCTGAAAGCTAGAGAAACCACCTTCATTAAAACCGTGGAAGTGTCTACCTACAAACCTGACGCCACTGTACTTAGGAGAAAACTTTAGTCTCTGACTGACAGAGAACTGGGAATGCCAGACTCACTTTCCAATGCAACCTTGGGCAATATTGAAGATAGTTTCATGTGACCATCTTCAATTAGTAGAAGAAGAACAGTGACAGTTCTTCCCATGGTGTCTGGCATCTCTTTAGCTTATAGGGTTTTTCAGCAATATATCCCATCATGCCCATTTTTTCTCCCCAAAACAGTTTTGCTCTTTGAATAAAATCAATGGTTTATGAACTTGCCTCTAACTCCAGGAACTCCCAGATGCCTAAATGCAACAAAAATCACTTTCTCCCCCTAAGGTCTGGCATCCCTCAGTCTCAGTAGTCAAACATATATGTGAATCTTTTTAGGAATGCTCAGAACCAGAGAATTTACTAGCTGGCTGTAGTCACCAATTCCAGACTCTCATCTCTCTTATGAAGAGGAAGGCCTTCCCAAAAGAACTTGGTAAAATTTCTTCTGTGACCAGAAAATAAAGGGAAGGGGAAATCTATACAATATGATGTAAAATGAAATAAGAAGAGAGAGGAAAACAAAAAGCACAAGTTCCACAGCAATGTAGATGGAAGGAACGATAAGATGAAACTGAACGCTGAGTAATTGTAATGACCATCTGGCCCAGGTGAAGAGCTGAGAAGATTCATTCCCTTCCCTCCACTGAATATTGCATCTATGATTAAGACATGGCAAAAAAAGAAAATCTATCTGGAAGAACCCAGGCTAAAGCTTTCCTATCAACACCATATTCTTATGGCTTTTCTTTCCTTCCTTCTTGCCCTCCTCCCTGAAGAGTTATCAAGTTAAAGAAGGAAAATGAAGATCCTCAACTTTGTGAGAGCAACCATGTTTCATCAGGGCGTGCTAACAGAATAGGGGAGCTGGTGTTATTTCCTACTGTTACCCACCTTGGAGTCCACCTGGATTCACTTAGGTCTGAGGTCATGTTTGCTGCTCTGAGACTCAGTGAATGTTGGCATGGCCCAGGTAATCGAATGAAGAGGTCAGAAGAGCAGCAGAAAAGACTTTCTATCTAATTCACACCTTGGCACCATCTCCCTGGGACTGGCATGTCCAATTTACAGCAGCCCTGTCTAACAGGTGTTGGGCATCAACAGACACACAGTGTGTATACACTCATGGAGGGCAGAAACCGAAAACTTATTGAGCATCCTGAAAATGAGATATCAAGGAACCAAATTCATGGATATTGTAGTCTGTGAGTTCAATAAGCAAGCTAATATTTCACTTATTTAACAGAACACGAGGTGTGGTGCTAGGTGCATGGGTTCATAGACTCAGAGCTGGAAAGGACTTTATATAGGCCATTCCCTTCACTTTTAGAGACAAGGAAAATGAGACCCCAAAAAAACTCACAAATGAGAAGGCAAATCAAGATTTGAACCCGGGTCATTTTGATCCCAAATCCAATGCTCTTTGTACCTGCATGTACCATGTTCAATTACCAAATAGATAAAGAATATTGTCACTGTTCTCCTGAAGCTTCCATTTGTAAAGAATTTCTTGTTACTATAAATAACAATGATTAATAAAACCTCAATAATATGGAAAACTGGAAAGGGTGAACAATTCAAACAGAGGATCGTATAATGACTAAGAAAAGTGTTGCCAAATACAGTTCCCAGGATCTCCATCTTGGAAGGAAGGGGTTAACTAGCAAGCTGAAATACTTCTGTATTATTATTATTTTTTTAAGCAAAAAGGCTCTGTCACTTGGGAGAAGGGCTCTTCCTAAGGCTGCAAATCAATGGGACAAGGTCTGGTCCTGCCGAGAGTTATGGAAACCAAAATGGAATTTTTTTAAGCCAGCTTTTTTTTATTATTATTCATGTCAGGAGTCCATTGGGAAAATCTTTATCTGCATTAAAACATACATAAGAAGAGGAAAGAAGAAAAGAGAGACAAGAGTGTGTGCTACAAAGCGTTCCTTTGAGCTAAGCTCTGTTCTCTAAAGTTCTTTGCCGGTCTCTCCACAAAGACAGAGTTTGGGTTCAAGGTTGAATTGAAGCTGGTTCCTGATGGAACATGAATCCCCTGAACACACCTCTCAGAGATTATCCCGTCATTAAATATTTGTAGGATAACAGGAGAAGCCTAATTGAGTTTTTGTTTCTTTCGCTCTGTGGTTTAATCACAGATGAAAGAGACTAATAACACTACAGAGCTTTCTGGTGATCAAAGGCCAATCAATCCTCTTTGTGGAGTAATTAACTATTTGCTAAACTTGCAGAATTGATTTCCATTTAGGGCTAAGAGAGAAGGCTTTAAATGAAGACCGATTTACCAGGCAAGAGGAGGGAATCTCTTGGTGCTGATGCCAGGAGATACTCAGGGTGATGAATTGGAATCTGCTAATTGGAGGCTGAAAAATACAGGCAGAATCTGGCCCCATTCACTTAGACTTTGGTGAGAAGACAGGCGAAGGCAAGGTGGCTGAGAATGCTGTCTCTGTCCAGCAGGCAGCTGTGAGTCCTTAGAGGGAAGCCTTGGCTACAGCCAAGCATCTTTTTTAGGCAGTGGGGGTGCAAGGGGAGAGCCGAATTGCAGTCAAACGTTAGATGGAGGAGGTATCTGAATTCAGACATCTGGGGTTCCTGGAGTGAATATCCAGACTTGACTGTCATGGAGGGGAGCGGAGAAGCACCCAGAGAACCAGGATATTTGGCAGTGATACATAGAGCTGGACCTTTGTCATTATGCAATTTATTCATTAGATTATAGGGCACTTTGTTATTGTCGCTGAGTTATTTCTGATTCTTCATAGCCCCGTTTGAGTTTTTCTTGGCAGAGAAACTAGAATAGTTCACCATTTCCTTCTCCAGGGTCCTTAAAACACTAAATTAAGGGTTTGTGACCTGGAGTCAATAATTTTGTTTTAAAAAATATTTTGATAACTATATTCCAATTTAACTGGCTTCTTCTATAATCTCATGTGTTTTATTTTAAGTGTTACTGAGGCAAAGCAGTATAGTAGATAAAGTACCGGGTCTGGAGTCATCTGCCTGAGTTCAAATCTGATCTCAGATATTTAATAGCTGTGTGACCCTGGGCAAATCACTTTATCCCATTTGCCTTAGTTTCCACATCTGTAAATTGAGCTGGAGGAAAAAAAGGCAAACCACCCCAAATGGAGTCATGAGGAGTTGAACACAACTGAAAATGACTGGACAATGACAAAGCATTACAGTTAGAAGGGGTCCATAGATTTCACCAGACTTAAAAAGACTTAAGAACCCCTAGCCTAAATGCTGACCAAGATCTTAAACACAGTGGAACAAGACTAGATACTTAGATGAACACATTTTTTTTTTCAAACCACAGATACCCTTTCACAAACAGTCATTTGTATTTGTCAGCATTATGCATATGCGTGTGCATTGAACGTGGAATCTTTTTTTTGTTCTGTTTTGGTTTGAAGTTAGGACCAAGCATGAAAAAGTGGAAATGAATAGTAGAATCTTAAGATTTAATTTTGGAAGCAATCTTAAAGATCATCTAGTCTAACCACCTTGTTTTACAAAGAGAAAAATAGAAGTTTATGGAGCTGATGCAATTTGTGCATGAGGAAGGTAGGGAGCCCCAAGGACATGAATGGAACTCAGCCTTTTGGACTCCAAACCCTGTGCCCATATCTCAAAAAATTCACATTGTCATTATTTTTTTCTTTTGTTTTGAACCAAATTTGTTGGTGAGTCAACAAGCATATATTAAGCACTTACTATATGCAGGCATTGATCATATTACAAAATGACATCCCTTCCTCCCCTATTCATTCCCTTCCTCAGTGAGCAGATATAAAGAGTAGTCTGTCTCCTCTTAGTAATATAATGGTGTGCTTTACTCATTTGAAACTTACCTTTATTTGAGTTTTATCCAGTATTATGGAGATAACCATTGGTTGCCTATTGGAGTTATTGATTCAAAAATATTTTCCATTCTTTTTTTTTTTGGATTCTTTTAATTGGTTCCTAATTGAAATTACTTAAATTATCTTAAAACTACCTTTGGAGTTTGAGGAAGATTCTTGTCCCCCAGTTTATCTTTTTCCCCTTTCAATAAAATACTAACAAACATTTTAATGGGATGGAGACAGAGGTACTTGAAAGCGTATACTGATGTCAGTAACCAATACAAATTATTTGAGATAGTAAATGCAAATGTTCCTAAGGTCCTTCTCTTTGCTCTCTGAACTCTATGCTCCTTTGTTTCTCTTAGCTTTCACATTTCCCCATTTTCTTCTCTCTTCCCTCTTTGTCATTTTTTGCCACATCTTTAATTGATATTTTGAAATGAGTTTTGATTTATATTGGCATCATTGACACTCTTTAGAAAACAGCAATAGCTGCATCCTTCTCTCCCCCTGCCCCCATCATTTCCATTCCAGTCAGACAATTTGGCATAAGTTCATTGTTAGTCCTAACCAGGGGAGAAGGTAGCACTAACATTTCTTAATTCTGTGGCCACAGGCAAATCATTTATCTCTGAGTCTCAGTTTTTGTAGGGGGAAAATGGGAATAATGATGTCTGTGCCACCTATCTCACAGGGCTGAGAGGCTCAAATAATATAACAACAGATACAACATTTAAGTCAATAAGAATTTAATAGGTTATTACTATGTGCCAGGCAGCATTCAATGCACTGGGGTAGAAAAAAAGGCAAAAATACTTCCCCTTCCCTCAAGGAGCTTACATGCTAATGGGAGATGTGGCATGCAAACAACTATTTACATAAAGTCAGAGAGGGAAGTCACTAGTTTGGAGGGGAGGGGTGCAGAAGAATCTTATTTCAGAAGGTAGAATTTGAGTTGAGGCTTCGAGAAAGCCAAAAGACAGAGATAAGAAAGGGGAGCAATCCAAGGATATGGGAAGGAGACAGTCAGTGAAAAAGTATGGAGTTGGCAGATTGGATGTTGTGGGCCAGGAATAACAGGGAGGTCAATGTCACTGTATTATAGAGTACATGGGCCAGGTTAAAAGCTTAACAAAGGCTTATATTTGATCCTGGAGGTAATAGGGAGCCACTGGAGTTTATTGAGTGAGGGGAGAGGGAGTGGCATAGTTAGTTATACTTTAAGATTACTTTGGAAGCTTAGTAGATGGTGGATTGCATCAGGGATTCACTTTGGTTGTATAATTTCTTTTTTTCAAAACAAGTGAATAATAAAATACTTTGTTTAGGGGCTGCTGACAGACTATACAATAATGCTGTTGTCTTAGGACAAGCCTCACTGCTATAACTGAAGAGAGCCTCATCTCTACAGTCACCACAAGGTTACGAATTTTTTCAACCACAACATCCTCAAAGACCAATTTCTGAAATGTAGAAGAATCTGAGATCTGTCTCAGTGAAGGGGATACTCACATCAACACAATTACATATCATTAAAGTATTGAAGACGATTATGATTTTTACTACAAGAACATTCATGTGCGTTACCATGGTACAGTGAAAGATGGTTGGTGTTTTTAGTCAAAGGACCCAAGTTCAAATCATGTCTGTATGATTTTGAACAGATCTGGGCTTTCGTTTCCTGATCATGAAGGGATTAGATTATATGACCCCTTCCAGCTCCAAATAAATCTATGTTCCATGACCTGTTCTTATTAACTAGATCAAGCCTTCCCAATAGGTCAATTGTAAGTGAACAGTAGTAGATTTTGGACAATTCCATATTCTGTCTTCCAGATAAATGCCACTGCAATGCCCTGAGTTCATGGGTTGTCTTATCTCAAACCAGGTCATGAGAACCAATCGTTAAATTTTCAATGAGAGCATTTATACCTCCGATATTGAGGCACGCTACAAATTAAGCCTTGATTTACTGTTTTGTGGATCATTCAGACTTAAGAAAGTGATAGATAGATAGACAATGCAGATTAAATTTAAAAGGGTGTCATGTGTACATTTTCCGGCAGAAACCAGATTTTGAGATATTTACAAGCCTGCCCCAACGTGTGGGAATTTTGACCATGCACAGTATTTACTGTCAAAATGCCCTCCCTGTCACCATCATGATCATCGGGCATCAGGGAAATTTAAATTAGTTCTTTGTCACAAAAAGGTCAGGAATTTCCATACAAATCTACAGTCAATTTAGGGGAACATTGTTGGGTAGTGACTGCGGATTCCACAGACCTTTTCGGGTAGTCATTCGATCCAGGAAAATATTTTGGAGACTTAGTTTCACTTTTCTCATTTTGAATTACCCTACATATGAGACAGATTTTTTAACTTTTGAAATGATAGATTTTTGTAAAGAACATGATAATTATTAAGGAAAGCAGAACTGATGAGTTGAAGGAAAGAATGGGGTGATCATTCATATAACCAGAAAGAAATATAGATCAATTTGTTTTATTGAAATGAATTTTTATTTTGTGTTTTATTAAAATGAACAAGCAGATCTGAGCAATCCAGTTTAAGAGAGAGAAGAGTCTGCAGGTAGTACTGGACAAAGGCCTTCATGCAACTGTCAACCCCAGTCACGGAGAGTTCAGTGCTCTGGGCCTGAGACCTACTCTTGAATTAGTTTTAGGCTTTTGTCATGCTGCTTAACAGACCTCTCTGCTATGGAGTAGCTTGGGTTTTCAACGTCCTTGTTTTATTTATCTGGGATTTCAGGTGAACTATGACTTGGGTTGAATTGCTATCCTGGTTTATGAGAAGGTATGTACATGTTAGGACACTGTTCAGGATCTCTGCTCTTCAGCGTGACACAATGAAATGGGCTCAATTGGCTCCTTCCCAAAAGTCTTGGGAGAGGGGAAGAGGTTAGTCATTATGTTAAAATGATGCATTGAAAAGCTGATGTTTGATTCCTTATTGTAAATTGAATTCATCTACCACATAGCTAGGCCTGAATACTCAATGGCCCATGGGAACATGGGTGAAAGATCTTGTTGATGTCTCTAGGATTCCTTGTAAGAAAAAAAAGGGACAAGAGGATGCTCACTTTGTTTTTTAAGTGATTCAGAAGAAAGGGGAAAGAAGCAGAGAGAAAAGAAAGAGGAATTTTTTTTAAATTCCCAAGAAATATTTGGAGAAAGTGTCTACTTCCACACTGACTGCAACCTTTCCTCAGCTGACCAGCAGCTTTTAAATGCAGGGGCTGCCGTGAACTGACTCACTACAGGATAATTACGTTAGGGACCAATATGGCCTGTTGAAAATCAATTCTGTTGGACCAGTGTGTTTGTTCGGAAATCTACTCAGCCAATTCAGGAGTACATTAGGCAGCAGGCCCAGTGCGCTGACCTCTCCAGGATTGGGGTTGACATTTGAACGAAGGCGTTTGTCCAGTTAAAGGACAGTACTACCCGCAGACTCTTATCTCCCCTAAATTGGATTACTCAGATCTGCTTGTTCTCTTTAAAGATAGCTACTCCTGGGTTTTCCCCCTCTCTTTCTATCTGTCCAAGATGGTTACCTGATGATTACTGTTTAACTTACCATTCTTGGGTATTCTTGGACGGTTCACACTTAATGCCACCCTAGGGCTTTTCCTCTGCTCTTGGTGATTTTGCCATCTAGGTTTGCAGACCACCAGTTGGACAAGGGAATGGGTTTGGATCCAGGGCATCCACACAGAGTGTTCTGATGAAGACCTTATAGGAGGCAGAATGCCTTGATATACTTTCTTCTAGGGAACTCAGTATGATCTTAGGGAGAGTTTGAACTTGCCTTCAAAGTGACCCAGTGCCTTTTGAAGGAATCCTTCTCAAGAGGCTCCATTTTGCTTGAAATAGTTCAACTCTATCTCTCAGTCAACTTGTTCAATCATTCATTCATTTATCCAACAAACATTTATTAAGTGCTAGCTATGGTCCAAGCTCTGTTCTAGGCACCAAGCTCCAAAGATAAAATCAAAAGAGTCCCTCATGTCTGGTCTAACCCCCTATCTTGTCCTTGAGCATGTTGTACTTTCTCCTAGTTACATTATATTGAATATGTAGGATGACCATTGAGGATAGTACCTATGAAAATTCTTAGTAAATGACAGAAGTGACCTAATTCTTTTTGTCTATACATCTTGAATGAGTCAAATGACAGTGGTCATTTCCTAGGGCCTCCCAAAGGTTCTGTGAGACCTAGAGAAGGCTCAGAGAAACCTTATGAATCCTGTGTACACCTCTTGAAACAATCCTGTGAAAGACTTATTGCCATAATTGTGATTCTTTTAATGACATAAAATTAACAGCTCTACATATTCATTCACTTTGACAGCTGAGGATTTCATTGTGATAAAAGTGAGCCTGCACCCTCTCATGGGTGATTTACATCGCTGTGGCCCAAACCCTGTCAACCAATTAGACTGCAAGAATGAGCAGCGTCATTTTCTAATGAAGCAATAATCAGTCTGGTCCTTCACCCAGAAAGAACAGGTATTTCTGTCCTGAATGAAGAGGGCAATCATGAGGAGAAAAGATGTTTAATAAATCATATATGATATCATCATAGCTCGATGTAGGCTGAAAAGAGAGAGAGGAATGGGAGAGGAAAAGGGAAAAGGGAGAAGGGAAAGAAGAGAGAAAGGGAAGAAATGAAAAAAGAAAAGAAGAGGGTTGTGATCAGGAGTAGGAACTTGGTAGGTCATTGGGAACCACTGAAAGGTTTTGAGCAAGAAAGTAGATGCAGAAAGAAGATTAGAAACTCATGAAAGGTAGATTAGAAGGGAAAGAGAATGGAGGCAGTGGACCCTGAGAATCGTTCCTCTAATTGTATTCAGATTCAATTTTTCAAAGTACACTATAGCTAACATTTAGATAGCTCAGTGATATAGTGGGGAGAGCACTATGGACTTAGATGATTCATGAAGATCCAAGTTCAAATTCACACATACATACATACAAACATACATACATATATATATATACATACACATAGATGTATATGTATATATAGATCCACATACACATATATATATTTTATATATATACATGTACACATATTTAAAGATCTTTGCAAACCTCCAAGTGCTACATAAATATCAATGGTATTTAAGTAAGTATCAGTAATATTTATAATAATGCATACTAATAGCTATTATGTATGTTAAATGTTCTGTAGTCGTTGTTCAGTTATTTCGGTCATGTTCAACTCTCTGTGATACCATCTGGGATTTTCTTGGCAAAGATACTGGAGTGGTTTGCCATTTACTTCTCCAGTTCATTTTACAGATAAGAAAACTGAGACAAACAAGGTTAAGTGACTTGCCCAAGGTCATGTGGCTAGTAAGTCTCTGAGACCAGATTTGAACTAAGATCTTCCTGACTTCAGACCTGAAACTCTATCCACTGCATCACTTTCATGCAATTTTATTTGGTCTTCACAACAACTCTAGGAGGTAAGGTGCTACTATTATCCCAGCTTTGCAGATGAAGAAATTGAGGCAGAAAGTATCTCACCCAGAGACACACAGCTATTGAGTAACTCAAGAATGAATGAAATGACATATGTATAATTGTATTGTCATAGATAGAGAGCTAGAATTGACCTCAGAGAGCATCTTTTCCAAATCCTTCATTCTATGGAGAGGGAAACTGAAGCCCAGAGATATTAAGTCACTTGCTTGAAGTCACACAATCACCAAATGGCAGAACTAGAATTCCCATTCAAATAGCCATTTGTCTGAGTTCAGTGATCCAAATTTGAAATTCTTTCTACTTTCCCACCACCCTAGTCAAAGTTATTAATTACTATTATTAACGTAGTTTATTATAGATGCTACAAGGGATCAGTCATCTGATTCTCCAGAATTCCACTTCAGCCCCCTCGGGAATACTCCCATCTCATCCACTATGAGTCTTTCCTTGCCTCTAGGAGCCCTGCCCCCACAGCTAACCAAGTGTAGTGACAGCACCCTAACTTAGCAGGGAAGGAGACCTTAAAGCCCCAAGGGGCACAGAATGGCCAAACACATCTCCGAGGCGGTTGCTTGGGCCAATTTAGCTTGGGTGGCTAATTGCACTATGTGGGGGGAAAAAAGAAAGAAAGAAAGAAAGACCAGCCTGCAAGGATCAGTCCATCCTTTGAAAACAAGACTCTCAAAGTCAACCACAAAGCTCTCTAGGTGAAACCCATCACCAAGCGGCCTCTAGAAACGCCTATGGAAACATCAAAGGCTGGGCTTCAAGTGGAACGTGAATGAGAGTGAAACTTTTAAGATCAATGAGGGGGCTAAATTGAACATGATTTCTTTCAGAGCTGGAAGAAGGGGGAGTGAGGAGAGTGACACACCCTGAGGGTGAGGGACCCTTGCCAGAGAGGCTGATTAACTTTTCCTTTCAGGGAAGATTTTCTCTGGAGTCTCTTTTAATCCCACCACAGAATGGGACAATTTAGAGGCTTCTTATTAAGATCTATTTTCCACCTTTGAATCCAAGTAAACAAGGTTCATGAAGGAAACCAGGTCTTGGAAGTAATTAAGTGAAGGCTGAGACCACTGCCAAGAGTAAGAAAAAAAAACCCAACAACCCATAAATATGACTTTGTTGAGAATTGGGGTCCAATTCCTTTTAAGCAACCTTTTCTTAATGCCAGCAGATTAGCCAGAAAAAACAGATAATTACAGATGGAGAAAGCTGGCTCATTGGCATAATAAATAGAGTTTTAGACTTGGAGTCAAAAAGACTTGAGTTCAAATCTTGCTCACACACTAAATGGTTGTGTGGCTTTGAGCAATAATTGAATTTCTCTCAGACTCTGTTTGCTTCATCCATGAGGTGGCGGTAATAATTGCACCTACCTCAGAGCTGATGTGAGAATCAAATGAGTTAATATAGTACTTTGTTACAAGGTGCTATGTAAATGTTAGCAATTATTTAATTAACATTTCTAGTGATGAATAATTAACAATGTTGAAATTATTATAGTGAGAATAAAGACACACGTTGACCTGTTAACAGGCATTCATCAAATAACTTGTTCTGTAGTTTTGTGGGTGTTGTTCTTGGAGCAAAGAAGGAGACAAGCATTTATTTTGTATTTCAATTGTGCCAGGAATGGTGCTGAATACAGGGCATAGATAGAAGCAAAGCTTACGTTTGACCATACACGAAATGGGGGCTGCAGAGAGAGAGAGGAAGAGGAAAGAGCCTGGGGCATGGTTCTGAATTCTAGAAGCCAGGAGCTAAGTGTAGGAGGAGAATGAAGGTTGTCAGCCTGGGTCATTTGATAAAATGAAAACTCCAGGAAGGAACTGGCCACTGGGAGAAGGCCTCATAGAGGGATGTTCCAGATTGAGAATACCACCAGGATGGTTGCATGTTCCAGGACAAGACAACATGGCTTGGAGATCCAAGAGCTGAGAACAAAGCTGGGCAGGGGGCAGTGAAAGCTGGTCTTGACCCCTCCTCAAAATGGGGAGTCCAGGAGGAATAAACCAAGGAGACAAGAGGGGAGAAGCATCCCTAACCAAGGGATGGTCCAGGTTGAGAAGACCCAGTGGGTCATTGGATAGTGTTTTTAAGCAGTCAACAATATAAGGAACAAACTTGATTCTCTTTTACTTTTGAAGAAAATACTTAAATATCAAAAGTTTTCACTCTTTTCAGTGTGTGCAAAATATCAGCTTAAAGTCCTATGGGAGTCGGAGTTCTTGCTTAGCATACAAAGGCTTATGAGTTTAGAGCATTTGGGCCCTTAATCTACAGAGCATAATTTAATCCTCTCTTAGCTATCTGCACCACGGAGCCCTCCTTTGTAAATAAACCATGTGGTTCCAGTGGATGGGACCATAGCTTCCTGCTTCCATCACTCACCCTTAGTAAATATTTCTGCAAAACAGATGAAATTAGCTACTGTAACAGATAAATAGAGAGCCAGCTTCTCAGAGCAAATGTTTTAACACGGCAGTTGGCCTTAAACACAACTGATAGCTCTGAGTTTCTGCTCAGCTGCCTGCCAATATCAATGATTTTCTGTTTTCCATGAGTCTCAGAATCTGGTTAGGCGGACCCTGCATCTAGAAGGAGTTGAGAAAGAGAAAAAAAAATTCCCCGAGGAGAGTTTCAGAGTTATTACCGAGGTGAAGAGGGAGTGGGCAAGCTGGTTAAAGCTCCATTTCTTCAAAACAGAGTCGTTTCAGAGTCCCCATTGGACAAAGGTTTGCAAAGACATTCATATACATTCTCTTGTGTTCCTAACAATAACTGATAGGTGCTTTCATCATTCCCATTTTGCAGGTAGGAAACTGAGACTCAGAGACTGCCCAAGACCACACAGCTAGGAAATATCCTAGGGAGGATTTAAACCCATTTCTCCTGGCTCTGAGCCCAGTGTTCTATCTACAACACCAGACTGCTTCTCAATATATGTTGCAAATTGAAACAACCCAGGCAGGGGTGCTGGGTATCCATTCTGAGCATTTCCACAGTAGATGCTAAGTTATTCAAACCAGGGCAAACAAGATGGCTACCCCTTTGGGGAAGAGGATGGTAACAAGTTGAGGCTGCAGCTTGGTGTGTGTATGTGTGTGTGTGTGTGTGTGCATGTGTATGTATGTGTGTGTGAATGAGTATGTGTGTATGTGTGAGTGTGCATGTGTGTGTGAGTGTGGGTGTGGGTGTGTGTGAGTATGTGTGTGAGTTTGTATGTGTGTATGTGTGTGAGTGTGCGTGTGAGTGTGTATGAGTGTGTATGTGTGTGTCTGTGTGAGTATGCGTGTGAGTGTGAGCATGTGTGTAAGTGTGTGAATGTGTGTCTGTGAGTGGGTATGTGAGTGTGTGTGTATGTGTGTGAGTGTGTGTGAGTATGTGTGTGAGCGTGTGCGTGAGTGTGTGTGTGAGTGAATGTGTGCCTGTGAGTGGGTATGTGAGTGTGTGTATATGTGTGTGAGTGTGTGTATGTATGTGAGTGTGTGTATGTGTGTGAGCGTGTGTGTGTGAGTGTATGTGTGTAAGTGTGTGTGAGTGTGCGTGTATGTGTGTGAGTGGGTGTGGGTGAGTGTGTATATGTGTGTAAGTGTGTGTGAGTGTGTGTATATGTATGTGAGTGTGTGTATGTATGTGAGTGTGTGTATGTGTGTGAGCGTGTGTGTGTGAGTGTGTGTATGTGTGTAAGTGTGTGAGTGTGTGTGAGTGTGCGTGTATGTATGTGAGTGTGTGTATGTGTGTGAGCGTGTGTGTGTGAGTGTGTGTATGTGTGTAAGTGTGTGAGTGTGTGTGAGTGTGCGTGTATGTGTGTGAGTGGGTGTGAGTGAGTGTGTGAGTATGGGTGTGAGTACGTGTGTGACTATGTGTGTGTGTGCGTGACTGTGTGTGAGTGTGCATGTGAGTGTGTGTGTGTGAATGCGTGTCTGTGAGCGTGTGTTTTGGCATGAAGGGACAGAAAAGGCAGACCGCAAGAAGCTCCAGAGAGATGCTCCATGTTCGGTACTATTCTTTCATGACGTAAGGGGGAATAGACAATGAATCTTGCCTTGGACAGAAGTAGCCTTATTGGTTAGAGAAAAGAGTAAGAGATTTCTCCAAGCCTAGGAGGTACAGAGGGGGAAAATGCTGATTTGAGACTGGGACATGGGAAATGGGAAGTAGCCAGAAATAGTCTTGAGGCCAGATCAGCAAAACACTGAGGATCTGAGTCATTAAGTGGGGCTCCTCTCTCCTTAGAGCATAAACACTTTGAGGGGTAGGGGTTAGGTTATTTTTCATCTCTAACACCTAACACAAAGATTCCTAATTGAAATGATAGTCACTAAAGGTTTGATGTCAACTTAGAAGGAGGTCCTCAGTGGCGTGCCTTGAGCATCTCTGCTGTTTAACAGTTTGTGTCAGTGACTTAGAGAAAGGCATCATCATCATCACCACCACCACCACCATCATTGATAGAACTTTAAGGTTTGGAGAGCACTTTGCATGTGCCGTCTCATGGGATCCTCACAATCACCCCAAGAGACAGGGGCTATTATTATCCCCATTTTACAGATGAGGAAACTGAGGCATGGAGAAATTAAGTGACTTGCTCAAGGTCACCTAGCTGGCATCTAATATTATGCTCATCAAATTTGCATGGGATACAAATTCAGCAAGTCAGTCGATACACATCTATTAAGATCCTGCTACGTTCCACACTACAAGGGTAGCTAATGCACTCAGTGACAAAGATAGAATGAAAAAAAAAGTCTAAACAGACTAAACCATGGTGCTTTATCTATTAAGATGGAGTTGAATGGGGTGGGTCATTCTAGAAGAAGGTTGCCAGTAGATGTGGGGATTGATTCAAAAACCTGAATTTACAAATATGATCTGGGCAAGGCATGATTAAACAGCTATTTGTTGGAATAGTAGAGGATTAAACAGGTTATAAATTCAGGATGAGTAAATTGTATGGTGTAGAAACCAAGAAAACAATATGCTCTTGGTCTGAATAAGGAGGATTATGTTCATACCTGGATGCCACAATTGAGTGGCATTAGTCAGTCAATAACCATTTATTAAGGGATTACTATGTGCCAAACATTGTGCTAAGCACTGGTGATACAAAGAAGTGATAAAGACAGTCCCTGCCCTCACAGAGCTGGTAAAAAGTCTGGAAAACCTGAGTTCAGATCCAGCCTCCAACCCTTACTAGTTGTGTGACCCTGAGAAAGTCATTTAATCTCTCCATGCCTCAGTTTCCTCATCTGTAAAATGGGATTATAATAATAGTATCTTTCTCTTGGAATTACTATGAGGATCAAATGAGATAACTGTAAAGCACTTGGCAGTGCCTGGCACTTAGTAGGTGCTACATAAATGTGGGTTAGTATTATTGCTATTATTAATTATTATCTAATTATGGAACATAAATTTGTAATGGGCCCAGTCAGAACAGGTGCAGGATTTTCTCCACCTTCATCCAGTAGTACATGTGTAGAACAAAGGAGGTGATCCAAGGCTGAGTTTTGGCTAGGCATAACAGGTGATATGATGAGGGGGCTATGGCTTCAAGAGAGGAAGATGGTGGAGAGTTGAATTGGTTTACCAAGGGGTCAAGCTAGGGAGAAGAGGAGAGAGCGACCAGTACAGGGGAGATGGCCTGGAAGAGAACTGAAGGGTCAATGGATTGGAGACCAAGGTATGGATTAAGAATAGGGTTTTTTAAGGGGAGGCAGAGGGAGAAATGAAAAGCCAATAGATTATGGTTAGATAAAGGGATTTGGGAATCCTTGCATATAGAGGTGGTACTTTTGTGGTTGATGGAAATATTAAAGGTGTGAATATCTTTGTGTGTGGTTGAGGCGGGGTGGAAGAATAGCCCATGGGAGTGACTGGGAGGAACTGAGTAAAAGCTTAAAAAAAAGAAAAAACAAAGCTAAATGGTGTCAAATAATAATAAAGCTAAAAAGTTTCAACCGTGGGATTTGAACACAGGTCTTCTTGGCTCCAGGTTCATGCTTCTGGAGATCATGTTATTTTTGACTCTCTAATATCTTTGGATCCATTTGCATAGCTATTGGAAAAAGCATCTTGGGAGACCTGACTGGTCATCAAAGATACCAAGATCAAATCATGGATCCTCCACATTGGTTAGAGTCATGTAGAAGCATTACTGAGTCCCCTGTCAGAACCATTCCCGAGAGGAAAGTCCCCTTTAGTGGCTATTCCCAATGCCGTAGCTTAGGGACATTCAGAATTTTTAACTGTGCCTTTTATTTCATGTTCCAGATGTAAGCCAGGGGATTCAAAGAATGTTGAAGGAGGCAGAGTAAGTTAGGGAGGATAGCTGTAATTCCTCTAGCCACTATCACTAATCCATCCATGGAATAATGATCCACATTGTTATATTTCAAAAGGTATTTGAGACTCTTGAGCAAAACAAATTTCAAAAATTATAGCCAAGGAAAGGATATGAGCACTCTCTTTTGGTTTCCCTGGTCTATATGGGTCTTCAGAATACACATTAACTTGCATTTTTAGCCCTACCATGCTTCATGATGACCAAAAAAGTCTTATTTTACTATCTGACAGACTTTGGGCAAGCCACTTAATGTCCCCAGGTGTTCTCAGCTGTGAAATGAGGTACTGTTGCCTAGCATGTTGTCTCTTCTGTTAGCTTGGAAACCCTTTGAGGGCAAGGACCATCTTTTGCTTTTTTGTGTCTCCAGTGCTTAGAATAGTATCTGGCACATATAAGAGGCCTAAGAAATGTTTATTAATTATAGATTATTTCCTATCTGGTCAGGAACTGATCCCAGCACATGGGTGGACTTGAGTTCACACATATGGATAGGTTAGTGGCTATATCTGGCTAAGGAAAGTAGCAAAATTTTGGTTGTGTCTTGGTACAGGAGATAAGCTTCCTTGCCTAGAAGACCTCTAAAGAGGAATAATAGAGAATAGTAGTGATTGGCCAGAGATGATTTGCCTCATTAAAACTCAACCCCCCCACCCGATTCAGTGGCAAGGTGTGCTAAGATCCAGATAACCATAATTTAGTCATCTATTCTGCATGTTCCCACACAAAAGGTGATAGAAGGACGAGTTGTGTCTATGAAGTTTTATGTTCATTAAAGCAGTGATTAGGGTTCCAGTAAAATTAGAATGAAATAATCCAAGTCTTGTTGGAAAATGTAGAAAGAAAATGAATTTGAACTGAGGGATGCAGGGAAATGCATCGCTAACTAGGATCAGGTTCCCACCCTTAACCCCACTCCTACCACCCAGAGATGTGATGGTAAATATTTAACAATTGGCTCTCCAAAACAAATGTATAAAATACTTTTTCAATGAACCTATAATACCAGCATCTTCTCCATCACTTTTTCAAGCCTACACAATCAACAAATACAGTAAATCAAGCCTGATGTGTGTAGCGTTTGCTGATTTCCAAGGTATAAATGCTCACGTTGCAAGTGAAGTGAAAGATGGGTAGCAAGAGATAGTGGATAGAGAACTAACCTTGGAGTCAGAAGACCTGGGTTCAAGTCTCACCTCTGATATATATTGACTCTGTGACCTTGGGGAAGTTATAATCTCAGAGTGAGGACCACAGGTGATCATCAAGAATTATCAGTTAGGGAGAAGTTGCTACTATACTTCTGAGAAGGTGGTTGCTTAAACCAGGGAAAATTCCACTACCACCACCAATGCACATGCATACACACACACACACACACACAGTGTAGAAATAAAGGAAATTCTGAAACAAAGAATTCAGATGATCTGGATTTCAAAAAAGTAATTAAAAATCCAAGTTTACCGTATCTACTTTCTCTGTTTTTAAAGGGCTAGCATGAGAACTTCAAAGGTCATCTTGTCCATTCCTCTGCCTTCAGAGAAGTTTGTACTAAATCACTGTGTGGACAGCTAAGGCATCTATTTTCCTTAAGGTCTCTGGGAAGATTTGATAACTTTCCTATGGGAATCTATTCTAGTGCTTTGACAACCTATATTATCAGAGGCATCTTCATTATATTAAAACTTCAATTTAAGACCATTTTTTTTTCCAGTGGAGATAGAGAACAGTTTGCTAGTTGATAACTTCAACAAAAGAATTCTTCAAATACCTGAAGACAAGCTTTCCCCTCAGCTTTCTCTGTTCATTCTAAATAATTCCAGTTGCTTTTATTAATCCTGCTCCCTAATTGTCCCTATTTCCCACCCTAAACCCTCATCGGGATATATGAAGACTATCCATTTGAATGCAGGATCTTCTTACTCTTTCTTCCATATAGGATTGTATTTCTTCCCCCTCCTATTGAGTTGTCTTGTGCTACTGCTTTCCATGTGTGGGAATGTACCCACTGCCTCCCAGCCCAGAGGTGACTTTTCTCACTAACAATTCTACCTGAAGAATTTTCACTGAGTCTATCAAACATTTCTGAAGCATGTGAAGAATATTTTCATTTTTGTCATTGTCATCAATGACCTTCCATCTTTTACCTATTTTTATCAGATGAAAGAGCTACTGAGATAGCTTTTTTAGCTTTTTAGCATAACCTAAGCCAGAAGCCTGTATAGGCAACCTCTGACTTGGAGGTAACAGAGATACTAAAGAAACATACAATCTATACTGCAACTATGGGACATTTTTTAAAAGATGTGGTAGATAGAATGCTGGATTGAGAGTCAGGAAGACCTAAATATGAATCCTTTCTCAGATATGCTTTTATTATCTTGGGAATCCTGGACCAGACACTTATCCTTCTTCAGTCTCAGTTTGAATCTAACAGTAGCACATGACTCATAAGGTTGTTATAATCAGTGATTAATGTTATCAATCAATCAATATACATTTATTAAGTACCTACTATGTGCCTGGCATTGTGCTAAACACTTAATCAAATAAGATTAAACATTTTCTAATAGTTCTAACAGGAAAAGACTATCATAGGATCATAGATTTAGAGCTGTACTTCAGTTTCTGGGAGCAGAGCCAAGATGGTGGAGTAGACAAAGCACTGAACTGAGCTCTCCCAACATTCTCCTCCAAACGACTTTAAAATAACACCTCAAATTGAATTCTGGAGTATGAGTCAACAAGAGGTCAGATTGCAACATTCTTCTAGACCAAGGCAATTTAGGAAGTCAGAAGGAGATATCTGTGAGAGGAGGGTGGAGGCTGACTCAAAGCCCATGTGGATGAAACACTAGTGGTGGGACTAGATGGTTATAACAGAAGCAGAAGCAGCTTTATAAAATGCTAGATTACTATAGTCATTTGCTACCATGTCTTGTGTACCTACTCAGTTGGTCCTAGAAATCTATCTTACCCTACAAGGGAACAGATACAGGAAAGGGGATAAGGAAAAGACAGGGGTGATAAAGGGGAGGACAGATGAAAGAAGGTAATGAAATGGTGAGAAGCAAAACAAACTTGAGAAAATGGACAGAATAAAGAGACAGAGAAGGACCAATCAAAGAAAACAGAATGGAGGAAAAACATAGTAATCATCACGATGAATGTGAATGGAATGAACTCACTCATAAAACAAAAACAGATAGCAGAATAGATTAGAAATCAAGATCTAGTAAAATATTGTTTAAATGAAACACGTTTAAAGTAGAGAGGCATATACAGAGTTAAATAAGAAACTGGGACAAAATGCTTCAGTGGATGCAAAAAAAAGACAAGGATAGCAATCATGATTTCAGACAAGGCAAAAGCAGAATTCTAAGTTTTGTTGCTCACTTGATTTGGTCATGCCTGACTCTTAGTGACTTCATTTAGGGTTTGCTTGCCAAACATACTGGATAAGTTTGCCATTTTCTTCCTTTAAGAATATGGATTGTATGCCATTTGTTGCATATATGTTTAGAACTGATATTACTTAACTGAACTGCTATTGTGCCTTTTTTTAAGAGGTACCTCCCCTGCCTATCACCTTTTACTTAGATCTATTTTTGTTTTTTTTTTAGCAGCTAGGTGATAAAGTATATGGAATGCTAGGTCTAGAATCAGGAAGACATGAATTCAAACCCAGCCTCAAACAGTTATTGGTTATGTAACCCTGGACAAGTCACTTAAGCCTGATTGCCTCAGTTTCTTCATCCATAAAATAAGCTAGAGAAGGAAATAGCAAACCACTCCAGTACATTTGCCCAAATAGGGTCATGAAGATTCAGATACAACTAAACTGACTTAACAGTGACAATAACCAAGCAATTGTATGGTATAGTGGACATGACACATCAGCAACAGATACATCAGGAAGCAATGGACCTGGGTTCAAAATCCTGCCTTATTAGATATTTGCCCTTGGGCAAGTTTCCCTTAAACTCTCTGAGTCCCAGTTCCATTATAATTAAAAAGAAGAGATTCTTTTCCAACTGTAAATCTACTAGACTATGAACTATTTAGGAGATATTCAGATAAAATTTAATAAATCAACTGATCACTTAAACACCTTAATTTCTGGATATGTGCAGAAAAAGTCCAGAGAAATAAATTCTGGACTTAAAAAAATCTTTAGCTATTTGAAGCTAAACAATGTACAGCAATACCATGAGTAATTTTATGGGCAATGTGGACAAGAGTCCTGTCAGATGGGCACAGATGGTTGAGACTAGAATCACTGGCTATAGGGAATATCCACATCTAAGAGATAACAGATTCACTAGAATACAGAAATATAACAAGAATAGTTAAATGTTTTTTCAGCTATTCTATAAATGCATGTACTTAATTTTATGTAATATAAATATTATCTACTTACATTAAAAATTGTCCCCTTTGCTCTTTTTTAATAACATGTAAAGAAATCCTTAATATTAATATTTTTAAATTTTGAGTTCAAAATTCTCTCCCTTTCTCCTGTCCCTGTTCCCTCCTTCAGAAGGCAAGAAAATTCATATCAATTATGCATGTGAAGCGAGGTAAAATATATTTCAAAATTAGCCATATTGCAAAAGAAATTGGAGCAAAAAAAAGACAAAGAAAATTTTAAAGAGATGTGTCAATTTGCATTCAGACTCCAGCTCTCTGTCTGGAGGTAGATAGAATTTTTCATCATTGGTCCTTTGAAATTGTCTTGGATTGTTGTCTTTATAATAATAGCTAAGTCATTCACGGTTGATCATCCTGTCTTACTATTGTTGTTACTGTGTACTGTGTTCTTGTTCTGCTCACGTCACTTTGCATCAGCTAACATAAGTCTTGTTGGGTTTTCTGAAACCATCCTGCTCATCCTTTTTTTTGTTCAATTTATTTATTTATTTTCAGTTTTCAACATTCATTTCCATAAGATTTTGAGTTTCAAATTTTCTTCCCATCTTTCCCCTCATCTCACCCCAAAGCATCATGCATTTTGATTACACCTTCCCCCAATCTATCCTCCATTCTATCACACCCATCCTCTCCCTTATGCCCATATTCTCTCTTTTCTTATACAGCAAGATAGATTTCTATACCCCATTGCCTGTATATCTTATTTCCCAGTTGCATGTAAAAACGATTTTTAACATTTCTTCCTAAAACTTTGAATTCCAACTTCTCTCCCATCCTCCCTCCCCACCCATCCCTACTGAGAAGGCAAGCAATTCAATATAGGCTATATATGTGTAGTTTTGCTAAAGACTTCCATAATAGTCATGTCGCAAAAGACTAACTACATTTTCCTCCATCCTACCCTGCCCCTCCATTTATTCTTTCACTCTCTTGACCTTAATCCCTCCGCAAAATATTTACTTCTAATTTCCACACTCCTCTCATTTGCCTTCCCTCCTATCATTCCCCCCCACCCCACTTATCCCCTTCTCCCCTACTTTCCTGTTGTATAAGATAGATTTTCATACCAAACTGAGTGTGCATGTTATTCCCTCCTTAAGCCAAATGTGATGACAGTAAACTTCATTTTTTCCATCTCACTTCCCTCTTTTCCCCTCCATTGAAAAAGCTTTTTCTTGCCTTTTTTATGGGAGATAATTTGCCCCATTCCATTTCTCCCTTTCTCCTCCTAATATATTCCTCTCTCCCCTTAATTTTATTTTTTTATATTTCATTCCTTCCTATTCAACTCACTCTGTGCCCTCTGTCTATATGTGTATAATCCCTCCAATTACCCAAATACTGAGAAAAGTTTCAAGAGTTGCAAATATTATCTTTCCATGTAGGAATGTAAACAGTTCAACTTTAGTAAGTCCCTTATGATTTCTCTTTCCTGCTTACCTTTTTCATGCTTCTCTTGATTCTTGTGTTTGAAAGTCAAATTTTCTATTCAGCTCTGCTCTTTTCATCAGGAATGCTTGAAAGTCCTCTATTTCATTGAATGACTATTTTTCCCCTGAAGAATTATACTGAGTTTTGCTGGGTAGGTGATTCTTGGTTTTAATCCTAGCTCCTTTGACTTCTGAAATATCATATTCCAAGGCCTTTGATCCTTTAATATAGAAACTGCTAGATCTTGTGGTATCCTGATTGTATTTCCACGATACTCAAATTGTTTCTTTCTCACTGCTTGCAATATTTTCTCCTTGACCTGGGAACTCTGGTCTTTGACTGCTATATTCCTAGGAGTTTTTGTTTTGGGATCCTTTTCATGAGGTGATTGGTGGATTCTTTCAATATTTATTTTACCTTCTAGTTATAGAATATCAGGGCAGTTTTCCTTTCATGAAAGATGATGTCTAGGCTTTTTTTTTTTATCATGGCTTTCAGGTAGTCCCATAATTTTAAAATTGTCTCTCCTGGATCTATTTTTCAAGTCAATTGTTTTTCCAAAGAGATATTTCACACTGTCTGCTATCTTTTCATTCCTTTGGTTTTACTTTATAATTTCTTGATTTTTCCTAGTCATTAGTTTCCATCTGCTCCATTCTAATCTTTAAGGAATTCATTTCTTCAGTGAACTTTTGGATCTCCTTTTCCATCTGGTCAATTCTGCTTTTTAGGGCGTTCTTCTCATCATTGGCTTTTTGGATCTCTTTTGCTATTTGGGTTAGTCTATTTTTTAAAGTGTTATTTTCTTCTGCATTTTTTTCATTCTCCTTTAGCAAGCAGTTGACTCATTTTTCATAATTTTTTGCAACACTCTCATTTCTCTTCCCAATTTTTACTTCACTTCTCTTACTTGATTTTCAAAATCCTTTTTGAGCTCTTCCATGACCTGAGACCAATTCATATGTTTCTTGGAGGCTTTTGATGAAGGAGCTTTGACATTGTTTTCTTCTATTTGCATGTTTTGGTATTCCTTGTCACCAAACTAATTTTCTATAGTCTGATTCTTTTCTGGCTTTTGTTCATTTCCCCAGCCATTTATCTGACCTTTGAGCTCTTTGTCAAGGTAGTTCTCTGTTTCCAGTGGTGGTGGGGGGGTGTACAGTCAATCACTCTATTCCCTCACAATTGGTGGGCCTAGAGCTCCAGAAACTGTTGCTGTCTCTGGCCCTGCTGCTGTTGTGGCTGCTTCAGGTTCCTCTACCTCCTCTCCCATCAGATGCCATGGGGCTGGGGCCAGACCCCTCCACTCTCCCACACTGGTCCCACAGGCTTTTTCAACTTACCTTCCAATTTGTCCTGGGCCTTTTGGGGTCCTGTGTAACTGCCCAGGAGTGAGAGATTCGGTCTCCCCAAGGCCTGCTCAGGTCCTGTCTTTGCCTGCACCATGTTAGACTGCACTCTGCTCTCAACAGGTTGTGATAGACACTTCCCAACAACTTTCCAGGTTGTCTTAGGCTAGAGATTTGCTTCACTCTGTTATTCTGTGAGTTCTGCAGCTCCAGAATTTGTTTACAGTTATTTTTTACAGGTGTTTGGTTGGGCTTGGCAGGAGCATTCTAGCAAGTCTGTACTGTTACTCTGCCATCTTGGCTCTGCCCTAACAGTAGCTTCAAACGTTGAATTCTTTAAATATTTTTTATCCTCTGATTCCAGAATATCATGGCAGTTTTCCTTGATAGTTTCAAGAAAGTTCATGTCTAAGCTCTTTTTTCATCATGACTTTCAGGTAGTCCCATAATTTTAAAATTGTCTCTCCTGGATCTATTTTCCAAGTCAGTTGTTTTTCCAATGAGATATTTCACATTGTCTTATATTTTTTTCTATTCTTTTGGTTTTCTTTTATAATGTCTTAGTTTCTCATAAAGTCATTAGCTTCCATCTGCTCCATTCTAAGTTTTAAAGAACCATTTTCTTCAGTGAGCTTTTGAACTTCCTTTCCATTTGGCTAATTCTTTTCTTTAAAGCATTCTTCTCCTCGTTGGCTTTTTGGGCCTCTTTTGCCATTTGAGTTAGTCTATTTTTAAAGTTGTTAATTTCTTCAGCATTTTTTGGATCTCCTTTAGTAAGCTGTTGACTCACTTTTCATGATTTTCTTGCATCACTTTCATTTCTCTTCCCAATTTTCCTCCACCTCACCTACCTGATTTTCAAAATTGTTTTTGAGCTCTTCCATGGCTTGAGACTGTTGCATATTTATTTTGGAGATTTGAGATGCAGAAGCCTTGATTTTTAGGTCTTCCTCTGATGGTATGCATTGTTCCTTCTCATATGAAAGGACAGAAGAAAATACCTGCTCACCAAGAAAATAACCTTCTATTGTCTTATTCTTTTTCCCTTTTTGGGTCATTTTTCTCAGCCAGTTACTTGACTTTTGAGCTCTTTGTCAAGAGTAGGTATACTCTGGAAACCTGTAAGTTTATGGTTCCTCCAACGTGGTACAACCCCGGGAGAAGAGTTTACTCCTCTCCTGGCCTGTGCTATGATCTGTGAGCAGGATTCCCTCTCCAGAGCCTCCACCAGCTCCACCACGTCAGCACTCTTCCTCAACCCAGGGCTGCCACTAAGGGCTGAGATCCAGATCAGATGCTCAATTTCCCCAGGGTCTTTAGGCCAGGGCTCCAACAATGGAAGCTGCCACAATCTGGGGCCAGGGCTAGACTGCTGCATTTCCTTCTCACACAGGTGAAAGAGCTTTCTCACTGACCTTTGAAGCTGCCTTTGGTGTCTGTGGGTTGAGGAAATCTAGGAATCACAGCTGCTACTGGTGGCGCCTTGAAGTCCCCTCCTGTCCTGTCCCTCCAGCATGGCCAAGGCTGCACTGTGCTCCACTCTGCACACATTGCAATAGACCTTTCCTGTCAGCCTTTCAGGTTGCCTTGGGCTGGAAATTTCTTTCACTCTGTTGTTTTGTGGCTTCTGCTACTCTAGAATTTGTTTAGAGTAATTTTTTACAGGTAGTTTATGGACTTTGGGGGAAGAGCTTCTAGAGGTGTATCTTTCTACTCTGCCATCTTGGCTCTGCCCCTAAGGTCATCCTTTTTTTATAGCACAATATTATGCAATTACCATCACAACTTGTTCATCCATTCTTCAGTAGATAGTCATCCCTTCAATTTCGGACTCTTTGCCACCACAAAAAGAACTGCTATGAATATTTTTGTATAAATAAGCCTTTACCCTTTTCTTTGATCTCTTTGAGAAATGGACCTAATAGTGGTATTGTTGGGTCAAAAGCTATGCATAGTTTTATATCCCTCAGGCATAGTTGTAAATTGCTTGCCATAATATGGTTGGATCAGTTCACAACTTCATGAACAATGCATTGGTCTCCCAATTTTTCCACATCCCTTCCAACATCTGTCATTTTCTTTTTCTGTCATGTCAGCCAATCTGATAGGAGTGAGGTGGTATGTCAGAGTTGTATTAGTTTGCATTGCTTTCATGAGTAATGATTTAGAACATTTTTTTATGTGACTATAGATAACTTTGATTTCTTCTTCTGGAAACTGTTTGTTCATATGCTTTGACCATTTAGCAACTGGGAATGATCCTTATTTTTATAAATTGGGTTCAGTCCCTTTTATATTTGAGAAATGAGGTCTTTAATCAGAGAAATGTGGTGTAAAACTTTTCCCCTAGTTTCCTGTTTTCCTTCTAATCTTGGATATATTAGTTTTGTTTGTGCAAAAGCCTTTTAATTTAATGTAATCAAAATCATCCATATTGCATTCTGTCTCTTGTTTGGTCATAAACTCTTCCCTTATCCATAGAACTGACAGGTAAATATTTTCATGTTCCCCTCGTTTGCTTGTATTACTGTTCTTTATGCCTAAATCATGTACCTATTTTCACCTTATCTTGGTATATGGTATGAGTGTTCGTTTGCACTTAGATTCTGTCAAACAACTTTTCAGTTTTCCCAGCAATTTTTGTCAAATAATGAGTTCTTGTCCTACAAGTTTAGATCTTTGGGTTTATCAGATACTAGATTCTTATGGTTATTTGCTACTATATCTTGTGTACTTAATCTTTTCCACTGATCTACTACTTTATTTCTTAGCCAGATACAGATTATTTTCTTTCCACTTTGTAATACATTGTAATACCACTTTGGAATCTGGTACTGCTAACACCCTTTCCTTAACATTTTTTTCATTGATTCCCTTAATATTCTGGAAGGGGATTTTTTAGATTAATTTTGTTATTTTTTCTAGCTCTATAAAATAATTTATTGGTAGTTTGAATGGTGTGGCATTGAATATGTGAATTAATTTAGACTGAACTATAATTTCTATGATATTGGCTCAGCCTACCTATGAGCTATGAATATTTCTCTAGATGTTTACATTTGACTTTATTTGTAGAAAAGTGTTTTGTATTGTGTTCATATAGTCTCTGGTGCCTTGGCAGGTAGACTTCCAGGTACTCTATATGGTCTGCCTTCATTTTAAGAAAGAATATCTCTTTCTATCTCTTCCTGCTGGGTTTTGTAGGTAGCATACAAGAATGATAATGATTTGTGTGCAACATTGCTGAGACTGTTAACTACTTCTAGCAGTTTTTTAATTGATTCTCTGGGATTGTCTAAGTATACTATCATATCACCTGCAAAGAGTGATAGTTTTATTTCCTCATTGCCTATTATAATTCCTTCTATATCTTTTTCTTCTCTTGTTGCTATCTAGAACAATATTGAATAATAATGTTGATAAATGGGCCTCCTTGTCTCATCTCTGATTTTATTGGAAAGGAGTTTATCACTGTTATAGATAATGCTTTTTTCTTAGTATTAGATAGATATTACTTATTTTAAGGAAAACTCCATTTATTCCTATGCTTTCTCATGTTTTTCATAGGAATGATTGTTTTATTTTGTCTAAAGTTTTTTCTGTGTCTACATGAAATAGTGTAATGTCATTGTGCTACACGTAGCAGCCGCTATGAATATACATGTATATTTCCAGAGTAAATTTGCAAAATATAAATAATTCTCTTCCTCAAAGACAAAACCAAAATATTTATTCAGATACCAGAAAGTTGAATCCACCATGGTAACAAAGAAGCTCATACATACCACCAATCCTAGGAGCACCAACATCCCCAAGTCTTCCCTCCATCAGGTCTCCCCACAAACCAGCTCCCCTAGGCAAAATCCCTCCCTCTCTCAGTCAAGCTAGCTTCTCTGCCTCAGCTCTGCCTCACTGTCTCCTAGTTCTGCTTCATTATCACTTCCTGCTTCACTTGTTTGGCAAGATTTTCCCACCATGGGCTCCATATGACTCAAGCTGTGGGCTAGGCCAAAGCCTATTAAGGGGCAGGGAAGATCTTCAAATTCCCTTAACATTACAAATAGCCATATGATTTTTGTTGTTTTTTGTTATTTGCATGATCAATTATGTTGATAATTTCCCTAATATTGAAGAAGTCCTGTGCTCCTGATTTAAAATCCTCCTGGTAATAATGTATGATTTTTGTGATATATTGCTGTAATCTCCTTGCTAGTATTTTACTTAGAATTTTTTGCATGAATATTCATTAGATTAATTGGTCTATAGCTTTTGTTCTCACTGGTTTAGATAATCAGCACCATATTTATTTCATAAAAGGAATTTAGAAGGACTCTTTTGTCTATTTTTCCAAATAGCTTATGATATTAGAATCAGTTGTTCATTGACTGTTTAGTAGAATTCACTTGTAAATCCATCTGATTCTAGGAATTTTTTCTTCAGGAGCTCATTTATGGCTCGTTCAATTTTGTTGTCTATGATAGGGCTATTTCTACATAATTTTTCACCTTCTGTTAATCTGTACAATTTATATTTTTGTAAATATTAATGCATTTCACTTTGATTACTAGATTTAATGGTATATAATTGGGTAAAGTAGCTCCTAATAATTCAATTAATTTCATTTCTATTGGTATGGATTTCACTCTTTTCATTTTTGATACTGATAATTTCATTTTTTCCTTTCCTTCAGTTTTTTAAATCAAATGAATCAGTGATTTTTCTATTTTATTGTGGGGGTTTTTTCATAAAACTAATTCCTAGTTTTATTTATTAGCTCAATGATTTTCTTAATTTCAATTTTATTAACCTCTTCTTTGATTTTCAGAATTTTGATTTGGTGTTTAATTGGGCATTTTAATTCATTCTTTTTCTACTTTTTAAAAATTACATGCCTTGTTCATTGGTCTATTCTTTCTTTTATTAATGCCAACATTTAGAGATGTACATATTCCTCTAAATATTGTTTTGGCTGTTTCCCATTGATTTTGGAATATTGTCTTATTGTTGTCATTCTCCTTAATGAAATTATTCATTTTTTCTATGATTTGTTTCTTCTACTTATTCTTTAAAATTAGATTACTTATTTTCCAGTTAATTTTTAATATGTGTTTCCAGAGTCCCTTATTGAATATTATGTTTATTGCATTATACTCTGACAAGGACACATTTAGTATTTCTGCTTTTCTGCATTTGGTTGTAAGGTTTTATTCCCTAATATATGGTCAGTTTATTTTGTTAGTGTCATGTACAGCTGAGATAAAGATATACTCTTTTCTGTTCCATTCATTCTTCTCCAGAGATCTTTCATTTCTAACTTTTCTAAAATTCAATTTTTCTCCTTAAGTTCTTTCTTGTTTATTTTATGATTAGATTTATCTAGTTCTGAGAGGGGAAAGTTGTAGTGTTCCACTAGTATGGTTGTACTGTCTATTTCCTCCTGTAATTCATTTCACTTTCCCTTTAAGATTTTGGATACTATGCAATTTGATGCATATATATTTAGTGTGAATATTACTTCATTGTCTGTGGTAATTTTAAGAAGAAAAGTAGTTTCCTTCTTATCTCTTTTAATAAGGTCTATTTTTGCTTTTGTTTTGTTTGAGATCATGATTGCTGACCCTTCTCTCATTTTTAATCTTAGCTAAAGCATAATAGATACTTCTCCAGTTTCTTATTTTTACTCTGTGCATGTCTCTCTGTTTCAAGTGTTTCTTGTAAACAACACATTTTTGAATTCTAGTTTTTCATCTATTCTTCTGTTGTCTTTTATTTTAAGGGTGAGTTCATCTTAATCATATTCATAGTTATAATTATTGAATATTTCCCTCCATCCCATTTCCCATTTGGCTTTTACTCTCTCTGTTTTATCCTGTCCCTCCTCAAATGTCTGTTTTGCTTTTGACCTCTACCTCCCTTTTATCCCATTCTCTTATCCCATTCCCTCCTATTTCCCTGTTTGGCAAGACAGATTTCTATAACCAGCTAAGAGCATATGTTGTTCCCTCTTTGAGACAACTCTAATGAGAATAAAGTACAAGTGTTGCCCCCCCTTCCATTTTCCCTTTCACTGTAATAGCTACTCCTTTCATGTCTCTTTTATGTGTGATAATTTTCTCCATTCTTCCTCTCCCTTCCCTCTTCTCCTAGAACATCTCTCTTTTTCAACTCTTAATTTGATGTTTTTGAATTAATCCCATTATAGTCAGCTCACATCCATGCCCTCCTTCTAACTGCCCTAATAGTCACAAAATTTTTAGGAGTTAACATATATCATCTTCTCATATAGGAATTATATAGTTTAACATTATTTAATCTTTTATGGGCTTTTTCATGTTTATGTTTTTATGTTTCTCTTACTTGTATATTTGAAAGTCAAATTTTTTATTCTACTCTGAACTTTTTATCAGGAATGCTTCAAAGTCCTCTATTTCATTAAATATCCATTTCCCTCTGAAGGATTATATTCAGTTTCACTGGGTAGATTATCCTTGGTTGTAATCCCTCCTCCTTTGCCTTCCAAAACATCATATTCAGAGCCTTGTACTCTTTTAACCTGGTAGCTGCTAAATCTTCTGTGATCCTGACTGTGTCTCTACAATATTAGAATCATTTTTTCTGGTTGCTTAAAATACTTTCTCCCTGACCTGGGAGCTCTGTAATTTGGGAATTTTTATTTTAGGATCTTTCTCAGGAGGTGATCAATGAATTCTTTCAAATGCTATTTTACTCTCTAGTTCTGGATACTGAAGCAGTTTTTTTCTGATAATTTCTTAAAATTTTATGTCCTCACTCTTTTTTTATCATGACTTTCAAATAACCTCTCCTTGATTTGTTTTTCATTTTAGTTGTTTTTCCTTACATTTTTTATTCTTTTTCTTTCATTTTATTGTTTCTTGGTGTCTCATGAAGTATTAGCTTTCAGTGGCCCAATTCAAATTTTTAACAAATTATTTTCTCCAATGAGATTTTGTACTTCTTTTTCCATTTGACCAATTTGGCTTTTTAAGGACTTCTCTTAATGGTTTTTTGTGCCTCTTTTACCATTTGGCCAATTCTGGTTTTTAAGGCTTTATTTTCTTCAGTATTTTGTGCATCTTTCAACAGGTTGTTGACTATTTTAATAATTTTCTTGCATCATTTTCATTTTTCCCCAATTTTCCTGCTACTTCTCTGAATTTTACAATTCTTTTTGAGATTTCCAGGAATTCTTCTTGGACTTGTGTTAAATGCACATTTTTTGAGGCTTTACTTGTAATGATTTTGACATCAGTGTCATCTTCTGAGTTTGTATCTTGATCTTCCCCATCATCATAGTAACTTTATGGTCAGGTTCTTTCTTTTTGTTCTTGTTTGCTCATTTTCCTCTTTTGACTCTTAACTTTGTTAAAGCTGGACTTTACTCCCAGAATAGAGGTGACACTGTCCCAAGTATCAGATTTTTGTGCTTCTGTTTTCAATGCTAGTTTTTTAATTTGTAAGTTTTCAGAGTTTCCAAGGTGGTTTGATTTGGGGAGAGATATGATCACTGTTCCTCTTGTCTGAGCTCTGGTTTTTACCCAAAAAGGTACTTTGTTTCCCTGTAGCTACAAGTGCTAGCATTAGTCTTGAAATTTGGCCAGGTCCTCTCCTCTCTGACAGCCACAACCACTAGTGCTCCTTTTTGCCTTGAAACTGAGTCCAGGACCCCTACTCCCTTGTTAGTGACCACAACCACTCTTCTCTACTCTGGAATTGTGACCACAACCCCTACCTTTTTGCAACCACATGCACTAGTGTTCCTCTTTGCCCTAGAACTGTAACCCAGAACTGCACATGGACCATGAAACAGGGTCCTGAACCCAGCACCAACAAAGAATTCCCTGACATCTTTTTCTGACCAGTTATCCAATTCCCTTACTTCTGTGGGCTGAGAGCTCCCAGAGATGTTCCTGCTGCTGATTCAGCTGCCTACAGGGCCTCCTGCTAGTGTTTCCATGACAAAATCTACATTGCACCCTCAGTCAGACCACCACCAAGGTATAATAGACCTTTCCTGATGATCTTCTAAGTTGTATTGAGCTGGAAAATTGTTTCACCCAATCTTTTGTTGACTCTACCACTCTGGAATTTGATTTGAGGTGTGATTTTAAAGTTGTTTGAGGGGGAATTTTAGAGAATTCAAGTAAATTCTTGCTTCTACTCTACTGTCTTGGCTCCATTCTGCCAAGGTTATCCTTTAATTTATTTTTGAAACCTCCATATGTCTGAGTTGTTTGACCTGCCCAAACCACTCTGGGGACTTATTGAATATCAAAGAGATACATTCTGAGAAATATAATTTCTGAAAATTACAAGAGCATTTGAGGAAAGAAATAAACCACAATACTTTCTTGAGGATAAAAACATGGACATTTTCAGAAAAATTGAAATGCATATAATACTTACATTTTAGCCCCTTTTACCAATCTGAAGTAACATTATTAGCTTAGGAGCATAAAAAATGTATTATGCATAACTTGGTTTGCCTGTAAAATTATGCTATTATGTGCTGGCAAAAGCTGAAGAACAGAAGAAACTATCAATATTATAGTAAAACAAAGAAAGTTTTTATGTTTCCTGAATTTAGTGTCTTCTGTGCTGAGAAGATACATTGCCTATTACAGTACTTTGTAAATAGGTTTTCAATACCTGTTTGTGAATGAGTGAGTAAATGAGTGTTCTAATTTTCAGAAAAAACAACCTTTTAAAAAACCATATACACACTCCAAAATTTATTTACTAGATGGATAGAAGTAGCCAGGTCTTTTATACAGGCATGGAGAGTAGGACATAAAAATTGGAGGCAGGAGGCTTGGATTCCCAGGGTCATAGTATCATAAATTTAGGCCTTGAAGGGACTTTGGAGGCCATCTAATCCAACCCTATTATTGTACAGATGAGGATACTGGGACTCAAAAAGGACAGGTGACTTTGCCAAAGTCACACAGATAGTAAGTACTTATTAGTGGGAGGAATTGAACCCGGATCCCCTGACTCCAGCCCCATTACTATTTCCATCAAATTCACTCAAATTCTTATTCATATCTTGACTAAGACATATACTAGTCATATGATGAGGAACAAAATACAACCTCTCAGATGTTCCATTTCCTTATCTGTAAAATGGGTATAAGCTATGTGTCATCCTTCATGCCTCTGTCTCCTCTCTTTGTCTCTGTCTGTCTTTCTCTTTCTCTCTCTCTCTCACACACACACACACACACACACACACACACACACACACACACCTCTTGATATCCAATCACTAATGAAGTCCAGTGTTTCAAGTCTTGTAACATTTCTCTAATATATTCCCCTCTCTCCTCTGATACTGCCACCATTCGGGTTCAGACCCTAATCGCCTCACACCTGAACTATTGCAACAGACTATTGATGCTTCAAGTCTCTGCCCACTCTAATCCATTCTCCACTCTGCTGTCAAATTTACCTCCTTAAAATTCAAGTCTGACCATGTCACCCCTTTATTCAATAAACTCCAGTGGCTCCCATCACTTCAAGGATTAAATATAAAATCCTCTGTCTGACTTTTAAGGTTCTCTACAGCAAGGTCCCCTTCTACTCTTTCAATCTTTTTTTTTTTCTTTATACCTCCCCCATCCTGTCTGCCACTGCATACTTTGTGATCAAGTGAAATTGATCTCCTTTCTGATTCTCACACAAAGCATTCCATTCCCCTGTCCCAGCATTTCCCCTGGCTGTCCCCCCTTCCTGGTACTTATGCCTCCCTCATCTCCACCTTCTGGTTTCCCTGACTTTCTTCAAGTTTCAGCTAAAGTCCTGAGATCTGCAAAAAGCCTTTCCTGATCCCCCTCAATGCACTTAAAATGCCTTCCCTCTGCTGATTTTTTCCCCATTGTATATTGTATATTGCTTGTTTGTATCTAAGTGTTTGCATGTTATCTCTCTGATTAGACAGTAATCTCCTTGAAAGTGGAGACTATTTTTGCTTAGCACAGTTTCTGGCACATAGTTGATGTTTTTTAAATGCTATTTGATTAACTGACTTATAATCTACTTTATCATAGTATGCTCTCCTTAGAATTATTATGCAATTGCCAAACCAATAATTAAAGGGCATGGCATACATAAAGTTTACTTAGATTTTGGAGAATACATCTAAAAATATCTCTCATAAAATTCTTATAGGAAAGATAGATATGGGTTCATTCAATGCTAGTTTAATTGGGTGTATTCTCATTTGGTGGACTAAGTAGAATTGAAGAGGAGTCATTAATGCTTCAATGTCAGATTGGAAGGTGGCATCCAGTAGAGTGTTTCAAAGAGCTGGACTTTGCCCTTTTTCATGCTATTTTTTTAATCCATGACTTTGAAAAAGGTATAGATTGTAAACTCTTAAATTTGTAGATGACACAAGACTGAGAGAGAGAGAGAGAGGACTAACACATTGGATAACAGAGTCAAGAACACTGGGTTAAGTATAAGAAGATGAAATTTAAGAGGGATAATTGGTAAAGTCTTACCCTTGGGATCAAAATGTCAACTTCACAATTATAAGAAGAGGAGGCATGGCTAAGGGAACATTTCATCTAAAAAAAAGATTTGAACAATAATATGATATGATGTGCAGACAAGTGCTATTTCAAGATGAATGTATTGATAGAGTCTAATACTAGGATATGACAGTCTTCCTATACTCTGCCTCAGTAAAATTGCTTCTAAAGTAGTGTTCCATTTGGGGTACCACATTTTAGGAAGGACGCTAATAATCTGGAGAATGTTCTGCAGAGAGCAACAATCATGGTAAAGAATATTAAAGTCATCCTAGATAAGAATCAGTTGGAGGAACTGATGATGCTTAATTTGGAGAAGAAAATACTTGGGGAAGATATGACAGATGCCTTCAAGTACTTAACGGGTTCTCATATGGAAGAGTAAATAGACTTGTGTTGTTTGGCCATTTGCAGAAAGGCAAATTTAAACTTGACATTAGGACATATTTCCTAACAATTAGACAAAAATGGAATTCAGACATCAAGCATGTACCCTAATGAAACCTTCAAGCAGTGGCCACTTTTGGGGATATCATAGAGAAGATCCTTTTTCAAGTATGGGTTGAAGGGGATTTCTCTGTTCTTTCAAATTCTGATGTCCTGTGGTGCTATGAAAGTGATTTCCAAGCGTTAGCGTCCTATATAATTGTGAATCACTATTATTATTAGCATTATCAACATTATTAATTTGCATTCTAGCACTTTAAAGCTGCTTTTCTTCTAATCTTCCCTTGGTTTTTTGAAGGAGCAGCATAGCAGACTTCTTGTTTCTTATCTTTTTGGGAATAAGTGGGTGCCCCACCATTGCCCCTTCAATTCGCTGCTCTTTAGAGTCTGGTCAGAAGAATAGGAATATTGACTAGATCAAGAAGTCCTCAAGCAAAAAGAAACTGAATCCTTCTTCCTTCTGATATGAAAATTCTCAAGTGCACACTTTGGATGATGGCACAGTCTCAGAAATGTGGTTAAAGCTGTTTCTGAAAGTCCTTCTCATCTCATAAACAGTCCTTTTTGGAATATCGACCCTTTCACACACATGTCCTGCTACAATCTTCCAGGCAGGTGTCACAGCTAAATAAGACCACTTGTCCTACCTTCTCATTCCAGCTATATTTGGTTTTTATGAAGGAGAGGGAGGTTTCAGAATCAGTTTTCCTCCACAGGTAAGAACCCAAGTCACACTAAGCTATTTCCTCACCAGTCAGCACACTGGAAGAAACACAAAAACATTGCATGAGCCCTCAGCCCAGCTGTAGGATCATTAGTAAGTTCAAAGAGTCTTTGAACATTGAGGCACAAAGGCTATAAGAACTTTATCCCAGGACATGCAGGGTCACTGAGATTTGGGGCAGGTCTCTCAGAGATTGAAGAATAATCCCCGGCCATCAGGTCATTTAGTATACATACTCATAGACTGCTTCCTGCCCCTGGGGGTATACTGAGCCCCTGGAGAAGCAGGATAAAGTGGATACCACTAACATGATACAGGTCTTCTACTCAGAGTTGTATGTCCTGCTCTGAGAATTTTTACATCTCTCATGAGACTTAGATAAAAAAGTAGTAGCAATGTTCTCATGACTTACCTTCTGACTTTTTTATGTCTTATCTCCCAGGACTTTCCTGTGAAAACTTTCTCAAAGGGAAATAGAGGATGAGTGAAATGTGTTCCAAGGCATGAGTTCTTATCCCTAAGAGATTCACGAACCCAGGACAAAGTGTCCAAATCTGCCACATTGGTCTATAGGCATGTCCTTGCATCAGGAGATTTCTCCTTGGGAAATCCAGACAAAATAGTCTTTCCTATACCCTAGAGACTAGAAGGGATGAAGGAAGAAAAGTAGGAAGAAAGTCAGGAAGGAAAGAAGGAAGGAAAGATCTGTTAAGTGCACTGTACTAAATACTTTAAAGTATTACTTCATTTGGTCCTGGGAGGCTGCTGCTAGTATTATCACTGTTTTACATATGGGAAAACTAAGGTAGACAAAGGTGAAGTGATTTACTCATGGTCACAGAGCTAACAAATGCCGGAGGCTATATTTGAAGTCAGGTCTTATCATAGTGGCTGGAACATAGAAGGTGCTCAATAAATGTTCATTGATTAATTGATTGAGGTGTTCTTGACTTCAGGTCCAGTTCTCTATCCACTGTGCTAACTTGCTGCCTCCAAATGATTTCCACCTTGTGTACAACCTAACTGGTAATAGCCACAAAAGTGAGCCAACCTAATTAAGTCTACAAGCAGTGGCAAACCACCCATCCTCCACTTTAAATATCCCTGATATAAGGTTGATGCAATGCAACCCAGAACCATAAGGCTTCAACCACCCCCTGCCACTTTCGCATTGAACCAGTCACATTCTTTGCAATTTGTCCCAATCACTGCCCATGGTGCTGATCACTTCTCTGAAAATACCCATGCTAACATCTCTTGCAAAAAAAAAATTGAAATGGACCCTGGAAATGGAAATGCATCCTGTTCTTATACTAGAGAGATATAGCACATACACTTCTTATCCAAAATGCATAGAAATTTTAATGTTATTATGCAATTGATACTTTAATGCAAAATCTTGAAGCTGTACATTGTTTAGAAATTATTTAGAAGAAAGTAAGACTACTTAGAAGGGATCATCTTATAGATGCTTTTTACATTCAAAAATAATGAACTGAAATCGATCCACAATGTCAGAGTGAAAGGATTGAAAGAGGAAATGTTCATGTCACATAATACATACACATGTACACACACACACACACTCCAAGAAAACAAACTCTTAAAAACACATATGAGACAATAAGGGTATCAGTGGAATATTCTGGGCATTTAGTAGAACAACTAAATCAGGTAAATCACCAAAAATGATAGAGATAGAAAAAACAGACTATACATGGTATACAAAAATATAAACTTAAGAGATTAAAGAACTGATTTAAAGAAATCAAGCCAAAATTGGCAATGGCCCAAATAAAAAATTTTGAATGAAATTTAAAATGATATAAGATTGAGCAATAATTTAGTGATGTGAAAATGGGAAAAATAAATTATTCAATAAAGTAATCAATTTTGAAAATATAATGTAAAATCTCATAAAATAATCTCTAGATAAAACAAAGAACAACCTCACTATAGTGGAAAACAAAATTGGAACCAACTCAGAGTAGCTGGTGCTATGCACAGTCATAAAGAAAGTCATCAAAATATCCAACCTGTGGAAAAACACGCATATCCAAGTAACAGACTTGAAAGATGGATATAAATAGCGGTCTCAAGGTGGCTGACACCCAACCAAAAAGATTTAGAAAAATGACTCATCTAGGAACTGTGTTTTAGAAAATCATAAAATAAAATTTCCCCAAATTAAGGAAAGCTGGAGAAATATCAATAAAAAAATCCACAGAACACACACAAGGAGGAATACTAGATTTAATATGCCTAACCATACAATTAAACTTCCAATGCTAGATTAATCAAGAAATAATATTGAAACCTGATGGAATAAATTAAGAAAATGTTTTCTAGGGGAGAAAAAAATTAAGATTACAACAGATCTTTTTACATGATAAAGATTTCCATGCAATATTTACAAAATTAAGAAAAATGGGCTATGAATTGAAAATTACTCGTTATCAAATGGATACATGATTGCATCAGTTTGAAAAGTTCCTTTCAATAATACTAATCACATCCTTTCTCTGCATGCCTGTCCTGTGTAATTCTTATACATGCCCTCCCAAAAAGTCCATGATAAAAGGTCCACCCCATGTTATAGTGATCTTTACTGGAGTGCTCTGGCCACCTAACTATCAAGCTTTGTTCTTCTCATGTGATCAGCCTAGTTTCTTTTTCCACCATAAAATTCCTTGATGACAAACTTTGCTCCTGTTCTTCTTTGCATTCCTCATTACTTATGTTGTAGCCTGCTCTCACCCACCATGAACCTTTCCATTGACCTCTCTATGAGGCTTATCTTTAGTTCTTTGGAAGTGATAATGCTGTATCTTACTGGCACTTATTAATACCAGTAAAATGATTATATTGAGAAGATGAGACTTTGCTGTTATGGAAAACTGGGTTCAGTAAACCCAGAATTATCTATCCTCCAAAACACTCAATATGCCTTAATCGAGACCAGAGTTGGATATTTGAGAAGTAAACAAAATAGGAAAAGTTTACAGAGAGACATATTCACTTCAAGGAATCCTTTGAAATTATTTGAAAAATAAATAAGCCTACTAACTAAAATGATAAGTATTTAAATCAACAAAGGTAAAATAGTAACTAATAAAATAGGAGAAACCTCAGAACACTATATAGGCTACATTATAAAAAAGTATAATCCAAAATTTTCCAACATTTCAGATTTAAAAGTTTCAAGAAAAACTAAAGGAAGGAGGTTTTGTAATGTTTTTCTCCCAAATATATCCTGGTCTTGGGAACCCTATCCATTCCATGCTCACTGATCTCATTTTCACAACCAAAGAATAGGAAGAAAAGCATTCCTGGATTTTCCCAGAATTCATGTAGGATTCCTTTAGCAGAGCTCCTCAGATGGACCAAATTGAATCCTTAGCTTGCTGTGACCTATAAAACCTCCCCCTGGTGTATCATCAGTTACAATTTGAATCAATTTGAATATGGGTTCTGTTGCTTCAACTGCCTTTATAACTATTAGTTTTAGAGGTAGCAAGTTTGCTCCCTCGAGATGAGGGACCACCTTCTATTTATTGGATCCCCAAACTTTTAAGCAGGATTTTTAAAAAATCCTTGTTAGTGTGGAACCAAGATGGCGGAGCAACAACACAGAGTTGCTAGTGCTCTCCCCCCAAACCCAGTCAAAATGTAAAAAATGACTCTAAACAAATTCTGGAACTGCAAAACCCAAAGAATGATGGAGTGAAGCAAATCTCTAGTCCAAGATAGCCTGGAAGTTCTCTAGGAAGCATCTATCACACCATACTGGGAGCAGAGTAGAGTCCAGTGTGAGCCACACCAGCATAGACAGGACCTGAAAGGGCCTTGGGGGGACTGGATCTCAAGCACCCTAGGTGCTTTCCAGACTTCATGGCCCCAAAATACCAAGGACAAATTGGAAGGTCAGTGGGAAAAAACCTGTGGGACCTGTGTGAGAGAGTAGAGTGGTCTGACCCCAGCTTAAGGGTTGTGGAGGGGGTGGAGGAGCTTGCAGCCACAGCAGTAGCAGCAGCAGCAGGGGCATGTACAGGAGCAAAGTCTGGAGCAGGGGCACGGGTAGCAGCAGTGATTATTCCTGGACATCTAGGCCCACAGACTGTGGGAGGTCTTGAGCAGCTGACAGTACACTCCCTTACCACCACTGGAAGCAGAGAACTACCTGGATGATGAGCTCAAAAATCAAGTGGGGAAATGAGGAAATAAGCTAAAATTGGAAAAAGAATCAGACTATAGAATCTTAGTTTGGTGACAAGGAATACCAAAGCATGCAAACAGAAGAAAACAACGTCAAAGCTCCTTCATCCAAAGCTTCCAAGAAAAATGTGCATTGATCTCAGGCAATGGAAGAGCTCAAAAAGCATTTGAAAGTCAAGCAAGAGAAGTAGAGGAAAATTTGGAAAGAGAAATGAGAATGATGCAAGAAAATCATGAAAAATGAGTCAACTGCTTGCTAAAGGAGATTTAAAAAATGCTGAAGAAAACACTTTAAAAATAGACTAACCCAAATGGCAAAAGAGATCCAAAAAGTCAATGAGGAGAACAATGCCATAAAAGCATATTTAACTGAATGGAAAAGGAGATCCAAAAGCTCCCTGAAGAAAATAATTCCTTGAAGATTAGAATGGAACAAATAGAAGCTAATGATTTTAGGAAAAATGAAGAAATTATAAAACAAAGTCAAAGGAATGAAAAAAATAGCAGACAGTGTGAAATATCTCACTGGAAAAACAACTGATGTGGCAAATACATCCAGGAGAGACAATTTTTAAATTATAGGACTACCTGAAAGCCATGATAAAAAAAAAGAACCTAGACATCATCTTTCAAGAAATTATCAAGGAAAACTTCCCTGATATTCTAGAGCCAGAGGGTAAAATAGATAATTAATGAATCCACCAATCACCTCCTAAAAAAATATCTCAAAATGAAAGCTCCTAGGAATATTGTAGTCAAATTCCAGAGTTCCCAGGTCAAGGAGAAAATATTGCAAGCAGCCAGAAAGAAACAATTCAAGTATTGTGATAATGCAATCAGGACAGCACAAGATCTAGCAGTTTCTACATTGAGGGATCAAAGGACTTGGAATATCATATTCCAGAGGTCAAAGGAGCTAGGATTAAAACCAAGAATCACCTACCCAACAAAACTGGGAATGACACATCAGGATAAATTGGTCATTCAATGAAATAGAGGACTTTCAAGCATTGTTGTGGAGAAAAACAGATCTAAATAGAAAATTTGACTTTCAAACACAAGAATCAAACAAGAGTGAAAAGGTAAACAGGAAAGAGAAATCATAAGAGATTTACTAAAGTTGAACTGTTTATATTCCTACATGGAAAGACCATATTTTTAACTCTAGACTTTTCTCAGTATTAGGGTAGTTGGAGAGATTATATACAAAGGGATAGAGGACACAGGGTGAGTTGAATAGGTAGAGATGATACCTAAAAATAAAATAAAATTAAGAGATAAGAGAGGAATACATTGGGAAGAGAAAGGGAGAAATAAAATGGAGCAAATTGTCTCACATAAAAGAAGCAAGGAAAAGCGTTTTCAATGGAGGAAAAGAGTGGGGAGATGAGAGGGAAAGAGTGAACCTTAAAGGAGGAAATAATATACACACTCAATTTGGTATGAAAATTTTTCTTACACTACAGGAAAGTAGAGGGGGAGGGGCTAAGCAGGAGACCTGGGGGGATGATAAAAAGGAGGGCGAATCAGAGAGGGTAATTAGATGTAAACACTTTTGAGGAGGGATAGGGTCAAAAGACAGAATAGAATAAATGAGGGGCAGGATAGGATGAAGGGGAATGTAGTTAGTTTTTCACAATATGACTGTTGTGGAAGTATTTTGCATAACTACACATGTATAACCTATATGTATAACCTTGCCTTCTCCATGGGGATGGGTGGGAAGGGAGAAAGGGAGAGTAGTTAGAATTCAAAGTTTTAAAAACGAATGTTAAAAATTGTTTTTATATGCAACTAGGAAATAAGATATACAAGCAATGGGGTATAGAAATCTCTCTTGCCCTACAAGAAAATAGAGGGGCTGGGGATAAGAGAAGGAAGGGGTGTGATAGAAAAGAGGGCAGATTGGGAGAAGTTATAATTGAAATGCCCAGTCTTGAGGTGGGCAGAGGAGAGAGATGGGGGGAAATTTGGAAATCAAAATTTTGTGGAAGTTTCTGTTGAAAACTAAAAATAAGTATTTTTTTTTTGAAAAAATCCTTGTTAAATGAATGATGAGGCATACTCATCACAAACTCAGCTGCCCACTCTCTCACTTGTCAACATGATTCTTTGACCAGTTCTCTACTATTCCCTCAGTTTTCCTTTCCATCTCAAGAAAATACTTGCCACTGTTCTAAGGCATGGGAAATTTATGAGAAGGTGCTTGAAATGACCCACAGATTTTCCAAGGGAAAGGGATTCTGTCCATACTTATAGCATCACTTCATTACTTTTACTTTTTTCTCTTTAATTAGTCCCATATCAAAATTAGGGTTTGCTGATACAGATTTTGTCAAGGCTGGTTTTGTCATTTTAATTCTCATAAAATAAATCATCTAAAACAAACATGTTTTCTCCTCCTGCCTATATGGAGGATTTTGAAAGGTGCAAAGAATGGGTTTTGATTTTCAAAGGGGAGACTTTTTAATCTCCTATAGAGTAAGACAGAAAGAAAATTGGAATAGACCTGCCTAGCAGTAACTGGATTTGAGGAAAGCAAGTTTGATCTTCATAAACTCAGGTGCTCCAGAGCATCAAAGATCAGAGAGAGTGAAAAAGTAAATTGTTGCAAGGTGTGAGGGCACAGGCCTATAATCTCTGCTCCTGGCTGAGGCTGGCAGATCCCTTGAGCTCTGGAGTTCTGAGCTGCAGTCAGCTAAGCGGATCAGCTATCTGCACTAAGTTTGGCATTAATATGCAGGGGCCAACCAGCTCACGTCAAAAAAAAAAAGCAGGACAGAACTCTCAAGCTGATCAGAGTTAGATTGGGACTGTGTGTAACAATTAAACTTCCAGTCAGGGTGAGAGAAGGAAATGCTATCTTTAAAAATGAAAAGGTAAATTGTTTCTGAGTCATCTTCAAGACAAAGGGATGTTTTGGAAGAGTCCAACATTCAACACTCAGTTCAAATCAAACATTCACTAAGATGTTAGCTTCTTGAAAATAGGGATTATTTCATTCTTTACACTCAATTCTTTCTTGGGCCACTACCTCTCATTGACTATACTAAGTTCCCTTCCCCATCTTGATCCTTTGGTGAACCAGTGTGAATCTACATTGTCCACTTCTCTTGAGTCTCCTGCCCATTTATCCATACCTTGCCCTTCTTCACCCCAGCCTTGAGTTATTCCTGCTACCCTTTGCCTTTATTCATGTTGAATGAAGTTGAAGAAAATCACAAAATCTCTGACTGGACCCACTGCAAATTTGTTTTTCGTTGTTCAGTTGTGTTTGACTTCTTCATGACCCATTTGAGTTTTCCTTGGCAAAGATACTAGAGTGGTTTTCCATTTCCTTCTCCAGTTCATTTTACAAATGAGGAAACCAAGATAAATAAAGTTAAGTAAGTTACCCAGGGTCATACATGTACTAAGTGTCTGTGGCTAGATTGGAACTTGGTACTTCCTGACTCAGTCTCAGCATTCCATCCACTAAGCTACTTAGCTATAGCATGTTACAAAATCTAAAGTGGATCCTCTTATTCCTCCCCAATCGATTTACTATCCCACTCAACTCACCAACTTTTCCAAGCTTTGTCCTTCATCTTCAGATTTTCCACAGCTCCCTGTCCCCCTACCCTATTGGTTAAGAATTTTGCCTCATATTTCACTAAAAAAAAATCCAAAGCCATTCTCTGAGAGCTCCCTGCTTCTTTTCTCACATCACTCACATGCTTTCTGCCGCTATCTTTGCCTTCACCCCCATTTCACACAAAGAGGTGACTTCTGCCCTTGCCAAAGCAAACTCCTCTATATGCAAAAGTGATCCCATTCCATCCTCTCTTCTCCAAATTTCCCTTTCTATTACCCCTCCTCTCCAACTCATCTTCAATCTCTCCCTGTCCACTAGTTCCCTCCTTATTGCCTATGCACATAGCCACGTCTTCCCTATGTTCAAAAACCCCTTATTTGACCAATCCCTCCCTGCTAGATATCATTCCCGATCTCTTCTCCTTGTTGTGGCTAACTTCCTCGAGAATGAAATGTTCTCCCACTTCTTTTCCTCTCACTCTCTTCCTAATTCTTTCAGGTTGGTTTCTACTCTCAGTATTCAACCTAAACTGCTCCCTGCAAAGTTCCTCCAGATCTAACGACCTTTTCTCACTCGTCTTTCCGTTTGTAACTTTTGGCATTGTCGATCACCGCTTTCTTCCCACTCTCTTCTCTCTAGGTTTTTGTGCTGTTGCTCTTTCCCTGCTTTCCTTCTTGTCTAATCACTTCTCTGTATTTTTGCCTGAATCTTCATCCAGGTCATCTCCACCAACTGTTGAGTTCCGGACCCTCTTTTCTTCTGCTGCTATTCTCTTTCCCTCGGTGGTCTCATCAGCTCCCATGGATTTAATGATCACCTCTATGCTGCTGTCTCCCAGATCTACTTGTTCAGCTTTAACCTTTCTCCTGACTTTCAGTCTTGCATACTGCCTTTTAGACATCTCAAACGCCATGTCCTGTAGATGTTTTAAATTCAACATGTCCAAAACAGAACTCATAGTCTTTTCCCCAAAACATTAACTTCTTGCAATCTGCCCTCTTATTATCAAGGGTACCACCAACCTTCCAGTTACCCGTGCTCACAACCTTGGTGTCACTCTTGATTCCTTACTCTTTTCCACTTCCCATGTAGTAAAATAAATCAATAAAATGTCTGTTCTGTGAAATTTGGACTCAGTCAAAACACTGCACCCAAGGACTTAGAAGGTCACATGTGACCTCAAGGCTGCAGGTTCCCTACCCCTGCCATATACCATCAACTGGAAAGTCCTAATGTTTTGACCTTTCCAGAGTCTCTCATATATGCCTCCTTCTCTCCTCCCACACTGCCACAACCCTGGTGCAGATCCTCATCCCCTCATATGTGGACTATTTATAGCAGCCTGATGGTTACTCTACCTTCTTCAAGCCTCTCTACAGTCTAATCCATCTACCACTCAGCTATCATATTGATCTTCATGAAACACAGTTATGGCCATATTATGCCACCTTTTCCATTCGATAAACTCAAGTCACTCCCTTTGACTTCTTTGATCAAATATAAAACACTCTGTTTGGCTTTTAAAGTCCTGAATAAACTGATTCCCTTCCTACCTTTCCATTCTTCCAACAACTTACTCTTCTCCAACATACTCCACAATACACTGGCCTCTTTGCTATTGCTTTTACATGACACTGCATCTCCTGCTCTGGGCATTTTCATTGACTGTTCCCCACACCTGAAATTCTCTCCCTTCTCAACTGCACTTTCTTTCTTTTCTAGCCTCTTTTCACAACTCATCTCAAATGTCACCTTTTGAAAAAAAGTCTTTTCTAGTCCTCCTTCACAATTTCCCAATTTGTCTTATGTGTGTGTATGTGTGTATATACACACAAGCATATACAATATATATATATATATACACACACAAACATAATTAATATATGTGTGGATGTGTATATATACTCATATACATACATATATGTGTGTGTATGTATACATACACACACACACACACACATATATATATATATCTTTGTTGTTCATAGCTGTTTTCATGGTGTCTTTTCCATTAATTGCAAATTTCTTGAGAGAAGGAACTTTCTCTTGCCTTTTTTTTTGCCATCTTCATCACTGAGCACAGCGTCTGGAACACAAGATGTATTTAACAGATCCTTACTGACTGACAGTACTTGTATCCTCAGCACATAGCACCTGGTAGACAGTTCCTGATCCCAAGATGGTAATTGATGAATGCTTATGAATTAATTTATTTATTAGGCCCTAACTATGTCCAAGACATTATTCTAGATGCTAGGGACTCACAGACAAAAGATTAACTACCTTCCTACCTCAAGAAACTTACATTCTACTGGGAGACACTACAGGTACATGAGCAATCAAATCATATTAACAGCTGACAATTATGTAGTGCTTTAAAGTTTGAAAGTGCTTTACAAACATTATCTCATCTAACCTTCACAAAACCCCTATGAGGTATATGCTATTATTATCCTTCTTTTTACAAATGAGGAAAATGAGACTGAGTGAGGTTATATGACTTTCCTAGGGTAATGTAATTTATTAAGTGTCTGAGGCAAGATTCAAACACAAGTTTTTCTGATTCCACTTGCAGCGTTCTTTGCTCTGCGTGTGCTAGCACTTTTGTGAGTTAAGTACAGTCATTTCAAGATGGTGATAGAACTAATGATGGGGCAAGGGCATGTAACATGGAAGATCTTATGTGGGAGGGGGCTCCTGAACTGTGCTTCAAGGGCAGTTAGGGATTCTGGGAGGTAGAGGTAAAGAAGGAGAGCATTCCAGACATGGGAACATCATGCAAAAGTACTAGAGCAGTGTAAGAGAAAATAGCTGAGAAGCCAGTTTGACTAAAATACAGAGCATGAGAGGGAAGTAATATAAGATATAAGCCCAGAAAGGCAGATGGGAGATGGGTTGCAGAGGCCTAACATTTATCTAACTTTTGTTGAAGCTGATTAAAAGTTTGAGCTATTTCATATTTAAATTAACAACTTACTAGAGAGAAGGAAAAGGTCGATTAATTAACAGCAATAGTAATGTACTTTTACTAAGCACCTCCTATGTGCTGAGCATTCTACCGGGCAATGGTGGAGAAACACAATTCAAGTACAGCATGATCCTCTTCCTTGTGGAGTTTACAAGAGAAGGAAAGGCAAATGCACAGAGAGTCATAATATAAAATATTGCAATAAGGTCCAAATGTGTCTTTGCTCACACAAACATCATAGTTGTGCCATGACTATCAGAAGGGGACAGACTCCTTGAAGACATGACTGTCCTATCTCCTACATTTAGAAGAAACAAATGTAACTGGTTTAAAAGATGATGAAAAAATTATTCTTTGAAAGAAATTCCCATTAATGATATTCTTTGCCTCTAAAATGATCTCCAATGTATCTTGTGTATATCTTGTTCATACATAGTTGTTTGTCTGATGTCTCCTTCCTTAGGCTATGAACTTCTCACATACAAGGACTATTCTTTGCCTTTCTTTGTATCTTTGGCATTTGGCACAGTGCCTGGCAAATAATAGATGCTTAATAAATGCTTTCTGACTTGACTCGTTGACTTGAAATAATTTCTTTTGAAGACAAGAGTTGATAGACTTTAGAGACTAATTGGGATATGTATAATCACCATGTTTTGGACATTCAATAAAAAGGACGTATTATGTACCAGTCTGGTCTGGGATAGACGACCCAACCAAAGCTCTAGATACTTCTGTAATTATCAGGCAGTATGGTAATTTCTGGGCATAAAAAGATAAAAACCAAATTATTTCTGCCCTCATGGGAGCTTACATTGTACTGGGGGAGACAGTGAGAACAAACATGAGCTATAAAAACTTTTAAAATGTCCTAAGGCTTTTGCGACACCCTTTAAAATATCTACAAAATATATATGAGATAACTTTGATGGAGAGGAGATAAGTATATTACACTTGAAATTTGCCCTCAAATACTCATGTCAGTAACATCTAGGAGTGTTCCTATGATCATAGATTTAAGGGTAGAAAGGATCTTATAGATGATTAATTCCAACTTTTTCATTTACAGAAAAGAAACTGAGGCACATAGAGGTTAAGTGATTTGCCCAAAGTCACAGAGTGATATGGCAGCCAGACAAGGTTATGTTCTTCTAAGCTTCCTGAAGATAATTACAAGATTCTGAAGGAGGGAGGAGATTGTCTTGCTGTCCTCATACCTGATTAAACTACGCTTGAATTATTGTATCTCGTTATGAACAATACATTTCAGGAGGCCCATTGGTGAGATGTAAGGCAGTGAAGATAGTGAGTAATCCAGGTCCTAGGCCCTTACAAAGATTAATTCGAACAAGTGGGTACATTTAGCCTAAATGAAGACTTGGTGGAAAGAGGGGGTGGAGAATGCGAAAGAAGGGAAGTTGAAAGCAGTCTGGAGGTATTTGAATGGCTGTCATACAAGACATTGAGATTTATTCTGCTTGGCCCCAGAGGGTCAGAATCAGGAACAAATGATGTAATTTGAAGAGAGGCCAAGTTAGGTTCCATGGAATGGAAAACTTCCTAATAGCAAGAGAAACTCAAAAGCAGCTTCGGCTACCATCAGTGGGAAGGCTACGATCTCTAGTTGAGAGTATTTTTTTTCAGGTACAGGACTGAAGGATTTCGGATACCCTTTCAGCTCTGAGATTCTGTAATTTAGAGACAAGATGATGGCAGAATGGGAGAAGAATCCAATTCTTGCAAAAGGGAACCTGATGTCTAATCTCCCAACATACACCTTTACCAAGAGGGTAGAAATATTCCTAAGCTGTTTGCAAATTCCTCTCACCCAAAGTTTTGTTGTGGTTTTTTTTTTTTTTAAAGATCAAGCATTCCTTCTTCTAGCACTATAATAATAAGGTTGTGTTCTTGTTTAATGACAGGTTTTAAAAGCAGTAACAGAGGGGGCAATCATAGAGTTATAGATCTAGGGCAGGAAAATACTTTCAGGGTCATCCAGTTTAACCCTTTCATTTTACAGATGAAAAACTGGATGGGTCCCAGAGAAGTAAGCTAAACTGCCCAAATTCATACAGGGTTAAGTGGCACAGTGCGGATTGGAACCCAGTTCCTCAGGCTCCAAATGGAGTCCACTATCTCACATTGATTCCAGTTGTCAGACAACAAGTGACTAAAGCAGATTGCATAGGAAAAGAAGGAAGGAAGGAAGGAAGGAAGGAAGGAAGGAAGGAAGGAAGGAAGGAAGGAAGGAAGGAAGGAAGGAAGGAAGGAAGGAAGGAAGGAAGGAAGGAAGGAAGGAAGGAAGGAAGTGCTTACTATGTTCAAGATACTGTGCTAGGGATACAAATACAAACAAAAGAATGATAGTCCCTACCCTCTGGAAACTAACATTCTAAAGGGAGAAAATGATACACATATACACACTTACATACACACACACATAAGCATGTGTGTGGTAAAAGTCTCGTAGTACAGAGAAGACATGTGGGATGAAAGTACTTGGCATGGAGATATGGTTTTGAAGTCCGTAATATCCAGGCCAGCATCAGGAAGGGAATAAAGGCAGTCTGGTGGGAGAAAAGGAGTGGGCATAGATACCTATTCAGTCATTATGTCTGGGGTTGGGAATGGAAGGACAAGCATGGGAATGGAATTAAACCTTTCTTTCGAAGTGAAGACAAGTTGCCAGCTAAGATGTGGGTATTTTCCCCCTGACCAATTTTGTATGTCTTATAGTATAGATATTTTTTAAAGACAGGTTCCCCTAGGGCTTCAGAACATTTCTGTTGTAGGCTATTGCTTGTTTCCATTTTTGATTGAAAGGCTTTTGCATCTATAACTATAACATTTATTCTAAATCTCTCATTGCAAACAGTAGTGGGAACCATTCCCTGACACATAAGTGGTCAAAGAATATGAATAAGCAGTTCTCGGATTGTCTTGACTATTAATAGCCATAAGAAAGGTTGCTACAAATCACTAATAGCAAGAGAAATGCAAATTAAAACAACTCTGAGGTTTCACCTAATACCCAGGATATTAACAAAGATGAAAATAAATGGAAATGGTGAATGCCATAGGGGCTACAGAAAAATAGGCACACTAATACAATGTCAGTAGAGCTATGAATTGGTCTATCAATTTTGGAAAGCAATCTAGAAAAATGTTCTTTTAGAAAAGAACTAGGATGTCCATGTCCTCTGAGGGAGAGATCCCGTTGTTGGACATATGCCCACAAGGAGGTCAAAATCAAAAAGAAAAGTCCCATATTCACCATAACATTTGTAGGATCACAGTTGGGATGGCGATGAATGGGAAATAAATTCAATGCTCACGGATTAACAAATTGAGGGACATGAGTGTAATGAGATGCATAAGAATTCAGAGAATTACAGAAATACTTTTTTGAACTAATGAATAGCGAAGTAAGAACCAAGAAAACGACATATACAATGACTACAATATAAATGCAAAGAACAAAGGAACAAAACTGAATACTGTGTAATTACAATAATCAAACTTGTCCCAGAAAAAGTACTTCCCTAATTGCTTTGCATAGATGGAGGACCATGGGTACGGAACATCGTATATATTATCAGTCTTGGTTCATCCTCCCTCTCTCTCTCTTTCTCTCTCTCTCTCTCATTCTCTCTCTCTCTTTCTCTCTCTCTCTCTCTCTCTGTCTCTCTCTCTCTCTGTCTCTGTCTCTGTCTCTCTCTCTCTGTCTCTCTCTCTGTCTCTGTCTCTCTCTCTCTGTCTGTCTCTCTCTCTCTCTCTGTCTCTCTCTAAAAGATTATGTTCTTGGTGAGTGGACAAATATATTCAGAAACAAAGGTGATGTAAAAAAGATATTAATATCTCGAACCAATCATACAACAAGGGGAAAAGAATATTTAATTTAGCCTAGCTGTCTATCTATATGACAGATAAAGATCAGATTACATGATCTCCTCCAGTCAGCATTTCTCCAGTCCTACCAAAAAAAAGGAAGAAGAAAATCTTCTTCTCACTCTATTACCTTCACTTTTTCTAAGATTTCATTTCTATCATCTTATTTTCATAGAGCATATGAGCAAATAAATGTAGCTCAAACTGATCAGCCCACAGGAAATGTTTCCCAGGTGAACTGTGAACGTAGGTAGTGAAAATGACAATTGGCATCCTTAGGAGTTTAGTCACTCACTTCCCCTGGGCAAACTCTGGTGTAATAAAGCCCACACTTGTATTTGCTCAACTCTGATTCTGATCTTATTCCAACAATGCCATTAACCATACCTCATAGTTAGACATCATGCTAAGGAGGTCAAAATCATGTATTCTGTCCTGATAGAGGCCAGACAATTTATCTGTATTTTGGTTATATGCTACATGTGATCTCTTTCATGATTTTTTTCTATTTTCCCCAAAGGAGTCTATGCAAGATAATATAGATGGCAGCCCAATTCAAGGTGCATGCCCTCTTGCAGCTGTATTAACCATTAATCATACAGTGTCAACTTGGAAGGAGGTCTTTATTGGAATATCCCAGAGATCTGTGCTTGACCATATGCTATTTAACATTTTTATCAGTGAGTTGGATAAAGTTGTAGATGGCGTAATGATACAAATCTGCAGATGACACAAAGCTAAGAAGGACCACTAACCCACTAGACAGCAGAATTTGGGTCCCAAAAGATGTTGGGAGGACATAACATTGACCAAATCTAAAAGGCATAAATTTTAATAAAGATAAATGCAAAATCTTATACATCTGTTCAAAAAATGATCAATTCCATGAATACAAGATATGGGGTGTATTGCTGTAGAGGAAAAAAAAAGACTTGGACTTTTTATGAATTTTAAACTCCACATGAGTCAACAGAGAAATATAGTAGCTAAGAAATTTAATGCAAGATTAGGCTGCATTATGAAAGGCACAGAGGGCAAGTAGGTGGTGTAGTGAATAGAGTGGCTAGTCTAGAATCAGGAAGTCTCATCTTCTGGAGTTCAAATACGGCCTTGGAAACTTACTAGCTGTGTGACACTGGGCAAGTCACTTCACCCTGTTTGTCTCCGTTTCTTCTTCTGTCGAAGGAGCTGGAAAGAAAATAGTGAACCACTTCAATGTCTTTGCCAAGAAAATCCCCAATGGGGTCACAAAGAGTTGGACATGACCAATCAACAAATGAGAGACACAGCTTCTAGGAATTAAGGAAGTTATCTTTCTACTATACTGTGCCAAGGTCAGAACATATCCGGAGTACTCTGTTCAACTGTGGACACCAGATGAAGAGTATCCAGAGGAACATACACTGGTTGGTGAAGGACCTTAAGTTGATAGAAGGGCCTAGGAGACAAGAAGATTTAGAGAGAAGCTGATAGCTGTATTCAAGTAGGTAAAATACAGCCATGTGAAATTGGCTTGCTTGTCCTGGTTGGCCCAAAGAATAGAAAAATAAGGAATGGGTGGAAGTTGACATTTAAACTTGAGGTAAGAACAAACTTCCTAATAGAGAGATCTGTCCTGAAGTGGAATGTCCTGCCTTGGAATGGAGTTGGCTATCCTTCACTTGAGATCTTTAAGGAAGGTTAGGTAGCCATTTTTCTGAATAGGTTGTAGAGAGAATATTTTTCAGGTACAGATTAAACTAAAATACTTCTTAAACTTTCAAAGTTTAAGCAGTGCTACGGGGGTCACCATTGGAAAAAAGCTTAAGAAGCCCTAGACTAGATGACCCTTAAATCCCTTCCAACTTTGTGATTCATCTTTAAGTACAAAGATTAGCACATTACTTCCAAATGTTTCCACTTCATCATGTTCTACTCTTTGGCTATCTTTTCTCTAAGCAGTTCCTACAATAGTAAACCCTTCTGTTGAGTTTAAAAGGTATTCTCAGTAACCAGTTAAATCTCCATAATAGAACCTATTGTTTTATGAAGATGAGATCAAAGGAGTTTCTTTGATTCCACATGTCTCCCATTGTCCAAGGGAGCAAAAAATAGCAATAATTGACATTCTAAGGTATGTAAAGCTCTTGACATCTCATTTGATGTTCACTGGAATTCTGGGAGGTAGGTACTACAGGAGTTCATATCCCCATTTTAAAGATAAAAAAACTGAAACCCAGAGAGGTTTGATGACTTGTTCATAGTCATGTATTACAAAAGACAGGCCTCAAACAATGTCTTCCTTTCTCTAATTCAACACTCTTTCCACAGTACCCCATTGCATCCCCAAAAGTACTAATTAGGATGGATTTGATGCTTGTCTTCATTGTAGGCAAGTCCGGGACAAAGAAGTGGATGATTGTGTCCCAAACCTATTATGTTCTAGTATCTAACTGTCTTTTAATTATTTCCACATCTCCTTGCCAAGCCACAACCCTAAATATTTAATAGTCTCTTACCCTCCCCAGCGCCAACATGCCTTTGCCTCACCCTTATTCAACACTGACATTAATGAACCATGCCCACATCCTGCCCTGACCCTACAAAGCTGCTCATTTATCCTCTTCTTAATCAACTCAAGCCACTTGGCTGAATACAAAGCTCTTTGTGACTTAAAGAAGACCATCCTATGTAGGCTGATCCTGATGGGAGAATTCTTAAATTTCCCATGGTACATGCAACATGATACATATACATAACATATACACAAATTATTTACCTTCACTTTAGGTGTTCTACCTACATATGTGGTGCATTATCCTCAACCACACCTCGGTTCACCTTTCTTCAGTGTGTACATGAAATGAAACCCAAGTGACATCATCTCAGTGACTACACTATTTAACCTGCCCAGACTAACTTATAAATTCTGACTCATTCATTCTTAACCACATTCCTTTCCTTATTCGCTACCCTATCATTATTTAAGGTCTAACTCTCCTAGCCAGTTTTGAGCAGCAATTCTTCTTCTGTTCCTCATACCCATCAGCAAGCTGTTCCAGCCCACTTAACTGTCACCCTGTACTTCTAACCATCCCTAGCCACCATCTTGATTGCTGCCTGCCTCCAGTGACCCCACTCGCTCTCTGTAAAGTTTGTCTGGCTCCGTCAAAGATTGGCCTTGGGACACCCAGCATTTGGGCCTTCCATGGTCTGTACTCCATGAAGACCAAGACTAGCACAGTCCTAATCATGCTAATCCCAATACTAGTGAAAGATGAATAATAAGGATTATTCCAGCCAGTCCCAGAAGAGCCTACTAGTAGGAGGTTTGTTTTGGAATAATGAATATGGAAATTTGGAATCCATAATGAACTGCAAGCAGTCTTCCAAGTCACTCGTGCCGAAAATTCGCACTCGCCTTTCCCATAACTTGTCACTTGTGTTTTTTATTGTTCGATATGTAAACAAGGCCAGTAAAAAGCCTTTGTTCCTTTGTGCCTACTTAGATTTGCCCATTAATCCCAACTCCCCCCCCCCCCCTTTTCCACCAATGCATGCAGGATTACACAAAGCAAAAGTCATTAATTTTTATCTCTGACTATCTGTAGGGTTTTTAATGTGGCCTGGCTTGCTTATGCACCACCAATTACATGTCATAAGTGCTTGTAGATGCTGGAGCGGTATCATAGGCTGATGAATCACTGCCTTCTCTCCTGATTAGTATGCAAGGGGCCGTACTCCTCTTTGAGCAGCTGGCATGCCAATGAGGGTCTGGCTCTGCCAGTCAAGGCATCTGGACATGAACTCAATATGGATTGCTTTAATTAAATGGCTAAGCGCACAAGAAGCTAAGAAACAACTCCATCACTGGGGGAAACTTGAAAATAAAGTCGACATGGGAGAAGGGCAGAGAGGAGTTACAAAGTGTATCTTAAGCACCTTTCCTCCTGCCTAAAAATCTTAGAATTTCCTGGGTGGGAGTATGGCTGCTCACCACAACTAGGATGAGTTGTACAATCCACAAAAAAAATACTGAGAGCTAATGGAGTTCATTTCCCACTTGTACATTTAGAAAACATTTACAAATCAAAATAGTAATGGAAACGTTACCATTTTGTCTTTTGAAGAGAATTTTTTTTTCAACTAGAATTTCTTATTTTGTAACCAAATTGGCTAAAGATTGGCTTATACGATCATAGACTGAGAACTTGGAAGAATATCAGAGAGGCAAAGTAGTTCATCTAAATGGGATTGAATTTGAACTCAGGTCCATTGATTTTAAATATAATGCTCTTTCTACTGGGAGAGGAGAAGAGGTTGCCAATTCTTGGAGATTCCCCAAGCAAACACTATGCAACTACTTTTCAGATAAATAGAGTAAATTTAGAGGAATTCTTTCTGCGAGTACGTTGTATTCAGTGGTTTTTATGATCCCTCCCAGCTCTCTAATTTGGCAATGCTATAGCACCATTCTGGATAGAGGAATCTAGAATATATCTATTCCTGGCAACCACAGAAGAAAGTTAGCTTATGAAGCATCAGAAAGGCAGGATAGCCACAACACTGATTCTTCACAGAGAAGAAGGAAACGAAAGCTTCTACTCAGAGTGAATTTTCCAAAGATCAGAATTTCAAGATCATATTAGCTTTGGGTTTGCACTTTGTTACCCTGTTTTGGTTAAGGGACTCAATGAAGCGTTCTTCAAAGGAGAATAAGGGTTTTGGTAATAACTCCAGTCAATTGCTTTGTTCTTTGTGATACATGCCTCTAATTTTACTACACATGGAGTCTAATTTCCACCAAGAGTTCAGTTGATTTGGCTGGAATGTTTTAGAACAGCAACAATGATGATGATGATACTGATGATGATTAATAATAATATGTATATAGTGCTTTAAGACTTCTAAAGTACTTTACATATATTATCTCATTTTTTTCACATGTTGCACTAAAATTGGGCTTGTTCAAGTGTGATTGACCATGGGTATGTGTCAAAGACTATTTCAATCATTTTCAATTGTGTCTGACTCTTCATCACCCCATTTGGGGTTTTCTTGGCAAGGACACTGGAGTGGTTTGTCGTTTCCTTCTTCAGCTCATTTTACAGATGGGGAAACTGAGGCAAACATGGTTAAGTGACTTGCCCCAAGTCATACAGCTAGTAGGCCAGATTTGAACTTGGGAGGATGAGTCTTCCTGACTCCAGGCCCAATGACATCTAGACTATAAAAACTATATAGACAGGAAACGTTGTTGAAGATAATATCATACACACACACACACACACACACACACACACACACACACACACACACCATGGGCCATTTAAAGTAGACTATAGCAACCAGCTCTTTTATTCCTGTTGCTTCCCAGGGCCAATGCTAATAATATGCACTACAGATGGACCCTTAGTGTTATTTTCATTTTTAAATAATTTATTAAGATACCATTGTTAAAAAGACCCTGAGGCACTCTATCTTTAAAAAAAAAAACAGCTGTTAAAACTGTAAAAGGGCTCTGGCTAGTGGTCCCATTGTCTCAGCATGCTCCCTTAGTCAGTGTTAGAGAATGGATGACAACTGGGAAAGTCAAATGATTCTGAATGCTCTCACTATCCCCAATCTCCTAGACATGTCTCACATCTTCTAACCCTGCCCCCTGTTACACACACACACACACACATACATACACACATACACACACACACACATACACACACACACACACATATACACACCAGATGTTCTTTAGGGCTTTGAAAATAATCATGGTGGAACTTTGACTTAGCATATCCACAGAAAGAGAAAACATCCTTTGCCAGCAACAATACCAGAATCCCAAGACCTAATTCTTGATATCTTGTGATTCTTGATAGCAAGAATCACAGCAAATAAAATGTCCACAGTTAAACTCTGTTAAATCATGCAAAGAGAGAGCATATGAAATTGCTCCAGCAATCTTTTAGAAACATTTTATTCAGGAAGAGTTCACATTTGACACATCAGTCTGCCAAGTTTGAATTGGGCACCAAGGTGACTCCACTCTGAGTAATGAAGGAATGAATTTCTTTGTCTTTTGGCATTTTTTGTCTCTTTGTTTTTTATTTCTAATAGAAGGAAAAATATAGCCTAGTAATCTTCTTGGAACATTTTAGATGACCCACCAACATCTGGTGTGGCCCTCTTTTGTTAACATAGGCAAATTCATGGGTAGCTAGGTGACACAATGTATAAGGTACTGGCCTGGAGTCAAGAAGACCTGAGTTCAAATCTGACCTTGGATATTTACTAGCTGTGTGACCCTAAGCAAGTCACTTAACCCTATTTGCTTCAGTTTTCTCATTTGTAAAATGAGCTGGAGAAGACAATGACAAACCATTCTAGTGTCTATGCAAAGAAAACCCACAACGACTCATGAAGAGTCAGTTGTCCCTGAAACCACTGAATACATCGTAACCTGTCCTTTCTGAGACTGCAGTGTCATACTCAAAAAGAAATGCAGCTGTCAGGCTGCATGCTGACTTGGAAAACCACAAATTAACATTATCTGTGTTATGTTTTTTTAAAATTTATTTTGCTAAACATTTCCAATTACATTTTAAATTGATTCAATCTCTGAGTTTGATATCTGTTCTTCAAGGTCCTCTTCCTCTTCTTTTTTTTCTTTCTTTTCCTCTTCTTCCTCCTCTTCTTCCAAAACAAAATGTCTTAGTGAGAAAAGAGCTAGCCTCAGTTAAAATTATGTAGGTTCAAATCCTGTCTCTGACACAAAGTAGGTACATCATCCTGGGTAAATCACTTAGCTTCTCAGGGATCTGCTACCTCTGAAACTATCGATTGTGTGCATCCAGAGAAGTTTTCTCATCCAAGCTTTTCCTATTCCAGTGGAATCCCAAGTCTAAACCCCCTTCCTCTCTCTTCTCCTTTTTCTCTTTCTCTATTAGGAGTCTGATCATTGTAACCCACAATGTCCTTTCTATCTTTTGCATAAACTTACCATTCCCCCTGTGACTGTCCAGAGGACTTGGTTATTTCAAGCTTTTCTAACATCCCTTTTGACAAATTGTCTCTAGTTTCTGATTGAACAAACTACCTCACCATATTTCCCCTACCTGTTCATGGGTACCTACCCTATCATTTCCTGGAATTGCTTCTTTCCCGATCTTGTTTTCTACATCTGGTCCAGATAAGACCTGTTTCCAGTAGATGCTAGAAGATGATGCTTCATCTCGTAGCTAAGCTACCGCAGGAGTACCAGATGCCCTGTTAGACTCATATGCAATCATAAAGTCCCTTACCAAAGAGCCATTATGTTGACCTCATTGTTGTATTGTTGTATGCCTGTGAAATCTGGACAATCTACCAGCACTATGCCAGGAAATGGAATCACTTCCAACTGAATTTTCCAGGTACCAGATTAAGATACCAGACCTGAGATCCTCCTGAGAGCTTCAAACTTTATCTGCAAAGAGCACAGCTCTGATGGACAGAACAAAAGAACAACAACCACCCAACCGACCAAGTAACCAACCAACATGCCAACAAACGCATGTCCTCCTAAGAAGATTCTGTAATGATTGTCCTATCAGTGAAAATCTTGTGACACTTTTTTAGTTATGGGATCATGATAGGAAAGGCTGGTTGTTTCAGATTTGCAATTTTACTGACTAATAAAATGGAAACTGCAGAAATAGATTCTGTCATCCTCTCTGTCATCACCCCTCCTTGGTTAGTGGATTTCCTAGACATATCAGGACCAGAGAAGAATGCACAGTGACCAAAGATTTCAGACTAAGCGCTATGATATTGCCTAGAGCTACAGACTGCGAGATAGCTGGAGGCAATATGCCCCAGAGAACTGTTAACGTTACTCTAGCACTAACAGCAAGGCCAGCAGCTGTCCACCTGAGACATCTTCTCTTTTCATGGATGACTGCTGTTGCCATCCAAACCCAATTCTAAGTCAATAAAAAATCAATCAATAAGCCTTCCTGAAGTACCTAATATATTCCAGATGGCAGTTGGGTGCTACAAAGGATAGACTACCAGACCTGGAGTCAAGGAGGCCTCATTCATATCCAGTTTCAGATATTTACTAGTTGTTTGACCCTGGGCAAGACACTCAACCCTGTTTGCCTCAGTTTCCTCGTCTGTAAAATGAAACAAACCACTCCAGTGTCTTTGTCAAGAAAACCTCAAATGGAGTCATGAAGGGTCAGACACAACTGAAATGACTGAAAAAACAACATGTGCCAGATACTATGATAAACACTGTGGATAGAAAAAGAGGTAAAAAGTGCTCCCTACCCTCGGGGGCGAAACTTACTATCTAATGGGATCTGTGCTGTGCTCTGATGTACCCACATAATTACGGAATAACAATGTTTCAGAATTGAAAGGGACCTCAGAGGACATCAAGTCCAACATCTCTGATAAATGGTCAGCTGGCTTTCACTTGAAGACCATAAATGTGAGAAACCCAGCTCCTCCTGAGTCAGTCCATGCCCCTGTAGTTGAGAAAGTCTAGATGATTTGTTTAACATCTATCCTATATTTTTTTTTCTTCTCAGAATCCAGTCATTGTTTTAGCTTGTTCTCTGGGGCCAAATTGAACATTTCTTTTCTTAGAAACAACTAAGTGACTGGATAGAGTGCTGGACCTAAGGTCAGAAAGACCTTAATTCAATCTGTCATCTGGCATTCATCTAGCCATTCACTGCCAGCAGTGTGACCCTGGGCAAGTCATTCAACTTCTCTTTGCCTCAGTTTCCTCATCACTAAAAGGGGAGCACTTAACTTCCAGGATTGTGGTGAGGATTTAATGAGCTATTTTTAAATCATTTTGTGAACCTAAAAGTGCCATATAAATGCGAGTTATATAGCTCTTTCTTCCATAGAATCCCTTAAGTACTTGAACACAGCAATAAAATCCTTTCTTTCTTCTCCAAACTAAGTACCCCCAGGTGCCTTAGAAGTGAATACAGTCCTCAAGATGTTGTCTGACCAGAGCAGAGTATAATGCAATGATCATCTTTCTAATCTGGGGCACTATTTTTTAAATTCAGCCTATGATAATATTAGTTTGCTTTTCTGTCATATCATGCCACCTAGCATATTAAATTTATAGTGCCCTAAGTCCCTGGATTTTTTAAAAAAACAAACTATGTCCCCTAACTAGTTCCTGTAACATTGGTTTTTTGGATCCAGATGTGTTACTTTACATTTATCCCCATTAAATTTCATCTTATTAGATTTACTCTAATATTCTAACTTGTTGAGAACCTTGACCATCCAGTGCATTAGCAACCTCTTCCAGCTTTGGGTCATGTATACATTTGATGACAAACACAGCTATGCCTTCTTCAAAGTCAATGATGGAAGTACTAACCAATACAAGATTAAGCACAGATGCCTGAGACACTGCACTGGAGACCTCTCTCTAAGTTGACATCCAACCACTCACAACCTAATTTAACAATTTCCTGGCACACATCTCTCCACTCTTCCACAGTCATAGCAGGTATGATATTACCAAAACCTTCATGAAAACTGGATAAACTACATCTGCAGCATTAATCTGATCAATCCATTTAGTAACCCCATCAAAAAAGAAAACAAAGGTAGTCCAGCATGACCTTTTCTTGATAAAGTTATATAAAGTCTCTCTTGACAATCACCACTTCCTTCTCTGGATATTCACTAGCCATACAGAATAGGGATAGAAAAACTAAAGCCCAAAGGCTAAATCTGACTTGCCACCCATTTTTACACTAATTATTTTTTTAAATATAAATTTATTTATTTAACTTTTTACATTCATTTTCACAAAATTTTGGGTTCCAAATTTTCTCCCCTTTTAACCCCTCCCCACACCCCAATACCCCAAGCATTCTAATTTTCCCTATCACCAATCTGCCCTCTCTTCTATCATCTCTCCCTTCTCTTGTCCCCATCTTCTCTTTTGTCCTGTAGGGCCAGATGACTTTCTATTCCCCATTAACTGTATTTCTTATTTCCTAGTAGCAAGAACAATACTCAACAGTTGTTCCTAAAACTTTGAGTTCCAAATTCTCCCCATCCCTCCCTCCCCACCCGTTCCCTTTGGGAAGGCAGGCAATTCAATATAGGCCACATCTGTGTAGTTTTGCAAATGACTTCGATAACAGTCGTGTTGTGTAAGACTAACTATATTTCCCTCCATCCTATCCTGCCCCCCTTTGTTTCTATTCTGTCTTTTGATCCTGTCCCTCCCCAAGAGTGTTGACTTCAAATTGCTCCCTTCTTCCATTGCCCTCCCTTCCATCATCCCTCCCTCCCTGCTTATCTCCTTCTCCCCCACTTTCCTGTACTGTAAGATAGGTTTTCATACCAAAATGAGTGTGCATTTTACTCCTTCCTTTAGTCGAATGCGATGAGGGTAAACTTCATGTTTTTTTCTCAGCTCTCCTCTTTTTCCCTCCACTAAAAACTCTCCTGCTTGCCTCTTGAATGAGATATAATTTACCCCATTCCATTTCACCCTCTCTCCTCCCACTACATTTCTCTCTCACTGTTTACCTTAATTTCTTTTAAGATATGGTCCCCTCCTATTCAATTCACTCTGTGCTCATTGTCTCTGCATGTGCATGCATGTGTGTATGTGTGCACACGTGTACATGTGTGTGTGCATGTGTGTGTGTACGTCTGTGTGTGGTCCCACCAACTACCCAGATACTGAAGTTTTAAGAGTTACAAATATTGTCTTTCCATGTAGGAATGTAAACAGTTCACCTTTGGTAAGTCCCTTATGACTTCTCTTTGCTGTTTACTTTTTCATGCTTCTCATTCTTGTGTTTGAAAATCAAATTTTCTTTTCAGCTCTGCTCTTTTCATCAAGAATGATTGAAAGTCCTCTGTTTCATTGAAAAACCATATTTTCCCCTGAAGTATTATACTCAGTTTTGCTGGGTAGCTGATTCTTGGTTTCAGTCCTAGTTCCTTTGACTTCTGGAATATCCTGTTCTATGCCCTTCAATTCCTTAATGTAGAAGCTGCTAGATCTTGAGTTATCCTGATTGTATTTCCACAATACTGGAATTGTTTCTTTCTAGCTGCTTGCAAGATTTTCTCCTTGACCTGGGAATTCTGGAATTTGGCCACAATGTTCCTAGGAGTTTCTCTTTTTGGATCTCTTTCAGGTGGTGATCGATGGATTCCTTCAATACTTATTTTGCCCTCCAGTTCTGGAATCTCAGGGGAGTTTTCCTTGATAATTTCATGAAAGATGATGTCTAGGCTCTTTTTTGATCATGGCTTTCAGGTAGTCCCATAATTTTTAAATTGTCTCTCCTGGATCTATTTTCCAGGTCAGTTGTTTTTCCCATGAGATATTTCACATTCTCTTCTACTTTTTCATTCTTTTGGTTTTGTTTTTTGATTTCTTGGTTTCTCATAAAGTCATTAGCCCTCCATCTGTTCCATTCTAATTTTGAGAGAACTATTTTCCTCAGTGAGCTTTGGAACCTCTTTTTCCATTTGGTTAATTCTGCTTTTGAAAGCATTCTTCTCCTCATTGGCTTTTTGAACCTCTTTTGCCAATTGAGTGAGCCTATTTTTCAAGGTGTTATTTTCTTCAGCATTTTTTTGGGTCTCCTTTAGCAAGGTATTGACCAATTTTTCATGCTTTTCTTGCATCTCTCTCATTTCTCTTCCCAGTTTTTCCTCCACCTGTCTAACTTGCTTTTCAAGATCCTTTTTGAGCTCTTCCATGGCCAGAGCCCACCAGACATCCACCTCGGTTGCCTGGGAAAGAGAGGCCCCGACCTCCACGTCTTTCCCTGATGGCAAGCATTGTACTTCCTCATCAGAAATGAAAGGAGGAAGGAACACCTCTTCCTCAAGAAAATAGCTTTCTATGGTCTTATTTTTCTTCCCTTTTCTGGGCATTTTCCCAGCCAGTTACTTGACTTCTGAGATTCCTCTCCACCCCTACCTAGATCTGCCCAGCTAGGGCTTGGTGTCTGAGATTCAAATGCTGCTTCCCAACCTCAGGGCTTTCTGCAGCAGGAGTGGCTGCTATTCAATGTGAGCTTACGTTCTGGTGCTTGGGTAGGGGCAGGGCCGCCTCCAAGCTCAGTTCCCTCAGGGGCTTTATGCAGAGATCTTCAGTAATGGCCCTGAGCTCCTGCTTGCTCCTGGAGTCCCGGGCCACTGCTGCTGCCTCTGCTGCTGCCTCTGCCACCACCTCCCAGGGCGGCCCAAGTCATGGAGACCTCTCGCTCCCCTCTCGGCTAGTCCAGACGTCTCTCTCACTGACCTGGAGCGCCTGTGGGGGGAAGGACCTTCATGGCCGCTGGAGATTCCATCCCTTAAGCCTGCTCTAATCTTCTCCTGTGGGGCCGCGCGGCCAGGGCAGTGCAGGGGTGTGCTCTGCTGTCTGGAGCATGATGGACCCCTGGGGATGGCTTTCCAGGGCTCTCTGGAACAGAAATCTCTTCCACTGTGTTTCTGCGTGGCTTGCTCTGCTCCAGAATTTGTGGGGAGTTCTTTTTACAGGAAATTTATGGGCTGTGGGTTCAGAGCTAGCATACATGAGTCTTTCTACTCCGCCATCTTGGCTCCTCCCCTATACTAATTATTAACCAAGAAAAATACTTATTTTTGTAGACACTTATAGTCTAGTAGAGAGAAAAACATATAAATAACTACATACGAAAAAATATGTAATCAACAGAAAAAATGGCATTGTATTATGGAGTTTCAGGAAATGCTTCTTGTAGAAGTTAGGATTTTAGCTGAAATTTGAAGGAAGCCAGGGAAATCCAAAGGTAGGGATGGGAAAGGAGAGGGATTCAAGCATGGACAATAGCCAATGAAAATTCACAGAGTTGGAAGATAGAGGGTTGTATTCAAGGACCAGCCAGAAGCCAGTGTCACTGGACTGAAGAGTACATGAGAGTAAGTTAGAGCAGCAGTCAGGTTAGGAAGGGTTATAAAGGTAATAAGGAATTCAGTGAAGTTTGTTGTATAGGGGAGTAACATAATCAGACTTAGACCTTAAGAAGATCAATTTGTCAACTGAGTGGAGGATAGACTGGAGTTGGGAGTGACTTGTGGCAGGCAGACCAACCAGTGGTTCTCATAATATTCCAATATTATAATATTATATAATATTATGATATAATAATATATTATATTATAATATTATCTCATAATATTCCAATTATGAGATAGATAGAGCCTGCAAGGGACTGTCAGAGAAGGGAACCGAGCATATACCAGAGACATTATGAAGATAGAAACAACAAGATTAACATCCAACTGGATGAGTCCACAATGATATCTAAATTGTGAACCTGACTACCTGGGGGGATAGTGGTACCCTCAATACCCATAAGGAAGTATGGAAGGTCAGAGGCCTAGAGGGAAAGAAAATGAATTTAGTTTTGTATATGTTGATTTTAAGATGCTCATTGAGACATCCAGTTTGAGATGTCCAATAGGCAGTCAGAAATATGGAGTCGGAGGAAGGGTTTGAACTGAATCAATATAGTTCTAGAGAACTATCTGCAGAAACTTCAGATGAAATGATATATAAAGTGCTTTGCAAGCATCAAAACACTAAATAGTTGTCAGTTATTGCTGCTTTGTGGGTTCCTATCTTCCTTCCCCCAAGTAATTTATGAGCTCCTAAAAGAAAAGGATTCTATCTAGATAGATTCGATTCTGAAGACAGAATAGAGGTTAGCTATTCACCTCAGTCAATGAAGGTTCATGACTATTTACATATATATGTGTGTTTGTATCTATGTATGCATGTATATGTATATGTGTATATATATTATGTGTGTATTTATATGTATATATTATATATGCATGTGTATATTATATGTGTATTATGTATGTGTATTTTAAGTATATATGTGTACATGTGTGTAGACTCATATACACACACATATATTGTGTGTATGCATTATTATTATTACATACTAATAACAATAGCTACTACATGTGATTATTATAATTTCCCAAACTATAAAGGAATTCTTAACTTTTAGGGAGATATGGACTTATGGATTCTCTCAGAATGATGTTTTTAAATGTATAAATGTGTAAAATGTATAAATGTAAAAAATAAAATATATAGAATTACAAAGGAAACTAATTAGACAGATACCAACATTTTTTTTAAAAAAGTTCATGCACGCCAGATTAAGGACCCCATAAAGTTATAGTCCATAAAGCAACAGTACTGACTACTTCCTTACACTGTTATTTGGTGGAATAGAAATAGCATAGAGCAGTGGTGTCCTATGCTATGTTGGTGATGTGCAACACGCCTATGAGCAGCCCATGCCCAATTAAAATGTAATCAGAAAATATTTAACAAAATAAATAAAAATACAACAAAACATAGGTAACATTACATTGTTTACGTATTTTATTTTTAAAATTAATTTATTTTTAGCTTTCAACATTCATTTTCACAAGATTTTGAGTTCCAAATTTTCTCCCCATCTTCCCATCCCCCAAACCCTGAGATGGTATGCATTCTGATTACCCCTTCCCCTAGTCTTCCCTTCCTTTTGTTATCCCCCACCTTATTCCCTTATTCCCTTTAATTTCTTGAAGGGCAAAATAGATTTATATGCCCCATTGCCTGTATATTTTATTTGCTAGTTGCACATAAAAACAATTTTTAATATTTGTTTTTTAAAACTTTGAGTTCCAAATTCTCTCTTCTTCCCTCGCCACCCACCCTCTTTGAGAAGGCAAGCAATTCAATATAAGTTATACAAGAGAGTGGATTCTTTCTATTTCTCTTTTACCCTCTGGTTCTAGGATATCAGGGCAGTTTTTCTTAATAATTTCCTGAAACATGATGTCTAGACTCTTTTTTTGATCATGGCTTTCAGGTAGTCCAATAATTTTAAAATTATCTCTCCTGGATCTATTTTCCAGGTCAGTGATTTTTCCAGTGAGATATTTCACTTTGTCTTCTATTTTTCATTCTTTAGTTCTATTTTATAATTTCTTGATTTCTCAAACAGTCATTACCTTCCATCTGCTCCATTCTAATTTTGAAGGGATTATTTTCTTCAGTGAGTTTTGGACCTCCTTTTCCATTTGGCCAATTCTGTTAAGACATTCTTCTCCTCACTGGCTTTTTGGACTTCTTTTGCCCTTTGGGTTAGTCTATTTTTTAAGTTGTATTTTCTTCAGTATTTTTCAGGGTGTCTTTTAGCAAGCTGTTGACATGATTTTCAAAATTTTCTCACATCACTTTCATTTCTCTTCCCAATTTTTTCTCTACTTCTTTTACTTGATTTTCAAAATCCTTTTTGAACTCTTTCATGGCCTGAGACTAATTCATATTTTTCTTGGAGGCTTTGGATGCAGGAGCTTTGACTTTGCTATCTTCTTCTGGTTGTGTGTTTTGATCTTCTTTGTCACCAAAGTAGGATTCAATAGTCTGAGTTCTTTTATAATGTGTATTCATCTTCCCAGTCAAATACTTGACTTTCTAACTCTTTTTTCAAGGTAGGACTCTGCTTCCAATGTGAATGAGGGTGGGGGTGGTGTACTGTTCCAGGTTTCAGATTTTTTTGTCTCAGCTGTTCCTTCCCCTGCTGTATTGGGCCCAGAGCTCCCAAAGCAACCTCTGCCCCTGCTGCTACTGTCTCCAGCCACCCTCCACTACCTCTACCACCCTGGGGTTGGGGCCAGAACTGGCCAGACCATACAATCCTCTTTTACCCAGGTCCCGTAGAGTTTTCCCACTGATATTTTTGGCATGTATGGGTTAAGAAGTCTGGAAACTGCCATAGATGCAATTATTCAGTCCCTTGAGGCCTGCTTTGGCCAATCTGTGCTAATACAGCCCATTCTGGACTGCACTACACTCCTTGCCAATGCAATAGACCCTTCGTTTAGACTATCCAGGTTGTCTTGGGCTTGGGATTTGTTTCACTCTGTCATTTTGTGGGTTCTGTAGCTCTAGAATTTGTCTAGTCATTTTTTACAGGTATTTGGAGGCTCTTTAGGGGACAGCTCAGGGAAGTCCCTTCTTTTACTCCCCCATCTTGGTTCTACCTCCAGCAACATTGCATTTTAAAACTACTTCAGTATGTAGTCCACAAAGAGTCCTACATAAGGTGAAGCGAACCTTGTTTCTAACTGAATTCAATCCAAATGACAAAGAGTGTTTGTGATAAGACATGGAAAAATGTTGAGTATATGTAGAGTATATGAATAGACTACTAGGATGAGAACAGAGAGAGAACAGAAGCCATGAGACCATTTGGGTCTGAGTCAGGGCTAGTGGCTTGTGGGTGTGACTGGGTGTGGGTCCCTAGCAATTTGTAATTGTGTTCATCTGTGAATGCCTGAGGGATATGGAGTCCAAGAACAGGTCGTTTCAGGGATGAGAAAACTTAGGAAAGTGGAACCTTGGGATCCCATGGAGACTCTTATGAACATAACTAGTGAGACTGAGGGTGTGCTAGTCCCAATGCATTCTCCACAGAGTGATCCTAGCAGTCTGGAGATGATGATGGGAGAGCCCTAGGAGATGTCATATGACAGAGCTTGGTATTGTGGTGTTAGAGCCCTGGTCTTAGAGTCAAGAAGATCTGCATTCAAATCCTTTTTCATCCCCTCAGGATGTGTGTGGTGTGACTCTAGGACATTTCACTTCACTTTTCTAAGCCTCAGTTTCCTCATTTGCAAAATGAAAATAATAATATTCACAGGAATGTTTTGAGGATCAGTGACATAATTTATATAACCTTTTGTTATATAAATGGTATATGGTACGCAGGTTTAGAGTCAGGAAGACTTAAGTTCAAATACTTATTAACTGTGCAGCTCTGGGTAAGTCACTTAACCCTATTTTCCTCAGTTTCCTCATCTGTAAAATGAGCCAGAGAAAGAAATAGCAAACCACTCCAGTATCTTTGGCAAGAAAACCCCAAATGAGGTCACAAAGAGTTGGACATAACTGAAATGACTGAGTGAACCTTCAAGCATTATGTAAGTGGTTTATTATGTTATATTATCATTATCATTATATGACATTCTGAACACCCAATAGTCTTTGTACAGGAAAGGAGAGTACCTGGGGTTGGGGGCAGGGCATAGCAAAATGATTCAAAACTCAGACTGTAAAAGTGAATGGATTCATAACAAATCATACACTTCTTATGCATCTTCTTCTGTTTTTTTAGTTGTTATTCAGTTATTTGTGACCCTTTATGAACCCATTTGGGGTTTTCTTGGCAAAGATACTGGAGTGGTTTGTCATTTCTTCAGTTCATGTTACAGATGAGGAAACTGAGGCAAATAGTGTTAAGTGACTTGCCCAAGGTCTTTCAGCCCATAAGTGTTTGAGGTTGGATTTGATCTGGGGAGGATAATTCTTCCTGACTACAGGCCCAGCACTCTGTTCATTGTGCCACCTAGCTGCCCATGCATTTAGTAGGATCTCAATAAATAATTGCCAAATGAATATGAAAGGATAATGAAAGGATATTCTGTTTCTAGAAACAGACCTTATTATGGCTAACATTCCTGTAGTGACTTTTCCTCCCAGAAATACACTCAAGTCAACGGCAGTTGGGACAGATTGTGAACTGATGGACATTCTGCCTGTCTACTGAGCTTATGTAAAGTGATTCTGTTCTTGGTTCTCAGCAGCAGCATCAGGACCTATCATCCTTGGCTACCTATGCAGATTTCAATGCTCCAGTATATTTCTATCACCACTCTCCTTGATATGACCATGTATCAAGTCATGCTGTACGACCTTATTATTCTGTTATGGCACATTTAAATGGGAAAGTTTCTTTAAATTGAGCTGTCTTGCTATTAAACGTGTGAAGAGTCTATCACCGCCAGCAAACACAGTTATGATACCTCGGCATCCACATGCCTTCCCTTTTCCGTGGTTTTCTGACTGATTTCATCTGCTTTCCCTCACCCACTCCCCACTCCTGTCTTCTCTTCATTATGCATCCCAGACTGGTAGGATGGGCAGGTCATCTGGCCCACCCTTCTCTCTTTAGAGGGCTATGTGTATATATAGTTAATGCTGCCTGCTTACTGAGCAAAGTGAAATCCCCCCTCTACGGGTAGGTGCCGAGTGAAGGGAAGCAAATGAACTGAGAGGGATGGAGCTTTGATGCCTTTTGCTTGGGAAATCGTGAGTTTTTTCTCAGCCTCTACCTCTAGGATTTTTACGTGCTTAACGATTTCATTCACTTTGTAGTTATTTCGGTCCTCAGGAGGAAACACGAATGTAGCTGTCATGAGATGTTGATAGACACCAGATTTTTCTTTTTTTTTTCCCCTGCATATAGTTTACCACCCTGATGAGGTGATTATTGCCCACTGTGTTTTGGAGAGAGGGACAAAGCTGATATTTTGTTACTAGTCAAAATACCAAAAAAAAGTTCCTCTTCCCATTCTGACACCCAGCGGAATGAGAAAATAAAGGTGGTTTGGCCTTCCTCTCTAGATAAAAAGGTTAAGGGAAGGAAACCAGGGTCAGTGGTCTACAGTAACTAGAGAAAAACTGCAGATCACCATTCTGAAAAAGGTCCACTCTCTTGTAGCATCAGTTGGGACTCTGACCAGAACCAAGGGACATAGTCCCAGGTCCTGCTCTCCAGGAACTGAGGATCTAAACACTATTCCTCTGTAGGCTCACCTAAAATAAAAACAACTCTGACCCAAACAAGCCCTATTAGCAAGTTACCCTGGATCAATCACTTATGCGTATTAGAGGAGATGACCCACAGCATGCAATGCTCATGGCAATTATCATGGCAGGGACAGGAGAGAAAAGGGAAAGAGGGAAGGAAGGAGGGAGAAAAAGAGAGAGCAAGAGAAGAAAAAGGGGGAGGTAAAAGAAAGAGGGTAAAGGGGGGACAGAAACAGAGAGAGAAAAAATAGAGAGGAAGAGAGAGAGACAGAGATTTGTAACAGAAAAATTAAAAGAGCAAAGTGAAGGACAGTGTTGGGGCAGAAATAATTAACTGTGTAAGAGATAATTGTGTTAGTCATCAAACATGAAATGAAGTCTATGGTCGTACTTCATGCCAAGGTACAGCAAATGCCTTTTGGACACATAGGCCTTCACTCCACTTCTTGCTAATGAGGTTTGCAAATAAAACACAAATATCCAATGAAAAGCATGAAAGGTGGTAGGTTGTGTGAAGGGAGAAGGGATTCCAGGGACTTGGGCATCACTCTAGTAGTTTATGATATCACCTGAAGCCCTCCGTGGAATTATATAGCCCTGTAATTCCTGGTTGCCTCATATACATGCCATGCTAGGACTTGCTAAACAGCAGAGAGAAATCAAGCCCTGGAACGAAGGAAGTGTTGTTGGGATAATATCGGCAGAATTATCACCGCCCTCTCCACGTCAGCAGGGAAAAAAAATTGTCACCATGTTAAAGGAAACATAAAACCAGCATCTCCGAAGGAAACACTCCCCCTCCCCCACCTGTGATATGATTTGATATGGATCTGTAACTGTCACGGATTTTCATATTCAATAAATAAATGCAACGAAATTCGCCATCCTTATCCTTATTAGACTGTTTTATTTAAGTGATGGACAAAGCAGCTCCGCAATTCATTGGGATGGCAGCTCGCGGGTCATGTCGGGTTTCCTGTTGCCTTTTTTTATGGCCAAAGAACGGTGGGTTCGTTCGGAACAAACCGTTTCCTTTTGTAAGGAACTTGGGTCATTAATCTGACATACTTGAATCCTGTATCCAAAAAGAAAACCAAAACAACTAAAAAAAAAAAAAAAGCCCTCATTGTCCATCATCTATCTGTATCTTCATCCCTCACTTTAGATACAGAGCTGAGGATCTTTCTTTTCACAGTTATTGTACCCCTGTGGTTTTCCCCTCTTCAAGGGCTCCAACCTTTTCCTCCTCCTCCTATTCTTCCTCATTTTTACTGGATGGTAGGCTCTGTCCAGCTCTCCCTGGAGATAAAGACTTGCTTTAGCATACAGCCTGCTATCCTTAATGCAACCTAGTTCACTCTCATCATTTTAATAGTGGACCTAAGGTATGTTGCCATGTGAACAAGCCATCATGTCACCATAGCAACCAGCCAGATTGCAGCACACCAGTCTGAGGAGTGGACTTTTTTTTTCCCCGTTCCTCGCCTGGGCTTTTTCTTTTGTTAAATTTGCTGAAGTGCTCACAATAGGAAGATTCAGTCTGCTTTTTTCAAGCAGGGTTTCATTTAAACCTGTAAATTGTTGTATAAACAGAAGGGACAGCATGGCACTAGACTTACTTTCAAAGCAGACTTGATGAGGACTTTGAACCCGGACCCCAACCCCCTCTCCACCATGCCTTACAGTTTGATCCAAATGGAGATGATCACACGTATTGGTGGCAATTGGACTGAGCCAACCCCCCGCCCCTGAGTTTCTTCTCCGTTTCTCCCAGCAGGGATCCGTGACTCTCACACATGGACTTGGTGACCACAGCAAGCCCTCTGCTCTTCTTGTAAGCCCTTTGCTGTTTCAGAGCTCACTAGGACCCGAATTAGACCCAATTAAAGATGTGGATTCTCCTTCTCCATTTCGAATTGCCATATAACCTGTGCTGATTCCAATTCCAACCACTTGGGGAGAGCGGTGATGTTGAAAGGACAAATGATAAAGGAATATATGTCATGTCAACCTGCCCATATGCATCAGTGTTGCCTGGCCTTTGATTCTGCTAACCTTCTTGTCTTTGTTCAGGGAAGCATTAAGAATCATTCTTCCAGGTCCTCACATCTTTTCCCATTTCGTTTGTTGCTCCCTCGCACATAGCACATCTATTACCTGCTCTGATCCACATGCCCTCCCTTTCCTCATTCCCTCCCCTCCCCAGCTGTGGCATTCACTACCAAGCTCATATTGACTGCTGTCCAGAGCAGTCAGAGTTCTGTGTAGGCATCCATAGAGCCTGGGTTTCCAGACAAGCGCAGAATGGGCCGAATTGCCCTCTGTGGGCAAGAAGGATCATTTGTGCCTTGTGCATAAAATCACAGCAAACAAGCCTCGAATAACGCAGGACACTTTCATAATTGATTTATGCAGGGGCTCCGAAAGTTCTATTACCTTTTGTTTAGCTCAGGGGGCCTGACTCTATGCAATCCATTGCTGAAACTAATTACAAGATATAATTAAACTGTGACACGAAGATATTATACCGTTAGTTTACTAATGACACCGCGAAGCTGTACCACCAGCACAGGACAGTGATTACGCTTCATTTATTATTTATCCTTTTGCTAAATGAGACGCTGACATTTTCAAAAATTACTTTGAGGTTTCTTAATTGTCGGCAGTAGGATGAACTAAAAGGAGATCTCCTTCCTCTTAGTTACTTATCCAAACCTCAGAAGCATTATTAGCATATATATATATATATAATGCACATATTCATAAACACACACATGTACATACAGATATATATACACACATACATGTATATGCATATATACATGCACACACACATATGTATATAAGATTAAAAGCCCAGTTGCCTTTTTGACTGTTGACTTTTTCTGAAACAGGAAGCCACAGTAGATGGTACTCCTAACCCAGTCTTTAGATCCAGGTGAAAGACAGTATTTGTCACTGAGGCAAAGGTTTCCTCTCTTTTGTGACAGGGGAAAGACCCGAAGTTGCTTTGGATATCTACTAAGGCAAAAGGAGGAGAGATCATGCAGTGAATGGCTTGGAGGTAGTTGACCTCAATGGCTCCAACCTGTTCTGGAAGCTTATTCTAACTGAATGAAGATGGGAAGGTCTGTGATTTTACAAATCCTTTCTTCTATACCGCAGTGACTGCTCAGATGCAATGTTTTATCGGCATTACTCAAATGGAAGAATTACCATCTGGAAAAAAATGACTGTGTCCCTTATAGCCATTATGGTAGGTAGTTGGAAACCACATTTATTCTCCATTTTACCACTTTTTTAGGTAGATGAGAACTGATGTGGGAAAAGGACTTCCTTATTTGGGAGGTGTTAGATTCTCTGATTAGATGATTTTCTGTGTCTTGAAAAGGATAAAGATTCTTTCTTTTTCCTTAATTGACTTTTATCCTAATGACCAGATTGGCAGCAAAGTGCCCTAGAGAAGATTGGGAATTAGAATTCCCTCTGTTGGTTTTCAGTGCTAGGATTTTTGGAAAATATTTATTTGCCTTTTTTATACCTCTATGTATTAACCTTGCGTTATTACGCTATCATTTATCACATTCTTTAAACAATAAAAGATTAATTTACTTGCCCACAGTTTGATGAGTTTTTGATACTGCACATGTGTACGCGTATGTGTGTCTCCTTATGGCTCATCTGGGTCAGACATCCTACAAGGTACAGTTGGCCCCGTATGGCCACTAACCTCTCAGTAACCCCAGTGGTAATGCAATCTGCTTGTTTTCATCAGAGGCACCGCTGGACGGCTTGAGACAAGGTTTAATTTCTTCTGAGTGTAATGGCATCCGGCATCTATAATTATGCTATTTTCTCTCCTGTGCTGATTAAATACGATTTACCCAGAGAGCTAAATGATGAATATTTGAGTGGAGTGTGTTGAGCCAATAGCTGGTAAAATAGCCACAATAAATAAACTTGGGGGGAGGGGGAGAAGAGGACCAGGGGAAGGCTATGACTCTGTTAGGTAACATTAGCAGGTGCAAAAAGAAATCAAACAAGATTAATACTAAATGTAAAACAATACCAACAGACTCTATTTAAAAAGAAACACAGAGACCTGAGAGCCTCGTCTGCAATCCTTCCTAAGCCTCACAACTGGTTAATACAATCAGATGCATCTTCAGGTAGTGCTTTGCTGGTGTCTTTGGTCCCCTTAGGAATAATCTTCATTTATAGTGAGTCACTGAGAAATGAAACTCAATAATGCCGCTTTCTGTCACCTTGGACCTCTCTGTACAAAGAAAGTGCCATGTTTGTCTTATTTTTTTCTTTCTTTATTAAACAGAGGACTGTCTAATCAGAAGGTCCTTGTGTGTCAAAAACTTCCATGGACTTTATAGAGTCATCCTTGACCCTTTCCCTTTCCTCCTTCCAATTTGGTTCCGAGTCTTGGCAATGCAGCCTCTGCAACATCTCACATGTTTTCCTTTCTTTGCTATACCCACACTGCTGCCTTGCTAACTGGGAGCCTCTTTGCCTTTCAGGATCCTTATCTGCCTTCCCAGGCTCTATTCAGGGGCTGCCTCCTCCAGGCTTGGCTGATCAATCATGATTGATTGACCTTCTTCCCAATCCATTGTTAGTACTTTCCCCAGCCTCTAGATCAACTTTATCTGTTTCTTCCAGTAGAATGGAAGTTCTTCTAGGGCAGGCTCTCTTTTCTTTTTGGCTTTGTATTCCTGGAGCTCAGTTTGGTGCCTAATATATGATAGATATATAAATATATATAAATAATTTTTTTAATTGAATTGTTTGTTGAATGATCTTTGCTTTCCATAACCATGAGTCAAACAAATGTGGAAATCTTCACAAAAGCCTCTACAGGTCTTTCACCTTCCTTAGCCCAAAGAAACAGAAGAAACAGATCGAGTCTTACAGAATTTCAGTACAGAAAACCAGTTTACACAGTGGGTCTTACCTCTTTGTTCTCTCTAGCAAATTTATCCCTTATTTATCTGCATATGAACAATTCCAGCCCTCGGGTTGGAGAAATAAAGCAGTAAAGACAAGGAAGGGAACTATAATATAAAATAGAGCCGGTTAAATATAAGAAAAGTAAAAAAAACAAAGAGGAGGTCAGAGGTAGGGAAGGGGAAAGGAGGAGGGAGAGAAAAAGAGAGAGAGAGGAGGAGGAGGAGAAAGAAAAGAAAGAAAGGATAGGTGGGGAGATGGAAGCGAGATGGAAAGACAGAAGAGGGAGTAGGAGAGAGATAAAGAAGGAGGAGGCAGGGGGAGGGAGGGAAGGAGAAAAAGAGAGACAGACGGACAGACAGAGACAGATTAGTTCTAGCTAATGGGATCAGTGTAGGTTTCATGGAAACAAAAGGACTAAGTACCAGTCTTTTTTGCCCCCTTGAATTGAGTTGCTCACTTATATCCTGGTAGAACTTCTCAGTATTTAAAGTTATTTAAGTCAGACGGAACCTTCTGAGCTTCTTTTCTCTTTGACCTCAACCTTACTTTCAAGAAAAAAAGTACATTCCCTCCGTGGCTTTTTACAGAAGACCAGCCATTCTGGGGTCTCTATGGTCCTGATTAAAGGATACTAAGACTGGCAGAACCAGTGGGTGAGATTGTGTTGTTCCTTGTGTATTCTTGGGTGAACACCTCAGAACTGGAGAGAAGGGGGGCAGTCCTTTTCAGCCTTCACTATACTTTATTGGTAACACCTTTATCCTGCAACTCCTAGGGGGCTGCAAATGGATTTAAAAGCTTCTCTTAAATATAACTGTAAAATCAGATGTGAGTGGGCAGTGACATCCATACAGGGAACCATCCTTTGAGAGGAGTTTGTTGCATATAAAGAAAATATCATTTCCTTATGCTCTTCCAGTATTTGTTTTCTCTTTTTGCTAATTTTACATATGTGGTATATGTATGTATATGTGTATACATGTATGTGTATGATCTGTTTTAATCCCTCCCCTCTTTTATTCATTCCTTGGTCCCCTGTTTTACAATGCTTCCATCTGGCTTGTATTTTAATATTTGTAATTACTATGAAAGGAGAGAAGGATTTTCTTCTAGAGGGATTAAGGACTGTCAGGGCAAGGACCAAAGGGAATTTTAGTCTGGGTGAATCCAAACAACATCCCCTGACACTGAGAGGTGGAGTCAGTGGCAAGATGGATGCCTCATCACAAGACACATCAGACATGGGAAGACATACGAAATGATGCAAAGTAAAGGGAAGAGAGCCAGAGGAAGAGCATACACTATGAGGACAACGATGTAAATGGAAAGAGTTACCACTACAAACCAAGCTCACTGGGAGGATGGAAACTATAAAAAATAAAAAAAAACTACAAAAAATAAACTTGGCCCCAAAAAAGAGATAAGAGAAGCATCTTCTCCACTCCTTCCCTTCGCAAAATTTGGTGTAGATGAACTACTGGTCCTGGAGTCAGGAAGATTTGAGCTCAAATTTATCGTCAGTTACTTCCTAGCTGTAGGACCTTGAGCAAGTCATTTAACCTCTATTTGCCCCAGTCTCTTCAGCTGTAAAATGGGAATAAATTAATAATACCTACATCATGGATTGTTGTGAGGCTCAAAGGAGATCATTTAAAGTACCTAGCACATTGTAGTAAGTGCTTTATAAATGTCAGTTATTAGTATTATTTTTATTTGGAGTCCATGATTACACAACACTGTAAACCATGACCGATTTTCTCAAAGTGTTTGTCAGTGTTACTGGGGTTTTTTCTCTTAAAAAAAATCTTTGTTTATAAGCAATAACTCTCTAGAAGAGAGGAGAAGGAAAGCAAAGGGAAATCTAGACGATATAAAAACAACAGATATCAGTAAAAATCTATAAAGAAAATGAGGGTAGACTAAAATATTGAGCATAGACCATATCTTCAAAGGGTGGAAGAAGTGTGGGGAAGAAAAAGCATTTAGGATTCCTTCCCTTTTGATACTGGAGGACTTGAAACACTAACCTTCCTTGATATGAACTTGCAGGGAAGAAACAAAATCAAAATGAAGATTTCTTCAGTCCTGCTGAAAACTGAGAGGTGTTCAATAAATCCTATTTAAATTGAATAAAGCCACAGCAAGAAAAGGTAAAAATATCAGATGTTCTTCCCCACTGATCTTACAAGGGGAAAACAGTTCTAGAGATAGCTAGGGGGACCATAAAATGAGTTCGGGTTCACCAAATTCTTTCTTAAAACAGCTCCCCTCAATAAGCAATAGTGTATTTGTCAGATTTATAGAAAATGGAGAAGCTTGTGACCAAATAAGAGGTAGAGAACATTATGAAGTACAAAATGGATCATTTTGATTACATTAAATTGAAAAGTTTTTGGACAAACAAACCCAATGCAACCAAGATTAGGAGGGAAGCAGAAAACTTGGAAAGAATTTTTGCAACTAGTATTTATGATGAAGGCTTCCTTTTTAAAATATATTAGAGACCTGAGTCGAATTTACAAGAATACAAATCATTCCCCAATTGATAAATGGTCAAAGGATATGAACAGACAGTTTTCAGAGGAAGAAATTAAAGCTATCTATAGTCATATGAAAAAATGCTCTAAATCACTATTGATTAGAGAAATTAAAATCAAAACCACTCTGAGGTACCATATCACATCTATCAGATTGACTAACATGACAAAACAGGAAGATGATAAATGTTGGAGAAGATGTGGGAGAGTTGAAACACTAATTCATTGTTGGTGGAATTGTAAGCTGATCCAACCATTCTGGAGAGTGATTTGGAACTATGCCCAAAGGGTTACAAATATGTGCATATCCTTTGACTCAGCAATATCACTTCTAGGACTGTATCCTCAAGAGATCATAAAAATGGGAACGGGTCCTACAAGTACAAAGATATTTATAGCAGTTCTCTTTGTGGTGGCCAAGAACTGGACATTGAGAGGATGTCCATCAATTGGGAAATGGCTGAACAAGTTGTGGTATATGACTGTAATGGAATACTGTTGTGCCATAAGAAATGATGAACAGGAAGACTTCAGAGAGACCTGGAAAGACTTATATGAACTAATGCTGAGTGAAAGGAGCAAAACCAGGAGAATATCATACACAGTAACAGCCTCAGGGTGTGAGGAGTTTTTCTGGTAGACTTAACCTTTCACAACCATGCAAGGACCTAACACATTCCCAAAGGACTCTTGAGGCAAAATGCCATCTACATCCAGAGAAAGAACTATGGAATCAGAATGCAGAATGAAGAAGACTATTTTCTCTCATGTTATGTTTTATTTTGGTTTATTTTTTTCTTGTGGTTTCCCCCATTCATTTTAATTCTTCTATGCAACATGACTAATGGGAAAATGTGCTTAATAAGAATATATGTATAGAAACCATATAAGATTTCATGCCATTTTGGGGAGGGAGGGTGGGGGGAAAGAGGAGAAAATCTAAGACTTAAGAAAGTGATTGTAGAAAACTGAAAACAATTAAATAAAATTTTAAAAAAACAGCTCCCCTTCTTACTTGCTATCTCTGTTGATTTGGGGGGTTTTTTGCCTTCTTTTGTATCCTCAGTGTTTAGTATAGTGCCTGACACATAGTAGGTGTTTGATATATGCTAATTAACGGACTAACAGGGTAACTCTATCCATTTTTTAAAATCTGGTCTTCTGGTTAGAAAGGTCTTCCTTACATAGAGTCATTGTTGGAACCATACTGTAAACTTCTACCCTGGTTTTACATTCTGGAAATAAACAGAACAAATCTTATACCACTTCTACCAGATAGTCATCTAAATATCTGAAGACAGTGATCATTCCCCACAGCCTCCAATGCTTTTACAATATGAGTTTTCTCATCAGACTAGGCAGTTCCACTTCCTTCTCCCATTACTCATATGGCAAGTTTCTAGACCCTTCTTCATCCTGGTTCCCTTCTCTGGATACCTTCCAGTTCACTGATATCTCTCTTGAAATGCAACACCCTGAAATTAACCTAAAACTCTTGGTTGAATGATGGAGAGTACAACAGGAGTTTATTGCCCTTGATCTGGACACTGTCTTTTTATTAAAACAACTTAAGGTTATGTTGTATTTTTTTTAGTCACAACAATGCACTGCTGACTCATATTAAGCACATGGTCCTCTAAAAATTCCTGGTCTTCTTTCACATAGATTACTATTAAGGCACATTTCCTCCCTCTTTTTTCTTGCACCATTGAATTTTTTAGTCTATTTTGAGTTTGTCATGGATAAGAGATCCAGCTCATCTTACAGATGAGGAACTGAGGCAAAAAGGGTTGGGTGACTTGCCTAGTAAGCATCTGTGACCAGATTTGAACTTCAGAAGATGCGTCTTCAGAACCCCAGACCCGGGGCTCTATGTACTGTGCCATCTCAATGCCCCAGGTCCTTGAGAGTAGCTGTGGGCAAAAAATGCATCATCCTGTAGCCACATGCTGGCAATAAGCCTTTCTGAACTTAATTAGACTGGCCTTTGGGTATAGGATTCATCCCTCAGCACAGACTGAGTCCACTGCTACGTACACCTTTGGACCTTTCTAGCTCATTATTACTAAGCACAGCTTAAGTTCCATTGGGATCAGAGTAGGAATTCAGTGAAGGAAGCAAATAACATATGCTTTCAAATATTGATTTATTGATTGAATCAACAATAATAATCCAGTACATATCTCTTAAGTATCTTGAATATGCAAATCACTATAAGCTTTCCCAACTGGTTGCTCCCTTAGACTTCCTGGTCTCTAGAAACCCATCATTCTCTAGGATGATCGCAATTCTGAAACTCACAGCTCACACCCCTGTCTTGGGGGCCCTTTCCTCCCTCTGGTAAGAGAGAGAGTGAGAGCTTCTCCCAGATCCTCCTGAATTTAAGGAGGGCAAACAGAGCATTCACTTTATCATTTCTTAGATGCTTTTCTGGTCTTCATGATTTCCAGAAGCTCATTCTGCAACTCTGCAACTCACTTCCTCAGATCATTTCCCACCCTGGCTACAGGACATCATCATGCCTTCATCCCAGCTAGTCTTTCCTCACTCCCCACCTTTCAGTTTCTTTTTGTGTTATCCCCTATTAGATTATAAACTCCTTGAAGGAAGGGATTTCACGTCTCTCTTTGTATCTATCCCCAGTGCTTAACACAGTGTCTGACACATACAAGGCATTTAAAAAAATGTTTGTTGATTCTGATGCTCTGACTCCTAACATCACACAGCTATGTTTCTTCTCTCTTCAGTTCATAAAACCCAGAAATGGAATTTTATTATGAGATATATATGAGGGACTTAATCTGAACCCTGAAAGGAGCTAGACAGTTCACAGAGAAAGAACCAAACCTAAATCTTCAAAATTACACTTATTTTGGCTCATTATGTATCTTCAGGGCCAGTATTTTCTGTGAGAACCAAATGATTAGTGACCTTCTCCAAATGAACTCCACTGCCTTGGGAGAAGGCTTTTCTATTGACTATACATTCCCCAGCATGCAAAGATAAACTGCTGTTTAATGAAAGTTTCAAAAATCAGGAAGAGTTATGGGAAAATGACTACAAAATTAGGAGGTCCCCTACCTTTCTGTAAACTGGCTTGCATAATTCCCATTTATTATCTTTAGGTAGAGTAGATGAACTAAGTTTGTTAATATGAGAAGCCAAACACTTTTTTTAGCTAAAATGATGGCCTAGTACCCTTCTCCTTTCTCCCACCACCCTATTTTCCCTATTGCAGCCTTTGGGGAAAATCACTTTCGCATTATGTTTTTCTTTGTATTTAAGGAAAGAATATTTCCCAGAACAAGTTTTAACAAACACAGAACATTGAGAGCAAGGTGTTAGATAGGAGAAAATTATGTGGTTACATTTCTTTTGAGAATTGAATCAAAGTCCCTGTTTATCTATTCACGTTTGCAGTGCCTAACATCATAGTTTCTGGGTAAGAGAAGTGAATTAAGGAACACAAGGAACAAATACCAAAGTTATGAGATATCTGTTCCCTTAGTTTGAAGAGAAAGTTAAAGGCTGACCATTAGAGCCATGCCAGAATGAATCTCAGTCTTAAAAGATCGCTTTGCAAAAGCTAGAGGATTCTTAGACCTTGGAAAGAAGATAATTTTCTATACCCAGACCCATTCTCTGAGGGCTCCTTCACTGTTATTCTTTTGTGCCCATTTTCTCTTGTACCCGTTTTATTGGTTGAGTCACTGGTTCCAATAGGTCCCTGAATTCCCAACCCTAACAGCACATTTCAGGCATCTAAATATAGGTTGCCCCAGACAATTAGGAGAGAGCTCCTGTTTTCTAAAGATATTCAGCATGTAGAAATCTCAGATCACAAATGAGTTATCAGGTTGTATGGTGTTTGGCTGCAGATAGCATGATTGACAGGGACCGCTATATTCACAGATACATTGTTTAAATGTGTTGAGATATGAGATCTTCTGGACTAATTACTTCGAAGGCTATATTAATCACAAGACACTTTAATACCCAATCAATACATGCATTTGTCAATGACCTTGTGAATCACCTCCACTTTAAGTCAACCATGTGGCAAAAGATGTCCATAGTGATCTACCGAATGGACCCTTCCCTGCTGCATAGTAGCATCTCATTTTATAAAACCTTAATCCAGCTTTTCAAATGTTAAATAAGAAACATAAAGTCAAGGATGGGACTAGGTCAAGTTTGCCATTCAGTCTTATATGAGTTCTCTACCTTTTACTCTGGACATTCTAGGAGGAATTAGGGAATGGTCATCCTGTCAAGTGGTCTTGGGAAGCTAGAAATATGAATCTTGGGACCAAGAACCTGGTTTGAGGTAACTCAGGAGAAAAGCTAATTGTCTGTGTCTTCAAACTTACCTCATTGTCCCCATAACCAGCCTGGTCTCAGGTCTCCATTAACACCTGCCTTAACCATTACGCAGAGCCAGGGACTGGATCCCTCCAACACCCCAATTTCTGCCACTTTCTCAGAGATTGACAATCAAATCAACACAAGCTTTTCTATTGTGAAAGGTTAGATAATATATTGCCCTGAATTCTGAATCCCCATGGTTCTGATTTTGGGGGTCTGTCTGCTGCCTCATGCTCACTCATATCACTCCCACCCTTCTAGTGTCCCTATCCCTCTCTCCACTACCTCTCTTGTGCACCTTTGAAAATGTCTATTCTCATGTTAACAAACTGCCCTTTATATCAGACTTGTACCCTCCCTTAATAAAATTGTTTCTATATATTTTGAATTTATGTAACTGTGCCCATGTTATCGTTCCCCAATGGAATGCAAGCTAATACAAAGAGTGTTGTGTTTTGTCTTTGTATTTATTCCCAGCACCTAGTACAGTCAGTCCTTGACTCATAGTAAATAGCCACTTAGATGCTTACTGAACTGAATTAAATCACACAAAACATCAGCTTGCCTCTTTCTTCAGTTTGAGGTCAATTAGTGCAGAAAGGCCAAACACTCCAGCCACACTCCTGGCTCTGTACATTCCCAAGGAGAGCCAGAACCAGATTAAAGATGTATTTGGGAAATATTTAACAAAATAAATAAAAATACAATAGAACAGGAATAATGTTAACATGTGGTTTTCTAAGTCAATATGCAGCCCTCCAGGATCTTTCAGTGGCCTCTATTTCTATTGGAGTTTGACACCACTGAATTAGTGTTCAACTGGGCAAGAGAGCCCTGTTGCACTCGAAGAATGCTGGCTACAGAAACAGAGATACTGATTTGGGGTCTCAGCTCTCCCACTCACTATCTGCGTGACCTCTGTCAACATATTGAGTTTCTCAAGACCTCAGTTTCCATATCTGTAAAAGGGGGTTGGATTAAATTGCTTTTAGATATATGATTCTGTGAAATGATTGCCCTTGAACAAATTTTCCTGTTCCCAACTAGGGAATGATTCATATACAATGAAATAAAGGACTCCCCACTAGGAATGGATAACAAAGCTTTATTTAAAAAACAAATGCATAGGACCAGGAAAAAACCATCCTCAGCAACAATGTAGCACTAAGAAAACTTTTGAAATCTTTAGGGAGCTTTGAGTGAATGCCCTTGTGAGATTTCCAGTTATAAAAATGGATAATTCGAAGCAATCATGGCCTCAGATGTTGGCTTTAGACACTGCACTCTCCCCCAGAGTTTTCCACATACAATACAACAGTGAAGCACTCAATATGCATCATGCTCCTTAGCAAGAAACCTAAACTAATAAAATTTGGAGATGAGCTAATTCTTATAGTTAGGTAAGTAAGTGTTGGTGATGCAAACCTGGTAACTGTTGTTACAAAACCCTCCCTTCTTCGTCTTCGTCTTTCAAACCAGGTAACAGAATTTTCTATTTCTCTTCTTTTGTGCCTGGTGACATCTCCAGGGTCCATCTATGTCTTCCAAGTACCAACACTAGTCAGATCAAGGATCTGTGGAGAGGAAGAACCAGCTAACATAATTAGGCACATAAGCACTTAATAAATGTTTGTTTGTTTCATCCACTCATTTGAACCCCATTTTCTGTCATTTTCTTTGCAGCGAGTTTGTGGCAAAGCCTTCGACTCTCCTCCATCACATTGGCCCCACCTGGTGAAAACTCCCTTTCTCCTGCCATCGCTGGACAATTGCATCTCTCTCCAAGAAAGGGGCACTCCCCACCTCTCCCCCAACATGGTTCCTGTCTTCTAGTCCTGGCTGTCATATCTGTGGCTCCTCAGCAGCTGAGAGGTGAGCCTGCAGATTTCCCTCTGGTCTCTGGGCCATTTTTCCTCAACTGCTTTTTTTTTAATTTTATTTTATTTGTGGTCCCTGTCATTCTGCCGGGGCAAAGGGGTAAAGAGATCTGACACTAAGTGCGGGAAAATGCTGTATCTGGAATCTATCTTCCAGACGGCAAAAGAATAAAAATTCATGGCAGGACAGCGGCTGCTGACACACTCCCAAAGACATATTGCAGGTAGCATTATTTATTGTGGCAAGGAGTTCATAGAAGTGCTACCTCAAAGCACCCTGAGAGATCCTAAAAAGCCCATCTCCCATCAGGTAAGGCAGATTTATGATGGCGGCTGGTGGAGGGGGTCAGGCAGCTCAGCTCAGGAAGCAAACTCTTTGCCGAAAGCCTGGCTTCTCTCTAACATATTCAGTGTGGTTTGATTGGTTCAAAGGAGGACTTGAGCCTGTAATGTTGACCATAAAAATTGCAGTGACATGCTGCCTTAGATAAGAGGGCTAGGAGGGTGGGGGTGGGCCAGGAGAGCTATGGGAGCAGCAGCACAAGGGGCTGGAGCATGCGCTCATGTTTTAGGTAAATGTGAGGGGAAAGGAGTGGGGGATGGGGGCCAGGAGAGACTCATGTTCTCACAGGGAAAAGCTACACCCACCAGACTGGACACAACAGAGACGTATTAGCAGGCATGTATGTACCCAAACACACAGTCAACCACGATGCCATAAAGTGTATGAACCCACTCATAAGCACAGAGATGCAGCAGACAGTCCTTCATTCCCAGAACCACATAAAAGACCAAGATCTAAGTCATCCTTTTCAACATGACCATTGTCAGAAGCAGAGATCCTTAACTTAGGGTTCGTTAACTCTTTTTTTAAAATTTTTCTTAATGTTTTGGTGACTATAATTCAATCTAATTGGTTCTTTATATAATGTTATGTATTTCATTTTTGCATTTAAAAACAGGGTCCATTGACTTTCCCAAGCTGATAAAAGGGGGCCATGACACAAAAAGAGGTTAAGAATCCAAGGTCTTGAGTGGGGGCTAGGGGAGAAAGAGGGATAAGGAAGTGCTTTCTCCATGACCCCTGCAGACTTGAGCAGGTGTCTAACAAGCACTTCATCAGCCCGATTTAAATGGTGTTATTCCCAGGGCTGCAGGGCTAACCAGCCTTATAAATGGGAATCCCAGCTCCAGACAGATCTCCTCTCCCTCACAGCACAGAAGCCATGTTCCTTGTGTTGTTTCTCAAGTGGCAATTCAACTGAGGACTGAACATGGGTCTGGGGGTGGACGTTAGCTAGGTCTAAACCAGCAAGGACATAAGGATGAAAGACTGAGCTGAGCATGCCCCAGAAACCATTAACAGAAACTGGTAACTGTCTAGAGAAGGTGGCTAGAGCTCTCTTTTCTGTGATCTGGGGTATTGGTGAAGGCCTGCATTGGAGGATCTGAGCATTGGCAGGGCAGACATGACTTAGGTTGCCTTTCTTTTTGAACCTAGATTTCTAAACCTAAATCAAGCTGTTCATGATGTAGCTCATTGATTCCCTCTTACTGGCAATTGGGTAGTAGAGAAATCAATTTGGTCACCTACTTCCAGTTTCTACTGATCAGCTCTCCTCAACATCCTATTTTTATTTTGTTTTATTTTATTTTATTTTTACTACCAAAGGAAATCTGTGGATTTCTGAGACAAAGCTGAGAAGTATAACTTGCTCTCTCAGCTTTCTACATGAGGAATCAGTGAGATGGAGCACCGGAGACTCCCTACAGCCAGAGGGAAAGTCAAAGGTAATTATCAGGATCATTTAGTCAAATAAATCATATCCTTGCCTAAATTACCCAGATCGGACCCAAATTATCTTTTAAACTCATGGAGAGGAAGGTTTTGGGTTTGAAGCATATAGATAATTGCCTTAGTCTACCATATTACATTGCCCATAGAGACCAGGCTCAGATGTGCAGCAAATTTTTCACAGTGTTTTGGTCACGTTTGTGAAGCGAGAACAAGGAACCTTAACCTGGGGTCTATAGATCCATGAATAGATTTCAGGGAGTCCTTTATATTATATATTATATATGTTTCTTTATAATGCTGTTGCATTTTAATTTATCCAATTTAAAAACATTATTCTGAGACAGCCTATGCCACTAAGAGGTTCATGATGTGAAAAAGACGAAGAACCCCTGAACTAGAGAATGGTGCTTTTTAGGCCTTACATTCTCATCTATTTTAAACATCCTTCTCCAAATGATAGAATTCAAATGTTCAGAATATCCCTCTCTGTTTCAAATGCTGACCTCTAAGTAATGTAAAGAGCACAGTAACAGACTAAAGTCTCAGCATTTTTCAGCACCCTAAAGACATTTCCCTGTAGAATGAGTTGCTTCGTTCATCGAAGTTTACCAAATATTCCCCACCCTTTACAAGCCCCACTCCCACCCTACCAAAGGACTCCATATCTGTTAGTCTGCTCCGCCAACCTCTTCCAGGTCAACACTCATTAAAATACAGGCTAGCCAAAGTTTTATATCAATAATCGCCTGCTGGCCAAAACAGGCTCTTTTCCTCTCTCAGTTCCAGAAGTACAACGCTTTGTGGGATCCTTTCCAGAGGTCTAGGGCCCTTGACTACGAAGAATCCAGGAGGCTGTTTACAACCTCCAAGCTGTGACTGCTCAAATGGTCATCCTGCCCGCTGCCCTAAACAGTCACTCCTTAGTGCACCACTGTTGACCCCCTGAGGCTGAATGCTTGACCTCATTAATACAAAAGGGGAGGAAGCTAAGTGAATGTTTTCACAGTCTCCTTTTTCTCCAGGCCAACTGGAGGTTATCAAGGCCAGAGGCTGCTCTCTGGCTTCATAAACCTGTTAGGGTATTCGGAGTCATGATTCTCTTATACAACTGTCTGTGCTTTTCCTTGGGACGACTAATCCCTCAGCGTGACTGGTGGAAGCCGCAGTATTGATTTCTGTGTCTCTCTAAACCTCAGTTGTGTTCAACGCTTGTTAGACATCTGAAGGAATATCCAGTGGGCTCTGGGGGCAATTTGAGAATGGAACTCAATAGGCTGCACTTGAGAGAAGTTTCTGTGAGGTTACTGGGCAAGCCAACAGAAAGGATTAAAAGAGAGAGGGAGAGAGACAGGCAAACAGACCAACAGATGGACAGACAGAAACAGGGAGAGACAGAAAGAAAAAGACAGGCAGAGACAGAAGCTGAAAAAGGAAGGAAAGAAGGAAGGAAGGAAGGAAGGAAGGAAGGAAGGAAGGAAGGAAGGAAGGAAGGAAGGAAGGAAGGAAGGAAGGAAGGAAGGAAGGAAGGAAGGAAGGAAGGAAGAGAAATAAAAAGAGAGGAAAAAAGAAAGAGGATGAAAGACACAAAGAAAAGAAGGAAGAGAAAAAAAGAGAGAATGAGAGAGAAAAAATGTGAGAAAGAAAGAGGATGAAAGAAAGAGACAAAGGAAGGAAAGGAGGAAGGAAGGAAGGAAGGAAGGAAGGAAGGAAGGAAGGAAGGAAGGAAGGAAGGAAGGAAGGAAGGAAGGAAGGAAGGAAGGAAGGAAGGAAGGAAGGAAGGAAATCAGAGAACCTTTTGTCTATAGAATTCTTGACGTAGCAGCATGGCACTTTTGTCTCATGCTCCTGTAGTTAATGAAAGAGCACCTCACTTCATTCACCTCCAGGGAATTGAAAGTCCATTTACAGATATGCCAGCGTGAACTGGGATAAGAAGAATGTGTCAGAAAGTGTGTAGACATGTACACACGTAGGGAACATGTGTGGGGGCAGCATGCATGTGTAGGCAGGACCAAAAAAATGTACCTGTGATGGCAACATTGTAAAGAGGCCATCCTCCATAGCCAGGGCTGGTATCTACTCCTAGATAAATTGAGGTCAGGGACAGTATCACTTGTGGGAGATGTAAAAGCACAAATAGTTGAATGGAGATTATACCCTGCCCTTCAGAGACAAACTTATTTTTTAAAGATAATGTTAAAAATATCCATAATAAAAATAAATATGTGCCTCTCTCCTGTCTCTCTCATCCTCTCTGTCTCTCTCTCCCCTCAACATTTCTCTTCCATGGATTCAAATCACCAAATATAGAAATATATTTGGGGAAAGAAATCATAGATATAGGCCTGGTGTGGACCTTGGGGGTCATCTCAGAGAAGGTTAAATGACTTAAGGTCAGACCTCAATATCTAAGGCAGAATTTGAATCTGGTTCCTCCTGACTTCCAGGCAAGCTCTCTACCTACTACATCAGAATTCTTCCCAGATCAAGTTTATAGAGAAGCACCCGTGGCCCCCATTGTTCAGCAAGTGTCCGTCCGGCTCTGCTGAGCTGACTGTCTTCCAATTCAGTCAGATCCCAGGAGTTTCCTGTACTTCCATTTTCCCACTTTCACTCAATGGCATTTTTTATTCAAGAATGCATCCTGTTGACTTCTTCAAATCTTTTCCACTAAGATGAGTGCTATCCATCACTTCTGTTGACATAATAAATCTCATCTTCTCACAGATCCATGATAAATTTTTCTTGAATAAATGAATTTCAGGTCATTTCCACTCTTCTGGTGCTGTTTGCATTTTCTGAGCCCCCAAATCAAAGAAATTGGCCCAATCCACCAAAGTTTCATTGTGTAATGACATTATAGCGAAGCATAATGATAAAGAAGCAACGGGGTGTAGCAGACAGAGAGATCACCTGGGAGTTAGGAAGACCAATGTTCAAGTGCTGCCTCTGACCAACATGACTGTGACCAAGGGCAGATCACTTACTGTCTCAGTATCCCCAAGCTATTCATTAAGACTGTAAGAACATTATACACAGTAACAGCCACAGTGTGTGAGGACTGTTTTTGATTGACTTAGCCCTTCACAGCAATGCAAGGACCTAAAACATTCCCAAAGGACTCTTGAGGCAAAATGCCATTCACACACAGAGAAAGAACTGTGGAATCGGAATGCAGAATGAAGCAGGGTATTTTCTCTTGTGTTATGTTTGGTTTGGGTTTGGTTTTTCTCATGGTTTCTCCCATTCATTTTAATTATTCTGTGCAACATGATGAATGTGAAAATGTGTTTAATAAGAATGTATGTGTAGAATCCATGTAAGATTGCATGCCATCTTGGAGAGGGAGGGGGAGAAAATTTAAAACTTATGGAGGTGATTGTTGAAAATTGAAAACAAATAAATAAATAAATTTAGAGGAGAAAAAATGAGATGAAAAAAAAGATTACAAATTACAGACAGTTGCAGATCTCCAATGTGGGGAGAGAGATCATAGATCAATTAGCCTAAACTAGCATTTATTAAGTTCTTAGAGGGGGAAGGGGAAGAAGAGATGAAGGGAAGGGGAAGAAAACATGTAAGCAATTCTGTACAAATAAGATATGTACATGATAAATGGAAGTAGATTCAGAAAGAAGGCACTGAGACTAAGGAAGATGGGGAAGTCTTCTTGAAAAAGATGGGATTTTAACTGAGACTTGAAGGAAGCCAAGGAAAAGGGAGATGGTGATAAAGAGAGAGAGAGGATTCCACTAGAGTATTATACATAAGGAATATCAAGGGGACCAGTGGTTAGTCTTACTTTTGTTCTGGGATGGATTTGGAGAAGGGGACAGGGCAGGAAATCATAGGTCCAGACCTTCAAAAAAGAAAACATTGGTGCTAGGTTCAAATCCTCCTTCAGACAGTTACTAGTTTAGCTAAGCTGCCAAAAACATGTCAACATAGCCTTTCAGTGCCTCAGGTCCCTCATCTGTAAAATGGAGTAATGATGTTTTTGTTTTGTTTTGGTTTTTGACCATCTAGTTCAGAGGTTGCTCTAAGGAAAGCATTTTGTAAGCCTGAAAGTGCTTTAGGAATCTGAGCTGTAATCACAGCAATGCACTCCAGGATTTCTGGTTTACTTTCTGCAAAGATTCATTGCTCTAAATCTCCCAGGCCACAGCCCAGCCCCACTCCAGGGTTAGTTGGTGGGGCACGCTGAGAATGAGCCAGGCTGTTGATCGATGGAGCTCCGAGACAGTCTGTTTGATGTGAGAACAGTCCCATCTTGGAGCCACAGGGCCACCTGGAAATGCCAGCCACACCACTGTTGTCTCTTGAGTCTCGAGAGCATCAGCCCCTGTTCAAAGGACCATGCCTTGTTGTGGCTTGCTGAGCACATTCCAGGCCTGACTTTCAGGACTGAAATGAGATGTCACAGAGACTTCGGGAAGGCTTTCATTTTTAATTGCTTAATGGTACTTTTTCTTTTTAAGTCTTATGCTTTGCCCTTATGGAGCTGACCATAGGAAATTCTGTAAGGAATTGAGCCCCTGGCTTTTGTCTCCTACGTTGCTCTGACCATGGAGACTTGGAAAGCTGGGTGAGAAGTATTGCCCTTTCGCTCCATGTGGGCATCTCCTCCTCATCTTTCTCATTAATTTGTACGATCACTCATGGCTTTATAAACATTTCTTCTTGTCCACATTCCAGACAGATGGTGTCAGTACAGTGATAAGTATCTAGTAGGTACTTAATAGGTACTAAAGAGGTTAGAAAAAGGCATATTGTCTTCAAAACCAACACAAAGCATAGCCCCTCTTTCTCTGGACCAGTATTCAGCCCACTTCCTGGGCAGTGATATTTTGTAGGTCTTCCTCTTCTGTCTATAACACAGCTTCTTGGTCTTCCTCATTATTACTACCTTTCCTGATGCTCTCCTCTGCCCCCTCATCAAGATTTATGTCACCACATTCATTAGGTGACACAATACTGTCAACAGAATCAGCAGCAGCAGCCACCGCCTCATTATCTCTGCGGTTAACCCCTGCTTCCCCAACGTAGGGCCCTGTCAGAGATTTTAAATTCAAATTAAATTTTAATGTGGCAGCTTTGATGTTGGTGCTAGAACTGCCTAGTCAGGAGACGAATGGAGATGAAGGTTCTATCGTTGCCTCTCCTTCCCTTTTCCATCACCCCTAGAAAGCACTTTTTCTCTGCAAGGATTGAAGTGTGGCGTTTTGATGCAGTGATCTGTTTCCTTTCTTGGTTGGGAGAGTATTAAGAAACATATATTTCACATGTACAGATAATGCTAGATTGTCTAAGGACTACAGCTTTAGGACCCAGATGTTATATGTGACCCTGGGGGACAAGGGATTCTGCCCTGTAAAATAATAGTAATCATAATTTATACTTAGAGATGAAATTAGTCATTTTAAAGACTTTTTTTTCTGCACAAGAGAAAATATGGACACCTTTTCTGGGTCTTAACCTGCATGTAATTCTTCCCAAGGCCACAAAGATGGTGATTGTGTATGGGACATACAAAACCACATATCATTCGGATATTTGTCCATTGAGAAATTGAAATTAGATTACCCCCACCTAGATTATAACTTCTTTGAAGATAGAGACAATGTCTTCTACAAAGTGTAACTATAAAATAGCAAAACTGTAATAAAACTGATTTTCACATGCAATTTCTAGGATCACTCATGACTTTATAAACAATACATTCCAGGCAGAGGGTGTTTGGTGCAGTGATGAGTATCTAGTAGGCACTTAATAAATACTAGAGTGAATGATTGACTAAGATAAACCTAGCCTTTCTTTGTCTATATACAGCTTTCATAGTGCTGGGTCCACCCTTTTCGAACATTTAGGTTTGAATTAGCCAACCAGCTTCCCCCAAAAAGGACCTTTGGAAACAAACCCTTCAGCCCCAAAAGTATCTCAATCTTCAAAAATTCGTTGAGTAGGGAAATAACACTTTCCCTTAAGATAAAAGGTATAGAAACTAGTGAAATCTGGTTGATTTGTTTCCTGCAGGTTTACTCTAAAGCAGGAATGTTGGAAATGAAAGGATTTGGCTAAGCTCCATGCTTATCTGGCTGTTTCTACCTATTAGAACTTTGCTCTAAATATTTGTAACAAACCCAAGGTGTGGCTGCACTGGGTCTCTACCCATCTGTAATTGGGAGAATCAAAGGTCTTCTCCAAACCTACAGCTGCTTTTGTCCCAAGAATCTACATTGTTCCATAGAGAAATATAATGGACTTCCCCATTTCCCCTGAAAATTCCCCAATTCACGTTAGCATTTGGATGGAGCAACCAACATCTCTTACATTGTTCTCCAGAACAACATTTTCAAAAGAGATATTCATGTCACAGAGCTAGAAATAGTTATTGCCAGGCAAGTATTCCAATTAATTCAAAAATTATTTGCTAAGCACCTACTATGTGCCAGCCAAGTATTTATTAAGCACCTACTATGTATTAGGTGCTGATGGGCATACAAAGACCAACATGAAAACAGATCCTTCCCTCAAGGAGCTTCTAGTCTTCTGGTGGAGAAGGGGGTTTTTATTTTTTTGAAGGGGAGGGAGAAATAGTAAATGATTGACTGTATTCCTTTCATCCGTTGTGTAACAGGCTCAAAGGCATGTGAAACAAGAGAGCTGGGAGCAAAGAGGACACCAGTAATGGTTCTGGTGGTTGGTAAATTTGTTATATTGTCTTGCGCTATAAGGTTGACTTGAGTACACTAACTGAATGTAATTTTCTAATTGTGCTCATATATATTATATACACATTAGGGTCATACTCCCTGTACGAGGGTATATTTTCAGAGTGATACATAGAAATTCAGCTGTTTAGTGCTAATTTCCCTCAGAGTGTGTATGGCAGGCCCATTAAGGGTCTATCAGCTTTCCTTCCTGGACTTTATTTCTATGATGTTCATAATTCAGTTGTACCGGTGCACTTACACATTATCATACAAGGTCTTGGCTTGTAGTGATTTTTTTAAATGAGAGAGTTTGGACATTTTTATGCTTTTTTCAGTTATGTCTCTTAAAATGAAATTTCATAAGCATTTAGCTGGTAATATGTACCAATTGTCTGTGTTATTTCCCAAACAGAATGTGCAAAGGTCAAGATACTGAGGGTTGGAAAAAAATAATGGCGGAGATTGTAATGAAAGGGCCAGAACGGTGGTCCTCTGATAATACTACATGAACTGTGGCTTAACAACCAGAGTTTGCAGCAAGATTCCAAGCACTGGGCAGGTGGCTACCCAGATGCCAGCTGGTCATGCAATGGAATAGAGTAAAAGGTGGGGTGCAACAAATATTCAGTGTCCATGTTAGTAGGGAATTGTCACTGACCGAGATCTCAGCCTGCCAGTACTGGCGTAGGGCAATGAGAAAGAACAAAAAACAGAAAAGAAACAAAAACTTTAGTGCGGATCCCATTCTGAATCCCTGACCCAGTCTTCTCTATTGGACTCAGTGTCCCTTCTTTCTTCCCCTACCTCCCCTACAATTCACATCCATTCTATGAACTGAAAATGGAATTGGTAAAAAATTCCAGATGGTATTGATGAAAATTACAAATGGGATTCATGGAAATTCCAAATGCGACTGATGAAAATTCTATATGGGATTCCCTAGTTTGGAAAGTGAACATTTGGCAATCCTATAATGTGGCTGAAGATTCAGAGAGAATTTGGGTAACTATTAATAAGGTTCTGGAATTTCAGAATATTTTCTTAGAGAGAAATAAATAGGCAATCAGCAATTAGAGCCAACAGAGAAGATCACACAGATGCAAATCAAATCTGGGGATAATTCAGAAATCTTATCTTAGATAAGTTTCATCTTTCTGCCCAACTTGTTTCTCCAGCTAGAATATATACATTTCCCCTTTACCCATTCTTTGACAATAGGAGTGACAGGATAGACACCAAAGTTGGGCAGGCAGAAGAATAAAGAAAAGAAAAAGAGATTTTTGATATTCTGACGTGAGGAGGCAAAATAAACCTCCTTTTGAAACATGTGCTCAGGACAAAAGGTCTGACTTCCATTCTCAAACATTTACAATCTAACGAGTGTCTGTCTCCCTCTCTCCTGCCTACCCATAAATCAGACCTAGTTCTGCTTAGGGAAGCCAATGAAAATGCAATATAAGGCACACCAGAAAAGGGCTCAATGCTTTATTGAAGTTGTAATTAGTTAGTACAAGAGGTAGAGAGTTGGACCTGAAGTCAGAAAGATCCGAGTGCAAATCTTGCCTCAAACACTTATTAACTGTGTGACTCTGGGCAAGTCACTTAACTTTTGCCTCAGTTTCCTCATCTGTAAAATGGGGATAAAAATCACACTTTGCTCCCAGGGTTGGTATTTGGATCAAGTAAGGTAAATAAGATGTTAAGTGTTTTGCAAAGTCTCTTAAAGTACTATAAATTCATGGTCATAAGCTTACTAGTATTTTCTCTGAATAGCCTCAATTTAACTATGTGGTTTAATGTTCATAAAATAACTCTTTATATTGTTTTCTATAGTGTATACAAATCACAGTTAATGCTTTTTCCTTGTCCTGATTTTCCCTTTCCTCCTAGCTTTGCTAATGGCAATGGGAATTTCCTCCCTGAATTCTATAGGGGGCAGGAAAAGGAACAAACATTTATTAAGCACCTACTGTGTGCCAGACACCTATAAAATAAGCTGGAGAAGGTACAAAGATACTTTAGTATCTTTGCCAAGAAAACCGCAAATGAGGTCACGAAGAGTCAGATATCACCTGTGACTTAATAACAATGTCAACCACTTCTTCCAGGCACTGTACTGAGCAGTGCCATATCATTTGCTCCTCACAACAACCCTGGGAGTTACATGCTATTATGATCTCCATTTTACAGTTGAGGAAACTGAGCCAAATTTGCCCAGGATCTGACATCAAATTTGGACTCAGATTTTCCTGACTCCAGGCCCAAGTGGACCACTCAACTTCCTTCAGTTCCTATCAGAGAAGATTATCAGGTAAGTACTCTGTTGAACTGGGTTTAGACAGTGTCCTGGGGCCTTTTTTGACTTAATGCTTAATGATAGGTACTGTGGTTTCCCTGGGGAAAGTAAGGAGTGTTGATAGCATCAAGTACTGTATCAAGTATTGACATAAGAAACATGGAGCCATAGTTAAGACTTCTGTGCAGAATATTTGGAGTCCTCAGATCTATCTGAGTCCAAGATGTGTTCATTCTGGCAGTGACTTATGGGACAGGCATATAGAATATTCAAGGGCATTTTGGTAAAAACACAGTACTTACACAGTACTTTCTCCATAGCTTCAGTGATTCTTTGTTGGGTACAGAAAGCCACAGATTTAAAGTATATGCTGCCTCTTTAAGGTTGGCATACCTGTTTACCAGGTATTCACAACTCTTTGGGTGACTGTAGATTACAGGGAGGTGAAAGGAGGAAAAGCACAGATGTCATCCTTATTTGGGGCTTTGTAATCAACAAGCTGATACTTTCCTCACCAACTCCATGTTGAGATGACTAATGGAAAAATTAGTGTTTTGGCTCCAGAATACAGGATTTACGTGCTCTGTAGCACATATCTCTAGAGAGGACAAGAATATAATCTCGCAAGCAGTAAGAAGCCAATAAAGCATCATTTGGGAGAAAATTCAACTCACATCAAATCCTCTGTTGGCTTTCCTTCCCCCAGCAGAAGGCAATTACTCAAAAGTACTCAGTCATGGCTCTTAGGCCCTTCCATCTTTCCATCTATTAGGCCCTCTGCTGCTCCAAGATGACCTAGCCAGATGGCAACATAGCCACCCACTGGAACTAAGGCAATTGAAACTCTAGATGAGTACAACCAGAAATGGGATGCTATTTGGGGTTCAGGATGATGAAATTTTTAGTTGTGATTAGAAACAGGAGGAGAGGAGGAGGACTCTACATCAACTGAGCATTTGCTCACAGCATTGTAGGGTAACCTTGAAGTGGTAGTGTGAATCCCCAGAAACCCTGCCTAGCGGATACTAGGGCACCTCCTAAAAGATAATAGCATGGCAATTTCTATAGGAAGAAGGAATAAAAGGTGTCTGTTTTGTGGAAGTTATGTGGTTCCTATCAGGAAACTATGATGGTTTCTACTCCCAAATAGATTCTGTAGGCTCCATTTGCTTTAGGTAGATATGTATTTTTGTATTTCTTATTTCTATCTCTTTTCCTTGCCACCCTCTCATTTTATTTTTGACTTACTTCTATCAAGATGATGTACTCTTTGTGTTTCTTTGAATGATTGCCAGGGTTTATGATATATGTTGATGGTAGCTCTTTCACCCAGGTCAGTAGGATGAAGGTCATCCTTGATTGTCTTTCCAGAATATTTACAAACCGGGTAGCCTCATGGATGATAACCTTGTTATGAGGAGGGCCTCATCAGTCAGACTGTGTCCTTAGCTGTGGATTAGAAAGATCACCCTCTGATCTGTTGGAAAATGATTTCATTGTTTTCTCCTTGTTATCAAGAGGTAGTTAGGGAAAATTGTGCAGAGTAAGGAGCTGGATAGTTCTCATCTCAAAATGGAGTCCAAACAATTTGGTTTCCTAAAGATACTGGTTTGAACTACCACTGCTATTCTCAAGGAGGAGATGGGGCAGGATGCTTGCTTTGTGAGTCATATGGTCCTGTCTTCTTGACCACCATTAATAGCTAGAACTAGAACATGTGCACAGAACCAAGTTAGAAGTATTTTTGAGTGCCAATCAAAGTTGTGCATTGACTTTGTACCTTGATGAGGTATTCAGTCAGACATAGTAATCTTCTTCAGTCTCTGACGTTCTTTCAAGGGCCCCAGGGCCCTTGAAGCATCCCATTTTGAATAGGAATGCACCAGTGACATGGTATAGCTATTCTCCTCTTTAGGACATGAGCCTTTATTAAATCTTGGCCTTCAGTTTCTTATTTTCTTTCTTTCTGAAGGAGCAGGGTTGATTCAGGACTTTGGGGACTTGGTGACATTAGTGTATCTGTTTTATATAACATGAAGTCATTATTAACAACATCCTAGATCATAAAAAAGGTATAACAAGAGATGAGGAGAGTTGTGGGGTTTTTTCCTCCCCTTGAAGATAATAGCAGTCATGCCAGAGAGGAGAAGGGGAAAGGTCATGGAGCTGCTCTCTGATTGGTTGCCCCTACTCAGCATTGACATTTCTGCAGTTTCATCAGAAATTTTAAATAATCCATGTGAAAATGAAAGGTTATTTACTGAAGATGTATACTCTCCATGTGTCTGTAATTCATTGAAAACATAATCCGGGTTCTTCGTGCCTCCCTTTATGTGCTGCTAATGCTGTGACTGGACACACACACACACACGCACATACACACACACCATACACATACACATACAACCAAGGAGATAGCTTGATCAGTTTATGTGGGAAACTGAGTCAATCAGTGAAGGAATATAATAAGGGTCTGAGTATAAGAGAACTACAGCAATCAATTTCTGTATAGGAAGATGGCAGAACCAAGCAGTCAGGTAGTGATATCTAATTCAGCAAAATCTCATGGATTCATGGAGATAAAGGGCTTAAAATAAAAATTAGAGCCTTTTGGGGAAAGATAAAAGGAGAATAGTCTGAGAAGTGTAACTTCAGCTAGTGTGAAGAAAGAGAGGCAGGGGGCTTGATCCATTCTGTTTTGTCATTAAATCCCTGGTTGATCACAAAAGAATGGAGAGGGGCAGAAAGACTCAGAACTCTGTATTCTTCTGAACAGTAATTTGGAAGAGTGAAGTAGGAAATTCTGCACATTCTCTGAGCCTACTTTCTGTTTTTAGAGGGCTGGCCTGAGGTTTCCAAGCTCCTTGACTCAGATACACATTGGAGAAGGATTCATGACAGCCTCTCAATCCCTTTGGTTTACTTTATCAAGCCAAAGCATGCAACAGCTGTGATCAGATCTCTTCTCCATCCCTCCTTCTCTGTCGTCCCTGCTGTTTCCGATCTGTGGCAGGGAGAAACATGTTGGCAGGGACACTGACCAAGTGCCAAACAGCCATCTTTTTCATTGATTTCAAGTATTCTTGTATGCCAAGACAGAAAGTAGAACTCAAACATGGGGGTCACACACAGTATGAAGCGAGGCTTTGACAGTCTATCTCGGCTTGCCCCATACAATGGGTTGAATCTCTTCTTCTGTACAGGATAGGGCACTAAAGTGGAAATGCACATACAGCTGAATGCAAGAATCATATTGGGTGCATTTTTACATTGATGGAGTTTGGACTGTCTCCTATTCTACTTTCTATATGCAACTACAGCTCAGGGAATACGGAGGACAAATTTCAAAGTGGCACAATGAGTTCTAGTCTCAGATATAAAAAAATTGAAATATTATTTACTTCTTCAACAGGTTGCTTAGCTTTACAGTGATTTTCATTGTGTTTTAATCAAATTTGCTTCTAACACAGTCCTTATTTTTGAAAAAAAGAAACTAGTTTTTATCTGTAAGGTTTTGTGGCAGAAGGTGATAGGATGGAGACAGGAAGATGTCACATCAAATATACATGATCCTGGAAAAGGTGTTGGCAAGAACCAGTGCCAAGAATATTCAAAAGACATTTTGTAATAGCCTTTTCTTGAGATATGTTTGTATGATTTTTTTTTTGTCTAGACCTGTGATTTCATCTATGTAGGGGAACTGAGAAGTTAAATAACTTACCCATGGTCACACAGACAAGACTTAACCCCAGCTCTTCCTGATTCTACAACCAGTATGACCTTGAGAGATCACTTACCTCTCTGGGCCTCAGTTTCTTCATCTGTCAAAATGAAGAGGTTGGCCTAGGTGACCTGTAAGGTCCCTTCCAGATATAGCTATTAGAACACTTTGACACTTCTATGTATCACTGAATGTAAAAAATCCAGGAATTTTGGGAAAGTCTTCCTGCTAAATAATATGTGTTTTTAAATGTATAATAAATATGCATTTAAAAAGCAATATGTTTTTAAATATAATAAGTGCAAAGAAGGCTATAAATGGATAGGCTAAATGCTAGTCGACTGAAGAGACTTCTTGAGAAGGTTTGTTATGGGGGTTTTTAATGATAATGTGAAATATTAAAAAAAAAAACACATACCCCCTCTGAAATAAAAACCCTACCTGCCAACTTTCTATCACTTATTTCCCAAGGGCCTGACATATCCCAAACACCCAATAATAAATAATAAAATAATAATAAAGGGCTTAAAAAAAATACCAATACAAAGAAATACAAAACCCACCTGCCTCTGTATATTTTGCCCTGATGGATGTAGACAGGAGTGAAGGCTTCAGGTGTCAATAATATGTATTTCCTATCCTCTCTTGCAAGAGTTTCCATGATGTTAGTTTCTGAAATAGTTGCATAAAAATAGGAGTGGAAGAGTTCAGTCAGATTCTCCATTCCTAATGCCCTTCCCTCCTTACCAGGAGAAACTTGCCATAGGGTACCTAACATATTTGATGGTGAGTGCTGGATAGTCATCTCAAAATGTGGTGAACATCTTACTTTGGATTTTTTAATCCAGTTTTTTGTATTTAATGATACATTGGGGTTCTTCTACCTTCAGGTGCTAATGGACATCATGGAACTTCTGGCTTTTTCAATTAAACAAAACCCGAATCCCTCAGTCTCTTTAAGCGCTTACCCTTTTCTCATCTCTTGCTAGACATTACCTCATGGGGAGTCAATATCCTAACCCTGATTCAGGCTTGATGGGTAAAGTGAATTTTAGGCTTCTAGCCACTCAATATACTCCTCCATGACTTCTCTCCAGAGCTAGAAGGAGACTTTGCTCCCTCTGATTATCCTGGATAAACTTAACCTCCCCAAGAGCACTAAGAACTGAGGACTCTGATGAGATAATGATGAGCCGATGCATTTATAGCCTTCTATGCATTTATTATATTTAAAAACATATTGCTTTTTTAATGCATATTTATTATACATTTAAAAATACATATCATTTAACAGGAAGACTTTCCCAAAATTCCTGGATTTGATACATTCAGTGATACACCTGGAAGGGATAATTCTAATAGTCTTCAGTACCCCTAAGGGGGTAGAAAGATATGTCTTTATAAGTGCCCACCCTTGTCAACTCGTGCTCAGACAGATTCTCCCACAGATTTACCCAAAGTGAGCAGCTTTTCCTATGTCAAGAGTATGGGAATTTTTAAAAATATACATCTTGATAGTTGTTTTCCAATATAATTGGTTTTCCTTATAATTTTATATATTTTATTTTATGAATTTAAAAACATGATTCTGAGAAGAAGCTCATTGACTTCACCAATTGCCAAAATGACCTATGGCACAAAAAAGGTTAAGAATTCCTGCCTCAGCTCTTTCTACATCTTATAACAATAGTTGCCATTTATTTAATGCTTACTATGCACCAGGTACTGTGATAAATACTTTACGGTTATCTTGTTTGATCCTTACACTAGACCTAGGTACTACTATTGTCCCCATTTTATAGATTAGAACACTGAGTCAAACAGGGGTTAAATGGCTTAACAGTAGATACAAACCACAGTAAACAGTTTTCTCAACTATAAAATGAGGATAATAGTAGCACCTACTGCACAGAGTTGTTGGGAGGATCAATGAAATATTTGTAAAGCACCAATGCATAGTAGGCACTCAATAAATATTTATTTCCTTCCTTCCCTTACTTGTTTTTATTCCACTTGCCTCATATATAAAAGGAGGATAATTACCTGGCTGAAATCAGGGAAGCTAACCAAATTTTTTCTAGAATTCAATCAAAGGTCTAAAACCTATGATTCCATTTAGCTTACATACTATTACTTAACTAGCTGGTTTTTGTCTTATATTCTCAATTAAACTGTAACCTTTTTGATGACAGGGACCATGCTTTATATTTTTCTTGTATTTTTCACAGCTTATAGCATAGTATCCTGCATATAATAGGTGCCCAATAAATATTCATTAATTTGATTTTAGCTAAAACAAGTCAAAACTGAGAAAATCACCTGGGGGATCTTAATTCCTAGAATAGATTTCCATGTTCTCTTGAAAGATTGTCAGTGGGATCTGGACTGGGGTCAGGGCCAGCCCGAGGCAAAACTAAAGTAGTTGAAATAAGTATTTGATAACAGCAGGTCTCTCACTATATGCCCTTTCCCATCCTTATCTTGATGGTACTTCCTTCACCAACCTTCAGGTGCAAACTCTTATCCCACTTTTCTTCACACTAAGTTGTACTTGACTAATGAAAGCTTAATCTTTAAACCCTACTAAGGTGTTTGCGGTTTTACAAAGACTGAAGTCTTAAACTAAAATGATGAACCCCAAATAGGAGAATTTTAATGACTGAAGCAGGATTTGGTCAGTGATGGGAGCCTTGCCATCTTCTCTAAACTAATTCAAGAGACAACAAACCTTGAGTGATTACTGAAATTCCACCAGTTTTTTCATCTATGAATTAGTTCAACCTTGTCAGGCAAGGGGTTCTAGTAGTACCCCCAAGAAATATATGACAATTTTATCACCCATAAAGTCTCCCATAAAAAAATCTCTGAACCATTAAGGGATGTGGTAAGATGAGAGGAAAAGTGAAATAAACCGGGGGAGGGTATGGTCAATACAGGAAAAGTCTAATTTGTCATATGTGCTATAATGTAAAGAGCACTGGACTTGGATTCAAGACACCTGGGTTCAAATCCTGAATCCAATATTTATTGGCTATGTGATCAAAAAGCAAGTCACAAGTAACTTTACTTCTCTGTCTCAGTTTCTTCATCAATAAAATGGAATTATTTTTTCTTCAAACAGCTACCTTAAAGAGTCATATAAGGAAAGTACGCTGTGAACTTTTTCAGCTGTCATACACACACCATTGGGTTGACCATGCTCCTATGTCATAACCAGATATTATTAGTAGCTCTCCCAACCAGCAGCACAACATAATGAAAACAGCTTTAGACTTGGACTCAGAAGATTGAGTTCAAGTTTTTAACCCATCAATTATTAGCTCTGTCAATATGGGAAATGTTCTCATCTTTCATATAAGGCTTAGAAAATTTTCACCACCTACTTTAAAGGTGTCTTGAAGGGAAAGTATTTTGCAAACTGTCCAGCTCTATCCCAGTGTGAGATGACTTATGCATGGTCACAGTCAGAGTCATTGGCATCATTAGCCTGGCATCTGAGCCTGGGAATATGACAAAGAATAAACAAGGAGGCACTGAAAGAGGCACTGGAAGAATTGGATAGCTGCACCCCTTCTCCTTACCTCTGACCTCTATATAATAAAGATGACAATTAATATATAATAAATTTATACTGTTTCTAGCTAGATTAATAAACCCAAGAGAAACAAATTTTCCCTAAAGATATGTAAAGGATTCATGAGGATCCTATGAACTTTAGGCTTAAAACACTAAACTTACTTTAAAACAGTGGAAGGCTCTGGAGTCAGAGAACTTGTGTTCCAATTCCAAGTTGGATACTTATTCTTTGTGACTTTAGGCAAGTCATTCAACCTCCTGTACCTCAGTTTCCTCATCTGTACATGAAAGGTTTGGGCTAGATACCTTTGGAGGTCCCTTTCAGTTTTAAATCTTTGTTGAATTGAAAAGATCTGAATTGAGTATAAACTGTTTAAGAAAGACCCCTTACAATTTCATAAAAATTGTATCAAAAAATACATAAACATTTTGAATGTATAGCTTCCTAGACAAGGATCACTATAGTAGTAATGTCTTCTATTGATATTCTAAATATTCTTTAAAAATTCAGATCTCAGTGTCCTTATATTATCTTCATAACTTCTGAATGAAGGCAGCAGAGAGAAGAATCATTATTCCCATTTTATAAATTGAGAAACTAAAAGGGATAATATACTAGTAGGAGAGCAGAATCTTTTTCTCCCAAATTACTATTTTATCTACAATTTCGCAATTTATAATTACAGTCTACACAAATCTTAAGGATATATATACATACATACACACATATGTATGTACACACATATATATGTATGTATGTATGTGGCATGTTATATGTGTATTTCATTAGTTTTTACACAGAATCCAAGACTTGGAAGGAATCTCAGTGACCATCTATTCTAATATAACCCGGCCAAGAATTACTGCAGAGGTGGTTCTAAAGACATGACCGTACTGCTTCTGTTCAAAGCCCTCAAAAGAGGAAGAATGTACTACATTTCAAGTCCCTCTCTTCTAACCTTAGATAAATATAATTGTCACAAAGTTCACTGTCTCATAGGATCATAAACCCAGAACTGGAAGAGACTTCAGAGCAATCTAGCCCAAACCGCCCACTTTATAGATAAATAAACTGAGGACCAGAGAGATTAAGTATCTTGGTTAAAATCACACCAGTAGGAAATGGAAGTCAGGATTCAAACCCAGGTCCTGACTCTGAGGCGAGTGCTCCTTCTACCATACCAAATTTTTCCATAAACCAGTTAAATCTGCTCTTTTTCTACCCACTGCCCCTAGTTCTGTTTTCTGGAGCCAAACAGAATTAATCTAAATCTCTTTACTGTAAGAAATCTTTGAAGACAATTATCATGTCCCTTCTAAGTCTTCTCTCTGGGCTAAACATATCTCTTTTCATCCAATCCTTCCATACTGTGTTTTCCAGTCTATCCACAAATATCTTTTCCCTCTTGATGGATCTGTTCCAGTTGTGTGTATGCATATGTTTTGTGCATGTGTGTGTGTGTATTTTTCCACCCTAAAACATGCTACCTAAAAATCAACACCATACACTAGATATGATCTGACCAGAGCAGATGATATCTGGACTCCATTGGTGTTCTGGACACCATTCTTCTATTAAAACAATGACTTTTTAGACTACCGTATATATACCATTGGGTTGGCTATGTTGCTCTTCTGCTCAGAGAATTTTTAGTGCCTCTCATTCACTTCTAAGATAAAATACAAACTCCCCAGCCCAGTATTTAAATCCTTCACAATCGGGCTTGATTTGTTTTATATGACTCTCCTTCACTACATTATCTGCTATGCAATATTCCAGCCAAATTGGCCCACTAGCTGTTCTCTGAACTTGGCATTTCCTATCCTGTCTTAGTGTCGTTGAATAAATTATCCTCCATTCTTACAGGATAAGAATGTTAGCTCAGGAGCCAATTAGGAAACATTTGGTCTTTACCCAGTGCAAGTTCCCCAGTCATGCATGGTCAGAGGTCTGCTCCTCAAAGATTTTCATAAGGTGAACAAAAACCAGACAGAGTATCTAACTCATCCTCCAAGTAATGGCCCATAGGGGCCAGCTGCTTCTCCCTCTCCTCCCCATACATATGGAATGCTCACCAGGAACTAGAGAGGGGTCATCCATGGGGTCCAGAAGCCCAGATACCTCTTTGGAAGTTTAGTGCAAAGAAAAGATAAAGCCTGAGGGCATTAGCTAGATGGGAAGACCTTTCTGTATCCTGTGAAGCCTAGAACCTGGGGCAAAGATTATCCGGCTGGAGATAAATACCTTTTAGCCAAGACTTTTTAGAAAGGATCAAAAGGCCACTTGGAAAGACAAGAGAAAGTCAAGAAACAGATTTTATCCTAAGGCAACTGTTGCTGACTTTTTGGTCCTAGGCTAGGAGAACTTCCTGACTTGTAAACTGAAAGAGCTTTGAGGAGATGGTCCTACTGCTAGAGACTTCAGATAAAACCAAAAGCTGGAAACAGAGTCAGCCAGGGAATAAGCACCTATTAAATACCTGTTATGTTCCAGGCATTCCACTAAGCTCTGGGGATAGAAAAAAAAAGGTAAAAGTCCCTGCTTTCAAGGAGATCTCAGTCTATGGGAGTGGTGGAGAGGAGACATGCAAACAATTATTTACAAAGAATTTATAGATAAGGTAGGGCAGCTAGGTAGTGAAATGACCCAAGTGCTGGGCCTGGAATCAGTGTCATCTTCCTGAATTCAAGTCTGACCTCAAACACCTGCTAGCTGTGTGACTTTGGGCAAGTCACTTAACCTTGTTTGCATCAGTTTTCTTACCAGTAAAATAAGCTGAGGGGAAAATCAAGAAAACCTCAAATGAGGTCACAAAGGGTTGGACATGATAAATTGTAGGCAATCAATGGAGGGAAGACAATACAATCAAGGAGGATGAAAAAGTTCCTTGTAGAAGTTGAGATTCTAGCTGGGACTTGAAGGAAGCCAGTCGGTGGAGATGGAGAGGAAGAGTAATCTTCCAGAGAAACTCCAAGATCTCATGCTCACTGGGGCTATGCCTGGCAAAAGATGGCGCAAGCACAGAGTGGGAGCCAGCAATGCAGTAGCATCAGGTGATGACATCACTCAGATTCATCTGTGGCCCTGTAGTGTTGGAGAGATGAATTATCCATGCACAGTGAACCCTGACCACATTTCCTACATGTCTACTCTTCCATATATGTCTCCAGTCACACTGTCCCCCAATTTGTGGGCTTCTCCCTGTGTTTTCCCTGCATGTTTTTATCCTCCCCACTCATTATCTGTGCATTTGTGGGAGAGTATGTCTCAAGTTTATAGAAAAAAATATTTTATTACTACTTTCCTTACTATGCCATTCTATCAAGTCTTTTTACTTTAAACTGATTAGCTCCACTGGTTAGCTATTAAAAGCTATAACATCAGGGAGAGTGTCTAATCTGTGGTTTTGAATGGATGCAGACCTAGCCGGTACCTTGTATCTGGGGTAACCATCTCTACGGGATCCATCTTGGGAGTTGCAGGTTGCCAGGCTAACATGATCTCCTTCCTTACTGGCATTCACTCTCTCCTTTTAGTATCCTCAGCTTTCTTCAAAGCTGGACTCGGGTATCCCCTCCCACATGAAGCCTGTTTCCCCAAGTTATTAGAGCTTTATCCCTCCTCAACTCATTTTGTATTTCTTTATCTTGGTGCATGGGGAAGTGCAGTATTGTGGAAAGAGCACTGACCTTGGAGTTACAGATCCTAAGGTGGGATTCCCACTTTGCCACTTACAGACTAGAATCAGGGCTTCTTAAGCTGTGAGGAGTGACTCCATATGGCTTGAAGAAGCATTAAATGGGGTCTGAATGGAAAACGTTTAAGAAGTCCTGGACTAGATGATTGTGGGAAAGTCACTGTTCTTTTGGCTTTGTATTCCCAGAACTTGGCATAGTGCCTTGCACATAGTGGGTATTTTTAAATGGTTATTGCCATTAGTTGATGACCATTTTTGAAGGGAAGAACCACAGAAGTGATCTACAGTCTAGTTTTGCAACAATTTTACTGGTTCTCTTCAGTCTGGATAACTAAGCCTTGCTACTACTCTAATATCTTTCTAAGAGATTTTCCTCTTGCTTAATTCACCAAGAAGTTTCTATAAGGCCAAGGGCCATTTCTTCTATTTTGTCTCAGGTTTACTTGGTACCTATAGCACAGGAATCTCATCTTCTCTCCTGCTAGGTCTGAGCTGAGCTAAAAGCCTTCTCTTGTCTGAATCCAACTTGTTTCCTCCTTCCTTCAGTTGAACTAATTCTCCCTTCCTTGAACTGTCTGAGAACTAGGTTTTCTTGCTAATCCCAGACCTCATAAACTAAAATTTCTTTTCTTTAGTTGTCTTCTTTGTTTTCCTCATGAACCTCAATATGTGGTTTGTCTTTGATCTTTCTCAAAACACTAGGTCTTTAGTCTCTATGGGAGGTGACAAGAAATCAATCCCAGTTCACCCAATACCAATGCCCAGCCTCATTATTAGCATAATTATATACAAAAGGCATAAACAGTTACACAAAAGATAGTTCATATTCAGGCACCTGCAAAAAAAATTTGATCACAAATGTAATAAGTGGGCTCCAAAAAGATAAAAACATTTATGTGTAATCTTTGATTAATTAACCAAGCATCCTCTGGAGACAGGTTCACAGTTAGCATTACTAACCTCATTTTACAGGTAGAGAAACAGAGGCACAGAATAATTTACTCACTTGTCCCAGTTCCTGCAGTTTGTTACAAAATAGGCAACAGAATTCATACGTTGAAACTTCCCTTCTGGGATGCGGGAAAATTGGGACACTAATGTACTGTTGGTAGAGTGGTGAATTGATCCAATCATTCTAGAGAATAATTTGGAATTATGCCCAAAGGGCAACCAAACTGTGCATACTTTTTGATCCAGTGATACCATTGACTAGATTTGTATCCCAAAGAAATCATAAAAAAGGGGAAATGACCTACATATATAAAAATATTTATAGCAGCTCTTTCTGTGGTGGCAAAGAAGTTGAAATTGAGGTAATGCTCATCAGTTGCGGAATGGTTTAACAAGCTGTTGTATATGATTATGTTGGAATACTATATGCTATAAGAAATGATAAGAAGGGCAGTAAAAGCAGGGGCTTCCCTGAGCTCTCCACCAAAGCCCTCCAAATACCTATTAAAAATGACTCTAAACAAATTTTAAAGCTACAGAGCCCACAAAATGACAGAGTGAAAAAAAAAATCCCCAGCCCAAGACAACTGGAAAGATGACAGAAAGACTCTTTCCCACCATGAAGGGAGCAGAGCACAGTCCCAGCATAGGCTGCACCTGCACAGATGGACCAGAGAAGGCCTTAGGGGTCTGAATCATTGGCAATTGTGGCAGTTTCTGGATTTCTCAATCCACAAACACTTTAACAAGTCAGTGGGAAAATTCAGTGGGACCTGTATGAAAGAGGAGGACATGGTCTGGCTAGGTCCAGCCCTAGCCCCAGGATGTTGGGAGTGATGGTGGTGCTGAGCAGTAGCAACAAGTAGCAGCAGCAGCAGCAGTAGCAGCAGGGGCAAAGGTTGCTTCAGGAGCTTTGATGGTGAGGGATTGAGTGGCTGATATAAAATTCCTGAAACCTGAGATGGTACACCCATCCTCACTATAAGCAGAGCTCTTGACAAAGAGTTAGAAAATCAAGTGTTTGGCTAGGAAGATGAGTAAACATCATAAAGAACTCAAACTATAGAATCTTACTTTGGTGACATGGAAGATCAGGGCATACAACCAGAGGAGGCCAGCAGAGTCAAAGCTCCTACATCAAAAGCATCCAAGAGAAATATGAATTGGTCTCAGGCTATTAAAGAGCTCAAAAAGGATTTTTAAAATCAAGTAAGAGAAGCAGAAGAAAAATTGGGAAGAGATATGAGAGTGATGCAAGAAAATCATGAAAATCAAGTCAACAACTTGCCAAAGGAGACCCCCCAAAAAATACTTCAGAAAAGCCAATGAGGAGAATAATGCTTTAGAAAGCAAAATTGAACAAATGGAAAAGGAGGTCCAAAAGTTCACTGAAGAAAATAATTCCTTAGAAATTAGAATAGTAAATGAAAGCTAATGACTATATGATAAATCAAGAAATTATAAAACAGAACCAAAAGAATGAAAAAAAGAAGACATTGTAAAATATCTCATTGGAAAAACCACTGACCTGGAAAATAGATCCAGGAGAGATACTTTTTTAAAATATTTGACTACCTGAAGGTCATGATCAAAAAAAGAGCCTAGACATTATCTTTCAAGAAATTATCAAGAAAAACTGCCCTGATATTCTACAATCAGAGGGGGAAAGAAATTAAAAGATTCCACTAATAGCCCTAGGAAAGAGATGCTAAAAAGAAAACTCCTGGGAATATTGTAGCTAAATTTCAGAGTTCCCAGGTCAAGGAGAAAATATTGTAAGAAGCCAGAAAGAAACAATTCAAGTATTGTGGAAACACAGCTAGGTAACACAAGATCTAGCAGCTTCTACATTAAGGGATCAAAGGGCTTAGAATATGATAATCTGAAGGTCAGATTAAAAGGATTAAAACCAAGAATCACATACCCAGCATACCTAGCAAAAGTAAGTATAATCCTCTAGGGGTAAAAATGGATGTTAAATGAATTAGAGGACTTTCAAGCATTCTTTATGAAAAGACCAGAGCTCAATAGAAAATTTGACTTTCAAATATAAAAATCAAGAGAAGCATGAAAAGGTAAACAGGAAAGAGAAATCACAAGAAACTTATTAAAGTTGAATGATTTACATTCCTAAAAGGAAAGATGATATTTGTAGCTCATGAGGCATTTCTCAATATTAGGGTATTTGGAGGAAATATACAGACAGACAGATAGATAGATAGATAGATAGATAGATAGATAGATAGATAGATAGATAGATAGATAGATAGATAGATAGATAGATGGCACAGGGTGAGTTGAATATGAAGGGATGATGTCTAAAAAGTAAAATTAAGGGGTGAGAGAGGAATGTATTGGGAGAAAGAAAAAGGGAGAGATAGAATGGGGTAAACTATCTCATATTAAAGAGGTAAGGAAAAGGGTTTTTCAATGCAGAGGAAGAGGGGGGAAGTGAGAAGGAATGAGTGAACCTTACTCTCATCAGATTTGCTTTTAAGGAGGAAATAATATACATAATCAACTGGGTATCTTAGCAAAATGTAAGAGGGAAAGGGATAAGAGGGGGAATGACAGAAGGAAGGGTAGATTGGGGGAGGGGAAGTCTTAAGCAAACACTTTTGAAAAGGGACAGGGTCAAAGGAGAAAATAATAATTGGGGGAGGCAGGATAGGATGGAAGGAAATGTAGTTAGTCTTTCACAACATGACTATTATGGAGATGTTTTGCATAACTACACATTTATAATCTATGTTGACTTGCTTGTCTTCTCAATGGCAGTGGGTGGGAAGGGAAGAAGGAAGATAATTTGGAACTCAATGTTTTAAAATCAAATGCGGGGGGGTGGAGCCAAGATGGTGGAGTAGAAAGACTCACGTATGCAAGCTCCGAACCCACAGCCCATGGATTTAATGTAAGAAGAGCTCCCCACAAGTTCTGGATCACTGCAGGGTGTGCAGAAACACAGTGGAAGAGATTTCCGTTCTAGAGAGTCCTGGAGAGCCATCCCCAGGGTCCATCACACCCTGGAAAGCGGAGTCCACCCCTGCGCTGCCGTGGCCGTGGCCCCAGAGGAGCTGATCCGAGCAGGCTTCAGGGATGGAATCTCCGGTGGCCTGGAAGGTCCCTCCACCCACAGACTCTACAGGTCAGTGATAGACACGTCTGGGCTGGCCGAGAGGGGAGCAGGGTGTCTCTGCAGCTCGGGCCCCCTTGGGAGGAAGCAGCGGAGGCAGAGGCAGCGGCAGCAGTGGTGGCCCCCCCGGGACTCCCCGAGCAGGCAGGATCTTCATTACTGAAGGTCTCTGCATAAAGCCCCTGAGGGAGCTGAGCCTGGGAGGAGGCCCTGCCCCCACCCCAGCACCAGAACTAAAGCTCACATTGAATAGCAGCCGTGCCTGCTGTGGAAAGCCCATTTGAATCTCAGACCCCAAGCACTGGCTGGGCGGATCTAGGCGGGGGTGCAGAGGAATCTCAGAAGTCAAGTAACTGGCTGGGAAAATGCCCAGAAAAGGGAAGAAAAATAAGACTATAGAGAGCTTCTTTGAGCAGGTGCAAATGTTCCCGCCTTCCAATTCTGATGATGAGGAATTATTCTTACCATCAGGGAAAGACGTGGAGGGCGGGGCCTCTGTATCCCAGACATCCCAGGGGGATGTTGGGTGGGCTCAGGCCTTGGAAGAGCTCAAAAAGGATTTTGAAAATCAAGTTAGACAGGTGGAGTAAAAACTGGGAAAAGAAATGAGAGAGATGCAAGAAAAGTATGAAAAACGGGTCAATACCTTGGTAAAGGAGACCCAAAAAAAATGCTGAAGAAAATAACACCTTGAAAAAATAGGCTCACTCAATTGGCAAAAGAGGTTCAAAAAGCCAATGAGGAGAATGCTTTCAAAAGCAGAATTAGCCAAATGGAAAAAGAGGTTCAAAAGCTCACTGAACAGAATAGTTCTTTCAAAATTAGAATGGAACAGATGGAGTCTAATGACTTTCTGAGAAACCAAGAAATCGCAAAACAAAACCAAAAGAATGAAAAAGTGGAAGAGAATGTGAAATATCTCATGGGAAAAACAACTGACCTGGAAAATAGATCCAGGAGAGACAATTTAAAAATTATGGGACTACCTGAAAGTCATGATCAAAAAAAGAGCCTAGACATCATCTTCCATGAAATTATCAAGGAAAACTGCCCTGACATTCTAGAACCAGAGGGCAAAATAAGTATTGAAAGAATCCATCGATCACCACCTGAAAGAGATCCAAAAAGAGAAACTCCTAGGAACATTGTGGCCAAATTCCAGAACTCCCAGGTCAAGGAAAAAATCTTACAAGCAGCTAGAAAGAAACAATTCCAGTATTGTGGAAGTAAAATCAGGATAACTCAAGATCTAGCAGCTTCTACATTAAGGGGTTGAAGGGCGTGGAATAGGATATTCCAGAAGTCAAAGGAACTAGGACTCAAACCAAGAATCACCTACCCAGCAAAACTGACTATAATTCTTCAGGGGAAAATATGGCTTTTCAATGAAACAGAGGACTTTCAAGCATTCTTGATGAAAAGACCAGAGCTGAAAAGAAAATTTGACTTTCAAACACAAGAATGAGAAGCATGAAAAAGTAAACAGCAAAGAGAAGTCATAAGGGACTTACCAAAAGTGAACTGTTTACATTCCTACATGGAAAGACAATATTTGTAACTCTTAAAACTTTTCAGTATCTGGGTAGTTGGTGGGATCACACACACATACACACACACACATGTACACGTGTGCGCACGCACATACATACACACATGCACGCACATACAGAGACAGAGAGCACAGAGTGAATTGAATAGGATGGGACCATATCTTAAAAGAAATTAAGGTAAATGGTGAGAGAGAAAGGTAGGGGGAAGAAAGAGGGTGAAATGGAATGGGGTAAATTATATGTCATTTAAGAGGCAAGCAGGAGACTTTTTAGTGGAGGGAAAAAGAGGAGAGCTGAGAAAAGAAAAAAGAAGTTTACCCTTATCACATTTGACTAAAGGAAGGAATAAAATGCACACTCATTTTGGTATGAAAACCTATCTTACAGTACAGGAAAGTGGGGGAGAAGGAGATAAGCAAGGGGGGGATGATGGAAGGGAGGGCAACAGGAGGAGGGAGCAATTTGAAGTCAACACTCAGGGAGGGACAGGATCAAAAGACAGAAGAGAAACAATGAGGGGCAGGATAGGATGGAGGGTAATTCAGTTAGTCTTACACAATACGACTATCATGGAAGTCATTTGCAAAACTACACAGATAGGGCCTATATAGAATTGCCTGCCTTCCCAAAGGGAATGGGTGGGGAGGGAGGGATGGGGGGAATTTGGAACTCAAAGTTTTAGGAACAACTGTTTAGTATTGTTGTTGCTACTAGGAAATAAGACATACAGTTAATGAGGAATAGAAAGTCATCTGGCCCTACAGGACAAAAGAGAAGATGGAGACAAGAGAAGGGAGGGATGACAGAAGAGAGGGCAGATTGGTGATAGGGAAAATTAGATTGCTCGGTGTATTGGAGTGGGGGGAGGGGATAAAAGAGGAGAAAATTTGGAACCCAAAATTTTGTGAAAATGAATGTAAAAGTTAAATAAATAAATTTTTATCAAAAAAAAATCAAATGCTAAAAAATTGGTCTTCATACAACTGGGAAATAAGGTGTACAGGCAATGGGGTATAGAAATCTATTGCCCTTCAAGAAAGTAAAGGGGAAGGGAAGAAGAGGGGGTGAGATGATAAAAGGGAGGACAGACTGGGAGAAGGGGCAATCAGAATGCTTGCCTTCTCGGCGTGAGGAGAGGGGAAAGATGAGGAGAAAAGTTGGAATCCAAAATCTTGTGGTAATGAATGTTGAAAACTAAAAATAAATATAAATCTTAAAAAAAGAAATGATGAGAAGGATGCTTTTACAAAAATCTGGACTTACATGAACTGTTGTAAAGTGAAGTAAGCAGAACCCAGGAGGACATTGTACACAGTAACAGCAATATTGTACAATGATCAGTTGTAAAGATTCAGTTATGGACATTTAGATGCAGCTTAGAATCAGGAAGATTCATCTTCGTGAGTTCAAATCCAGCCTCAGACACTTCCTAGCTGTGTGAATGGTGCGCAAGTCACTTTACCTGTTAGTCTCAGTTTCCTCATATGTAAAATGAACTGGAAAAGGAAATGGCAAACCATTTCATTATCTTTGCCAAGAAAACCCCAAAATGGATAAGAAAAGGTCCAACACAACTGAAATGACAACACCAACAACAAAAATTCCCAGCAATATAAATATATAAAGATACAAGGCAATTCTGAAGGACCTTGGAAGCACACTACTATACACCTCTAAGACAGAACTGATGGAAACTAAATACATAGCATACTGAGTTTCTTAAATTTATTTTACTTTTTTATTTTTCTTTTGTTGTCCATTTCTTTCATATCATGTCAAATATGCAAGTATGTTTTGCATGACTGAACATGCATAACTTTTATCAGATTGTTTGCCTTCTCACTGATGGCAAAGCACCCCTTCTAATATTCCATTAGAAATATAAAGGCTACCTCAATGGACTTTGGGAACTTCTTAGTGAACTATGTATATTAAAGTTTTAATATTGGTTTCTGAAAATTTTTCCAAGTTCCATTATTAATTTTTTTTCTATTAAGTCTTATTTTGGTATATCTCTCTTCTATATTCCATCAGTAGTATGGTTACAGTCTCTTCATTGCCAGATTTGCTTTTCATTAAATTTAGTATTCTCCACACTGTCCAAAAAATCTGTGCTAGTAATTTGGGGTTCTTCAAGTCCTTAAAACCTTAGAATTCATACCCTTTCAAAGGGTGGATTTGTATATTTTCCAAGCCCTTTCATCATGCCTATTTGATATCAACAGATTATAGGACATCTTACTTACTCCTTAATTGACCATGCCATTTCATTTGTTGTGATGATTGTTTCTTTGGTTCTCTGCTGCCAAATCCTGTTCTTAAAATGAGAAAGATTCTAATTCAATCTCCTTGGAACCCTAGCTGTGTATATTGTCTTGTACCGGATCTGCTCGAGCTGTGTTGATGCTTCCTGTATCTATTATCCATGTTTCTGTAAAGAATAATGCCACTGGTAGGAAGCTGTGAGGTCTCCTGTATGGAGGTAAACAATGGCCTTTAATGGATGGCACATTACCATCAATTGTATTTCAGATGTTGTGGTGGCAAAGGAAATAATTTGGTGTAGGAACCTTGGAAACAAAGTGGCAATTTCCATTGGGTTACCCATGATAAACTTTGTGTTAAGATTATTTTCTTGATTTAATAGTCATGAGGTCCTGGGAAAGTGGGTTTTTCCTCATTGCTGACATTACTGTAACATAGCATATCACTTGTGATACACTTTGCATGTCATATACCACTGCCCACAAATAGCAGAAAAATTCATCCCAACCTACTTTATGGCAGCCATAAAGTAAGAGCCACTTACTCTTGTCTGTTTACAGTAACTCAATCACTATGGGAGAACCAGACAACTTAGGGAAAGGAGGAACAAATATGTCTTACCGAAACTTTGAGGCTATAATTTCCCATTTTACTTCAGAATTCATGGAACTAAGATAAATTAGACTCTAAAGAAAACTGTTACCTTGAAGGATATAATGAGTAGCCACCTAATTTCTTTTGACTATTCAACTGCATATGCAATGATTCCAAGGACTTTATAGCTCTAGTACTACAAAGGATATTTTTATGTTATTGCTCAAGTTTTCTTAGTTTAAATGTAGGATTACAGTTAGAATCTCGGAACTCATTTGGTAGAATAATAATAAACTGATATTTACTTAGCACCCTAAGTTGTGCAAAGCATGTGGTATGTTGATTTGACATCAGACTTGGAGACAGAAAAATCTGGGTTCAAGTCTCACCAAAGATAATTATTAGCTGTATAAACCTAAGCTAGTCACCCAACTTTGCTGAGTGCCAGGGTCTTCATCTGTAAATGGAGATAATAATATCACCTATCTCAGGGTTGTTGTGGGGATCAAATGGGATAATGAATCCAAAGCTGTTTTCAAACTTTAAAAATAGATAGATTGATAGATATTACTAAATAGTACAGATTATTATATAATAATATGCTATACAGAAATATAATGTTATATAATAATTATTATAAAACTAATATTGATAATTTAATAAATAGAAATTATAAATAGTATAGGTTGTTATATAATAGTATAGTACAGATTATTATATAATAATAAAATGTTATGTGATGATTATTACATAAATAGTATGGATTATTAGATAGGTAGATATTATTAAATAGTGTTATTATTTATCATTTTATTTTGTCTTCATAATAATCTTACGAGATAGATGCTACAGGTATTACTCCCATTTTACAAAAGGGAAAGCTAATGCTCTTGAAGTTCACATGACATAACTAGTAAGGTTAGAAGCTGATTTGAATCCTGACTTCAGGTCTAGAGTTCTAGACCAGCCTGGAAAATGAAAGATGCAATAAAGCAACACAAGCTGGTCTCTAAGCAAGTGATCCAGTCTCATTCTACAGTCCCTTACTGACTAAAGAATATTCACCATCTGCAATTATGCCAGTGTTTTCCACATAAACCACGTATTCTCCTGGGCTATAGAAATGATCAGATGTCATAATTGCTAATTAACAAAGCCCTTTATCAGAGGTGGAATTCTCAGCAATATTCTCTTATTTTAATTGAATGAAAGATTCAAGATGATTACTTCTACAATTACTCAGTTTGGAAAGCTTCCTCTAATAATTTTGACTTATTATTTACACAGCTAATAAAGGAAAACAGTGTGCATGAGAATGTTCCATTTTAAGCACAAATTAGAAATAATTTTTGCCATTAAAGACATATTTCTATAATATGGCAAGACTACGAAACCTACAAAATTCAGCTCCTTGTTTTCTTTAGCTATTTTGGTGTCTTAGAGGTAGGAAGAATGGAATGGTATTACAACAAACATATCTAAAATGTGGGCTGCTACAAGGTGCAGTGGATAGAGTACCAAGCCTTGTCAGAAAGACTTGAGTTCAAATCCAGCCTCAGACACACTTGCTAGCTGTGTGACCTTGGGCAAGTCAGTTAAAAAAAACTCTGCCTCAGTTTCTTCATCTGTAAAATAACAGCACCTATATCACAGGGTTGTGTGACCTTGAGCAAGTCACTTAATCCTACTTTTCCTCAGTTTCCTCATCTCTGAAATGAGCTATAGGGGGAAATGGCAAACTACTCCAGTATCTTGGCCAAGAAAACCCTGAATGAGGTCTTGAAGAATCATACGTGACTGAAATGCCTGAACAACACTACCCAGGGTCGTAATGAGAATCAAATAAGATAATAATTGTAAAGTGCGTAGCACAGTACCAAGAATATAGTAAGCTCTATATAAATGTTAGCTATCATTTATTTTTAATTTGTCGAATAAAACGAGCATTTCCATAACAGTATAAATTTAAAAAATGATTTCCATGAAATTGCAACTTGCTATTTCTTTTAAATATATAATAAAGTTGTGATTATTATTATTTAGGAACCTTGGACAACTAACTCATGCCCCACTGAAATGAAAGTGACAAGTAGGGCAGGAATCCTAGGAAGTTTGTAGCCCTGTCCTTGTGAAAGATTTGAAAAATTTGAGCAAGGCTGTTATTGCACAGACACAAAGTAAGGTTAAGTTCATTCTGAAAGTTAAATACTTTCATTAGATAGACAAAGACATTTGGAGTGCAATGCTGAATGACAGTGTCAATACTTAAATGTTGTGTCTAACTGTTGAGATCGCTCAGCCTGCGTTCCCTAAGTCAAGTCACCAAATATTAAGCATTGTGTTGTAGTTCCTGGCTGTGAGACTCTTACAAAGATTGTAAATCCTTAGGGTTCCTGATTGTATAATACATACTAATACCAAATAGAAGCATGTCTAATTTCTCCAGGGCCCTCCCTTTGAGGAACTTAATTGACTAAATAAACCTGACCTACTTAGAGGATGGTTGTCCACCTTGGACAGCGGGTAAAGACAGCAGAAAGTATTGATTTTAGGTGTTCTGTCATTTTTTTAGAATGATTAAGTTTGGCGCAAAGTCAATCAATCAATCAGTGAGCATTTATTAAGCCCTTGTTAACTGTGAGGCACTATGCTAAGTTCTAGAAACAGAAGAAAAGACTAAAAATGGCCCCTGCCCTGAAGAATCTTACATTCAAACACAATGTGAGCATATGTTTGATTGTAGATGTGCTCACCAAAATGCATGTCCCTTCATATGTCTTTGATTGTCCATGCTTAGGGTGGGAATTCCTTGGGTAATATGAAAAGAATTTTCACTATTGAAAAGGAGAAACCTTTTTTAAAAAAACACATCAGTTTACTTTTAAGAAAAAAATGTTTTTCTTCCATTTTATTGATTTTCAATAGCATACAACCTACACCATGTAAAGCAATAATACTGAAAGAGATACAGTCATTGAAAAACAATTACAGATCAAATACCCAGTTTCCTAAATCATACAGCAGAACCAACTTACCTGCTAGGACAGGAAATACAAATTATGCAATCTGCTGGGATAGAAAACAGGAGTCAACAAATAACTGCTGCCATTACGTAATTAAAGTCTATAACCTTAATTCGAGAAACATGGTAACAGTGTACCTAATGATCCAGATACAAACCCACCACCAGTACCCACACCACCTCTGCTCTTCCTGATGAGATACCATCAGCTCACAGAGACTGATGCACTATTTCTTGGGTGGAATTGAGATTTCGTAGAAGAAATCTTGATGATGTCTTATAGACACAAGTTCAACCACTGAGATTTATTCCACAGAGAAAACAAACCACCACCTTTCTCAAACAAGAGGAGTGCACATTGTCTACCCCATCCCTCATAGTTTCATCAGTGCTGAAGACCTTCAACCACAACACTCCCAAACCCATTCAGCCATTCTGATCTATGTCTGGCCACTGAACCCAGATGGTAGTGGAGGAGACAGCGAGGCTGGTGACTTTGCACAGCCATGCCTCACTTAAATCCTGTTCACTTGCAAGTCAAAACATTGCCTTCCTGATGTCATTGCTCCTTTTCAAGAATGAAGGACCAACAACCACAAATCTATCAAGTAATAATTGTTTTCAGGCTTCTGAGAATCACCCATGATAGACTTGGGAAAGGACATTGGCTTCAATCCTGGCATCAGGGATTTCTCATCTCCATTGAGATGTATCTTCTGTAGTTTCAAGAGACTTGTATAAAAGCCGATATTCACATTAAATTCTGGTTGTTGTGTCCTTTCAGTAGTGTCTGGCTTTTCATGATCCCATTTGGCATTTTCTTGGCAAAGAAACTGGAGTGGTTTGCCATTTCCTTCTCCAGCTCATTTTACAGATGAGAAAACTGAGGCGAACAGGGTGAAGTGACTTGCCAAGGTCACACGGCTAGTGAGTGTCTGAAGATGCATTTGAGCTAACTCTATGCCTGATGTTCTATCCACTGAACCACCTAGCTAAACAACCAAAGCTGGGAAACACTCATTCCAACATTGCTTTTCCATTCTGTTGTTGGATAAAGGCCTATGATGCTGTGTACTAGCAATGTATAACATGGGAATTACAAGAAAATTACTAAATTCACCATATCTGTCATTATTTTGAAACCCTTTTGTTGCCATTAAGATAAACAGGAGTTAATTTATCCTTATTACAAAGGGGTAAAATCAGAATTGACTTAAGAAAAAAAAATTCTGTGCAATTAGAGCAACCCAAAAGTGGGATGGGCTGCTTGGGACATTGTTCTCCATCAAAGGCCTCATGGCCACTTACGGAGTATGTTAGACTTCTGGAGGTGATCTGGAGGAGAGTCTTTGGAGAACTGTTCTAGGAGAGCAGTAAGATTAAGACTGTAAATGGCAAAGTGGATAGAATTCCCATCCTGCAAGGGGACTCCCACTTGGAGAGTACCCAAAGTGAGTACTGGCCAAGAACTGGCCTCTGCTCTGCCACTGAGAAGGAGAGAGTCCTGTACCAATAGGCTTTGGGACAAAGGTTACAGTCCTACAGGTAACAGAAGAGGGCTGTGAACTTTCCAAGTTCAAGCTGCATTATTTGGATTTCATCCCCTAGCTCAGCAGTTCTCAAACATTTGGTCTCAGGACTCTATTACCTCTGCAGAATTATTTTGTGTTTGTTTGTTTGTAGTTTTAAATATTCACTTCCACAAGATTTTGAGTTCCAAATTTTCTCCCCCTTTCTCCCCTACCCACACCCCAAGACAGTGTATTCTGATTACCCCCAATCTGCCCTCCCTTCTATCACCACCCCCCTTTCTCTTACACCATACCCCTCTATTTTCTTATAGGGCAAGGTAGATTTCTATACCCCATTGCCTACATGTCTTATTTCCCATTTGCATGTGAAAACAACTCAACATTCATTCTTAAAACCTTGAGTTCCAAGTTCTCTCCCTTCCTCCCTACCCACCTACCCACAATGAGGAGGCAAGCAATTTGATATAGGTTATACATGTGTCGTCATGCAAAACACTTTCATAATAGTCATGTTGTAAAAGACTAAGTACATTTCCCTCCATCCTACCCTGCTCCCCATTCATTCTATTCTCTTTTTTGACCCTGTCCCTCCTCAAAAGTGTTTACTTCTAATTACCCTGTCCTCCCATTTGCTCTCCCTTCTATCAAATAACCCCCATCCCCACTTATCCCCTTCCCCTCCTACTTTCCTGTAGGTTAAGATAGATTTTCATACCCAATTGATTGTCTATATTATTACCTCCTTAAGCCAAATCAGTGTTTCCCTCTCACCTCTCTCCTCTTCCCCTCTATTATAAAAACTTTTTCTTACCTCTTTTATGTGAGAGATAATTTACCCTATGCTATTTTTCCCTTTCTCCTTCTCCCAATATATTCCTCTCTCACCCCTTAATTTTATTTCTTAGCTATCATCCCTTCTTATTCAACTCACCCTGTGCCCTCTGTCTATATCTATATAATCCCTCCAAATACCCTAACACTGAGAAAACTCTCAAGGATTGCAAATGATATCTTTCCATGTAAGAATGTAAAGAGTCCAATGGTAGTAAGTCTCTTATGATTTCTCTTTCCTGTTTACCTTTTCATGATTCTCTTGATTATTGTATTTGAAAGTCAGATTTTCTATTCAGTTCTGGTCTTTTCATCAAGAATGCTTTAAAGTCCTCTATTTCATTGAATAACCATTTTTTCCCTGAAATATTATACTCAGTTTGGCTGGGTAAGTGATTCTTAGTTTTAATCCTAGCTCCTCTGACCTCCAGAATATCATATCCCAAGCCCTTTGATCCCTTAATGTAGAAGCTGCTAGATCTTGTGTTATCCTGATTGTGTTTCCACAATATTTGAATTGTTTCTTTCTGGCTCCTTACAATATTTTCTTCTTGACCTGGGAACTCTAGGATTTGGCTAAAATATTCCTAAGAGTTTTCTTTTTTGGATCTCTTTCAGGAAGTGATCAGTGGACTCTTTCATTATCTATTTTACCTTCTGCTTCTAGAATATCAGGGCAGATTTCCTTGATAATTTCTTGAAAGATAATATTAAGGCTTTTTTTTATCATTAATTTCATGTAGCCCAATAATTTTTAAATTGTCTCTCCTGGACCTGTTTTCCAGGTCAATTGTTTTTCTAATGAGATATTTCACATTATCTGCTATTTTTTCATTCCTTTGGTTTTATTTTAAAATTTATTGATTTTTCATAAAAGTCATTAGCTTCCATATGCCCCATTGTAAACTTTAAGGAATTATTTTCTTCAGTGAGCTTTTGGACCTCCTGTTCCATCTGGCCAGTTCTGTTTTATACGTATTCTTCTCCTCATTGGCTTTTTGGATCTCTTTTGCCATTTGGGTTAGTCTATTTTTTAAGGTGTTATTTTCTTCAGCATTTTTTGGGTCCCCAAGTTGACTTGTTTTTCATGATTTTCTTACATCATTCTCATTTCTCTTCATAATTTGTCCTCTACTTCTCTCACTTGATTTTCAAAATCCTTTGTGAGCTCTTCCATGGGCTGAGACCAATTCATATTTTTCTTGGAGGTTTTGGATGGAGGAGCTTTGACTTTGTTGTCTTCTTCTGTTTCTATATTTTGATCTTCCTTGTCACCAAAGTAAGATTCTATAGTCTGATTCTTTTTCTGGTTCTTTCTCATTTCCCTAGTCATTTATTTGATTTTTGAGCTCTTTGTCAAGGTAGTTCTCTGCTTCCAGTGGGGGTGAAGGGGTGTACGCCTAGCAGCTCAATCACCTTCCCCCACAATATATGTGCCAAGTGCTCCACAAACTGCCTCGGCCACTACTGTGGGCTCCTCTACCCCCTCTGCTGCCCTGGGCCTGAGGCCATATGAGGCTACTCTCTCACACAAGTCTGATTGGTTTTTTCCATTGACTTTCCAAGGTGTCTGCTTTGGGGGTTGAGAAGTCTAGAAACTATCACAGGTTCCAGTGATTCAGTACCCCTGAGTCCTGTTTGCCCTCTCCCCAAGTCTGTTCCAGTGTGGCCCATCCTGGACCATGCTCTGCTCCCAACCTGATGTGATAGATGGTTCTCATCGACCTTCCAATCTCTCTTGGCCTAAGGATTTGCTGCATGTTGTCATTCTGTGAGTTCTGTAGCTCCAGATTTTGTTTAGAGTCATTTTTTACAGGTATTTGGGAGAGTTTGAAGGAGATTTCAAGCATGTCCCTGATTTTACTCTGACATCTTGGCTTCACCTCACCACACACAAAATTATTGAGGTCCCCTCAAAAGACTTTTTTATTTATATGAGCTGCATCTATCCATATTTTTGTTGCTGTTCAGTCATTTCAGTTGTGTCTGACTCTTTGTGACCCCATTAGGGTTTTTTTTGGCAAAGATGCTGGAGGGGTTTGCCATTTCCTTTTCTGGCTCATTTTACAGATGAATAAACTGAGGCAAACAGGGTTCAGTGACTTGCCCAAGGTCACATGGCTAGTGGGTGTCTGAGGATGGATTTGAACTCAGGTCTTCCCAACTCCAGGCCTGCTCTCTATGCACTATGATGCCACCTAGCAGCCCAATAAAAATGATTAACTAAAAACAGGAATCTGCTTATATACACATACCTAGTGGAAGAGGCACAGGGGTGATATACAGAATACAAAGCAGAGATGGAAGCCAGGAAGACAGAGTCCAGGTCAACCACTTAACTTCTTGATGCTCTAGGAAACTAGGACTACAGATTTCAGAGAAGGTTCTGATGTGCACTTGTAAATGGTCTTTCCTCACCTGGGAATTCTCTATCCCAAGGAAATCACAGGCCCAGTTCTTTTCTTCTAGAGAAAAGTCTATTGGGCTGCACATGTGCAAGGACTACCTGCTACCTATCAAAACATTTTCTTTAATGGTGATTCAAGTGATGCAATTTATTTACTCTGTCAATAAACATTTATTAAGTGCCTACTATATATCAGGTACTGTACTAAGCTCTGGGGAGGTACAAAGATGTGCCAAAGGCAGTCCCTGCACTCAAGAATGTTATAGTCTCTAATGGGAGATAGCATGCAAACAACTATGTACAAACTATATACAGTATGCATTGTCAATCATCAAGTGATGGAAAGAGTCAGAGTCTAGTGGGGTTGAGGAAGGCTTCCAGAAAGTGGGATTTGAACTGGACCTTGAAGGAAGTCAGGAGGTAGAAAGGAGGAGGGTGAATGCTCTGTAGCTACCTACATTGTTCCATATATGCTCATCTAGATGAGAAAAGTTCCTTGGGATATGGGTGGGACATCATTATTATCCTACATTTGAATTTTGGGCAGCCATTTTTACCCCATGCTTGGATTTTGACGATAGTCTTTTGGGGTATCTCCCTGACAGTGGGTTCTTTTTGTTTTCCCTTGTTCTGTACCCACGTACTTGGATTCCACTTCCTAACATGCCACTTTCTCTTTGTCATTTCCTTGTTCAAAATCTTTCCTTGCCTCTCTATTGCCTTGAGCAGTCATTCTCAGAGTGTGGGATGGAGACCATTTAGGGGTCCCTGATGCCTTCTCAGGAGGACTGTGAGGTCAAAGGCATTTTCACAATAATATGACACAGTGCACTAGGCTCTATGGTGTAGCTCTAGGCTTACAGTGTACTTAAGGAGACAAGACTAAAGCTTAGAGATGAAAAGTTGAGAGACCATTTCCTCTTCTGAGATCCATCAGTAATGACTGCCCTTCTTGGTGCTGGGCATACACTGAGTGAGTGTGCCAGGAATCCATATTGAGTTGAATTAATTGAAAATTTGATCAAAGATTCTTCCAAATCCTTCTACCGGACACAACATTATCATATAGGGTCCTAAGGTTTGCAAAGCACTTTAAATATATTAACTTATTTGATCCTCGTAATAGGCTTATAAGGTAGATGCTCTTATCATCCCCATTTTATAGATGAGAAAACAGAGACCCAGGGAGGTTATGTGACTTACCCAGAGACACACAGCTAGTATGTGTCTGAGATGAAATTTTCACTCAGGACTTCCTGACTTGAGGCCCACCTCTGTAACCACCACACCACTCAGATGCCTCCGGCTAGAGTCACAGAATCTTGGAGCAGAAAAGGATCCCAGTAGTTTACCTAATAACCCAAACTGTTCTGCTACGATACTCTTAACAAGGGGTCAACTAGTTTCCTCTTGAGCTGGAAGGAACTTTGAAGTCATATAGTGGTAGACCTGGGTTCAAATCCTACCCCAGATGTATTTTGCTGTGTGATCTAGTCTCAGTTTCCTCATCTGTAAAACAGGGCTAATAATAGCATTGTGCCCAGGGCTATATAAATGTGAGCTATTACTCTTTACATATGGGGAAACTGAGGCCATGATTTTCCCAAAGTCACACAGGCAGGATATGAACTTGAATTCCAACTCAGATTCTCCTGATTCTTATCCATCACTTTCTTCCCTCAACCATACAGCTTCCCTTTGTATGACTGTTTTTAAATACAAATGTCTGATATCTATTAGTCACTTAGTGAAGTTTTGTTGAATTGAATTCTAAAGGTCACAAGAAAAAAAGGCAGAATGGCTTCCTGAGTATAGGAACAGGTTTTGGAGTTGATTTCATTAACAGAATGCACAAACCAAGGATTATTTTACTCAGAAAGTGGCCCTATCTCTTCATTCTATTTGCCATGGCTTCCTAGCGAATCTAAAGCTATTCTACTAAACTGGAAATGGTACTTTTCCTGGGCCCTTATATTTCTTCAGGCTACCCTGATTGCAGTTACCCAGCAAAGAGCAGCTCTTTGGGAGTCCATCCAGCTGTCATCCATCCTCATCTGCATGCAACAAACTCATCTTCAGTGTCCCTAGATGGGCAACACTCCAGGAGGCTGGCTGTACATTCTCATGTCTACACGCCCAGGGTTGGAGTCTGTGTCTCCATGGTTATCCCCAACCCAGAGGAGATTGTGGATTTCAAAGTTCCCCCAGTCGTTCCTTTTAAAACAAATGACTAATGAAAGGGCAGGTGTGTTCAGAGCCCTCTATGATTAGCTGTAATTCTTGGCAGGGCGCAACACGCTTATTCCTCTGAATTAGTGCAGGGCACCAGGAATTTACCACGGAGCTAATTGCGATCAGATGAAAACAAGCAGCCTCAGTATGTGGGCATGGAGCAAGACAAAACAGATACCAGAGCTTTTCAAAGCAGTACCCTCCGACATGTGCAGCTCAGGGTGACTGAGGACTGGTTTGTCTAAATGTCAGTCTCCCGTGGGTAGTGTATTGGGGGAGCTTGAAAGATAGTCAGATTCTAACTGTGTATCTGGGCAACCACACATCCTTGCCTCCTTCCCTACCACACACACTTAATATATATTTGTAGGACTGTTCTTTATGCTTAGGTAAAGCAAAAAATTAAAATAATGTGCCAAATTTTAAAGCATCTGAATTGCCTTAACTCCATTTTCTGTACATTGAATATCCATGGTCATAAGGGAGTGGTTTTTGCCTAAATGAATACAATAATGGGTAGTTTTATTCATTCTGTATATCCTTGAAATGCAAGCATTGGGAAAAAAAGAATCTATCTTTCGATCAATGTACTGTAGCTAAATTTCCCATATTTAATTCCATAGCTATTCAGGAATAGGTCTGTCCTAGTGGGTCAGGCTTTCAAAATCTCTGACCTCTAAAAGAAAATACAATAATGTGAATTTATTATTCATAATAATGTTGATGAGGTCAACTTACCTGTAAAAATATTAACCATTTTAATTTTTATCTGTATCTACACCCTGAGATTATAATGAAAGCATTTCTATAGACCTAAAAAACAAATAAAGATCCTTCTTGTTCTTAATCATGTTTGCTTCAATAAAAATACGTTCTGGAAAAGACAAATGAAATTTTTAAAAAATGTAGTCCTAAATCAAATCTCGTTTTATTACATTGGTGGTTTTATTTAAGTCCCCATTGGGGGAGGAGGGGCAATGACGATGACTGTGTTCTTTTGTAATGCCATAGTCATATAAATGGGTTTGGGTCCTGTGGCTGTGGCCCTGACCTTCTGACTGCCTTAGGGTTGGGCTTCATTGCTATCCCAACCTGGATTCAGCGTATGAAAATGCTGTTCTGTGGCACTAACAGACAGATGGAATGCTTAGACAAGAAGGTTCCATGACAGTTGGTCAGAGCAGAAGAGAGAGAAGGCAGCATGCAGCAGGGAGGTGTCCTTGGTTCAGAGTTGCCAAATATTCTGTGTCTACAGGATTGTCTCACACATATGAGAATATTCCATATTTCAGTTTTCTCTTTCCAATTCTGAACATTGAGATGCAAAATGCTTACATATATGAGCCTGGTTAGGCACAACCTTTGACTACTGCTGGCATACAATCCTTCCTTTTTGGTCAGAATATGTCCCTTATACTCCAGTCTAAAATCTGGCCTCCCTCTCTCAGCGAGGGATGCCCCCTTACACATTTCCTGCCTAGACTAGACAGTCCACAGTAGCTGGTTCAGAGATGACCAGGCACCAGACAGTATCTTCAGTGTTAACAAATCTAGGTCAGTTTAGTTCTCACTTCCAGGACTCCACAACTTAGGCAAAATATTACTTGACTTCAAAGAAAAGTTAATTAGAGTAACCAAGAAAAAGTAATTTCACTAACAATGCAAGAGGCAAAAATATCACTTGTAAAAATTATTTGCATGATGTAGAGACTTATGGGCCTCTGCATTTTTCTCTCTTTCTCCTCTTCTCATCACCCTCCCAATATTCAATAGGCTGTTTCTCCAGATAAATGTCACCCCCACTTCTTAAATATTCTCTTCCACTGGAGTCCTACTCTGATGCCTCATTGTGGCATAGAGTTGACCTTAGATTCTGAAAAGATACAGTAGCATGCTCTGGCAGGTCTCATCAGCTGGAAAGGCTTTGAGTAAGGACCTAGTCTTTTATCTAATGACAAATCTAGGTTTGAAGAGCTTCAAAAACAGAATGACCACTGGGTGATGAACTTGGATGCAGGAGGACACAGTTATTCATAAAATTTAACTGTCTTTCAAATCGTAAATGGTGGTGGGAGGTATCTACGCTGGTGATATCTTGAATCCTTGAATTAAACGAGGATTTTGGAATGCCCAAATGTTTCTATGACTTAGTCTAGATCTGGGTCTCCAGAAAAGGAAATATAGTCCCAGTCACCTTACCTGTATGGAAGTTATTGATAATTCTCAAAAAAAAAAGATTGTATGCACATACATGAAGGCTACAAGAATATATGTATTAATCAGCTTTGTGGGCAATCTGTTTTCTGATTTGTCCATTCTGCTCTCTAAGAAGCAGAACAGCTCTGCCCAATGCTGAAAGCTAGGTTCTGTTGGGCTACAGTGGTTTGCAGTAGTACTGTTTTTAGACTCAGGAAGACAGAGGAAGTCTTTTTGCCTGTCCACCGATCTATGGTAAGCAGACCCTCAGGCCTCTTTTGCATACTTCAGTCATAACTAAACTAGTTAACCATACACACATAGAGTAATTCCTTTGGCGTCTGATCCCAAATTCATGGATTCATTGGTTACTCTTCCTATTTCTGTCAATCTCCCTTCCACCCTTACCTCTATGGAGGAAAGGGTCCAGGCTGTTCAAGCTGCATCATTACAATGGTCTCATCATCACTGTGTCAAACAGGATGAGGTATAAGCATGCCCAACAGCATACTTACTGCTAGAGCTATCACAAAAATAGTTTCAGTGAGCATGAAGAAGATGAACTTGGATGTCCATGTTTTCTTTAGTTACAAACCAACAAAGTCTTTTTAAAAACTTGCACACACACACACACACACACACACATTCACACATGCACACGCCTATAAAAATAGAGAAAAAATAATAGAGGAATTTATTTCCTTTGAATTTTCACATCTAATAAGTTCTTAAGTTAACTATAGAAATAGAAATACCCCCATGCCAAGATAGGAAAGTGATTATTGCTAAATTTCAGTTATTGTTGATAGTGTTTAGTCATTTTCCTGTCATGTCCAACTCTTCATAACCCTATTTAAGGTTTGCTTGGAAAAGATGAGTGGTTTTGCATTTCTTCTTCCAGATCATTTTACAGATGGTGTAACTGAGGCAAACAGGGTTAAATGTCTTACCCAGGGTCACCTAACTAGTAAGTGTCTGAGATTAAATTTGAACTCAGGAAGCTGAGTCTTCCTGACTCCAGACCCACAGCTGCACCACCTACCTGCCCTATGAATTCCAGGTGAATGGCAATAAATCAAGATGGCAGGTGAGGGACACAAGCATTGACTTTGGAAAGTATGATGCTGGTAAAAGTCATTAAGTGTGTTTCATTTCCATAGCATATTTCTTCACCTGGTACCTAACACCTAGTAGTCAATATACCCCCCAGAAACTGATTCATCCTCCCTATCTTAAAAAAGAAAAAATATTATGACATAACAACCACCCAGCCTTTCACAAATATCTGTATAGGACAGATGGTGCCACGCCAAGCCCATTGGAATAGATGAGGAAGTCTCTGAGCAGGAGAGAATGGATCCTCCAAATTATTCTACTCATACTTAGTGGAAAAGGACATGATTCTTTTCTATGGTAAGAACATACATTGTAGGAAAGAGAATACCATGAGATATGTTTCAGGAAAGTTTCAGTAATATTGTGGAAAGCCTTGAATGCCAGTATCAGGAGATTGTATTTTATTCAGTTTGCAATATGGAGCCAGAGTTGGCCCTTGAGGAGAGAACTTCATTGGGTAAGAGTAGTGTAAGGGATGCGTTATGGAGAGTATAGACTGAAGATAAGTAAATTAGCCAGAAAACTATTATAAAAGTCAAGGTGGGAAGAAGGGAGAGTCTAAACTGGGATGGCTACCCCGGGAATAGAAAGGAAGGATTATTGGATGGGAGAAAAATGACAGAGATGAGAATGCCAATGTCTTGGAAGTTATGACATGAAACAAAGGAGAGTCAGAGAGAGACCCAAGAGCCAAAGCCTTTGGAGGTACTGGGGGAAATATGATGCCATTAACAGAAATAGAGAAGTTAAAAGGAGAGGCAAATAAGAAAGGGAAATAATAATTATGATGGACATAATAATAATGATAACATTTGTGCAACTTATTGTAACTGACATTTTAATGAGTGCTTTACATTTATTTATTTAGCATTTATTGTACATTTGATCCTCATAACCCTGTGAAGTGCTATACACTTAGCCCCATTTTATAGATGAGGAAGCTGAGGCTGGAAGATTAAGTGATATGCCCAGGATGACTTAAGTAGAAAGTTTCTAAAGCAGAATTTGACATAAGGTCTTACTAATTCCAAGTCTGACACTTGGTTCACTATGGCAGCTTGATTTTTAAGTATTGATGGGATATCGAGATGGATATGAATAATCACCTGAATTTCTAGAGAGGGGGATATTTATATTATATTTTGTTAATTATATTAATATTATATTAATAGTTAATATTTATTTACTACCTTCTATGTGCCAGGTACTGTGCTAAGCACTTTTCTGCAAATATTGTCGCATTTGAAGCACACAACAACCCTGGGAGGTAGATACTATTATTATCTCCATTTTTACATATGAGAAAACTGAAGCAAACAGAGGTTGAATGGCTTGCAGGTCAAAAAGGTAGTGAGCGTCAAAGGCCAGATTTGAACTCAGGTTTTCTTAACTCCAGGCCTAGCACTGTGCCACCCAGCTGTCCTGAGAGAGATGAAGATTTGGGAGTCATTTACATGGAGATTGAAACAAGTCAAGTCAATGAAATTACCAAAAGAAATCATGTAAAGAGGGAAGAGAAGACTGTTTAGGATAGGTCCATGGATAGGTCCATCCATGTTTCAAGAATATGAAGAGGGAAAGCCAGGAAAAGAGACAGAGTGATCACTGAAGTTTAAGAACCATGAAAATACAATGTCATGGAAAACAAAAGAAAAACAGTATGAAAAAGAGGATGGTTCCCAGTGTGAAGTTCCACAAAAGGGTCAGACAAAAGGCCAGTGGGCTGAGTGATCAGGATGACATCAGTCACCTTGAGAGAGATGTCTTATTGCAGTGGTAGGGACAGAGACCAGACTACAAAACAATGAAGAGTGAGGGGTTGGTGGGAAAATAGACTTCTTTTTCCAGGAGTTTTTCAATGAAGGGAAGAGGAGAGTAATAGGAAAATAGTGTGGAGATAATAACAAGATCAAGAGAAGAGTCTTATCGGTGAATTTCTTTTAAACGGTGAAGGTTAAGCATGTTTGTAGCCTGAAAGAATGAATGGAAGAAGATTCATGTTCTTTACATCCTGAGTTCTCAGTTTCCCCATATGTAAAAATGAAAATGTTAGATTAGGTTGGATTATCTTTATATTTATCCTTCTCCTTTTATCATCCTTGACCTTTCAATGGATAGTTGCCAATCATGATATTTATTAAAGAGCGTCAAGTAAGCAAACCTCTCTCTTAGCTTCAGTGATGTCATGACTGAATAACATAAGCTACATGTTTTTCTTCTATGCATTCTGGATTTTTTAAGTACCTCCTGAAGGTCAGGGTCAATATTTGGCTATTAACATCATTAGTCTACATGAACATAGAGCATTGTGCATGCAGAGTCTCTTAGAATTATTCCCGATTCCTCTCAGCTAAGCCTTGGAAGTAGATTGATGACAGATGTTATTATGACTGCTTTACAGATGGAGAAGTTAAAGCAAAGAAAAGTCAAGTGCTTCAATTGACTCAAGGAATCCATGACCAAATCAGCATTAGAACAAATCTCACTTCTAGCCCAGTGTCCATGAAAACTGTTACTTCATGTGGTCTTTGAGACAAACAATGTAAAAACCATAAAACTTTCCAAAGCAAGGGGCAGATTGATTGTTTGGAGGGTGTTACATTTTCTTTAAGGGTGTTTTTTTTTCTCCCTCTCTTCTTTGTCAATTTCCAAAATATACATCCCAATTTTATCACAACTCACCCCTTGACAAATCCATCTTTGTAACCACTAGGTGGTGCTAGGAAATGATCCATGGTCTAAAGGCCAGCAGTGAGATGGCTGGTCCTCCTATGGTTCTAGCTGGTTCTAAGGAGGTGGATGCTTTGACCTCACTTCCACTATCTCCCCCACAAACAATAAAACACAACACAAGCCAAGGCTTGTGCCACTGACAGAAGTATCATCTGTGTCTATGAAGGATAAGACTGTATTATAATGTATTACCATAGGAATAAAAACTAGCTGTGTATTTAAAATTCTAATGTCCTGTCTACATTGAATTTCACCCTACTCTATTTTCACTTTGATTCTTCAAAGAGATTAAACCCATCCCAAAATATAAAATTTAAAAGTCTTAAGAGATATTATTAGAAAATAAACTCCTTGAGGGCAGGGACTGTTTTGGGTTCTGTCTGTCTGTCTCCAAGCCAAGCAAAGTGCCTAATACCTAGAAAGCACCAATAAATAAATGTCTGTGGAACGGAATAGAATGAAGTCAAGTGAAATGGAGTAGAAGATGGGTGTGAGTATGTCTTAGATAGTCCTCTCAAGATGGGCAATGACTCATAGACAAGAAAATTACCTGAACTCCAAATGGCTCTTACTATGGTATTCAATTCAATTCAAACCACTATCAAATGTTTACAAATGTACAAAGCACTGTGCTAAATTCTGGGGATAGAAAGAAATCTACATTCAAGAAGCCTCAGCTCTCCATAAGACCAAGATCTGAGCTAAACTGAAGAATTCCAGAGAAAGCAGGGATTTGAGCTGCTCTGGAATTGGGCATAGTTTTTAAAAATGTCGTGAGCCTTTTGTGTTTTGTTTTAGAAAAAGATGAACCATCCTATTATTTCCTTGTCCTTAATACCTCAGGTTTCTTGTAACCATTTTTCATTTATTTTATTGTAGACTTTCAGTTGGGAGCAACTGAGATGGTCTACTTGAACCTAGTGAAGAAGACCTTGAGTTCCATCTTTGCTTGTAATGCTCTTTGGCTCAGTAAGTACATTTTTTCCTTATTTGTAAGCTCCAAGCTACTCCCTGCAACCATTGCTTCTATAATTAACTACTCCCACCCCAACCACTGTAATCTCTAATTTTATCGAGAATCTAAAAATTGTTCAAAATCTAACTCATTTTTAATAAAACAGGACAAACAGTATTAGAAGTAAGGAAACAGTGCAAAAGAAAACTGTTAAAATGGACAGTGAGCAACATAGTGGAAATGAGGAGATTTGGATTCTCATCCTAACTCAGTGCCAATAATCAGTTGAGTGACCTTGGACAAGAGACCTAATCTCTTTAGACCTCAGTTTCTTGAGACAGAAAATATGCAGGTTGAGCCAGATTACCTTCAATCTAAAAAAAATCTGTAATTCTAAATTCTGTATTATGGAAATCATCTCACAAGTGGAAGTCAGTGCTCTATGCCTTTAAGACATGATTCTGTCCATTCTGTACATAGTTCTCAAGGATACATCGGCTAGTACAGATTTCAAGAGCAAGCACTCATTGACCAGAGTGCCATATGGTAATCCACTTCTCTTTCAAGTCTGTTGTATTTATAAAGTAGTTAACAAAGTCGCATCTGCTGATTGTTTTGTCTTTGGAGTCTTTGATCTATAAAATTTCCTTTGATGAGATCAACCTATTGACACCTAAGCTACCTGAGTCTATCTCAATTAAAGAGTATCCTTAGTTCTTCCTGCCTTGAAAGTGAAATAATGAGAATAAAATTCTTGGAGATGATATCACTGAAAGATAGCATCTCCTCCTGGTACTATCTTGAAGACAAATGTCTCAGGGACTGCACATATTCTGAGATGTCTTGGCTAACTGTTACTCGCTGATGATAGACTTCTATGTTGAAAGATATCTGGGACCCTATTATTAAATTCTTCATTATGGAAAAACAAGATTTTGCTCCCTTGGACATTATTTTGGGGACATAATCTGGGTTTAGAAAAGAGACTTCAGAAATGCCTTCCTTTTTGTATACCAAACCAATATGGTAGCCTCCTAGAGAGGAGGGCCAGTGTGTGCAGCATATAATGCCTGCTCAAAGTCATAGACAGTAAAAGAGAAAGCAGCTGGAACACTTCAGGAGCTAGGATTGAGCAGGCAACGTGCCACTATGGGGCATTCCTTGGTCTTTTGAGTTTTGTGTCCAAGGAGTCATAGGAATCTTTGAAGGGAGTTCCCTTCTTAACTGAAGATTAAACCCTTGACTTTGAAATACAAGAAGAGAACCTGAGTACTGCCTGCGGAGACTCCCTGACAGGATTATTCTAATTGCTCAGTAGGGATTACTGTTGCTTTTCCCCCCTATTTCTCCAGATATTATTTTCTGGCATCAAATAAAGGGAATTGGAGTCTTGAGAACATATATTCACTACTGTGTGCTGTAGGTTAGACATAAAATTCTCCTCCAAAATAACGGGAGAGCCATAGTATGTGATCGGCCAGGTGTAATACTAACAAGTGTCCCTTAAAGAGTCAACCACTCTCCCATAAAGAGCATCCCCAAGCAACACCTACTGCTAGTCTAGGTTGGATATTGAGTTTATTTGCTTTTGTGTTGATTTATTTGTTTGCCAGGTTTCTAGAGCAGTGTGCCTCAGTTTTAATGTCTCAAGGATTCATTCCAACATTTCTAGGTTCACAGACTCGTTATTATTATTTAGCATTTTAAAAGTATTATAGTAACATGGTTGGCACTTTACAATGACTCATAAAAAGTTATGATACTAACCATTGAGCATGAGGTAACTACCTATATGTTATTGGCCTGCAAATTATAGCATTCACGCAGACCTGAATAATTATTGGGAATGGACTTGTTCCATTCCATTGTCTATGCCACAGCTCCATGCCTTGATTTCTCAGCTCACAGGCTAACCTTGGACCAGTCATTCCCCTTCTCTGAGTCTCAGATTCCTTAACTCTAAAATGAGCATGTTGAGCTAACAAAGCATTAGAATCCCTTCTGGTTCACATAATACATTATTCCACAGTCTGCACCAAAAAAAGCCATGATAACTAACTCTACAACTGCAGGATCATTGTTCAATCTGTTGTGGTCTTGGCACCCCAGATACAAAGAAACAGGACCAGCCAGAGGTAGAACTTTGGTATCTTACAGGTTTCCAGGAAAACGGACAGGAAGCCTGCCTTCTGATTGGCCTTTGACCTCTGAATCATAGATATAAGGTAGGGACTGCAGGAACATAGAGAAGGGATCAGATGTGGAAAATGTTGAGATAGAAAGGGTAACCGTTTGGCTATGTGAGTGAAGGGAGGACTAGGAGTTGAGCATAATGCCAAGGTTGTAATCCTAGGACACCAAAAGGATGGGAGTGATAGAAATAGAAATATATTTCCTTACTTTATAACCTGCCTCACACATAAGGAGGTTTTAAAATAAATAAAGACCACTATTCGCATTAAATTACCAAAAAAAAAAAAATAGCCTATGGCATGGAGGTCCTCAGGAAGCCTAGGTCTTACATTAAATGAGCCTGAGAGGGTTGGCACAGATAGTAAACAATGGGCAATCAATAGAAAAGAAAGGTAATAGGAACTTGGAGAGGAGAGAGAAGATGGAAATTTTGGAAATTTCAAAATTGAAAAGCTTATATAAAAAGAGGGTTAGAAAAGAATAATAAAGAAGGTAGTGACAAAAAGTATAGCCTCAGATGAATTCTTGTCTGTATCTCTCCCTGAATGCTTCTCCCAACCACTGCAGAGGGTGGGAAAACAACTCTGGATTTGGAGTCAGAGACTTTTGTGACTAAGGGAGGAGTGACAACCTCCACAGGCCTTTCCCTTTCTGCCTATAAAATGAGGGGGGTGTCTTAGGTCATCTCTGAGGTCTCTTCCACCTCTCCATCCTCTCATGATTGCAGTCCTCAGGCTCATTCCTTTGACGCTTCAGTGGCTTGGTGATGATCTAGTCCTCGTAGGTCGTCCTTTTCTATTGAATTTATCTGAGGAATTAAAGAAGGCTTTGCAAAAGAATCAGCCCCCCAAAAAATTAAAAATTAAAAAATTAAAAAAAAAATTAATCAGACCCAACAGTGATTCTAAAAGCTATAGGCATTTATTATAAGTGAATTTTAGCTTACATAAGGGAAAGTGTAAGACTTAAGGGAACACAAAGTTTCTAATATAATCCTCCTTTTTGCAATTCTATTTTGTATATAAAAATGTTCTCACTAAGTTCAGTATACAAATGGAATAAGTTTTTTTTTAAAAAAACAGCAGGCGAAAAAACACATTTACAAAACAAAATAACAACAGAGCAAAATGAAAATGAAAACAAGCTGTAGTCCTTGTTAAAAGATAATAGTTCCATGACTGTGATTCTGATTTTACTTAAAATGTCATTTTAATTTTTTAACTGACTTTAAAAGATACAGAGGCGGGAACAAGGGAAGGATACAAATAAGGCAGCCATAGGCCTTTCCAAATTCACCAACCCAGGACAGTTCCATGTGCTAGGACAGCCCACTCACATATCCACCTAATGAGACAGTGCCAAAGTGGAGGAGGGCTGCTGGTTTTCTAAGAAGGGGAGGATTCTCATTCACATGCACCAAACTAGTTTCCTATCTCTAATGCCACAAGGAGGAGGTCCAAGAGACTGTAAATAGCAAGACTTCTTCTGGGACACATAGGCCATGGAAGATTGCAGGTGTGGAAGATCTCAGACATAAACAAGGTTGGAGTTCAAAAGAAAAGGCATGTCTAAAGAAAAGACAGCCCTACACACAAATGAGTCTTGGAGATCTCAGAGAGCCCATGGCGAACCAAAAGCTTAGTGCGCTGCCACATAGGAAGGCTCTCCAGTAATACAAAAAGCAAACTATCCTACCTTCTCAACATGTGTAAATCTCATCCATGTCCTCGCATAAATCTTCTACAAGAAGTCCACCAACATGCTAGGGGCCTTCTTCAAGATACACTGAGCAGTTACGAGGCAGGTTTTCCATCTGGAATCCCACATTCTCATTATGTGACCAGCCCCATTCCTTTTCCAGTCATGCATCCCATAGGTAATACCCTTGGATGATACTTCTCCTGGGTAACTCTTCACCGGAAATATAATACGGCCCACTCTTGCCTACTATGTATATCTCCAATGCCCTCCTGTAATTTTAATTGCAAAGTCAGTTGCAACTTTAATTCTTCAGAGACAGTGACGTTCCGTCACAGTCATACAGTACTGCAGAAAAATATTGATGTTAAAAATATTAGCCTTTGTTTCAAGGAGAATTCGGGGGTCATTTAAAGTGCTAAGCAGTTTGCTAAGTACAGTCCAGTCTATTTTATTCTTCTGATTCAATTACAGACCCTATTCATTGTTAATTCAGTGTTCATCCAAGATGTATGTACTAGTGGAACAGCTATAAGGCTTGTCCATCCAACTGCAGATTACAATTTGGAAAATAGACATTCTTCATCCACTTGATTTTTCCTGCATGGATAGATAGGGCAAACTCTTTGAAACGATAATGAATCTCATTTAGTAACCTCTCTAGTGTTGTAGGGTTTGGTGTAATAAATACAAGGAGAGTCACCATCTCTAGGGAATCCCTCTTTGATTTAAAGTCTGTTCTCTGCCTCAGAGGTGTACAACACACGACTGCATTGCAGCCCACAGCACTCCCAAGTGCCAAATCAGATGGAAATGTAATTGGGAAATACTTAACAAATGGAATTAAATACAATAAAATATAGATCATGTTAATATGTGGTTTTCCAAGTCAACATGTAGCCCATAGGGATCTTTACATATGGTTTGTTGTTTAGACCTTTCCAGATGTGTCCAACTCTTCCTGATCCTTGTCTGGGGTTTTTTCACAGAGATACTACAGTGGCTTGCCATTTCCTTTACCAGCTCATTTTACATATGGGGAAACTGAGGTAAGCAAACTTGCCCAAGGTCACGCAGCTATTAAGTATCTGAGGTCAGATTTGAATTCAGGTCTCCCTGACTGCAGGCCCTGAGTTCTATCCACTGCAACACCTAGCTGCTCCATATATGGCTTAGTGACCAACATTTCTATTTGGGTTTGACACTGCTCCTCATTCTCCATGACAGTGCGGCATCTTTGATGAGCATACATCCTGCATCCAGTATCAGCCCTAGAAAAACAAAAAATTATTGTCCCCATTTAGCTAACAATACAGTCCTTCAAAAGAAGCAATGTGAAGTTAGCCACTTCAGTTTAAAAACCGCTTCTCGTTCTCTTGGTACCAGCAGTTAACCTCCTCATCTCTGTCTGAGAGGTTTCACCTAGTAAATGGTCATCCACTGTAGAAATTTTGTGAAAATAGAAGCACCTTTTGGGTCCCCCCTTAAAGGGGTGTGGCAGCCTGCTGACATCTTATTGCTCCCATCCAGCCACATAGTTACCTATTTCCTCAGAGTGAAGACATTGGGCAAGTGAATAAGTATAATGACTCCCCCAGGAGAGAGGCCTGGTAATATTTCAATACTTGGAACTCTTTAGAAAAGTCGAAGAGCTCCTTTTAAAAAAATCCTACAGTATTCCACAGTAGCTTAAAACCAGGCACTTGCATAGTTTTATCATTAACCTTGACTGGTCCTCCTATCCTATATACTAACTAGAATATGATCATTTCATTCCAGTGGGCTCTCTTACACATTAATTACTTTCTAAAGCACCGTGTCCTTCCCCCGCAACCCCCACCACCATCACCTATGTTGAACTTCTGTCTCCATAGAGATACTTCAACTGCTACTCTTTCTAGAAAGGAAATGGCAATCTTGGATTTTTCTGCAAAAAAGCAAAAAAAAAAAAAATTCTTATCCTAGTACCGGTAATGTCCCAAAGGCTTTTGAAGTCAGGTGTCCACATTATTTCTAGTAACACTGAAAATTTTCTGAGCCATTATATCCTATAATTTAATGTAGTAGCCTCTACTACCCTTCCACTGTAAGCTGTGTAGAAAGAGTTGAGAGAGGGATATTGACATAGAAATCCCTGGTCCCCCAAACATGAGATAACAAACATGACCTAGATCCTTAAACATTAAATGAAACCGAAAGAGCTGACACAGACAAGAAAAGACAAGAAATGGGAAAACAGAAGTATAGGGACTGAAGAAAAAGTAAAGAAATCTGAAATCCAGGAAGTAAGAAATGAATAAAGAGGAGAAAAAGGTCACAATGGAAGAACCAAATTGGAAAAAGAATATACAACAATTTATTTCAGTTAGGCCCTGTTTCACACACAATATAACATATCATCTAACATTTATTGACTACTTTGTACAAGGAACTAGGTACTTTATAACAGGATGGATATACAGCATTTTGCCAAAATGAATTAATAATGAAACATTACATTTCTGTTGATGCAACATTGATAGATTATACAAAGGAATTAATACTGATAAACATAAATACTGTATGCTTGTAGTATCATATACCTAAGCAAAATGGAAGACTAGAAGACTGAAATTCCTGGTAATGATCTGTTTTTTAAGTATCCTTCCACTTCATGAATAGATCACATGAAAATATCATATGGACCTATTCAATACTGTCTCTGCTTTCTTCATGAAAGAAATGATGCAAGAAAGAAAAGGAAGGAAGGAAGAAAAAGAAAGGAAAGAAGAAAGACAGTGAGAGGGAGGGAAGAAGAGAGGAAGGAAGGAAGGAAGGAAGGAAGGAAGGAAGGAAGGAAGGAAGGAAGGAAGGAAGGAAGGAAGGAAGGAAAGAAGGAAGGAAGGAAGGAAGGAAGGAAAGAAAAAGGGAATGAGGGGAAAAAGAGGGAGGGAAAAGGAGAAGGAAGGAAAAAAGAGAGGGAGGGAGGAAAGGAGAGAAGGAAATGAGAGAAAAGAAAGAAGGAAAAGCAAAAGAAACTACTGTTTTAATTAAGTTCTTCATTCTTCACAAACAATAAAGTAGCTTTCTTTTCTATGGGTCATGCAAAGGTGGAAACTAGACAGATATAATTGCTATGCTATCATTATCTTTGAAAGATTGTGAAGAATGAGAGATATACCTCCAAGGAAGACAAAGGTCCTGATTTTTCAGAAAAAAAAAAATTGAAATGCTGGGGAGGAAGACTGGGGTCTGTAGACCTTAGACGAATGTGCTTCACTTTTATTCCTGGCATATTATAGAAGAGACAGTTTGTGCATGTTTAGAAAAAGAAGCAGTGATCACAGAGAACCAATATGACTTCATCAAACCAGGTTATGCCACGTTCAAGCAGAGTCAAATCCACAAGAATTATTAAGCACCTGCAGATGCTACTTCTTGCTAAGCACTGGGAATAAAAGATAATCCTCGCTCTCAAAGAGTTCACGATCCAATATGGGAGATAACATGTAAACAGCTATGTACAAACAGTGCATGCATACATAAATATGTATACTTATATAATAAATTGGAGATACAGTCAGTTCTGCTATGATGCTTGTTTAGAAAATTCAAATTTATTCCAACATGATGGAGAGATTAGGGTGCACTTTGAGCATAACACGAATTTCAAGTTTGTTGATGCTTGATTTCCTCCACAAGAAAAAGCAAGAAGGCAGAAAACAGCACGACTTTACAATAATTCAACGGTTGCAACCCTTCCGGTTCACACTTCCACAAGCAAACATCAGGTCTTCATCAAGACGAAGGGCCATATTTGTGATGTGTCTCCTGGTGCAACTGCAGCTATGGCCTGCCCTCCTACTGAGAGGTTTTACTAGCCTGGGGTGAGGTGGGGTGGGACTTGGGGGCAGAGGAAACAGCAGCCTGAGGCCACAGACAAAGCCACTCTTTATTGTAGTACTTTTATATTTCTTAACCGTTTAACATATATAAAACTGTGCTACCTTCTTTTAAAATTATTTTTCATTGATTTTTACGTCTGTGACCAAATTTTTGAGCATTGTGCCCCAACACCATCTTCCCTGTAAGCCTTGTGGTTTTTAATGTGCCTCGCCTAGTGCTTTCAGAGAACACACATGTCACATTACAACAGAACTGACTATTCCCAGAGAGAAAGCATCAGCATTAAGAAGATTGAGAAAGGCCTCTTGTAGAAGGTGAAATTTTTCTTGGAATTTGAAGGAAGCCAGAAGGTGAAGACAAGGAGAAAGAGAATTCCAGGCAAGGAGGACAGATGGTAAAAATGCCTGGAATCAAGAGATGGATTGAGGATGTGAGAACCAGCCAGGACGACAGTGTCACTGGATTACAGAGTACATAAAGGGTTGTAAGGAGTTAGAAGACTGAGAAGGTAGAAAAGGACTGAGTGGTAAAAGACTTTAAAAGCCAGAGGATTTATATTTTTAATCCTGGAGGTAATAGGAAGCCAGTGACATTTAATGAATAGGAGACTGATGTCATCAGAACTATACTTTAAGAATAGCAAGTTAACCTTATTTATTTTTTTTTGACAGGGCCATCAAACTGATGGATCAGGGAGATGCCATTAGTTTATTTAGATTTTTGTAAAAATAACTGTCATTGTCGAAATTGGCTCATATTGTCCTCGTGTAAAAGAGAAGCTGTGAATTAGTAGATTTGGAACTGGATAAACAGCCAGATTTTGGTGGCAAATTAGAAAGAAGGGTCCATGCTTGGTCCTACACTCTTTAACATTTAATCATTGACAGACAAAGGATCCTATAGGTTTCGGGGTCTCCAGAAGCTTAAGAATCCAACAAACTATTTGAGATGAGAAAGAAAATCAATGAAATAGGCAAGGTTTGAAAACAGACAAATTGCTAATTTATGTTCTCATATACTTATCATGGTGAGGGGGTTTGGGGTTTTTTTTATTAACAAATGGACAGTCCAACACAATGAAGCGTAATCTGAACCTTCAGAGCACTTTATACATCTCAAACACACGTATCATATATGCCCCATATTCCAACAATTGATATTGTTATCTAATTCCCTCTCTTCCCCAATTCATTTTAATACATTATTTGAAGGTAGAGACCATGTATTATAAGATCATAAACTAGAGAAGAAAAGGACCTTAAAGACCCTTGAATCTAATTTCCTCATTTTACAGATGAGGAAGCTGAGGCCCCTGAGATTAATTGGCTTGCCTAGGGTCACATAACTAGTCAGCATTTAAGTGCTTACTATGTGCCAGGCACTATGCTAAGTCCTATGAAGATAGGCAAACAGTCCCTGCCTGCCCTCTAGGAGCTCACAATTTGTCTGACTCACAACCTGGAGTTGTGGTAGAATTCAAACCTAGGTCTTGGGGATTCCAGGTCCAGTGCTCCATTCCACTCTACCATGTTGTTGCTCTGTCTTCTGCAACACCTCATAAGTACAGGATCTCAAATCCTGTACTTATACAATATATTTTTGTTATGGAATGAATTGGTTGGGGGCAAGAAAATCACAGGGATTAACTAGAACAAGGTCAGGGAGGTGGCACAGTGGAGAGAGCATAGGTTTGGAGTCAAGATGACTCATCCTTAGGAATTCAAATATGGCCTCAGACAACTTAGTAGCTGTGTGACCCTGGGTGAGTCACTGCACACTGTTTATCTCAGTTTCCTCATCTGTAAAATGAACTGAAGAAACAATGGCAAACACTCCAGTATACTTGCCAAGAAAACCCAATATGGGATAATTAAGAGCTAGACATGGCTGAAATGACTCAATAACAAAAACTAGAGTTGATATGGAAGGAGGAAAGAAAAGGTCAATCTTGAGAGACTCTGATAAGACCTGGTTTTGTCTCAAAACACCCAAAGCAGAATCAAATTTATCCTTAAGTGATAACAAGAAAGACTGGACTTCTAAGCTATTCTCCTTTATGTGAATATTTCCAAGGAAAAGAGGGAGAAGAATGGGAACATTTTTTTAAATGTTCAGGTTTGTGATTTTAGAAACAAATCCACATAGAGGAAATATCAATATTCCTTGTACATTCACCAAAATATGTTAGCAAGTGAAGGCCATCCTTAACTGGCAATAAGACAAGGGAAACAGATCATTTAAGTAAAGAAGATGGCATTATGGAAACTGACATGGCTTCCAGTTGGCCTGTCTGGACAAAACAACTTACTGAGATGCAAAAGCTTCAAGTGAATGAAAATGTATTTAATTTACAATCTAATGAAAATGTGATGGGCATTGAGCCAGACAATATGCTTGGACTGGACATTTTTGTGCATCCTTAATTTAGCTACCTGAACTTAAAAAAAAAATGCTTTAAAGAAATACCTGCATTTAGGCATAAAAAAAAGATAACAAAAATCTTACCTTAGTTATTGTACAAGAATACAGGTTCTTATTTCTGAGTGCTTAGAGACCAATAAAGGCACCAGTAGTAGCTTAAATAATACTGGGCATCCCCAAAAAATCTTAGTGCAATTTTAAGCTTTAATAACTTGAGATTTAATAGCCTTAAGATTTAATAACTTAAAACTTCCCTAAGACTTTTGGGATAACCTGTCAACATCCTATTCTATCTTATCACATCACATCATATTTTATTTGGCACAACATAATATATGATAATGATATAATAGGATAGGATAGAACATAACATATGCATATATAATATATATGATATATAATATATATACAATATGTGTTTGTAAACATACACACACACACACACTTCAGATTAACAAATGAACCAAATGTTTCTAAGAATCAGAGTATTCGTCTGTAGCAGTCATTCCCAGAATATTTCAAAGCTGAATAAGGAAAGCTTTTATAGGTGACATCATTGGCTTCCATGAGAATGAGAAATTGGTCTGAGGACTCACTTCTGTAAGAGCCAAAGAATGAGAAGCAAGTTTAAACAGTGAGAAAGTGTCCCTCAATCTGTTGCTTACTTTAAAAAAAGTAATGCATTACTCAAAGAACATTTAGTTCCAGCAACTGTAAAAGCATATTTAAAAAGAAGTATTTTTTATAAAAACAGATATTAGTGGGTAATTGTGGACTACATAGGAAATGTGCTTATGCTCCTAGGATGTAGGATTTCAAAATGGAACTGGGGTGGGGCACATCAGTTATCTAGTGCAAACCTTTCATTTAACAGGAGAGGGAAATTGAGATCCTAAGAGGTAATGTGACTTGCCCAATACCACAAAATGAATAAATTTAGAATACTTTCAGTTTATATTGATACTAAAAATATGGGTGCAACTTCTTCTTATGCAATAAAATTAATGTGTCAGGAACTTTGCATAAATGACTGATATCTATACTATGCTTCAAGTCAAATACCAAAAAAGCTCCATTCTATACTATTGAAGATGCCCTGAAATACATAATTTCTCTGATAAATTGTGGGCAATGAAAAATTCTATCCTGGGGGAGAGAAGGGTTGTTGTTTGAGTTTCATCTTTGGGGGATGGCATTCATAAGCACTGGAAATCCCTAGTTCAACTCCTACACTAGTGATGAGAAGGGTCCCCCTGAGAAAGGCTACATCTTACCCCTTTGGAGTTCTAGGGTACCCCTGAGGAAAAGGGAAGCATATCTATAATATTAACAGCTCATGCCAGACTTCTGATGGTTGTCCCCAAAGAGTAGGTTACAATTAATTACAATTAATATCTCCTCCTCTCTATCACTGGGTCAAGTGCTCTCTCCTTTTTCTTCTGGACCCAAATCAGGTGCCACCTTCCCTAGAAAATCATCCCTGGTCTTAGCAGAAAGTGAACTTTCTCTCCTTTCTTTCCAAGTATGGAGTCAGTAATAAAATGCCTGGCCTCAAAAGTCTATTCTAAATTACAGTGTATGGGCAACAAATAAGATGGACTGGGGATCTCAAAGACCAAGAGGCAAATTTGACTTTATAAATATCATTGAGGTTGATGGGATGAATCCTATGACTGGAGCCTGATTCAGGAAGGATATTTATTCAAAATGAGGTAGAAGAAGGGAGAGTAGTATTGTATATTAAGAAGAAATGATTCCCATGTATCATTTCTAGTGAGGAAATCCAGGAACCAGCAGGAAGGGAACAGAGCAGAGGCTATTGTGTAAAGATCAACAGAAGCAGAAAGAGAAGTAATATTTCCATTGAGATAAACCACAGACAATCCAGATAGAGAGATAAATAGATGTGGAGTATGGTGAACTGCTGCAGTGGTGTATTATGGTAGGGGTGGGTGGTTCCATCATCTAGACATATTTTAGAACTCTGTCACATACACCCTAACAGTAACAACAAATAGAACAGTGAATAACTTCTTGACTTACCGTAATGATCATTTCCTTCCTCAAGAGGTAGAGGATCCAATATGGACAACATCTATTCTGCATCCAATTCTCAACAAAAAGGAGCAATTGGTTGTTGAAATGGAAAAGATGGGGACTTTTGGGCAAGCTAACCATTTCATCTAAAAATTATGATAGAGCAGAAGAAAGCCAGGAATATTCTGACATGAATAATGGATTTTGTAAGAACAGATTTCAAAAGCTTCAGAAAAATGAAAGAATCCTACAGATTAAAATTATACTGAAAAGTCAGTATATAGATGAAGAGGAAGGTCCAAAGAACTGACCTGCTAGCTGTTCTCCAAAAGTGGCAAGTAATGTCCTTTCCCTCTGCCTTGATGCAGACCACTCCCGTAACTGGAGCACATTCCCTCCTCCCCTCCACCTCTAACAATCACTAGCCTCTGCCAAGGTTCAGGTAACAATTCTGAAAGTAGCTCCTGTCCTAAGTGCACTGGGCTGTTAGGTTTCTTGGCCACTCATATTAGGTTCCTTTATATTTACTTCTCTATTTAAATGATGTATCTCCAAAAGAATTTAATTTCACAAGAGCAGTAACTGGCTTTGTTTTTCCATTCCCAGAACACAGCACAATGCCCTGAGTGAATATTTGTTGAATTCAAATGGAGAATGAAATTTTGAATGAACAAAGAAAAATGATTTTGATGAGGAAACAAGGGGCAGTTATTAATGAGACCATATAGATATACATAGAACTGACAAACAGACTCTAAACATGTATAAAGAGATTAAGTATTATATACTAAATATAATTTAGGTAATAAATATATGTGCTATGTAATCTACAATATCACATAACTTCTATACAACTAAATACTGATTAGTGCAAATAATGAATTCCCTGAAGTGATCTTATATATTCAAATTCACACTAATTGCAAATTATGTGAAATATGGTCATTTGTTTCAGTCCAGTGGATATAAATTTGAATAGTGTGATTACTTCAGGAGAAATTGTTTTTCGCACTAATTGGAACCTGGTTGTATTCAATATATAATATTAAATTAAAATAATACACTAAATAAAATATAAATTTGACTTTGTCGGTTGCTAAGTTCCCTGCATATAAAAATATGTAATGTGTATATGTGTGTTATATATGCACATATAAATTATGTGTTTGTGTGTGCATACAAATGATGGATGGAAGCAAGAGAAGATTATGGAGGATGATTTTTTTTAAATGATGCGACCTTCTTAGGGCATGAGGAGCGCTACACTCAGAATGAACTGAGGCTCACTTAGAAAGCTAAAGACAACTCAAAGACTTTTTATTTTATTTTGATTTTGCTGGGGGAGTGGGAATGAATAAGAAAGAAAGGATGGGTCCATTGCTTCAGGTGGATGGGATGATGGGAACCTAAAATAGAAAAAAAAATAGGCAGATCTATTCAACTTTTGTTTCATATATATTTTCTCTTCCAAGATGATGATCTTTGAAATGGAATGGACAAAGTTAAAATGGCCAGTAAGGAGTTCATAGCCAAGATTAGTAAAGAAGACAGTAATAGAGATCCTAGCTGCCATGATGAATCAAATCACTGAGCTTGGATAGAACTACATCTTCAAGTGCAGAAGAACTTGTAGATGGGATTGCTGAACCATTGTCAGGGATCTATAAAAGATCAAATGGATCTTGGCGGATGGGAAAAGTCCGCAGGACTGGATAGAAACAGGAGTTCCAATGTTTTAAGAGGTTAGGTGGGATGGATTGGAATCTCTAATTCAATAGACCTTTGAGTTTTAATTTAACTTCTGGAAAAATTCTAAACTGTATTATAAAAGACCCAGCATGACTTCACCAATAACAAGTCCTTCTGGAATAAATTCATTTCTTTTTCTTTTCTTTTCTTTTTTTGACAGAATTACTAGATAGATAAAGGAGTTGCTAAAAATGTAACTTACTAGATTTTTTCAAAATATTTGACCAAGTCTCTCAGGTTCTTCTTATAGGAAAGGAGAGAAAACATGCATGAGATTCAGAACTGACTGTTCAGATAGATCCAAAGAGCACTGCACTAGACCCAAAGCATTGATGGTGAGATTATAATTTAGGAGAGGTCTCATGTGGGGTCCTTCACATCTGTGCTCAGCCCTGTGCTATCTAGAACCTTTGAGCAATGGCTTGAATAAAGACATCAATGGAAAGTTTAGCAGATTTTCAGGTGACACAAGATTAGACGTGACAGCTAACACACTGATAGTCTAGAACACTGGCCCAAATTTACAAAGATGAAATGTTCTAGGTGGTAATATCAAGTCTCCCACTTGGAGCCAAAAACTCAAAAGCGAAAGTATGAGATGGCCAGGCAGCATTTTCTCAAGAAAAGAAGGAAAGATCTGGAATTCTAGCTTAAAATGAGGATGGTGTGAGTCAAGTCAAGAGCATCAAGTCAAGAAAGTGTATGACTTCTCAGACTGAATTAAATAAGGCATTCAAGAATAAAAAGCTAGTATAATATGATACACATTTAATTTATCATGCTATATCTAATTAACATATTATATTTTATATATAATTTATATTTAAATCTAACATCATTGATGAGTACCTTATATAATTTCTTTTTTTCCTTATCCAAATTGTTTCTTGAGAATTTCTTCATTTCTACTCAATAAACAATTATTAGGAGAGGGTTCTTCTTTGCGTAAGATAACCTTCTCCATAACCTGGCCCCCTCCCCCCCACATACACACACATGCGTGCATGCACACACTCACATTGTAGCCAACTAAAAGGGTGCTGTTGTCATCAGGGGCTCTTCCACACCATTCTAATTAGAACTTCAGGGCCAATTCAGTTTCTTTACACTTGGTACTCACTCTGCCCCACCTAGCAAATTCCCAAGTCCTACTCCTCTAACTCCTGTGAATAAGAACTTCTTTTTATCTAAGAGAAAAATCCTTTTCTCCACTATGCCTCCATACACTGTTCTTCCCATTCCCTCCAGCCCTAGTCCTCCCCAGTCTCTCTAGTTCCCTGTCATGCCTTTCCACTCTGGTCTCTGAAATTCTCCTCTATTTTTAATCAATCCTCCTTCATCTGAGATCTTTTCCTCTCAAATTCATTCTATTTTCTGATGCTCACTAAAATACAATTTTCCCCCCAAGAAACATCTCTTTGGAACCCCTTTCAAGGCTTCTTCTCTCTCAGTGCTAATACCGAGGAATAGAAGGCAAAGTTGGCAGCCCCTTTACTCTTCACTGCCACTTTCAAACCTTCCCTCAACCATTATCACTCAGCCTTCCTCCTTTGCAATTCACTTCATCTTCTTCAGGTCCTGACTGCTGTCATCTCTGGGCCTCCAGGGCACTCCCTCTTCTCCCCAGTATCTGAAGCATAGTTTTCTTCTCTACCCCAAACCTTACCCCCTTCAAATAGCTTGGCCTCCCACGTATTCAACCTCTTCCACTCCTATGATCTCCACCTCAAGTCTGCCTCAACTATATTTGGGAGTGACTGTGTACTCAACCCCACCCTGACCAAATTTGCCCTTGAGGGGCAAAATTCCCATTTGTATTCGCATCCAATCTCTGTTTGGCTTCTGTAGTAAAGTGCCTCTATTATGTCAAAACTCATTGCATGGCTCAAAAACTGCTACTTCTTTAACGAAATGTGTAAGAATCAAGGAAATAGCATTTGTAGCAGTCCAAGAGATCCCCTATAGGATAAAATAATCGGTGTAGTCAATGACCACAATTTTAGTCTCAAAGATGATGATATTTTCCCCATATTTTTGGCACAAGACTGTGTATATTCTAACCTGAGAAAGGCATTTGTTCATGTAACTTAAGGTTAGTGTTCATAAAACTGTTTTCCTTTGTTCTTTGATAAAGTGCAAATAGACTTTCTCCATTGGTCTATTCAGTAAATGCTCACTGAGAATCTAGTAAGTGCCTAGCACTATGCTGTGTTATAAGGGGGTGGAAGAAACGTCATGGTCCCTGCCACCAGAGAACTTTCAGCCTTCTTGAGAACAGGACTTGATCTGGGTTTGAATCCTACTATGTAGTATGTATATAGCCAACTTATTTAATTTCTCTTAAGTCTTAGTTTCTTTATCAGTGAAAGAGGGAAAGGAATGCTTTCATATATATATATATATGCACATATATATTCATATATGTACGCATATATATGTAGATAGATATCCTATTATGTGCCTATTTTCTAAAGAGAAGTGAAAATGAAAAAATGAAAAAAAAAAGCCATAGATATTGGGGGAATAAAATGGGAAGGCTGGCATGGCATGTTCTAAGGGGAATAAGATATTTTTCTGACAGCAGCTTTGGACTGTTAATTGAATATTTGTTCTCACAAACACAGGCATGCTGCAAAGGAAGTTAGTCTGTGCTCACAGTATTTAATTAAACCCAAAGTTTTTATCACATCAATGCATCCCCTTGGGCTCTCACCAGTGTAGGGTTTTTGTTTTTTTGGCTTTTGTCTTTTACTTGATAGAAGTCACGAAAAATGGGAAATGTACTTTAAGAAATGCTTTCTTCACTGTGGGGGATGCTTGCACAGATAATGCTGTTTTCCCCCAGCTTGATTTTTTTCTCTTTGGCCTGAAATTTCATGCCTCAGGTCTTGCAGTTGATAAAATATTAAAAACCCTTGGAATAAGAACAATAATGTTACCCTTTATCCATGCTGCTCCCATTACCAGTTGGAGGAAGAAGTGGATACATTGGACAGGGAGTTCTGAAAGGAATATTATGATGGAGGTTAAATGTAACAGAAAATCATGTGCTTTTTTTTCTATCCCTAAATATTTATTTGAGTAAATTTTCCTACTAAAGCAGAGTACATTGTTCATGTATTTTAGGCTCTGTGTACGAACATTCTTTGAAACTATGGCCAAAGCATAGTTGAGTGGCAGGTAAAGGTTTGTGCCCTTTGTCACATCTCTTCCTCCTTCACCCAGTTTTCTATACCCTTAGGTCGACCAACAAGCATTTATTAAGCATGTGCTATGTGCCACAAATTCCTAAGTTCTGGGGATACAAAGGAAAGGCTAAAAAGGGCAGCAGGGAGTCTAATGGGAGACACAACATGCAAATTACCATGCACGAACAAGGAACATAGAAGGTAAATTGAAGATAACCTCAGCAAGAACACACTGAAATGGGATTGGAAAAGGCCTCTTACAGAAGGTGGGGTTTCAGCTGGGATTTGGAGGAAGTCATGGGTGTCAAGAAGGGGAGATGGGAAAGGAGAACATTTCAGGCATGGGGAATAGCTGGTGACAATCTCTAGAGTGAGGAGATGGAAGGTCATGTGTGAGAAAAAGCAAGGGGGACAGTGTCACTGGATAATTGAGAATGTAGAGAGGAGTCAGAAGGAAAGATAGTGAGATAGATGTTAACTTTCTGGCTCAATACTGATGATGGGGTTCTGAAGCAAGGGTAGTAGATAGGAAGAATTTTTAAGTGATAAGAAGAGAATGATGCCCTCCAGATGATGAGGCACATATAATCACATCTTTGGAATTCCCAGATCTCTGGTTAGAATGAAACCAGGGGCCAAACAGTCAAACCAGCCAAAGCAAGAATCCCTATGCAAAATACAAAATGCTTTAGTTTTTCTGGCCTTCTGTTGAAGACCTTCAGTAAGAAGAAGTCCATTCCCTTCTAAGGCAGCCCATTTCACTCCTAGAAAACTTTCATTGGTAGGAAGAGTTCTACCCATGACCCTTAGGTCTCCAATCTGGTGTCAAGCAGAAAAAGTCTGTCAAAAATAGCAATGAGTTTAGATTGGCATTACCCTACTGATTGAACCACACTGGCTCTTTGTGATCACCACTTCCTTTTCTATATGTGCCCTAACCATTCCTTGTATAAGTCATTCCCAAATGTTGCCAGGCACCCAAGTCAAGCTCACAGACATATAGTTTGCAAACTCGGTACTTTCCCCCTTCTTGAGAATCTAGACATTTGCCCTCCTCTGTGGTACTTCTGATGATAGTTCAACAATTGTGTCTACCAGTTCTTTCAGTAGCCACAGATATAATTCATCTGAGTTTTGTAACTTGAACTCATCAGGGTTAGTTAGCTGCTATCTTATTATCACCCTATTTATCTGGGGGTTTGATTCCCCATTAGCAGTTTTTAGTCTCTTTCCCAGTCCAAAGATAACTCTCCTTGGCAAAAGAAGTAAAAACAAAATTGAGTTGAACAGCTCAGCCTTCTCCCCATTACGTGTGATCATTATATTATCCATCTTCTTCTTTAAAGTCGTGCAATCCTGCACTTTCCTGGCCAGTCTCAGCTTCTTCTAAGCAATAGTCATCCTGACGTTATTTTACACAACCATGTTTCTTTTCAATCTAAAGTCATCACTGAATTCCTGGTGTATTCAGGGTTCCTACAGACCAGAGGTGTTCAGTGTTCCTACAGCCCATAGATCACATGCAGCGGGCAGCACTTCTGAGTGTGGCCTGACCCAGATTAAAATGTAATTGAGAAACATTTAACGAAGTAAGTATAAATACAATAAAAGATAGCTAATATCACATTTTAAAACTAAGAAAGCAATCCATATATGTACATATTAGTGAGCCCTATTTCTATTTGAGTTTGAACTACTGATTTAGACACCTGCCTCTTTTACCCTACATCAGAATCATTTCCCTTTCTGGTTTCAGAATTTCCTTTAGGAGAGCTTTCCATGACTCCTGAAGAGAGACGTAGATAAATCATATGCAAAGCCAGTGGTGACCCTCCTTCCTACATCCTTAGAAAAATCTTAGTGGAGAATATTGACTATTGCAGGGGACTAACTCTGATCCCCACAGAAAGACTATGCTTGACAAGAATGAATATAAATTGGCAAACCATTACACAGGTTGAACAGCAAGAACAGCTTAATTTGCCAAGTGGAGAGACTTGCTTTGAATGAATCGTTCTTCCTGATCAAAATTCATTCTTCCCCCCCAAGATGCTTGAATTTTGGTCACTCAAAAAAAAAGTCATCTATATCTTTTTTCTCTCAGTAAAAAACATAGCTGTATTAGAGTTTTCAATTTCAAGCCATACCAACGAAGAGGACCAATTTATTTTTCTGGATCAAGTGTGTGTATGTGTGGGTAGGTGGGGGATTAATCATTTAAACCAAAAGGATAGAAAACAATAGTTTTATTGGTCAAAATACTGGCACTCCAGTGGCAGACAGAGTCTCAGATGGTGGGCAGTGTGCCTTGGCTCCGGTCAGTGAGTACACAGAGATGGAAATTGAGTCTTTTACTTGGTGTATTTTCTCTTGTGGTATAGATCAAAATAAAAGTAGCTCCTTCCTTCAGGGGATGCCCTGAATGCTTAGCCAACAAAAAGAATGCTTGTTATTTCAAAAGCTCAGGACAACTGGCCAGAGAATCTTAAGGAGGCTCTTCCTACTTCCACAGGGGTCAAAAACTTTGATAATTAAAACCGAGCGGTCAGGAGCAATGGGAAGGTATTCGTCTGACTAGTGTGGGTGCCACCCCTTCTTCTGTTTTGGTCTAGAAAGATAATGCTGCATCACGGTTTTGATTAGCAAAGATCTCCTGGCTCCTGGCTGTTCTGCAAAGCATGGAGAACAGATATCCCTAAGCAATTCGGCTTTAACTCTAGTGAAATGTTCTGTAGGCTGTAAGATTTTCTATTCCCCTGGCCCCACAGCAGTAAACTCCCTCCATTTGGCCTTCATGAGGTTTAAAGAGGGTCATTTGTTTTCATTACAACTCCTTGAAGCCCTTCCTTCCCTACTCATTAATGAATTTCCAGTCTTTCATCAAAAAACAAAAACAAAAACCAAACACAAAAAGGGATGTGACAGAGGACATGGTTAAGTGGCTGGCATACACGGCGGCACCGGCTTTAGAGACAGAAGACGGCCATTTACTGATTGCTAGGGGTTGACATGGCTTGGTTAGTATGCTAATTCAGACTCCTGCATTTAACATTCAGATCAGGTTTGCGCAGGCTCTCCAGAGCTCTAGAGCAGAGGGATGGGTGTCTGCCTGACAGCATTGAGAATTGAGAAATACCCCAACCCTCTGCTGTATTCCACCTCTCCCTTTCTTCACTGCCGCCCAATGAGGGACACACGCAAACACACATATATGTACATGCAAGCACACATGCCCACACCAATACCATCCAAGCTGCTCTCTGTTAATGCTGAAGAAATGGAAGGAGAAAAAGTCATCCAGGATTAGCTAGTTCCTCCTCCTTTGTATTCCCCAAGGCTCGCTTCTGCAGAAAATATATTTCTTCTGCTTAGGAAACTCAAAGTGTAATGGGCCAAAAGTCCAAACAAAGAAGCAATGTGAAGGATAAAATCACAGGCAAACAAAGGGCATCTTCTCTGTTGACCTCTCACCCAAGGAATCTGACAAAGTCCCAACCCCCTCACCATCACTGTCACCATCACCGCTACCACCACCACCACCACCACTACCTCCACCACCAGTACTACTTCCATCACCACCACCATCATCAATGGTGGCATCATGATAATCATAAAATAATAATTTACACTTAATATAGCATTTCACCATGACAAAAGACTTTTGCATAAATTAACTTTTTGGATGGCTTTCACCCAAGTAAAAGAAAACCAAAATAGCCTTTCGGGATTGATTATAGCAATCAGCTGTACACCCAGGAAGAAGAAAAATCCAGCTCATTTTATCCCATTGAGGATTAGCACTTTTTTTTTTTAATGTGTTGGGAACACCTTGTTGCAAGTCTTATTCTTAACGGAATTGTGACTTTTCCCCAAGCCACAGCTGGTAGCCGAATCCAGAGTCAATCTCCACACTTAGGTCCATGGTAAAGACAATCACTTGGCACATATACCAGATCCCCAGCCAATGGAAAACTTAATTTCCTGAACCTCCCTTTTCAGTATGGTTCTGCAATGTCGCAGCAGCTCCCAAGAGACAAACAGAAATCAGCCGTTCCTACTCTCAAAAGCCAGATTGGGAGGGGTAATGCTGTTTTTAATAGAAGGAAACAATTCTGAGCAAGCATGATACTCCCATTAAAAGGCAAGAGCACGCCTTTTTCAGCTCAAGGAACGGCTTAGCTGTACAAGTTTGCACTCCATCATTCCATCTGCTGGGCACACTGGTGGTCCCCTTGGCTACGTCCCCTTGTGCCAGGCATGTATTCCATGCACAGCTTAGGAGAACTGGGCAGTTCCTATCCAAGACTCCGACAGGAATGACCGGCGATTCCTCCGAGCTGCAGATTTGCTTTTCCTTGATTTTTTTTTTTGGCTGTGGTCCAAGATGTTTTCCTGTCATCATTTCACTGTCTTTTCCCGTAATCCCTTTTTTAAACACGCCAACAATTAGCCGTTTTCCCCCACCCCCACCCCAAACATATCCACGCACACACACACACTCCACGGAGTCCCATCACCGTCTTCTTTTGCCTTGAAGTATAAGAAATTACAGCTTCTCATTAGCTGGAGAGCACGTTTTGAAAGGCTTTCTGTTTACTCACTTTGTAAGTGATGCTGGCTCTTTTAATTATTCTGCCTCTGCATGCCATAGGAGAGCAGCAAGCTGTTCAAGCCAGCCCAGGCGACTGCATATCCTCAGCCAGGCAGTTGGAAGGAATCGTGTTTTACCTCACTGCTGATGCTTTCTTCCTTTCCTGTCAGCAAGCCAAGGAATCCCCCCCAAAGCTCTTACGTAGCAGATACCAAAACTGGGAGTCACTTTTCACTCCCAGAGCGCAAGTCCACCGTATGTGTGCATGGAACAGCACGCCCAAGACTAGGGCTTTCCCCAAGCTGCCATCATGCCCTGGAACCCCTTTCCCGGCCATGACTTGCTCTTTCTTGCTGTTGCTCCCTCTTTCTCTTCCTCTCTCGTCTCTTCCTCTTCTTTCTGGTCCTGGGTCCTTCTCATCCTTTCTTCTCCTTCCGACTCTGTGTTGCCGACAGCAGCCGACCCAGCAAGAGCTAGGTCCTGCTCTCCTTCTGTTATTTTTTTTTTTTACTGCAGCAGCCTTTGGCTGCTCCCTCTGCCAGGCTGGATCACCAAAGACACACGACTCACTCACAATGAATAATCAATACAGATATTGATCTGTGGAAAATGTTTGTAAATTCCTGAAAGGGAATCAAGAATGGGGGGCAGGGAGGCTCGTGGGGGACGACAGCGTGATTGTAGCAGCAGCTCAAGGCAGAACCCCATTTGGATCCCAAGTCGTACTGGCTCCGAGGTGACGGGTACCGGAATGTGTGCAGAGAAGTGGGGGGGCGGGGGGAGAGAGAAAGGGAGGTGCACGTGAGGGGGCTGCTCTCTATTTTCCTTCTCTACAGCTGCTCTCCCTAAAGAATCGGGAGCCAAATGGTCGGGAGCCCCCATCGGTACCATGTCTTGGCTGCAGGCCAACACTGTTTTGTTTTCATTATCACACACTATTTTGCAATTTGCATAAATACTGGGTTATTTTTTATCCTGTCGTCCAAAAGGTTTTTTTTTTGTGTTTTGTTTTGTTTTAAGTCTCCACTGTTTGAGAAGGGAGTTTGCAACATACTCATCATGGTTGAAGATTTACCTTTTAGGGAGTGTTTCCGAGTGTGAGATGGAGAATCCAGAAGAAAATAGGGGGAAAGAAGAAAACTGTCACAGAAAAGAATACGAGTCAAAAAAAACAGGGCCATGATTGCAGGGGAACTCTGTTTTGGTGGAACCAAACATTAGAGATGCCTGTTTCCTCTGAAGAGAAGCACTGGGCACCATATGTGATTGTCCACCCACATCCAGCCTATGCACATGGTAGTCTTTTTTACCTGGAGAGAACTATTTATTCTTGATAGGATAGTAAAGCTCTCCAGTGGGAAGAGTCCTTGCTTTATCTTACTAACTTTACTCATCCACCACTTGCAGTGATGGTTCTCTCCACCATCTGGGACCAGAGGATCATTTTCATGTTAATTGTTTAGGCTTGTATGGCTACAACTTTGTTTGGCCTAATTTCAACATTTAGATGGAATTGGAATACTTCTGTTGGCCCTCTTAGCCAAGGCATTTACATTACAAATGTCTTTTCTGTGTAAGGTATATAAAAAAATCTAAGAGGTGAAAGGGACCGCCATCTCCTTCTTGTACGTTTTAGTCATAGGTGCTAGGGCTAGATCTCTATTGTCAGATTTCTAATCCAAAGAGTACCGTATACACCTATGCCTTTCCCACTGAATGGCATAGAAAGACCATAGCTACCATTGGTTCCCAGTCTTATTATTGTCCTTCTAATTTCTTCCTTTATCAGTTCCCTATCCTTTCATATTTCCCCCTTCTCCCTGTGTGTTATTCGGTAGTAAAATCTCCTTCAGATGATTCTGTCTTTTCTCCCATTGTTCTATTTTCTCAGTATGTGCCATGCTGCTGGCTCTGTGAGACAAGTATGAGTAACCTTTGAGATAGCAATCTAGAAGGAGACCTCCTTGTGAGGATTCAATTGTAGCGTCTTCTTTCCTAAAAGGAGCTGTCCGCTTTATCAGCCAATACCAGCAGGAGGGATGCTGATTTTTCATTTTCTTTCTGGCTTCTGATTAGCTCCAGCAATCCAATTAGCAGAGGCATTTATATCACAAGGGGCTGAGGTGCCCCTACTCATCACAGTAGTTCAAACCCACTCATAAATTCTGCCTACACTACATCTTCTTGTGACATGGATTAATTACACCACCAGGCCTTCAAGAGTAGGCCTACCAGTGAAGGTGTCTCTGAATATTAGAATTAAAGAAGAGACAAAAAGGAATGAGTTTTGCTCCCCATGAAAGATGACTTCAGTGGACCTCTGTCATCTTCCATGAAAGCAGCTATATATGCTAGGAAGTGTTCATCCAATATACATGGTCGGTTAGAGCTGAGCATTTTAAAGGGATCAGAATTTTCTAGTAGCTACCACATGGCCTACTCATGAAGTATCTAAAAGAACTCTGGAGAGTCCTTTCTCTAACAGGCAAATAAATGCCTTTACTATCTAAAGAGATCATTGCCTCAATACTATTTCAGGAGCTCCATAGATAAAGATTAACCATCTCTATCAGTATTCCATACAATTTGGGTACAGTGTTGAGATTGTTATACTCTCTTGTCTACCTACCCATTCATCCTGAATCTGTCCACACATACATCAATCTCCAGTATCTGTGTGCCTATTTATTCTTCAGGTTATATTCATTTATGTATCAACTATTTAATCTACTTCCCAGGCAACTATTCATCCATATGCATCTGTCTATCCATTTTCCTAAACATCTATCGTGCTATGAATATCTTCCTATCATCTGTCACCCACTTGTCTATCCATTTGTATACCTATTAATGCATCCATCTATATTATCCATCTATCTCTTCATTAATTTATCCATGCATCCACCGAATCATCTATCCTTTATTTATCAGTTACCAATCTCTACCCCTTTTCTTTTTCTGACTTTTGTCAACCTTATTCATATTCATTGCCCCAAAAATCCACATTGTCAAAAGTTTCTTAAATAATCTCCAATTTGAAAAATAAAACCTAGTGCTTATATCCCTGTTAAACTGTTATGCCAAGTTTAAATACTTTAAAACCATTGGAACATATCAATAAAAGAATGCATAAATGAACTATGTAAACAGCATGATTACCTAGAGTTATGAATTCCTACAGGATTTTTAATTATCAAGGAAAAATTTTATATTTCCAAAAACTTTAATAGTTTTCAAATGGGGAAATTTTTAAACTTTTATATACAAGCCACATTAATATGGTCATATCCATTAATATCTCATCCTCAACAAATCATTTAAGACACACATTAAGTAGTTTCTGTCCTCATCAAGCTTACACCCCAGATAGCATGTACACATTAAGATGGAATAGAAGGTTCCTGAGGGCAAAGACTGTTTCATTTTTGTCTGTATGGACAGCACTTAACACAGTGCCTCTCTTGGAGTAGGTACTTAGTGAATGGTTAAAAATTGATTACACTGATATATAGGAGATAGAAACAGGGTTATTTTGTGAGAAAAGCTGGGGTGGGGATGAGGGGAGATTCAGATATGAGACAAAGCTTATACTGGGTCTTGGCTTCTGACAGATGGAGGTGAGGAGGGCATGCATTGTAGATATAGGGGTCAGTTATGTAAAAAGCATACAAGCAGGAGATGGTGAGGAAAGGTAAGAAGGTCCATTTGTTTAGAACATGCTGTGGGTGAAAAGGAGCAGTTAGTAATACTGCTTAGTAATACTTAGTTTGCAATTTCTTTGCAAGCTCACTGAAGGAATGGGATTGTTTCCATTTTTGTCTTTTGTTTCCACCAGAATGGTTCCTTTGTACAAAACAGAAGTTTAGGACCATGGGATCACAGATTGCATACTAGAAGGGATTTTAGAGGTCATAAAGTCCACTTCCCCTCTTCATTTCTGAAGAAGAGGAGTTAAGCAGTTTGCCCAGGGGCACATAGCCCAGGTCTTCCTGTCACCAAATCCAACATTCTATCTAGTATGCCACACTTGTTAGGTTGAATTAAACTAGAAAACTCTGAGTCACCTTGATTTTGTACCCTTTTGTCAACATGAAAATAGATATAAAAATGGAGACAGTAACAAGGTTACCCTTGTTTGGGGGTGCCAGATAGGGGGGTTTGAGATCTATTTGTAAAACCAATTAAAATTTGGAGGCAAAACTCATCTTCATCTTCTCTATCCTAGCCATTACAAAATTTTTTATTTCAAACCTAGAACTTGGTACCAAACAAAACAGATGACACAAACAGACCTGAGTTTGGGAAAGAAACTGATAATGTCTACTATTTTTTTAAAGAAGTTGATAAATGAACAGAAATTTTGCTTTGGACAGTATTTGGACAACAACATTATGTCATTGTCAGCAAATATAGCTGGGGTGCTTAGCTGAATTTTCTGCGCAACTTAAGAGACTTGGTCATTAACCAATTAATATTAGCTTAAAATGCTGATCAAGACTCCAGTGCTACTGATTATAACATTGTGTACATATTGCCTGGCTCTCTAGCGTACTTTTATTTTGCTGGTAATTTTATTAGAAAGGCAGCAGATTTGGAGCATTTCAATTCAACATCTGTCCCCTACTGTCTGACTAATTGGGTAAGACCTATCTGTGCCATGATGAGCCAGTCTCTAAAGTTCTGCTACTGTGTGTGTGGAACCAGGGCTGTAAGACCAAAATCATGAGGAAGGAAACTAAATTGGACTAGGTGTCACAATAAATAGAGTGCTAGGCCTGGAAGCAGGAAGTCCTGAGTTCAAATCCAATCTCAGACACTTACTATCTACCTTTGTGACCCTAGGCAAGTCACTTTATCTCTGTCTGCCTCAGTCTCTTCATCTGTAAAATGTAGATAATAAGAGCAGCTACCTTACAGATTTTTTATGAGGCTCAAATGAGATAATATTTGTAAAGCACTTAACAGAGTACTTGGCACATAGTAGGTGCTTAATCATACTCGTTTCCTTCTTTCCTTTCTTTCTTCCTCCCTTCCTTCCTTCCTTCTGTTACCTCTATTACCTTCCTATTCCAGCTTCCACCCCAACTTCCTCTGAGATAATATGATACCTACTCTGCATGTATTTAGTTACTGATTTATTGTCTCTCCCACTAGAATGTGAGCCCTCTGAGGAGAGGGACTGCTTTTGCCTTTTTTGTATCCCTGCTTAGTGCAGTATCTGAGTCATAGTAAGAGTTTAAGAAATCTTTGGTTTTTGACTGACATGCTACTACCATCTTTATCTGGTGGAGTTTAAAATCAGTCCATGAGATCAAGTTCAGAATCAATCATTCCGAATCATTTGAACATTGGGACTCCTCTTTATTAAAAAATAATTTTAAAAATGAATATCAGCATCTGTCATTTGAGGACATGCCCAATAACAAAAAAAGCTATTATAATTTTGGTAATGCTTTGGTAAATGAATTTGTATTTCATTAATCTCAGTGGCATCTATATTCATTTCCAAGCATATATATATAATATATATACACATATATATGTATATATGTGTATATATATATATGTATGTATATACATATGATATCTATTCCATCTACAGAAGGCAGATTTGCGTATGTGTTATATACTGTCAGTTCCTGAGATGGTTGGTGTTTGGGCACCATTAGCCTAAACTCTGAGTTATCTTTCAAGTTAACTAGATTTGTTAGGATTTGGCTGCCTCAAAAGAGGACAAGGCATTTATTTTGCTTTTTATTTCTCTGGCTTTTACATTTTTACTCCTCCAACATCTGGTAGCCATGATGAAATTCATTCCTTTTACTCAAGACAAACAAACAACACAGGGTGGAAGGCAATTGACCACCAGAATCAGAGATCAGAAGGTCTTCCATTGAAGATCCGAGCACAGGATCTTTCCCTTGACCTAGTTCTCCATCTGGCATGCTAGGATTACACTGATAATTCATCGTCCCCTCTCCTGATTGGTTATTTCATTCTTTAATAAAACAATTCTGCAAAAAATAGTACTAAGAATCACAGGTTAAAGAGAATATTGTCAAAACTTTCTATCTCCTTTTTCTATCTTTCTCCCTTTACTTTATTATCCCCATTTTTTTTTGTCATTTAACTCCAATTATGGGATGCTAAGTGCTTTTGGAAATTTCATTGTTAATATCTTCTTACAGTGCTATTAACGTAAATCAACTTTAATAGTGTCCCAGCAAGTGTAAAAGCAATCAAAAATTCAGTACTCACGAATCATTCTGTAATTTCAGCATAAAATGTTAATAGAAATAATATCCAATACCATAAAATATCGGTAAATTCAACTTTAAATATATGTGATGAACGACTTAACCATTGAGTAGTGTCTCTCGTACTGCTATAAGATGAAAAATTTTATTGGATGAACCATACCTCAATCACATGGAAATTGCCAGAAATCCCCTCCTCTACTTCATCCAGATCAACCAATCACATTAGAATGAATACAGGTTAAAAAAAAATCTCTTGGTCATTAGCACACTGTTTTCTTTAAATGTTATCAGGGGATATGGGAAGAAGATATGGTGAGGGGAGTGGTACAGAACGATGCAGAAACTGTCACTTAAATACCAATCACAAAGTCATTTAATCTCAAAGTTGGAAGAGACCTCAAAAACCATCTAGTCTAGGGGTTGCTAATCTATTTTGTTCCTTAGCCCCCTTCAGCAGTCTAATGAAACATAGGAACCCCTCAGAATAATGTTTTTAAATGCATAAAATAACATACATAAAATGACAAAGAAAACCACTTATACTGACATCGATTTATCAAAATATTTTTAAAAAATAATTTCACGAACCCCAGATCAAGAAACTCTAACCTAGTACAATCCAGTATTTGAAGAGGAAATCTCAGTTGTAGTATCCTTTACAAGTGACTGTCCTGTCTCTGCTTGAAGACCTCCAGTGACTGGAAATCACCGCCTCCCAAAGGCAGCTCATTACACTTTTGAGCAATTCATGTAGTTAGGGAGTGTTTCCTTTTATCATGCCAACATCTCCCTCTACTCCTGCCAGTTTTGCCCACTGTTTCTAATTCAACCCAAAACACGTCAGATCCCTGTTTCATATGACAAACAGTCACTTAAATACTTGGACACAGCTATATCGTGTCCCACCTAAGTCTCTCTTCTCCACATTAAGGACGTCTGCCCCATCCTTCAGTCAAACCTAGTATAGTACAAACCTATCCCCATCCTCATTACCCTTCTCCAGACACATTCCTGGTTATCATATCTTCCTTAGTCCAGATGTAGTGGAATGATCTCTGGTTTGAGAGTTAGGAACTCCAGATTTTATGTATTTTGCCTGAAAGAGTAAAGTCCATCACTGAAAGGTCTGAGCTAGAACGAACAACTGAGAGGTCTGGGTTTAGATATGAACCATGTTTGGCTGGTTCTGTTGACACTTTTTCCAGGAAAGGGTCCCCATTGCAAAGTTCCCTTTCTTTCACAATTCAATCCTAGCAACACAGTGATAGGGATATGGTAGACCAACACATGCTGCTGGCTTTCCCTGGTTTGGTAGAGTAGGCACTTTTCAATTTCAAATACCCTTCTCTTGCAAAGTACCATACCCAGAAACACACAGAATTGGTCTCAAGGAAGAGACACTTCTCTACAAGAAAACACGTTGGATTTATAATCAAATGACCTTGGTTTCTCTCCTGGATCTCTCCCTTGCTCCCTGTATTACCTCAGTCAAGTCCATTAACCTGATTGAACTAAAGTTCCTCATCTATAAAATGAAAGGCTCAGACTTGGTGAGTTCTGAGGTGATTCTTGACTCCAGGACAAGGTCTTACGTCTAATGACAGCATCTGGTCATTTTTCTTTGCCATTCTCTGTATTCATTTCCAGAATTTTTTTCTCATTTTCACTAATGTTAAGAGAAAGACTAAAGGAATTTGAAATGAAAAGCATATACTTAACTTTCTGAGTTCTGCCTTGCAGAACTTCAAATAGGAAGTCAACCAGTCATTCAGCATGTCTTAAGTGCCTCCTAAGTAAACACTGCCAATGGTGACCACATTATATAACGTTCTTAATCATTTGGTGAAAAATCAGCATCATCAGAGAATATTGTGGTGTATAGAGTTTGGGGCTGGAAGAGACATTAGAGTTCATCCATCCTAAGTCCCTCATCTAGGGAAACTGAGGACCAGGGAAGTGAACTGACTTGCCCAGATCTCATGGGTAGGAAGTGATAGAGTTGAGGTTTAAACCTATGTCTCCTGACTCAGGATTCACAGTGTCGCAGGATCATAGATTCTGAGCTGTGGAAGCTACCTTCAAAGCTTCTACAGGGAAGGGACGTTATGCCAGTTCTAATATGGTGATGCTAACAACTTGAGCTATTATTTAAGGGGTCTTAAGAGGTGCTAGCATTAATGACCCATCTGTGGTTTTCCATTACCAATTGGTTGCTCTGGGAAGAAATTTGACCAGTAAGTTCTCTCATCCAGCTTGGCTATGGCTGAGGAATGGGATGTCCTAACTAATCAAATATTCTACTTAGTAAAGCATTACTATGGAATAGAAATTTTGAGAGAATTTCACCGAGCACTGGATACAATAATTATTTAGTGGAAAGAGCACACACCTAAGAGTCAAAAGATATGATTTAGAGTCTTAGACCAGCTACCCATTTGTGTGGCCCAAGGAAAGTCACTTCGCTTCTCTATGACTCAGTTGCCTTCTCTATAAAAAATAGATAATAATAACTGGCAAAGATATAGAATATGCCTGTCAGTTCATGTAATTTAAAGTCATACTTAAAACACTTTAAGGGGTATACAAATGGGAAGTGCCACAGATGGCCATGACTAATATTAATAAATAAATTGCATTTGACATCCAAACTATAATTCTGGAGAAAACTCAATTATATCCCGTTACCCCAGGATCATCATCATCCTCATCGTTAAACTTGATGATCAGCTATAATGAATTCTATGTTTTCTTATGCTTCGTTATGACCTTTTCCAAATGCCTCATTGGCTGTATCTCCTATGCCTATTAGTGAGATCTTAGGTCTGAGTTGCCTCTCTTGATTAAAAAGCAGAAATCACTTTAGTTTATGTCCCAGAATCTCTTCTTTTTTTACACATGTTGGTGCCCCATTAGAAAACGTTTTTGTTTTGTGTGTATACTCTCCCAATAGGCTGTCCTATATTGTTAGCTCTTGGTGTTGGAAACTTGACTTTCCTCATCCCTATGGATGGTTTTGTAAGTGACAAAATCACCAATCAGTGAGCTTTTTTAAAGGAAATATGAGTGGTTGAAGCAATTGATACACGATAAGGCTAACTACGAATCCACCAGCAGGTGGAGGTACCTAAAGGGTTGTTTGAACCCCCTTTTTGTCCAAAAATGCCCTGGATTCCTCTGTAAACAAGGAAGCAGCTTTTGTGCCTGCGGCAGGAAAAATCGCCTTATTGTGAGGCTGTGAGAGAAACAACCTTTAATCCTTGCAAAGCCCAATAATATTATGTATATTGACCGAAACCCTATGGAGTAGGCCTGATGGGTTTTTTTTTTTCATTACCACAGTACGTTGTAACCTAGCTACCTTTGAAAGTAACCAATATTGAGAGGTACTTGACATTTGCAAAGGATTATGGGTGTCCTCTCTATCTCTTCTCAAGTTCCCAAATTTACAATGGTCTTAATTTAAAAGTTAAGCCAGGGGATCAACTGCTTAGTCTAGGGCCAGGCTGCCCTTTTTAAAACAAAACAACACACATACACACACACAAACCCAAACCCCTGTGCTGTGTGCTGGTGGGACCTGACTTCAGCATTTGACTCTGATTGGTTGGCTTCTGTTGTCTTGTTTTTAATTTTGGAGGAAGGTGTCTCAACCCAAATCGGATGATCAAGGCCTCCAGGTTTCACTCTTCCAGGTGTGGCTCAGGCATACAGAAGCAGCAGCAGCTGGTAATGAGTTGGTGAAAATGAAAAGGGGACATAAGTAGCTTCTTTAGCAAATCCCCTGGAAATGACACGGAGCCTGGAGGATCGATAAGATCAATCCATCTCTGGGCTGCAGGGCCCACTCAGCTAACTCTGCCAGCAACAGTCACAGTCCAAGGAAAACAGCCATGTGATTACCAGCAAAACTGCTACCAAATCAACAGGGAAAATCAGACTGTGGCGGGTCTTCTACTGCCCTCATTTGGGAGATGGCCATTGGGTCAACACTAAAGCAGGGATCAGCTTGAAAGCCCAAGGGAAAAGCCAACTGAGCCAAGGGCTGGCCTTTAGGAGCCTATCTGCTTGACCTGGAAGAATAATTATCCTGCTACTTACTCCCACTATCTCCCTGATCACTGTGTAAACTCAAATCCCCCACACTGGTGAATTGGAGACTGTTAGTAGTATCAGAAAGCCTTTAGAGGCCTTTTGAGTCTGTTGTGTCCAAATAGCTTATGTGGCTTTGGAATCAGGCGGACAAGAATAGTTCCCAAGGCGTAGGAGCCCAAATGGCAAACCCAGTTGGTACAGAATATGGTGTGTGCTTGGAAAACCTTTCTGAAGCAGTAGGAGATGTCACCTGTAGCAGGCGGAGGAGCCCAGGACAGCTTCGCTTACTTAGCCCAACCTCTACAAAGCTGGCCTCACCCAGGAAATCGAGTGAGAAATCAACTCCAGTTAGAACATTAGGAAGCAGTTGGTCTGAACATTCAGGGATTCCTGGTTGAATTATGGCCTTGGCAGCAGCTGCCTGCCAGACCCATCTGGTTTGAATTGTCTGAGCAGTGTTCAGTGCAGCTGTGGCTGTTGGTATGGGTGGGTCTTCTGAGTAATGTGCTTGCATTGAAGGGGTGGAGAAAGGGAAGGAAAGGATGAAACTCTTGTCATGAAGAACGAGTAGAGAGAACAGCAGGGCTCCTACTGTTTCTGCTTTGCAGCATGGAAATGGACCTGTGGTTCTGGGCGAGGGAAAGGATTCTTGCTTGATTGCAGTGCTCTCCCTTCCCTCCTTGGGCCGTCACACCCTGTGGGTGCTGTCACATCACATACTTGGGTTATGATTTGATTGTTTCGCTTTTTACAAGGGTGGTATAATTAGTTTCACATTTTTAATTTATAGCGTCAGCTAAGCTTTTTAATCCGTTATTTATGGCGAAGAGCTAAATTGCCTTCTGACCCTCACAGAAAGCATTTTGCTTCTACAGTTTGTAATCAGTTGTTTGGCTAAAGCTTGTGGCTTTCTTGAAGGAAAAGCACCCTGCGCCTTGCCTGGGGATGAGCGACGTCCCCAGCTTCTCAGCGTTTCCTGATTCGGGAATCCTAGAAACTCCGCACAAAGCCTCAAGGTTTTAAAGAGGATGCTGTTTCCCTAAAGCTCAACCATAGAAGAAAATGAAGCTGGCAAGGAGGAGAAACTCGTTGCCAGAAAAACCCAAGTAGAAAAAATGTCCCTTGCATTTGGCTGCATTTCTGCATTTCTTTGTTTTTCCGTCTTTGAACTGCACCTTATTTTTTTTCTATGACAAGAATATTTGGGGTTCAGAGGAATGAACTGGGGGATATATAAGGAGAAAGCTAATAAATGAACCATAAAATTGGGTGAGGGAGGGTGGAAATGAATTCAATGTATTGAAAGTCCATTAAACCAGAGAAGTTTTTTTTCTTTTATGACAAATCTGTTTGGGGACAGAGCAGCTGGTATAGAGGGTGGAAGAAGGACCCCCAGTGTTATTTTTCTTTGGGTTGAATTGCGTTGATGGGTGCCACCAGATACAAGTGAAGATAGCCCATATATCTTCGATTTAACGGTAATTCCTAGATGGGGTTTGGTGAATGGGACCAGAAGAGAAGGGATCATAGCCACACTGGGAGCTCCCTGGCAGCCCTTGATGTTAGCATATGATTCACTCTGGGCTCACGACTCAACTTTGCTCTCCCAAGTCCATTTGAGTTGGAGAATGGAAGGGTTAAAGAGGAGGCACAAGCCTGTAGTAATAGCAGCTCCCATAGGAGAAAAAGAGGATAAATGCTTTGATGGGGGCCTCCTTGTCTTTTAGACCCAGAGGGTCCCAATATTTACAGTAGGTTAAACACATACCTATCAAATCACATGTTTAATGAAGTATAACAAACATGTAATCAGATACATATCTATTAAATAATTGTGGAATCTCGGCAAACATGTTCTTAATAATAAAGGGTGCAGATGTCTTACAGATTGGGGAGAGGAACAGAGAATGAGGAAACTAACAGAAGGAATAAGAGCTATCTTCTAAAAACAAAGAAGATGACTGAGGGTCAGTCAGAATTTGATACAAATATCTACCCTCATCTAGAGTCAAAGTGAGTTCTGAGCCAAGAAATGAAAAGACTCTAAAGAACTTTTAGAAAGGAAAGGTTAGAAAAAATGGCATTTAAAATAATACTCAAAGAATGGGTTGATCACCAAAAAAAAAATGCCATTAATTAAAGTGTGCCAGCTTTATATTCAGTTTTTAGGAACACAAGAACACTGTTACTACATCTTCCCATCTTGAGTATTCCATAGCTACAGGTACTAGCTAAAGAGTGAAAAACAAAAGGGCTACATGATATATAAGTGGAGGATTAGTAACTTGGGGTTTTTTTTTTCCTATAAACGTGGTAATTATAATATTGTATTGCAAGACATTATTAGAGTTACATCAGCAAACTGCTGTTGTAAGCTGATCTCCTTCCTCATGTAGAGAGTCTAGCTAAGCATGACTCTAATAATTAGTCCTTAGAGTTGAAAGGAGTGCAGACAGAGGAGGAGGATATCCTTGTCTGCATTCAGACATGAACTCAAAGTCCATTGGCATCTGGCCAGAGGCAAATACCAAGATTACAGGGGCAGCATTTTAATCTCCAGAATCAGAAATCACCTCCTTTGCTCCCATATCCCCTTCTTGCTGCTCAGACCTTTGCTTTTGTTTGTTTTGGTAATAACAACTTACTTTAGAGTAGGCTTGAGTAGAAGACAAGGCAGGCTTGCTAGCTCTAGTGTTAGTCTGGGAAACAATGACATAACTGATGAATTGTTTGTACGTTCCTGCTGTTTGTACATTTCCTCCACTAGTGTAACTCACAACTCTTCTACACTTCTTATCCTTATGCTTGTCCCCCATGCACTTCCAATTGCCAACCATCTCTTATTTAGCATTGAACTCTTCAAAGATTGGAATAGTACAGGATTTGTGGCCACATGGTATCCCCAGGAGAATTTTGGTATTAAAGAGATGGACTTTTCCAGTGCAGCAAGCAGATTGGGCTCACTGAAAGCATTGTGCCATTTTCCAAATGCAGTTGAGCCCCAGTCTCCCCTTGCAGTTTCATTACAATATGAATCATTACCCATTTGCAGAACTTATGCAAGATACTCACAACAATGGGCTAACTAAATTGAATGGCTGCCTTTCCAGCAACATGGCATAATCTTCTCAATGAGTATTTTCATCCACTTTTGTTTTTGGTGTTGTTTTCAATGCAAGCTAATCTCTTTCCATAGATTTCACTGGGGAGGCTTTGTAGAGTTTCAACTCTCCATGCTACTGGAGTGAATCACCTTCACGGAAGAACATAAGAAAAGACCCAAGAAGGATTTCCCCATCCACAGGAAATTCTTTGCTCAAAATTTATGCAAAGCATCTTTCATGACACTTGTAGCCACTTTTGACAAATATCTATGTTCAACAACTTCCTTGATGTAAATACTTAGTAGATCATTAGACAAAGTCACCACTGAAATTTTATCTATGGTAGAATTATTTTAAAATCTACAAATGGAATCTTATCTTATGGAGAACCTTCAAAACTCCACTTAATTATGCTAAGTCAAGTGCTCCCTTCAAATCAACTAATAAGTACAGAATGTTCTGTTATTTTCTGTACCTCTTGGCCAGATGTGTGACTGTAAAAGCATGGTCCACCATGTAAAACTGTCTTACTTTCTTCTTGTGTTTTTATCAGAATGCCTTCAATTCATACACAATCCATAGGTCATCCACTGCATTCCAGGCCATTGCCAGTTGTCTTGACGTTTTTCTTGCCACTGGATTTCAATGACTCTGGAAAAGAGAGTGAGGTTGATGACTGTGCAACTCTGCCTCATTTTAAATCCAATTCACACACAAGTCAAGATATTAACCGTAATGACATTAATGCTCTTCAAAAACAAAGGATAAGCAAGAGCAATCCATTCCTGTGAAGATTTTATAAGAAGAAGAAATAGACGTATGGATCGGTAGGCACTACACTCTTCTTGTTCGCCTTTGTGGTCTTTCCCCTTTCGGAATATTTCCTTTTCTGAGATATGTTGAGACTCATCTTAAAAACCGGTTGGAATTTTTGTTTGGTTGTTTCTTTTGTACTTATAGCACTTCCAGAACAGATTTCTCCTTAATAAAGCCTTGATATAATGGAGAAAAGTACTGACTCTCAGGTCAAAAGACCTGGGTTTCAATCCCTGTCCTACAACTTAACAGTTGTATAACCTTGCACAAATCACTTAGCCTCTCTACACCTCAGTTTCTTCATCTGTTAAACAGTGATGATCATCCCTGTCCTAACCACCTCTCAGGACTATTGTGCGGATCAGATGATATGATGTGTGTATATGATAAAAAGCTATACAAATGTCCAATATTATATTTTTTTTAATTCTGTAATCACTTGTTTAGGTCTATCTTGTCTTCTCAGCTTCGTCTCCTCTATTCCCATTATCACTTCCTTTCTAGTGCAGAGATGTTACGAGCCAATCTTCTATGATCATTGTCTATGTTAATGAACTACTATAAAAATGCCATCGTATATGTTGCTTTGGATGATAATTTATTTCCTTCCAATTCTACAACAGCTATTCTAGTAATAATCTAGATTAGTTTCCTCTCATGACAAACTTATTCAAAGTTTATTTTCTTATCTATTTTTTGGCTGTTTTTGTTACTGTTTACATTCTTCCATATCCCCCTCCACATTTTTTTTCTGCAAATGAGCTTATACTCTGTATCATTAGCTGCCTTGTCTCTTCTTGGAAAGGCATTTGAGTGATTGTTGATGCCTGGCCTTCTGGTGATAAGCCTCCTTGATCATCATATATATATGTGTATATATATATATATATATATATATATATATATATATATATATATAAGTATATATATATATATATATATATATAGAGAGAGAGAGAGAGAGAGAGAGAGAGAGAGAGAGAGAGAGAGCCTGTCCTTGTCCGTGAGCTCCAAAGTCTTTCTGGCTTGGTGGGGCCTCCCAGACCTTCAATTTCATTGGCATCACCTTCAAGTAACTAAAGCAATAATGTCCATGTCATTAAAAAAAACTATCCAAGTAGGTCTTATGTGATGGAACATGGCCTCAGAAATAAAGAGCATAATTTCCACTGGACAAAAAACAACATCATATTCGTGATTGTAGATCCTTTCAATCCAAATGTCCTATTGTGAGAGCATCCAGAAAACATGCTTTGGAGAAATTAAATTTTTGGACTGAATCTATAATTTCATGGGCATAGGGAGTTACCAATGAGAAATGCCCTCTACCAATCCAGTGAAGAAAATACTTATTTACATGATATCTGACAGCCAAGCAAAAGGAAAGAAAAATGAGAGATCCTTTGTGAAGTGGAGACATTGATACCCAATGGAAACTGAACATAAACAATTTAACCATTTAATCCATCTAGTGAATTTCTTAATTTCTTACATCATAATCTCCTCACTACTACAAGAGATGTATCCCTGATTTCGATTCCCACTTTATATTGTTGATTTCTAATGTGTTTCATGCTATTCCATTTGACTTAAGAAAAAAAAAACTAAGACACCCATATTTCCAAATGTATGGCTTGTACAGGTTGAGAGAAATAGATACTTCCACCAACCAACTTTATGTTACAGTGACTCTGGGCCAAGAGAGAAGAGAAGAGATGGGAAAGAGTCCTGTTTTTCCAGGAGTCCCTTCAGAATTTGACCCCAGAAGTGTAGCATTTTATTCACAATCTTTACCTGCCTCATCAAGAGGTTGGTTGCCAAGGTGTGATGCTAGAGAAAAGTGACTCACAAAACAATGGGTCACTGATACCAGACTTATCACCAATTCCCTAATCATGGTTTTCATATTGTTCTGTTTTATAATAGACTCCTCAAGAGTCAACAACAAATTAATACCTTGCTACTCAGAAATCCTTCTTCTTTGTGCATTTAAATATAAGGTTGGGATGGTTCCTCATCATCACTCTAGTCAACCATCTTACTCTTTCTATTTCTCATTCAATTCCAAGTGGGAATGCAATCCGTTAAGGTTTTAGTCATCACCCAGTAACTAACAAGTTGCCTATGCCTCTCAAGTAGTCTGGAAACCAACGTAACACTTGAAATATCTTCCCTAAAGAATCAAGCCGCTTCTAACTCCATCTTCCTCTCTCCACCTCAGTTTCATGATTTGCTTCGCTGGCGCCACTGTTGTTATTTTCCACACAAGGGTAACCTAATGGCTGTTAGAAAGAATTATTCTTGACACTATGGGTTCTGCTATACAAAGCTGAGTTGAAACTCTCTTCTGTATGCTACAGGTTATTAGGGTTAGCTGCAAGAATGTGCATTTATTTACTGAAGGTACTTTATAAATCAATACCTTGTTTTTGAACTCAGGTCAATAGGAATAACTCAGAAACACAACCAATAGCTACGGCATCCTGAAAACAGCACTTTCAGCGTATTGATTTTGGGGAAAGTATCCTTTCCTGGCATTATTCACACACACCCTTGATAAGCAATTCGATGCAATCAAAAAATTTAAAGGATTTTTTTACCCCCCAAAATATATATATTTATATATCTTTTTTTTCTAACATGTCTTTGAATTGCAATTTATTTTAGTCCTTAGAAAAGGTGAGTATTTGAAATCCCTGGAGAATGGAGCTTTATAAGCCTCACCGATTGGGGAGGGGAAAAAAATTTGCTGATTCAGTGTTGGAGCAAAGTTAGATGACGTATGTGGAACAGTTCATTTCACTCTTCTCATGATTTCCTTCTATCCCTCGGTGAATTAGATAGTCCCTTGATTTTCAATGAAGTTTTACTCACCCTCATCAAATACTCTTTCTTAAGGATCTATTTCATTATGCTTCTGAGCTGGACATCACACAAAGCAAGTGCATCAAAATAATTCTACTCTTTGGGAGCTTTTGGTCTTTTCCTAGATCAAATCCAACTTTATCAGAAAATCCTTATTCACTCTTTTGTTTTACTAGTAACTATCATATAGCAGTGAGGTGGTATAGTGGATAGAGTGCCAAACCTGGAGTCAGGAAGACGCATCTTCCTGAGTTCAAATCCAGTCTCAGTCACTTACTAGCTGTGTAATTTACTTAACCCTGGGCAAGTCACTTTAACCCTGTTTTCCTTAGTTCTCTCATCTATAAAATGAGCTGGAGAAGGAAATAGCAAACCACTCCAGTATCTTTGCCAAGAAAACCCCAAATGGGGTCACGAAGAGTCACACAACTGAAATGACTGAACAAAAGTAATTGTGATATCACCTTTTCTGTTGATGTTTCTTACATCAGAACACATTCAGTCTCCTCCCCTCCCTATCTGTTACCATTTCTGGCATCTTAGTTTATCATTTATTCACGATATACTGCCCAAATGTTGGGCTTTTTTATGTCTAGAAATGTCTTAACTGTCTAAGTAGACTCTAAACTCCATGAAGATAGCCATCAGGTCCTCACTTCCTTCAGCGCCCCAGAGTGCCTAGCATAGTGCCATGGAAACTGAAGGTGTTAAATAGATATTTGTTCATTAATAAATATTTAATGCTTAAAATTGTTTATGCTTAAAATATTTTATTTTTAAAATGCCTTACTCTTCAATTTGCTCAAAAATCTACTTTAGGGGCAAATTTCTCTCCAAGGTTTGTACTGTTACAAGGTTTACTTTGTTTCATTCCATTTATAAAACTTGTGTTTTAGGTCCTTCTCTCACCTTCTGCTCCAAGGGAAAAGATTTATGACCTTCTTACATCCTCAATTTAGCTTCCTTTCTCATTTTAAATCATCATTTCAGATCCTAGAGTTAAGCAAAGAACACAGAAAGGAACTCTCCGACTAATGTTCAATACCTATAACCTTCAGCTTCAATACCTATAACCTGACTCTTTCTCAGGGCACAAAGCATATAGTCTTGTAGTTTATAGAAAATGGGAGCAATCTTTTATATGATATGATCAAGAGGCAAACCTTCACAAATTTTTTCCAATTATAATAAAATAAATTTATATTCAGAATTTACAAAATATAGGCGTAAGAGAAAGTAGAAAAAATAAGTTGGAAAACACACTGCAAGAGTATGAAACAAAAGAAGTCAAAGACATAATTTCTACAGAAGGCTTAAACATGCAAGCATATACCACATACATACATATATGTGTAAATACACATATATACATGTTTATATGTGTAGATGGGAGAACTCGTATTGATTAAGCACCTAAGCATTCTGCGAAGTGCTTCACAAATGTAATCACTTGATCCTCATAACAACCTCGAGAGGTGTAGGTGCTGTTATTATCTTCATTTTACAGATGCAGAAACCAAGGCAAGACAGGAGTTCAATGACTTGCCCAGGACCACACAACCAGTAAGTATGTGAAGCTTGATTTTAAATCAGGTCTTCCTGATTTTAGATCTGCTATTCTATTCACTTCGTGCCACTTAACTGAGAAAGAAGTAGCTAAGAGTTGGACTTGATGAGCACTCAAAAACATTTTGCAAAATGAAATTAATTGATTATGTTCTAGCAGGCAAGAAATGAGTAGTCCTACCAATGGAGGACATGATTCTAAATCAGGCACCAGTGTACATTTTTATTTATTGACTTATTAGGGTAAATATCAATAACAATATCAGGCTAAGAGAATGTACATGAAAAGAAGAAATAATGTCCAATTTAATCAACTCCAACCCTACCTATTTAAACTAGGTGTTGATGAGGAGAAGTGGAGAACAGATAAGGGAACAGATATTGACACAACTACCATTTTTTAATGAAGCTTTATTGATGTAAATCTATCACTGCAATGAGAAGACCCAAAGAGGCTAGCAATTGCCTCAGTCAGCAAACATTTGTTCTCCTTGCCAAGGAGAAAGAAATGGCAGCCAAAAGCAACATCAGTTTATAATCCAAATTTGTTTATAAATATTTTAAAGAGAAGATTCGTGGAAGATTATGAGCATTATCACCTCATAAAATGGAGAGATGCAAAGGAAGCAAAAATAAGTTTAGGGAAAACTTGGCAAGAGAGTCAGCTAACTAAAATCATCTCAGTTAAGGATGAAACTGGAAAGAAAGACAGCAAAGAGATAAAAATGGAAACGATTTGTAAAGAATCTTCATAACAATATATTTTCAGTATCACTGACAATGGAGCCACCACATTTGGATTCTTAATCCCTGCCAGGTGCTATCTGAGGAAATAGAGATGTCTCTAAGGAAAACAAATCTAAGAAGAGTAACTGACTTTGGCCAAGAACACGTAGAGATCTATCCTGGAGTTGGGGTGGCTTTTAAGATATTGAAGGGCTGATTGTAAATATATCAAAAACAAGAGAGAGCACCAAAGAGCTGGGAGATGGGAAATCACAGACCTTACTGCTATCAATAAGATAGATATAAATACATGTGTGTATACATATATGTATTGGCATATATATGTATTATCTATGTTGGACAGACAATATTTATGGACAATGAGTTTAGCATAGAATTGAGTAGGAAAGGATCGGGCTGAACTGTCTTTGGAAGATTGCAAGGTACTTTTAAATGACTCTAAGCCACTCTCTTAACCAAAGGACTACTTTTTTTTTTTACTTTATGTTTTTTGTACTGATTCTTACAAGCATTCATTAGTCAGTCAATAGACATTTATTAGGCACCTACCAGTGCTAGGCACTGTGCTAAGCATGGAGGATACCAAAAATGAAAGGTAGTCCCTGCCCCCATGGGACTCACAGTGTAGTGGAAGAAGGCAACACACATTTTTTTAAAAGGCTAAAAAGTGAGATGGGATGAGGGATGAGAGAGAAAGAAGATACGATGAAGTCCTAAAGCCTGGTGGGAAATTATGGCTGGCTGCCTTGGGCCTCTCAAATAGAGGATATGGGAAAAGCACTGCCAGGATGTTTATTTACTCTCCACTCCAATCAGAGGAGAGGAGCCACAAAGGCAAGGTATTAAGAAAGCTGATATGATCTTGTAGGCAGCAATGATAAAGTCCAGAAGAGCAGCAAGGTAGATGCTTCCTTTCATTGTCTCTTTAATTAGACAATTAAAGGAGAAAAGGAATCCCACCCCAAACAAATATGCATGGTCCAGTAAAAAGAATCCACATTAGCCATATCCAAAATTCATTCTGCATTTTAAGTTCATCCCCTCTCCAGCAGGGGGTAGGTAGCATGTTTTGTTTTCAGTCCTCTGGATCTACAGTTTTATCATTACCTTGGTCAGAGTTCTAAAGTTTTTCAAAGTCATTTTTCTTGCTCAGCATCAGATCATAGAGGTCTTTTTAGTCTCCTTGTAATGGTTCATTTCATAATTTCTTATGGCATAATAATATTCTGTTACACATATTATATTTATACATATCGTATGACATATATAATATATATATATATATATCACATCATAAGTTGTTTAGCCATTCACCAATGAGTGGGAATTCTCTTGGTTTCCAATTTGAGGCTACTATGAAAAGAGGTGCTATAAATTTGTTTCTCCATATGGTTGAATGCCCACATTTTTAACAATATCTTCTATATATATAAAACTACAAAACAAGAAATAATATAGTCTTCAGTGTATGAAAACTTTGGGTCACCCAGAGGGTAATGGAGAGGCGTGTACCAAGTAGGTATGAAAAGGCTGAAAAGCCTTGCCAGTGAGAATCGCATGAGAGAAAAGAGTAAATGGTACCATCAGAAAAGGAGCTTGAGTGGAAAAAAGGTGGGCCAGTTGTGTAGCGAGAATGAAAGCACACCAGTAGACAGTCTGTGGACTTCTTTGATATTCACGCAATGTCTTAAGATCTAGAAAAAAAAACCCTCCCCAGTATGTTGGATGAATTTACTCCAGGGTAGCTACCAAGAGTCAAAGAGAAGAGTACCACTGGATGAGAAAGCCATTGGTGCAATCTACGCTACTGAGCAATCCCATCATTGATGATCCATCAGCTCCATCACAGTATTGAAGCATTAACACTATTAAGTACCTTACATTAATCACATATTCTTTAGGATAGTAATGTCTTAGTGTGATTCAGAAATTTGTGATATGTCGCTTTCACTAGTATTAAAAGGAAAACTTTACACTTGAGTTATCATATTGTTAACCTTTTCCATACTGCTTCCTTTCCTATATCCAAAGAGGTCATGCTCTTTTTATATTAGTAGAGAAATCATCCTTGATGTTTATTTGTCTAATTAATTTTTGCATATCTCTAGAAGTAATAACAAATATCAAATTTCACTCACAACATTGAACTTTCTCTGTATCTATAAGAATTCTCATTCAACTGTATAAGAGCATTTTGATGGATAAAATTTCATTAGTTTCTGCAAACTCCCATGTACAGATAAGGTTTTTTGCATCTTACTAATAGGACAGTTGAGTAATAGATGTTTTTGAGCAAACGTCCTCTATATCTGAATTGTATTTGATTATTAAGTTTTCAGATGACCCTAAGCTATGAGAATAGATGCATAGGACCATGGAGGAGGAGGAGATTAAAATTCCAAATAGTAAGTCAGTGATATCCATAGGTTCAAAGTGAAGGGCAATATATTAGGGAAGAACAGAGATATGTTCAAATTCAAATGAAGGAAACATTGCTACTGGATTAGCATGATAGAGAAAAATCTCTATCTTGTGCCAGACAGAAAAGGATTAGAATGAACTACCATGATGAAGATGTACTATCCAGACAATAAATTTGAATTTAAATGTTCTACTACGAAAAACTAGAAAGAAATAATCAGAGAAATACCATTCAACATTAACACAAAATACATAAAACATCTGGACATTAACCTACCATGACAGATAGATAGGTACACACAGACATATACACACACACACATACACACATACACATATATATATACATACATACATACATATATACAATTACAAAACACTCTTTACCAAAATAAAGAGAAATTTAAATATTTGAAGAGATATTCACTGCTCCTTGTGCACTAAGACAATATAATAAAAATGACAGTACTACCTAAATTAATTAAATTACAGATTTAGTGCTATACAAAATAAATCATGCTTATTATAGCCAGACAAAATAATAATAGAATTTATTTGGCAAAGGAAAAGTATAGAATCTCAAGGGACATAATTAGGGGGAAAGTACAAATGAAGAGATCTTAGCACTAACAGACATAACACTAATAAAGCATTAGTTATCAAAACTAGTTGTACTAGGTAAAACAAAAAAGTAGGTCAGTTGAATAGAATAAATAAAGAAGAAACAGGGTTTTTTAAAAGCTAGTTCGATATTGCATAAATCTATATACATGACACAAGAACAAGAATTGCTGAGTTTGGCAGAAATTGGGTTCAGACTAACACCTTACACCATATGCAACAATAATCTTGAAATGGCTACTGACCTGAATCTTTTTTTTAATTAGGAGAAAATGAAATTAGCTGCCTTTCACAACATCTGAGGGAAATGTTTAACCAAACATGGGATAGATAAAAGAGATCATAAAGTTCAAAAATAAACAATGTGACTACATAATGTTTTTTAGAACTTGTATTAATAAAATCAGTGGCCAGAATTAAGAAGAACAGTAGGAAAACACATATCAGGTAAAAATCTGATATCTAAATATATAGGGCATCAACACAAATATATGACTCTAAGAACTATTCCCTCAAAGATAAATGGTCAAAAGATAGGGATAGTTTTAGGAGAAATTTTATAAATTATCAATGATCATTTGAAAATGTGTTCCATATCTCCCATGGCAAAAACAATGCAAATTTAAAAGAATTCTCGAGTTTCACTTCACTCTATGCAAAGTGGCAAAGATAATGGGCAAAAGTAGATGTAAAAGGTGTTGGAGTTGTGGGAAAACAGGTGTATTGGTGGACCATTGGCAAAGCTGCAAAATAATCCAACTATTCTGAATTTTAAATTGGAATTATGTAAGAACAGTGTTCATATGTTTTAACTCAGCAATCTTGCTACTAGGAACATACCCCAGTGGAAGAAAAATAAAAAGAAATAAGCTCTAATGTTTACCAAATAATCATCACAACGCTCTTTTTGGCAGCAAAGAACTAGAAAGAAATAGCTGCCCAACAGTGGGGGACTGGCTAAAAATACTATTTATATTTATTTAATAGCATATTTTATACAGTAATCAATTATAATTGAGAGGAATTAAAGGAAACCTATGGAAATATGTATGAAAGGATACAGAAGGAAATAAAGTTAAGAGAATTGTATGTACAATGACTATAGAAATGTGAATGAAAGTTGACCTCTAAGTAACATAAAAACTAATGAGGGCCATGTAGGGACTTGAACAAAGTACGTATGACAATTAAACATAGAACATCCCTGACAGCAGAAGGCAGGAGACTACCAGAGTAAAACAGCACATGCAATTGTCCAAAGTAGTCTGTGTTAGATATCACTATTTAATTGTTTTCATTTGTCTTAAGGGAGAATTTGCTGTGGGAGAGTGGTAGGAATGACAGTGTTGCAAACACAAAAGGAATCAATAAAACATATTTTGATTTGAATTGCAGTCCTTTAAATGGTCCTTCAAAATGGAAGATACTCTAACCACCCATTAGTAAAACATGCACTTTGAGTTGTTAGTAGAAGTTCACGTTTGCAAAACTCCTCAGTGTTGGTAAACTGCTTTTCTCACAATAACACACATTATCTACGAGTCAGATAATGCACATATTATTGCTGCCAATTCACAGATAAGGAAACCAAGATTCAGAGGAATTGTGACATACCAGTAATGATTTCACAGCTAATCAATTTCTGAAACAGAATTAGAACCCAGATTTCCTGATTCTAAGCTCACTACTATGTTCACTGTATCATATGATTTTGTAGCAGTGGTGATAGATTTTAACTGGTTCACGCATACTCCTTTATCTCAACCCTTTTGAACAATACACCACTTTGATTTTGTTTTGCTTTATACAAACATCTACTTTTGCTTTATAAGAGGGATTATCTAGTTTAAGGACAAAATTGACTGTTCAGTTTGATTCAGGGAAAGATATAAAGTCATCGAGTTCATATGAGGCTCAATTCATGTTTAATAATATTGTGTTTAAACTAAATGAACTGGTATAGTCATCAATGTTTCTAGACAGAAATATCAAATATTGAAACTAAAAGTCTCTTCCCACCAGAATGGTTGCCTACGTGGAAGCAGACTATCTAGTCCCCACGCATCTACAGAAGGGAAAAATACTAAAAATGCTCAGTATAGCAAATAATGATCAAGAAATCCAAGAAAATCTACAGTAGATGGGTTCCCCAGAACTACACAAGAAGTTAGCAAAAAATCCACAGACATTAGGAAAAAGAGTCCCTAAAAAAACCAGCACCAATAGGCAGAGAAACTGGAAATCTTAGCAATACGACTAGAGACAGGCCAGTAGCATGTGTAGACTGAAAGGCTCTGGATCCAGAGGCAGCAAGAACAGAGGACACCCCTTGGAAAGCCTCAGGGAGAGAGGGATCAGAAAGCCTGAGAGTGACCAAGAAGCTCAGTAGTTGGAACCACCAGAGAGCAGTGGCAATGATTGGTCTCATTGCAGGACCAAGTTAGGGATAGCCCTGGTCCAGGGGCTCTGAGGTCCTTAGCCCTTTGCTGTATAATGCCATAGAAAACCCTGAAGACTCAGTACTACAAACCTCAGAGATCCAAGAGATGTGGGTAGTGGAGGGGATTTGACCCTGGCATGTAGATACACACACATGCACACACATGGTGACTCAGAGTGATACCAAGCCAGGATGACCTCACCACCGTCCAGACATTCAGTAGGAGATGGAGCCTGGACCTGCCAAAAAAAAGTACCAGTTGAAGACCTAGAGCTGGAGATATAAATAAACCAAAGAAGACACTGGCCAATTCAAAAAATACTGTAGATCTAGAGAGGCCCAAAAAGCAAGTCTAGAAGGAAAAAGCAACTCAATAGCAACTGCAGAGTCAAAAGGGGAAAAAAGAGTTTTCCATGAGGACTATAAGAAATCAAATGAGATTTTTTTTTCAAAATGAAATAAAAAACTTAGGAGAAAAGACTTGAAAGAATAAATAGCTTAGAACACAAAGTGGTAAACCTTATCCAAGTAATAGACCCCCAGAAAACCTGGTAGACTAGATCAGAATAGAAGTGAATAATTTCTTGAGACAACAAGAAATATTGGAACAAAATTAAAAGATTAAAAATATATTTGGCGTATTTAAGAACTCAAAAATGAGAGCTGCCCATACCTATCAGAACTGGAAGTCATGTCCTCAAAGAAACCCCAAAAGGAAAAGTCCCAGGACATAGTCAAAATCCAAAGCTCCCATAACAAATAAAAATCACCCCAAATATCCAGAAAGGAATTCAAGGAACACACAGAACCTGGCAGCTTCTATGAATGAGATGAGATAAAATGCAGAGTAGATAGTCTTGTAACCAGGAAAACTTATTCATCAAAACTAGGTGTGATCCTAGAGGGGAGAAAATGGATCTTTAATGGACTAAATCACTTTCAGGTATTTCAGTGGTCAGTAGAAACAAACAGAAGAAACTAGAAAGATAAATTTATTTAAGCGACTGAAAGGAATGATATGATAATGCTGTGCTACCACTTCTGTAGTGGGAAGAGGACTTTAACGTCTTCAGAGAGCATTAAGGGGAGGAAATAAGAAAAATGAGAGGTGATAGGGGTATCCATCCCATTCTAAGTGTTTAAAGAAGGAAAAGAAAAGAGAGGGTAAAATGAGGAAGACACAAATTCAGAAAGGAGAGATGAGATAGAACTTGCAATTTCTTATAATGAGCATTGTGAGAAAGGTATAAAAATTTGGAGGACAAGAGGGAGAATGGGTATCAGATGAACCTCTCTTATTTCAAACATATATGTGCATACACACACCACCACCATCACCACCACAACAACAACCTTTTGATGTAGAAATGCATTAAACACAACAGAGAAACAAGCAGGTCTAGGAAGGGGGATTCAGAGGGAGGGAATAGTTACAAGCAAAAAAAAAACCCCAAAAATAAAACAAAAAAAACCTACTTGATCTTGAAGGAGGCATTAAAAAGAGGGGAAACAAAGAAAAAGTCAAGAGAGGGCCCATCCATTTGAGGAATGGAAGAACAAATTGTAGTTGTAAATTAATGGACTATTATTGTACTACAAGAAATTACAAAATAGATGATTTCAGAGAATCCTAAATAGTATGAATCTTTATGTCCCCATTTGGAGTTCTCTTGGCAGAAACACTGGAGTGGTTTGCCATTTACTTCTCTAGCTCATTTTATAAATGAGGAAACTGAGGCAAACAGAGTGAAATGACTCACCCAGAATCACACAACTAGTGTTTGAGACCAAATTTAAACTCAAGAAATTGAGTCTTCCTGACACCAGATCCAGTGCTCCATCCATTACACCAACTAGGTACTCTTTTCAGGACTACTCATCCACCTTCAGTATACACCTTTCACTGAACTCTACTGTAGCTCAAAGAAGCAGTAGCATCCACAGTGGATACACTCAGGGTAACTGTCTTAGAAGACAGGCTAAACCAGGTTGAGGGTAACCAACAGTCCTCAAACCTGTTGGAGAATTAGAGGGATGTGCAGCCCAAGCAAATGAAGTCTTCCTCCACCATGGAATGGGCAGATGAGAACAATTTGTTCCAACAACAATGACCATGAAGGCGACTGAAGCAAGCACTGTGGAGTGCTTAGAGCTTGGTCAGACATTGAAGACACTAAGGTCATCCACTACATCCCAGGCCATCACCAGTCATATTGACTTTTGTCTTACCACTGGACTTCAATGACTCTGGAAGAGAGAGTAAGGCTGATGATTTTGTGCAACTCTGCCTCACTTAAATGCAATTCACTTTCAAGTTAAGACATCAGTCATAATGTCATTGGTCATCTTCAAAAATGAAGTCCAAACAAACAACCAGATAGTATGAACCAATGTACCACGAAGTGAACTGAAGCAGGAAAATAATTTATACAAGGGACAACAACATTCTAAAGGAAATCAGCTTTGAAGACTTGAAAAGTTTGATCAATGCACTGACCAACCATGTCTTCAGAGGATCTACGATGAAGCATCCTAGCCATCTCCTAATAGAGAGGAGAGATACTCAAAACACATCACATCAAACAACGAAAAGAGGTGTGCACTTTTGGACATGGCCACCATGTTGGAGTCTTTTTGATTCACTACACTTATTTGTTACAAGGTAGGTTTTTTGCTCCCAGTTTTTAGTTGGATGATTTGAAGGAGAAAACAGGGTCAGCAATTGTGATGGGAAAAAAGAGGGCCATTTTCATTTTTTTCATGGTTTATTTTTGGTAAATGTACAGAAAAGACTAGATGAAAGTTAAGAAACACACAGGCAAGCAGGACAGTTCTAAAAGTGAGGTGTGAAATGTTTTTTGTCAAAAAACTATGATCAATTACATCAATCAATGTTAATAACATATCATCAGTTACAAGATGCATCCCTCCCTTCTGCTGGCAACCAATGGGACATTGCAATTCATATTTGTGGTATACATACACATAAATGTTTTAATTTACTGACAAATTTTAAGAAAAGAATGAATTATTGCGGGCAGTTTAAATTGCCTCACACACATTTCTGCAGAGATAGGCACAGAAGATGAGTCTATCGTGAGAAGAAAAGGGAAGCACTGTAGGAAGAATGTCTCCCATTTCTAACATGTCTTTGAACCTGTACATACTGTCTATTATTGCATGGAATTCACTTTTTCTATTGTCTACCCATCCTGTCTACCCACACTACCTGTGTGCATTCACTTCAGATTGTATAGAAAAAGGAGGACAATCTTTAATAAGCATCAACAAAATGGAACCAACTCAATTAACAGATAGCAAGTGAACAAAAAATGAATTTATTCTGTGTCCATTTTCAAGTCTATCTGAAGTTCCTCTATGTTTAGTTTTATTTAAAATTAAAATGTGAATATTTTTGTAATTTAAATAGGCAAATATATTTGTACATAGATGTAGAGATAGATGAGATATAGAAATAGAGATGAAAATAGAGATATTTATAGCTAATGTGTATCCAATTCTGGTCCTTCTGATACTGCTTTGCATTACTTCTTATAGAGCTTTCTATGTTTCCTTGTGTGCTTCATATTTGTCACTTTTTGCATAACTATAATATTCTATTGTATGACCATATAAACTATAACTTATTCAACCAGGCTATGGACATATAAGTGACAGAGGTTATTTCCAGGTTTTACTAGGCTTTGGTCTCAATTAGAAATGATAAAATTTCTCAGAAAGGTAAAAAGACCAAAACTTAAAGGGGACAGTCCCAGTATAAATATCTAAAAAAGAGTAAAAATCTCTGTTATCCAGCATTCTCTTAACTAGAAGTCTCAATTAACTGCCTCTTTCATGCCTCAACAATACTGATAATTGATGTTCATGATGATGATCTGGAGGCAATGCAAGACCCAGAAGTACCCTCTGAATCATCAAGGAAAGATCAATTTAAGTGAATTTTATTGCATTGTAATTCATTGAAAACTGATCATCCATGTGTGGTATATATGGTAACTCTCTATGAACTGAATATTTGATTAAGCAGAGCAATATTTGATTAATTCATTCCCCTACTGTACCAAATTGCAGAGTATACTTTAGTATCTGTGTATCCCTTGTCTCTGTGGTCTGCTACTAGAATTTGTATAGCCACAGCAGAGTACCAGTTGTTTCCTTGCCATATGATAGAAGTTCATTTTCAAAACCCCCAAATGCAATTTGTCTAAGTCCATTTCCCAGTCCCCTGAACAATTCCAGCCAAATTGTATAATTGTTGGAATCATTTGCATACATAATCATGTTGGAGTGATGGTATGATCTAAGCAGGTCATTTATGAGACGAGAACAAGAGCAGCCAGGTTCCAATTCTTGGGGTACTCAGAGAGTAATTTATTGCATGGTTGATGTTGTCTTTCTAATTTCTGCCAAATGTTCTCTTTTAAAATGATAAACACTAAAAATTACTACCCCTCATGCATTATCTTTACTGCTTTCACAATCTTGAGTTGAGTGCTACTACGTGCAGCACCATGTTATATGCCTACCTCTTTTAAATGCGTAATAACAGCTCGAACAATAACAAATGAATTCCATGGAACATTCCGTTCAAATGGTATGGATAGAAGTTTTGGCTTAGTTTGAATTCTGGGATTTTGTGCGTTGATTAGCACTTGTTCACTATGTGATTATTTAGTATTTATTTTGATCTGGCAGATAATTTATCCTTGATCCTTCCACAACTTCTATTAAAATGGGAAAATTAAACAAATGTAACCACTGCTCTGTTGTTGGTCCACCATGAATTTCTACAAAGCTCAGGCAAGTAATTGTCTGCCGGTCATATCTTTCAGGCACTTAGACATTTTATGTCCTTTAAAAAAAATGTAGTTGTTTCTAGCAATACCTCTGTGGATTTGTAAGGAGTTATCAACTCCCTTTATCTCATGAAGAATACAATATATTTCAACATTTCTATAATGCCTTAAAGATTATTCATTCCTGAAAGCAGGGGAACGATCTGGTGAAGGAAGTAAAAACAGTAGATCAATGAGATGGACTTTGATACTTTGTAAAATTATAGAGCATTCTAAAGGGATAGTTAGTAGGCATCTAGAAAGGGAAGCAGTGATCACATAGAGTCAAGAGCAGCTTTTTCAAGAACAGGTCATACCAGAGTAATTTCATTTTTTGGTGACAGGATTTCCAGACCGGTAGAACAGGAGAATATCACAAATATAATTTACCTGGGTCTTAGTAAAGCATTTGACATTTCTCAAGCTATCCTTGCTGAAAAGATGTGTAGATGTGGACTGAGCAATAGTGCAGTTATATGGAATTCAAATGGCTGAACCCAAAGACTCTCAATGAATAGCTCTGTCATCTTAGAAAACATTATCTAGTGGAGTTCCCCAAGGTATCTGTGCCTATCCCTGGGTTACTTAACAACTTTATCAGTTATTTGGATAAAGGTATTTTGGGCATATTTATCAGACTTGCAGATGTTACAAAACTAGGAAGAACAGCTAACATATCAGATAACAGAATTAGGATCCAAAAACATTTCAAAAGACTAGATCAAATGTTGGGTGGAATGTAGTAAAGGAACAAAAGTAAAATCTTTTTTCTCTGTTCAAAAATATTCACTTCAAAAATATAAAATAAGAAAAGCATGACTACAGAGCCATTGGTCTAGAAAAGAGGCCTGGAAGCTCAATATCAGTACACAGTGTGATACAGCAGTGAGAAAGCTAGTTCAGTCTTGGGTAGCATTGAGAAGTTAGTGTCCAGAAAGAGGAAGGGAAATAATTGTCCGGCTGGACTGTCCAGCACTTAGCACAGTGCCAAGCACAGAGTAGGCACTAAATAAGTGCTGGTTGGAACCATATCTGCAGTATTATGTTTAGACTTTTGCACTACATTTTAAGAGGCATTATTGATAAGCTGGAGAGTGGCCAGCATTGGACAAGCAGGATGGTGAAGGATTTTGAGTTCATGCCAGATGAAGAACTGATGATGGTTAGACAAGGAAATGCAAGGATTACAAGTAGACACGGTAACTCTCTTTAAGTATTTGAGAGGTTTACATGGAGAAGGATTTGATTTATTCTAGTTAGCTCCAGAGAGTACAATTAAGGGCGCCATATTGAAATTTCAAAGATGATTTTTGCTTGACTCTGGAAAAGAAATCACAACAAGTAGAACTATCTGAAAGTGGAGTTGTCTTCCCTGGGATCTAGCATGTTTGCCATCACTAGAAATCTTCAAAGAAAGTCGGCATGACCCACACATCAAGCTCATTTTCTTATTACAGTCCCAGCTAAACCAAGTTGCCTCTGAGGTCCTCTCCAACTCTTGAGATCTGTGACTCCTTGGGTTTTCCCACTACCACCTATGTTGGCTATAGTCTTCTCTACAAAATTACAGACTCATTTTGACATAGAGACAACATGAAAACAGCTTATCATGGCATCAGTTTCATTATGCCTTTAACTTTGGCACTGGGATTGAATTAACTCCCAGTGCCATTTTACTCATTGGCAATGGGAATAGTTCTTCCTAGGTTTCAGATCCCTAAGACTGGTAACCCTTTGTTATGCCATTAACAGACTTATGATAAAGCATTATTTAATCACCCCACACATAAAGAAACTGAGGCAAAGAAGGGGTGAAATATATACCCCACTAGTGTCATAAAACACTTGAATTAGGATTCCATGTGTTCTATCCACCAAACATGGCTGCCTCAAATGCTCTGCTTCTCTCTTTAAAGTTAAATTTTGCATACTGAAAATGTTTCCAAAATGTTGGGTAAGAAATTTCAACTCCCTTCAGATTTTAAAAAATATATTAAAACCCGAAATAATTTAGGTTTCAAATAATCTGGTTTGAACAAAGCAACTGATAAAATTGATAACTCTCAGAACAAATCCACATTTTTTCATCTACATAATACAAAAAGAAAATAGATTCAATTCTTTCTTGAAGTAAAAATATACACTTTTCATGTATTTGAATGGAATTCATGATCACATGGATACTATAAAACTTCCCTTTCACTTAAATTTGTTGGCTCATACTTTTATATTATCTGAGATCAAGGAAATGTTTCTAGACTGTCTCTAGATTTTTGAAATGGCTTTTTTATCTTTCTGGCCTAATGATGCTACAGAATTCTTATCTAAGCCGACCTGGATTCTTCCCTGTCAGGTTTTCCCACTATCACCTATGCTGACCATATTTTTCTCTCCAGAATTACAGATGCATTTTGACACAGTTTATCATGGCATCAGTTTCATTATGGCTTTAACTTTGGCATTGGAGCTGAATTAGCTCCCAATGCTGTTTTGCTCATTGGGATTGGGAATGGTACTTCCTAGGCTTCAGATCTCTGTGTTTTGCCTTTTGATTATAATAGAATTGAATCTTTTCATAATTTCCCCACCATCCAGTCATCTTACACCTTATACTCCTCCACAGATACTTATCTGTGATGAATCTTCACTGTTCCTCAAACAAGACAGTCCATCTCCCAGCTCTGGGTATTTCTTCTGGCCATCCCCTATGTCTGGAATTCTTCATACACTAACTTCCTTCAGTTCCTAGACAACATCTTACCTTCTACAGGAAACCTTTCCAGATCCCCCTTAATTCCAGTGCCTTCTCTCCTAATTATTGCCAATTGATCCTGCCTGTTCCCTGTTTGTACATACGTGTTTGTGTGTTGTTCCCCCAATTGTGAGATCCTTGAGAGTAGACATTGTCTTATGCCTTTCTTTGTTTCCATCATGCTTAGTATAGTGCCTGGCACCTAGTAAGTGTATATTAAATATTTATTGACCAACTGAATGAGTGAATTAAACTATCAATCAGGACACAACCAAGATAAATATATACATATATATATATACATATTTAGATACATTAAATATATCTATGTGTCTGTAAATAGATGGTGTGTCCAAGGTACTGGTTTTAAAATCCAACTTGAATTAATGCAAATGAAATCGGCTCAGAAATAGTGGACCAAGCCTAGAATTTGGCTACCTCCACTACTATATAAATAGAGTTTAGATCTCTTACTCATTACATTAAAATGAGGTTATGCTGAATAATAATAGTTCATTTGGACCTTTACAGCTGGTCATGCTTTTGAGAAAATGATCACGTGAGCTCCAGTATCATGCAGCAGAAAGTACACTGACATTAGAGCCCAAAGACCTGGTTTTGAGTTCTAGTTCTGCCTCTTACTTCTCATGGGACTATGGGCAAGTCATTTCTTTCAAAACCTCAGTTTTCTCATTTATAAAATGATTGGGCTGGATTAGATGACTCCTGAGACATCATCTGACTCTAAACCCATGGCCCCCTCATACTAACAAGAGGTTTATCTTCTTGAGCATTTTCTGAGAATTTAAACAAACCTGAGAGGACAATTTTAAATACCTCAATAAAGTCGTAATGTCTCTTGTGTGTGTGTGTCTTATATGGTTTCTGATAGATTAGAAGCTCTAATCACCAGCCCTTTTTTTCTCTTTTATCAAAGCAAAGCAAGTAAGTGCCTACTGGGTACCAAGCACTCTGCTAGGAATTGTTGAGAAGATAAACACCAACATAATAGTCTAAATGCACCACAGCGTGATTTCCTTCTTTCTGTGGCACATCCCTACTGTCAATAAGGCCATTGAAGCCAAATCCATTTGCGATTGGTTGCTACAATAGAAGAAAATTTTGTGTCTCAAATAGGTATTTAAGAACATCCAGACCCTTTTGAACATAGCAATCTCATTGGGGGGATATAATGAGTCTAAGGCTTCATCCAGTTCTGAAGGAAATACTGTGTACTTGAAACATCCAGGACTCATAAAGCCAAAATATCCTGGTGCAAAATGAAAGGTAGAGAGGAATAAAACCAAATATCAGGAGAATCTCAAGAATATAAAGACGTGTGTATGTATGTATGTATGCATGTATGTGTGCATGTGCACGCATAGACGTAGGTTGGGATGCCATCTAGCATGTGAATATACCCATTTTAAAAAATTTTAAAGACCCAAATGACAGAATTTATGTTTGTTCATTGTTGTAAGATAGCTAATAACCAGTTTTATTTTGTTCTATTTCATGGCATTCAAAATGGTTACATTATGGTTGAACTCAATGACCTATAAGGTCTGGGACAAGCCTGAAATTCAGTCATTCTAAGAACTCGCCACATTGAGTGATTATTGTCTAGGATGCCTTCGGTAGTCAGTTGCCTTAGGATTACCATGTTTATTTAATCAAGCAATAAATATTTATTAAAAACCTCCTTGTGCTAAGCACTGTGGGGCACAAAAAGTGATCAAAGACAGCTCCTACCCTCAGGGAGTTTACAGTCTAATGGGAGAGACTATAGACAACAAATATATACACAATGCAAGCCATAGACAGGGTAAATGAGAAATTAACAGAGGGCAGGCTCTCTATTAAAAAGGGGGTTGGGAAAGGTTTCCTGTAGAAGGTAGGAATTTAGTAGGGACTTTAAAGGAAGCCAGGGAGATCAGCAGGCAGAGATTAAGAGAGCATCCCCAGCATGGAAGACAGCCAAAGAGAATGTGCATAGCCAAGAGATGGGGTGTGAAAAAGCCAGAAGACCAGTGTCATTGGATAGAAAAATATGTGGGGGAAAGTAAGGTGTAAGAAGACTGGAAAGATAGGAGGGGGCCAGATTATAAAGGACTTTGAGTGCCAAACAGAGCACTCTGTGTCTGATCCTGAAGGCAGTAGGAAACCATTGGAGTTTATTGAGTAGGGGGTGGGTGGGGGAGAGATCTGAAGCAAACAGATCTCCCAGCAGGCTATTACAATAGGTGATGGAAGGTGATGAGAACCTCCCCCAGAATAGGAGCAACATCAGGGGAGATGGGGATATCTGAAGAAGAAACTTACAGGACTTGCCAATGGGTAGGATATAAGGGGGTGGAGTAATCACAGAAAGTGAGGAGTCCAGGATGACAGAGAGGATGTCAGTCTGGAGGACTGGGACGATGGTGTGACCCTCTGCATTATAGGGAGGTTAGGAAGAGAGGGGGATTTAGGGGAAAGATGATGAGTTAGATTTTGGATAGATTGAGTTTAAGATATCTACTGGACAAATGATAGAAAAGTAGTTGCTGATAAGAGATGGGAGGTGAGTAGAGCATGTAGGGCAGGATCGGTAGATTTCAGAGTCATCAGCACAGAGATGATAATTAAATCCATGGGAGCCATGAGATCACCAAGTGAAGGAAAGGAGAAGAGAAGAGGGCTCAGGACAGAACACTTAAGAAACAAAAAACAAATGCTATTTGAGCATTGACATCTAGCCAAACTGATAAAACCAGATCCTTCCAAGTAACAAGGTGAGAATACTTACATTTTGTAGATCTTTTAAGGTTATCGCTTCCTCATAATACCACTTAAAAATTTAACCTTTCAGGGGACCTTTTATTTAATATCATTTCTGAAAAAAGGTACAGCAGGAATTTGATCTTAGATATGTTGAAAGGTTATAGAGTGATCCATCCCACAATTAGGGGTGTAGATGTGGCTTTCATTAGAGCTGCCAATTAAAAGTGGGAACTTTAAAGTAGAAAAATGTATTCAGAAAGCAGCTAGCTAAAAAGATGATGTCTGAGAATGGCACCTGGATTTTTGCAGTACAGTTTAAGAATATGGGAATGATGGGTTGGTCAGGAATGTAGAACACCTCATGAGAGTTGATAAAAATATATTCATGAAGGGACTCACAAATCTGATTGAAAAGACATTGAACTGAAAATTCAGGGTAAAAGGAGAAAATTTCTCACATGTATCCCCTAAAACCAGACATTACAAGGAACGGATATTGCAACATAGAAAGAGGAGAATCAGTGGAATGCGTTAGTAATTCACAGGCAATAGCATCCAAGAAGAGGACATGTAATAAAATCCATGAGCTTTGCGATCTGTATGTACCTGTACGGAATTTGAATACTAAACCAAGTGAACTAGAGATTTTATTGAAATAAGGCAAGTTTACCCCATAGGTATCATCAGGATTTGTTGCTATGACTAATGATAATGCAGCACACTTTTTCTCCCTAAATGAATAAATTCTATAAAGGGGGTAGCAGCACAAACTAGTATCATTTTAAAGAACTAATGAATGAGCAAGATGGAGGACACATGGTAGACAACATTTGGATAAGCATCACTGAAGGGAGAAAAAAGACCAGCATCATGGTCTATATTCCACCAAACCTTAAGAAGGATATGAATGATGAGTGGGGAACAAATCTCAAACCAGACGTGCAGACATAATATAAGGGTGATAGGGGATTTCAACATACAGCATCTGCTGGAACTTTGTGCCAAATAGCTAATCTAAAAGGTAAAGAAAGTTGTAATGAGGAACTGTTATTCTGAACTTAAGTCTGACCAATGAGGAGAAATTGGTTGTCAAAATGGAAATGATGGAATCGTTAGGAGTATATGACCGTTCCACCTTAGAGTTTATCGTAGAAATATATGCATTGCCCAACACAGAACCTAGATTTAAGTGGAGTTGATTTAAAAGAGGTCAGAGAAAAGATAAGTTGTAACTCACGGTCTAAAATTCTACAAAAGAAGTCAACCCAAGAGGGATGGGACACCTAATGAAATTCTGTCAGCACAAACATGTCAAAGCAAATGGGGACCTGTGTAAGGAGACTGATCAGTGAAAAAGGAACTCATTAATCAACAAAATTGATAAAAGGAGCAAGTAGCTGAGAATAAGTAAGAGGGGTCACAAAGTCCTGTAAAGAAATGTCAGGAGTACTCATGCTCAAAACAAGCCAAGGCTAGGGATGATATAATCAAAAGGTCTCCCTTTTAGCTATGTTAGGAGCAAAAAGAAGGATTTGGAAGACAGGATAGAACCACCACATCATGGCGGATGAAAAGATAATATAAACAAAAGACAATGAAGAGAAGACAGCCCTTAGTCTACTTCTGTTGTCTCTATTGAGAAGAATGACTATTGAACTGAGTAGCATCGAGTGAATTCATACACTGGAGAGTTGAAATGCAAGCAGAGAAATTGTACTGAAACTATCCTTGGTGAGTTTAAGTTACACTCCAAGTTACTGAAAGAACCAGTAGGTGTGATCACTAAGCCTTTGTCTGAAAATCTTCAAAAAAGAGAAATTCTGTAGGAATTTCAGAAATGAGAAAAGGATATATCACCTAAACCCATTTTGGGGGGTGACATGTCATGGCCCCAAGGGGTATGTAGTCAACCAACCTGTGGTTGGAAATAAGGGTCACATCCCATACTCCTCATGATAACTAATCATAGAGGTTGTCTATCACGCAACTACACCATTGCCCTGATCCATTATCTTCCAACACAATCTCATCCGATCCCTTCCTAGAGTCATTTAAGCTCCCAACCTCTTCCCTTCTACCCTCATCTGGGGCCTTTAGGGTTATTATAACTTAACCTCAAACCAGGCACTTGAACCAGTAGCTGAATGAATAATATTGGGAAAATTCTGTAGCCTTCAGCATATCTATACCCTGCCTCCCAGATCACCCTCATGGCTACAGTAGGCACCTCTCAGCCGACTCTCAGCACCAAGTGCCTGGTGCTACTGTGCAGGGTGATGACTGTATATTAACAAACAACACACACACACACACACACACACACACACATAATTTTTTTTTCCTTTTAAGTAGGATAGAGCTGATCACCCGAGGTGTTTTCATTTGTACTGTAATTCACGTTACATCATTTTTCCCTCCAAATCTATCACCCTTCTAAATTATTACTATTGAAGGAATGCCTGATAGTTGGCAGGCAGGCAGTCAATAAACATTTATTAAATGTTTACTGTGTACCAGACACTGTGCTAAGCACAGGGGATACAAATACAAGCACAAAGACATTTCCCGCCCTCAAAAACCTTACAATCTAGAGAGAGAAGATAGCACATAAAAAGAAATTGAAAAGAGTATTCATTGTAGGGATAGTACAGAATGCATTCTAGACAGGAATGAAGACACAGCTGACCTGGGTGCCCTTCTCAGATGAAGGTTCTAGAAGGAGCCATCCAACCAGAGGGAGAGGTTTCAAGGGTGGAGGGTACTTCCCGGGTGTGAATTCCAGGGCTGCAGCGGGCTTTCAGGATAAAGAGATCCAAAGCATAGTAGAGAAAGTCTGGTGTACAGCTTGGAGAAGAATTA